>CM042034.1:58644278-59269278 GCA_023525975.1 Smallanthus sonchifolius
CAAGAAAATACTAAAAAATAGACATCCTTATTTAGCCTACTGTTTCATGGAAATTGGTCATGACAGCCGGCTAAAGACGGCTAAGCTAGCCTGCTAAAATTTCTGTGCCAAAATTCCATTTGTCAGAGTACGAACCAATAATATGGTGACACGTGGCAGACTTAGCCGTCTAAATAAATAGTTTTAGCCTTTAGCCGTCTAAATAAACAGTTATAGCCGTCTATTAGACGGCTTAGCCTCCGAAAACATTTTTTGAAAATTTTGAAAATTTTCGGAGGCTTAGCCGTCTAATAGACGGCTATAACTGTTTATTTAGACGGCTAAAGACTAAAACTGTGTATTTAGAAGGCTAAGCCTGCCACGTGTCACATGCTTATTGCCTCGTACTCTGACAAATGGAATGTTGGCACGGAAATTTTAGCCGGCTAGCTTAGCCGTCTTTAGACTTTTCGCAAGAACAATGTTCATGAAACAGTAGGCTAAATAAGAATGTCCATTTTTGAGTATTTTCTTGGTCAAATGTCTATTTTCGGATTGTTCACGGCTGCTTAGGTGTCATTTACCAGCTTCAGTATCAAATCAGGCACGCTGAGAAAGAACTCTACGCTGTATTATCCCAGCTCGACCTTTACAAACAACACCACCGTCACCAACAAGAGATCACATCGTCCCCAATGGAATCTCAACAGTTACAATTAGGAATCGGCTTTGAACAATCCGAGCTCCCCTTTTTTCAAAATGAAGTTAACGATCACACCCCGCATATTCAGTATCATAACCATAACCATAAAAAAAATACGAAAATGGACATTTGACCAAGAAAATACTAAAAAATAGACATCCTTATTTAGCCTACTGTTTCATGGAAATTGGTCATGACAGCCGGCTAAAGACGGCTAAGCTAGCCTGCTAAAATTTCTGTGCCAAAATTCCATTTGTCAGAGTACGAACCAATAATATGGTGACACGTGGCAGACTTAGCCGTCTAAATAAATAGTTTTAGCCTTTAGCCGTCTAAATAAACAGTTATAGCCGTCTATTAGACGGCTTAGCCTCCGAAAACATTTTTTGAAAATTTTGAAAATTTTCGGAGGCTTAGCCGTCTAATAGACGGCTATAACTGTTTATTTAGACGGCTAAAGACTAAAACTGTGTATTTAGAAGGCTAAGCCTGCCACGTGTCACATGCTTATTGCCTCGTACTCTGACAAATGGAATGTTGTCACGGAAATTTTAGCCGGCTAGCTTAGCCGTCTTTAGACTTTTCGCAAGAACAATGTTCATGAAACAGTAGGCTAAATAAGAATGTCCATTTTTGAGTATTTTCTTGGTCAAATGTCTATTTTCGGATTGTTCACGGCTGCTTAGGTGTCATTTACCAGCTTCAGTATCAAATCAGGCACGCTGAGAAAGAACTCTACGCTGTATTATCCCAGCTCGACCTTTACAAACAACACCACCGTCACCAACAAGAGATCACATCGTCCCCAATGGAATCTCAACAGTTACAATTAGGAATCGGCTTTGAACAATCCGAGCTCCCCTTTTTTCAAAATGAAGTTAACGATCACACCCCGCATATTCAGTATCATAACCATAACCATAAAAAAAATACGAAAATGGACATTTGACCAAGAAAATACTAAAAAATAGACATCCTTATTTAGCCTACTGTTTCATGGAAATTGGTCATGACAGCCGGCTAAAGACGGCTAAGCTAGCTTGCTAAAATTTCTGTGCCAAAATTCCATTTGTCAGAGTACGAACCAATAATATGGTGACACGTGGCAGACTTAGCCGTCTAAATAAACAGTTTTAGCCTTTAGCCGTCTAAATAAACAGTTATAGCCGTCTATTAGACGGCTTAGCCTCCGAAAACATTTTTTAAAAATTTTGAAAATTTTCGGAGGCTTAGCCGTCTAATAGACGGCTATAACTGTTTATTTAGACGGCTAAAGACTAAAACTGTGTATTTAGACGGCTAAGCCTGCCACGTGTCACATGCTTATTGCCTCGTACTCTGACAAATGGAATGTTGGCACGGAAATTTTAGCCGGCTAGCTTAGCCGTCTTTAGACTTTTCGCAAGAACAATGTCCATGAAACAGTAGGCTAAATAAGAATGTCCATTTTTGAGTATTTTCTTGGTCAAATGTCTATTTTCGTATTTTTCCCATAATATTATGTGGGGTCAACAAACAAACTATAATGAGACCAATTATAAATCTCAAATGCTTAACAAACAGCCTATGACAATCCAAGAAGAAGTTACTCATGATTATGATGAAATCTATCCCTTTTTCGATACCATTGACGACACACAATCGTATACAGATTCTAAGGAGGCCAACGAGTCCAGGTATATTCATTTCCATACGCAATATTGATAGTTCGTCTTTTGGTACTAACACATCTTGGTTTATAATTACTTCTACAGCTCAGAATAATCACTAAAGGAGCCAACACAGAAGAATTTAATGAACGCCGAACTACAAGTAAATAGGTATATATAAACCGGCTAGATATACTTTCAATACTACTTAACTTATGGTATGAAATTAATTTGCAGCTTGGAATCGTGAGTGAAGATTACCAGACATTTGCATAGGAGAAACTAAAGTACACAGCGCTGATCATAAAATAAAGTAAGGCGATAAACTAATGATATATTAGCAGTGGCTTACAAGTTCGTTTCCTTAAATCCTTAAATTTTTTTTCCTCATAGTTGTTTCTAATATATTTGATCAAGTATATTCGTCAAAATTGATCCTTCTTTCGCTTCTTTTTTTCTTAGAATAGTGGATTCATACGCAATGTTGACAGTTTTGAGCATCTATATTTTGGTTACATAATTGATAGTTTTGATATACTCTACAGCTTTGAGCATCTATATTTTCATGCATCCAACTAGAGGCAGCTGCCATGTTAAAAGATCAAATTTTTTATATCAGCATACAAATATTAGGTGATCTGAATTCTAAAAGAGAAAATGCATCAATGAATGAACACTGAAGATAACGGAAGTAATTTGATTGTATGAATACAAGAATCATATAATGGATTCTTGTCCTGGTGTTACCCCGGTGACTTTCAAATAGAAGGTCACCGGTTCGAATCCGGGCCATAGAAAAAAAAATGTCTGTGGGCATGTCAGGGGGTTTACCCAGTTGGGTGTTACTCTTAAAAGCTAAACCCTAAATCATCTAAACCGTAAGGCTAAACCCTAACGATAAACACTAAAGCTAAGCCTTAAACCCTAAACACTAAAGCTAACCTTAAACACTAAAGCTAAACCCTAAAACTAAACCCTAAAGCTAAGCCCTAAACCGTATAAAAAAGCTAAGCCCTAAACCATATAAAAAAGCTAAGCCCTAAACCCAAAATATATATATTTAGGTCCGACGTGTCAGTTCCAACGCCATCGAAATGAATTAATTCGGAGTTCGTTAGAGCCGGTTCCAACACCGTTGGAGTGAGCTCAATTGGAGTTCGTTTGAGCCGGATAATTAATTTTTAAAATCATTTTTAGGCTATTTAGGCAAAATCTCCTTCTTAGAGGATCCTTCCTATATATATATATATATGGGAGGGTTAGGCTAGAAAGGGAGAAAAACCTAAAAAATGTAGGAAGCATTCTCAGATCGACACCCATTCAAGTAGGAAAAAAGAGGGAAAGGGTAATTGGGTCAAAACACAAGATCCCTAACTCAACACATGCAAGTCACATGTCATTTCCTCATCTTTTTTTAAACGTCCATAAATTTTGTATACGACGTTATTTAAAAAAAACATTATACCCTAAAATCGAGCTTTTATTTATTTATTTTTTCAACGAGTATGACATTTCTATATTAAAAAGAAACAACCAACCGAGTGTTGTTGGAAATTGGACATTTTATGGTGTTTTACACATGTTTGAAATTGTGCATTTTACACATGGTTTTTATACTTTAATATCCATATACATGGTATTTTATGGTGTATATATGTTTATGACATTTTTCTTTTGCTACGGTGTTTTATACTTTTGAAGTTTTACGTCAAATTTTATCATAATGTTAAAACACCATGTTGAAATTTGGCATTGTAATTTGTCATAGTGTTTTTACATTTAAAAAACAAAAGTTCAGTTGAACATAAATTAAACGCCACAATTGTAAAATGCAATGACAAACTAAAATGCCATATGAAAACACAATTACCGAAAAAACACCATGTTGAAATTTGGCATTTTAGTTTGTCATTGTGTTTTTACCATTTTTTTCTAAACGATCATTCAACATAAATTAAACGCCATAATTGTGAAATACAATGACAAACTAAAACGCCATGTTGTCATGAAAACACCATGACAAAAAAAAAGCTAAAACGCTATGTTGAAATTGGTTCCCGAGTGATTACCAGAAACATGTTGAAAAACACCATGAGTAGAAAACTTCATGTTCGAAAATAAGAAGTCTTACATATACGTATCACATAATGTTACATATATGTGACACATAATGTTACGTATATGTTACATTAACATAATGATAATTGTTACATATACATAACACTATTTTTTAGAGTGGTTATTATGGTTATCACATAAATATTGGTTATCATTTGAACCGCACCATATATATACATACATATTGTAGAGTCATGTAATTCTATTAAGCTGTTGTCATTATTGTATTTTGAACAATGTTAGTTTAGTTTCCTTATTTGTAATTTCAGTATTGTAACTTTCTGTTTTTGTTTAAGTCTAGGCCATCGAAACTACTTAGTTTCGATTGAGGTTTGTTCAATCGAAACTAGTAGTTTCGATAGATAGTAGTTTTGACAGGGTGTTCATTTGTAAATGTTCAACCGAAACTAGTAGTTTCAGTTGACATAGTTTCGATACATGTCAACTACTATAAATAGCCTAGTTTGAGAATGTTTAGGGTGTGAGTAGCGGCTGTAATCCTGAAATTCTCTCTTTCACATTGTTCCTGAATCAATACATTTGCAGTTGTTTTTACACTGTGTTTTTGCATTTTCATATCATTTTGTGTTGATTCAAGTGTGGTTAGCCTGTTATCTTCACCATGTGTGATTCTATCCTCTGTTTCACCAGCATACACATAGTTTCCGCCAATGTGTGTGTGTAATCGATCATCTGAGTGATTTTCGACTAAAATCAGGACCTACAATTCTTATCAGAGCTTTATGCTCTTATTTCTGAGTATTTGTAGGTCCTTGGAGCCTCGTCGCGCATCGGAAATACACGAATCTGATCAGTGATTTGTGTGGGAACCAAGAAACGAGACAGAGAAACACGAACATAAACAAAAGATAATGAAACGATACGTAATCCATAACATAGAAGTCATCCCGTATTACATACTACATACCGAAGGAGCACACATCTCTCATCTAAGCTCATGGTACAGGGGCGGGAGAGCTCATCCCGCCCGGACACCTCTCGACCTAGTCCCAGAAGTTCCACCTACAAATGAAGACAAGTCTTCTATTTATAGGGACAGGAACACTACCTGCGTACTTGTCTAAGTACGCAGGGTTTGGTCATGCGTACTTGAAAAGTACACAAGGAAAAAGCCTTGCGTACTTACTAAGTACGCAGGACCAAACTGGTGTGCAGACTAAGTACTCAGGAACATCCTCCTGCGTACTAGCCATGTACACCGATACATAGAATTTAATCTATAGTTACTAAAACATGCTTTTACAGTCTCCCTCTTAACTATAGCATCAAATTCTATCTATCACTAACACTGATAATCATCAGTTTACAAAGAATTTCCTAACAGACTCCCTCTAAACTAATGACATCAAGTGTCTTCTGGCGAGACTTGATCTTCGGACATTGCACATGAGATCTTCAAATCTTCAAACTTCAGTCTTCAGTTGCCGAGTGATGACAAACCCGACTCCTTCTTAACTGTAGCTTTCATTGTAGACCAAACCAAGTGCTTCAATAAGAACCAACTAACCCAACACAACTCATTGTAGTTCATCCTCTCAGCAGTAGCAACCTCCACCCTGACTTAGAATTCTGAGTCTGATAATGTCTTTCTAAATAGGTAAAAATAGTAGACTAAGACAACTCCAAATCAGCTGGCATATGATAGAGAGTTTGAGTTTCCAATAACCCGCATCAAACTAATCAGCTCCCATAGGAATTCTAGTAAGATAAACTTAAGTCTTCAACCAGATGTGTCCAACTCTATCCTGTATCTTCACGAGTCAACCAAATTCCCGAAGATGTTCATTTCCAATATCCCCTTTCAGGTTAAGCTCCATCTGACTAGACCAGAAACAAGGGAATGTTTCCTATCCCGTCGGCCACTGATAAAAGGTTCCATCTTCAACTAATACTCCAACGGATATCCAGGTTCATCTTGAAAACACTTGATAGAATCTAACACAAACTAAAGTTTACAAGAGAAATCACGGTTGATGATACATCCCCCCATTTCTCTGTAAACTATGACCAACTTCATCATTACGTCACTCAAATCCTCAAAAAGCACAACTAGCCAACTACAAGATTTTATTCTTTTATTCCTTTTTTTTATTTTTTTTATTATTCATTTGCAAAGATCCAAAACAGCAAATCCTTGAGTTCAAGTTGTTCCAGTATTCATCCCCTATTAAAGAAGTATCATAGATACTCGTAGCCCACATATTCAGGTTTGAATACCTAAACAATATGGTTCTTCTTGCAAAGACCCAAAGCAGCAAAATCTTCACAAATAAAACGAGACCTTTAGCTGATGACGACCCAGTTGCTTAACTTGATTCAACATTCATTCCCTATTAAAGAAGTATCCCGGATACTCGTAGCCCACATTTTCAGGTTTGAACACTTAAACAATGTATGACAATTGGTATCATCCAAGAAAAATCTCGTCCTAGTTTCGCCAAGCCACTTAAACAATGTCTGACAATTGGTATCAATTAACAAGTAATAAATCAAGTGTTCTTCTTATCTAAAAACCTGAAAAGTGATAGATAATCGGTTAGTCTTCGGTGTTAGGGTTTCTTAGAGTGAACAGTCTGAGAGGACGTTTCCTTAGGGTTGTAGTGTCGTTGTTAATTCGTTTTAAACATGTTGAATTCAGAATGATCCTTGCATCTTTGATGTATTGAGATAGTGATACCGAGAGGTAAGCTGTCTTATGAGTTCTATTACATAATGTAGGTCCCTCGAGCCTCGTCGCGCAGTGGAGATAACACAGATCTGTTCAGTGATTTGTGTGGGAACAAAGAAGAACGAGACAGAGAGAAACACGAACATAAAGAAGAGAATCAACACAAAAATGATACGTAATCCATAACAACGAAGTCATCTCACATTACATACCGAAGAAGCACACATCTCTCATCTACGCTCACGGTCCAGGGGCGGGAGAGCTCATCCCGCCCAGACACCTCTCGACCTAGTTGTCACACCCCAACAGACGGCGGAACACGTCGGGGCGGGACATGTTGACCGTTCATGAGCTCGAGGTTGACTAAATTATGATATATATTAAATTCATTTCAATTCAAACAAAACAAACACAAACCAAGTACATAAACAAAGTACACATTGTTCATTGTTTAAAATTAACTAAGTCCAAACTTAAGTGTAGCATGTCTTGATCAACTCACACGTTAGCACCTGAAACATGAATAAAATAAGGTCAACTAAAAAGTTGGTGAGCATACACAGGTTTGTACATGGATAGTATACATAAATGTTAATAAACAAATCCTTACATAACATGATAAAATAAGGCATTTATGGGGAGCAACTATTGTGTAACCAAAGTACAATCAAACCTTTGTAACTAGCATGCAAATTGTGTTGTCGGTAACAATCACCCCAATCTGGGTGGGTTTGTCAGACTCAATAGATCTATCATTGTTAACCGTCGGCTTGAATAGTTAATGATTGCACATAAATTGCACACAAACAGTTAACACACCTAGCACTCAAACATAAAGCTCAAATTTGCACACATGAATGTAAAGAGGATTTGTGTTTGTGTAAATGTAAACAATTGTGCGTATAGAGTTTATGTTTCACCCCAAAAAGTGTAAAAGAGTAAAAGGGGCTATGTAATACTCACATGATTCGAATGTGTAGCTAGCACACGAGACAAGGTAGCAAAGTGGGTTTGCAATTCACTATGTCGACCTAAAATTGAATTATACGTATCTAATCAATGATGTGCACAAAAGTGTAAGGCAATGTCTAAGGTTTAACGAGATTTGAGTGTGGGAAATTGTACAAAGTTTTTATGACATTTCAAGCAATGGGTGCGCGTAAGTTGGTGTTCAAATTTAATAAAACCTTAATTTAAAATATAAGTTCAAGGTATATATGATTAATAAGGTTTGTCTTTAGGGTTTATGTTTAAATAATTTAAATAAATAATTTTCTCTTATTTATTTAAGATAGTGAGTCTCTTAAAATAGTGTGCCAAAAAAGTAGGGTAATTAAATATAATTTAACCCTTAATGTACAATTTTTGTATGAAGATAATAAATTTAAGTAAATTACTTTTATTTAGTTATTATAAAAATAGTGTGTCTCATTAATAAGTGGAATATAAATGTAGATGTATTTATATAAGTTTAGCAAGAAAATTTTATTTGTTTAAATAAATTTTAAATCATAAATTAATAATTAAATGAAATATTGTCTTATGAAAATTCTTTTTAAAAATAATTATGTAGTTTATAAAATCTTTACACAATTATATAACCATGGGTACCTTTTTTTTAATTCATTAATTTAATTCAAAATAATTTTAAAAAATTTTCGTATTGGAAATAGAGGTTTAAAACAATTCAATTTGTAAAATAATCATTTCCTGGTTTAAAATTGTAAATTTTCGCACAAAACTGTTTTAAATGGTATAGACTTTTATAAAACAATTTTTATACATTAAATTGGAGTTGTAAAAATAGTTTTAAAAATATATGGGGCTTGCCCGGGTCGAACCCGGGTCTGCCCGGTGACAAGATTAGATGTTAACCGCTCCTGTTATGAATTCGATTTGAAAAGGATTAAACACCGATTTAAAAGGGGTCCGATCCTGGTCCAGTGAAAACGCCCAAAAACCTGTTGAGGGTGGGTTTAGAACCCGCTACCACATGTTTACGGATCGCAAGTCTGAACCGGTGGAACTGGGTGGGGGGTCTTGACAGAAATACCCATCTGATAAAATTTAAATAAACCAATTCAACAGTCGATCTATCATCATCATCCCAAACCTAAAACCCGATTCCATATTCCAAGCCTTAATCGAATAGAGTTTAGGGCTTTTGTTAAGCACAAGATTACGAGTTCTATGATGTAATTTAATTTGATTTTTGTGTTCGTTTGATGTGTGCTCAAATGATCCAAAGAAAACGAAACCCTATATTGTTCTTGAGAAAAATAGATTAGAATTTGATTGTAATAAGGGTCGAAATCATGGGGCTTTCGATTTGGAGATCAAAACGAGTTAAACTACATAGGGATTACCTTGAATGATTGTACAGAGAAGGGAATCGACTGTTATGCACAGGTTCGATTTTTTGCAGCCACGATCGGGGTTCTGGAGTGTAATGCAGGTTGTTTACGGGTTTAGAGAGTTCGTATAGGTGCTTGAGAGAGTGTGGGGATGATTTAATTGTATTGATTTCTCCATAAAAACCCGATTCGATTTGTTTTGACAGAACCAGCTGTCAGAGTGATTTGCGTGTGGATTCCTTTGGTTAGGAGTGAATTTGGTCATGCTTTATGGTCGGGATTCATGCGCAAGCAGCCTACGCATGATTTGTTGTCATCAACGTGCCTCAATTCACGAATTCTTTTCTGATTTAGCTGGACTTGACTCTGCCGAGTCAAACTTGTTTTGAATTCGAATTATGTCACGTGTTTTGATTGAATTAAACCTCTAAATGGGCCTGAGGATGGTATATGATCGATTTCTCGTGCATCGGAAGTCCAACTACACAGATTGGGTCCGGGCAACCTTGAATCGTATGGTTCTTAGGGTGCTTTGACTTTAAAAGTCAAAAGTGATGGGAAGGTGGTAAAAGATTTTGAATAGGGTCAATTTGAAGGTTTAAGGGTCAAATTGAAATGTGTGGGGGTTCAAATGGAGAGTTTCAAATGGTTAAGGATCAAGACTAGTTTATTAAATTTTGTAAATATTCATATATATTTATTTATAATTTGGTTTTGTTAAAAGCTATAAAACTTTACTAAAACTAACTATATTAATAATTTTTAAGATGATTCATTTAAAAGCTGTTGAATATATATACATATATTCTTGTTTAAAGTTAAACCAACATAAGCGTTTAAATTAATAATTCTAGATATGTAATTATATACATAGTAATGAGATTATTTATACATATATATATATATATATATATATATATATTTGCACACAAAATGTGCTTAAACAAATACAAGATTCAAAATGTAGCGTCATTATTGTAATAACTAAAATAAACTAAATTAGGATCGGAAAATTATGGATGTTACAGTCTCCCCATGTTAAGAGAATTTCGTCCCGAAATTTAATTAGTGGGGGCTATTGAATGAGGAAGGAAACGAGTTTGAGTTTTTGATTGTCGATTTGAGGAGTATGACAGTCAACATGATTTAGTTTAAAGCTCAAGTTAAGTATGAATCATATCAGTGGATTTTAGTTTTCGAGAGAGTTAAGGAGAGATCTTTTGAAGAATCTAAAGGTGAAATGCGTTGCTTGGAATTGGTTTGATGGGAACTTGACAATCAGGGCTCGTTTAATATGTTGTCAAATATGCTCAAAACTGTTAGTGGACAAGGGGTTACACAAACATTGGTCTAGGTCAAAACTTCAAGCGACACGAACAACGCTACTTCTGAAATATGACAGGGCACTTATATATAGGAAGTACCATCGACGTATCCACCATGCCCTGGTCATATCACATTAGTTTTGTTGTTTTATATCGCAATAGGTTTTAGGTCTTAACATACGATAGAATTCTCTATGTTTTCTATGCACTGATTTTTATAATTACGTGTGCACCCGTACTTACTCGAATCATCGTATGGTCCGTATAGATCCTACCGTTGTGTGTGGGTTAAAAGGGCACAAAAAATCACTTAGTTCATGTCTATTGTTTTCACATACGAGTTGCTAAGAAGAAACCATGTCCTTAAGTAGGCAGTCCGGTTAGCAACTAAAGAGTAATAAGGTAGTATACCTTAAAGTTCCATAGTTTACTCATGTTTGAACAAGAATACGTCAAACACCGAGTTGTTTTAAAGTGTTACAGCTTCCTCGAGTTTGAACAAAAATACGTCAAACACAGAGTAGCTTCAATGTGTTATGGTTTTCAACTTTGGGGAACAAAGCGTATGACCATGCCTTATGTATAATGTAATCAGTTAATTGCAACAATTGTAAGCAATTTAGTTTCGTGTATAATGTAGCATCCAAGTTTCATGTATGACCTAGTGTCATGTAGCTTGTAATCAAATAGGTTTCATGTGTAACGTGAACAATTTAGCGTCATGTATATGGCAAGAAGTGAATTTCATGTATGATGTTAACCACTTAGTATCATGTATTTTGTAAACAAGTAAGCTTCCTTGTGTAATGTAAACAATTTGGTATCATGTATATTGTATAATGTGCATAATTTAGTATCATGTACTTTGTAACCAAATAAGTTTCATGTTCAATGTGGTCGATCTAGTATTATGTACCAAACAAACAATTGTTATGTATCATGTATATTACAAACAACCAAGGTTCATGTATTATGTGTTCAATCTGGTAGCATTTGTATTGCAAATGAACAAGTTTCGTGTGTTATATGATCGTGCTATGTATCTTGTGAACTTTCATACGTAAGTTATTGAATTTCGTATGTGACATATGCTAACGAGTTTTACATGTGATCAGGTGTTGCGGAGAAGCGTGTTGTTTTGCGTTCGTGTAAGAGGTGGCAGTTAGGTTCTAGCTCTTTAAATCTCGTTGAGGTTTGTATGGGTGGTTAACGTCTTCGTGGTATGGATCGTCTCTCGGAGCGGCAAGTGAAGGGTAACGAGGAGGCTCTGCAAGCATTCTGAGTAATGTGTTTACGAATAACTGATTTTTGTTTGTATATAGGTGATTGTAATTTGTTCTTGTTTGCAGATAAATAAGGTAGTGAAACTAATGAGTTGAATAATGTAAATAATTGGACAATTTATAGGAAAACCCTTTTAATAAAATTTCAATTATTATAAGGAGAATATTTTTAAGAGAAATTAATGGCTAAACAAGTAGTTGTATATTAATTTAGCCAAGATTTAGAAATAATTAATTTAACCAGAACAAGTCATATTTATCAATTTAAAATAATGCTTTTATAAAATAGGTTGTATTAAGTTTTCTTACAAGGTGAAAATATTTATAGAAAATTTATATTTCAGATATTATCTAAAAGTTTGATAAACTTTTTGTTTGAACAAAATAACGAGGTTGTTTAAATCAAATAATTGGATGATTTGTTTACGAAGGAGATTGTCGGTAGTGTACTAAATTGCGGTAAATGAAGAAGGTGTTACTTGAAGAACCTTGATGAAAATATGATGGGTGTAATTTCACACTTAACGTTTACAATTAAATGAATAATAACTTTAGAGTTGGAATATGTAAAATTTATTAAATGCTGAATTGTTAAACATTATTCAAAACGTAGGGAAATGGTTCTCAAACTGAAAATTTAAGGACAATAAATAGAAATTTCTGCTAACGTCTCTGGTAGCTTTCCACTAGGAGGAAGATAATCACCAAGACGAGCACCGCTATGGTCTCTTGGGTAGTCGATCTGGCTTCAGCTCTAACTGTTTCCGTGCGATTCTCGAGCATTTCTTTTTTGAGGATGGAAATTAACTCCTTTTGGTACCCTAATTGGTTTGCTAGGCTATACATTCTTTGTCCTTGCAAGTCGTGCATTACCTCATGCATCCTTTGCCTCTCAGATTCTGCGGTCCTCACATATTGGTGAATGTCATTGATTGGAATTCCCATAGCACTAGTGGGTGTCATGGTATGCCTTACCCAAGGGTTAGGATGATACGGGTCGGGCACCAGATACGGGTCTCTATATGGGGGTGATCTAGGTGTTCGAAGTTTTGGACCGGTGTTCCTAGCCCAATCTGCCCTTACATCAAACCTTGGCCTGATAGTTGGGGTGGTGGTGACTGATACACGGGTGACCTGCTCTCTTCTTCCCAATCAAACTCTGCTCCGGGACGGTATACTGGGGAGGAAGGAGAGTAGGAGTCCATATCTAGCAGAGAAATAACGAAAAGGTTGTAAGTGATACTAAAATACTGAGTGTTAAATATAGGAATTCTCATAGGTTTAGAGTTTGACTAATCATAACACTGAGTCTTCACAATAGTATTTTAGAAATACACTTGACCTATAAGCAATGTATCCCTGAGGAGAATTCCCAGGAAAGAGGGGTGGATCACTAAGACACACTTAAGTACACTGTCTTTCCTTAGCCAGAATCCCTCATGGCCCTACACACTCTTCCAGCCATCATGTATTAATAACACTATTGTTGGGATGATGGTCATGATGAGAATTGTTGTGAACTGGGCTTTGAGGCCAAAAAGTAAGGTTTTATGCATTTTAATGGCTTTTTCTTCTTGGAGGATAGATGGGCTTCTTAGTTTAATATTAATGGGTATTAGGTCCAATAGTTTAAGTCTTTGTTCACAAGATGTGATGGTATCATGTATGTGACTTCAAAGGTGTATGAAGAATTTGGTGTGCATGTGTGTGTGTTAAACTTAGGATATCACTTAATGAAACCCATAGGTAGCATGTATGTAATAATGAATGTAAGCACCAGAGTTATCAAGTAGTGTGACACATAAACTATTAAGTATTGTAGCATGTATTGAAATTACTTAGGATAACATGTAAAAATATTCACACAAGTATTATTCATGTAATCATATAGTAGCATGGCATATTGTGGGTGTCCTAAGGTTATAGTCTAGGTCAAAAGTGTCTAATAATCTAATTCCCTATAACCAAGGCTCTGATACCAATCTGTCACACCCCAACCGACGGCGGAACACGTCGGGGCGGGACATGTTGACTGTTCATGAGCTCGAGGTTGACTAAATTATGATATATATTAAATTCATTTCAATTCAAACGAAACAAACACAAACCAAGTACATAAACAAAGTACACATTGGTCATTGTTTTAAATTAACTAAGTCTAAACTTAAGTGTAGCATGTCTTGATCAACTCACACGTTAGCACCTGAAACATGAATAAAATAAGGTCAACTAAAAAGTTGGTGAGCATACACAGGTTTGTACATGGATAGTATATATAAATGTGAATAAAAAAATCCTTACATAACATGATAAAATAAGGAATTTATGGGGAGCAACTATTGTGTAACCAAAGTACAATCAAACCTTTGTAACTAGCATGCAAATTGTGTTGTCGGTAACAATCACCCCAATCTGGGTGAGTTTGTCAGACTCAATAGATCTATCATTGTTAACCGTCGGCTTGAATAGTTAATGATTGCACATAAATTGCACACAAACAGTTAACACACCTAACACTCAAACATAAAGCTCAAATTTGCACACATGAATGTAAAGAGGATTTGTGTTTGTGTAAATGTAAATAATTGTGTGTATAGAGTTCATGTTTCACCCCAAAAAGTGTAAAATAGTAAAAGGGGCGATGTAATACTCACATGATTCGAAGGTGTAGCTAGCACGCGAGACAAGGTAGCAAAGTGGGTTTGCAATTCACTATGTCGACCTAAAATTGACTTATACGTATCTAATCAATGATGTGCACAAAAGTGTAAGGCAATGTCTAAGGTTCAACGGGATTTGAGTGTGGGAAATTGTACAAAGTTTTTATGATATTTCATGCAAGTTGGTGTTCAAATTTAATAAAACCTTAATATAAAATGTAAGTTCAAGGTATATATGATTAATAAGGTTTGTCTTTAGGGTTTATGTTTAAATAATTTAAATAAATAATTTTCTCTTATTTATTTAAGATAGTGAGTTTCTTAAAATAGTGTGCCAAAAAAGTAGGGGTAATTAAATATAATTTAACCCTTAATGTACACTTTTTGTATGAAGATAATAAATTTAAGTAAATTACTTTTATTTAGTTGTTATAAAAATAGTGTGTCTCATTAATAAGTGGAATATAAATGTAGATGTGTTTTTATAAGTTTAGCAAGAAAATTTTATTTGTTTAAATAAATTTTAAATCATAAATTAATAATTAAATGAAATATTGTCTTATGAAAATTCTTTTTAAAAATAATTATGTATTTTATAAAATCTTTACACAATTATATAACCATGGGTACCTTTTTTTTAATTCATTAATTTAATTCAAAATAATTTTTAAAAATTTTCGTATTGGAAATAGAGGTTTAAAACAATTCAATTTGTAAAATATTCATTTCCTGGTTTAAAATTGTAAATTTTCGCACAAAACTGTTCTAATTGGTACAGACTTTTATAAAACAATTTTTATACATTAAATTGGAGTTGTAAAAATAGTTTAAAAAATATACGGGGCCTGCCCGGGTCGAACCCGGGTCTGCCCGGTGACAAGATTAGATGTTAACCATTGGAACAAGGGACTGCTCCTGTTATGAATTCGATTTGAAAAGGATTAAATACCGATTTAAAAGGGGTCCGATCCTGGTCCAGTGAAAACGCCCAAAAACCTGTTGAGGGAGGGTTTAGAAGTCGCGACCACATGTTTACGGGTCGCACGTCTGAACCGGTGGAACTGAGTGGGGGGTCTTGACAAAAATACCCATCCGATAAAATTTAAATAAACCAATTCAACAGTCGATCTATCATCATCATCCCAAACCTAAAACCCAATTCCATATTCCAAGCCTTAATCGAAAAGAGTTTAAGGCTCTTGTTAAGCACAAGATTACGAGTTCTATGATGTAATTTAATTTGATTTTGTGTTCGTTTGATGTGTGCTCAAATGATCCAAAGAAAACGAAACCCTATATTGTTCTTGAGAAAAATAGATTAGAATTTGATTGTAATAAGGGTCAAAATCATGGGGCTTTCGATTTGGAGATCAAAATGAGTTAAACTACATACGGATTACCTTGAATGATTGTACAGAGAGGGGAATCGACTGTTATGCACAGGTTCAATTTCTTGCAGCCACGATCGGGTTTCTGAAGTGTAATGCAGGTTGTTTACAGGTTTAGAGAGTTCGTATAGGTGCTTGAGAGAGTGTGGGGATGATTTATTTGTATTGATTTCTCCATAAAAACCTGATTCGATTTGTTTTGACAGAACCAGCTGTCAGAGTGATTTGCGTGTGGATTCCTTTGGTTAGTAGTGAATTTGGTCATGCTTTATGGTCGGGATTCATGCGCAAGCAGTCTACGCATGATTTGCTGTCATCAACGTGCCTCAATTCACGGATTCTTTTCTGATTTAGGTGGATTTGACTCTGCCGAGTCAAACTTGTTTTGAATTCGAATTATGTTGCGTGTTTTGATTGAATTAAACCTCTAAATGGGCCTGAGGATGGTATATGATCGATTTCTCGTGCATCGAAAGTCCAACTACACAGATTGGGTTGGGGACAACCTTGAATCGTATGGTTCTTAGGGTGCTTTGACTTTAAAAGTCAAAATTGATGGGGAAGGTGGTAAAAGCTTTTGAATAAGGTCAATTTGAAGGTTTAAGGGTCAAATTGAAATGTGTGGGGGTTCAAGTGGAGAGTTTCAAATGGTTAGGGTTTAAGACTAGTTTATTAAATTTTGTAAATATTCATATATATTTATTTATAATTTGGTTTTGTTAAAAGCTATAAAACTTTATTAAAACTAACTATATTAATAATTTTTAAGATGATTCATTTAAAAGCTGTTGAATATATATACATATATTCTTGTTTAAAGCTAAACCAACACATGCATTTAAATTAATAATTCTAGATATGTAATTATATACATAGTAATGAGATTATTTATACATATATATATATATATATATATATATATTTGCACACAAAATGTGCTTAAACAAATACAAGATGCAAAATGTAGCGTCATTATTGTAATAACTATAATAAACTAAATTAGGATCGAAAAATTATGGATGTTAAACTAGTTCCTAGAAGTTCCACCTACAAATGAAGACAAGTCTTCTATTTATAGGGGCAGGAACACTACCTTCGTACTTGTCTAAGTACGCAGGGTTTCGCCATGCGTACTTGAAAAGTATGCAAGGTAAAAGCCTTGCATACTTACTAAGTACGCATGACCAAACTGGTGTGCAGGCTAAGTACTCAGGAACACCCTCCTGTGTACTAGCCATGTACACCGATACATAGAATTTAATCTATAGTTACTAAAACAAGCTTCTAAAGTATTATCAGGTTTTTGTGATCGATTCTAGGTGTTTTCCTGTGTTTTATTGAAGTTTTCTGTATCTGGTTTCAACGAGCACTGTTTCATCGCCATTGTTATTATTTCATCAATTTCCGAAGGTTTGTGTTAGTGGTTTCAAGATTGAAGGTTGGTTTAGTGATCAAGAGTATTAGACGAAACTTTTCGCTGGATTGGATTGCTATTTCGGTGATATTGATTTCCGAGATTGTTCATCAATGGAGGTTTTCTGACTTGGGGAAGAAGGCATTAAAACTACTGGGGAACATTCTCTGATTTTCGTTGGTCATCAAAACTTCTTGTCTGTACTTGTTGTCTCGAAAAGGTACAATTGAAACTAGCCTTTTGTCTTGTTCTAATCGAAACTACTCTGTGCAGCGTGTTCACCCAAAACTTTGTTAAGTACGCATGAATTGTGACAAGTACGCAGGAAACAGAAAGATGGTTTTTGACAACTGTATCCACTTGTCCTGACCGAAAGATGATCTGATCAAGTTGTAGTGTATGAACAATGTGATTTGAACAAATGACCAGACTGAGAAATAAACAGAAAAATGATGATTGTAACAACAAAAAAAGAACAACACAATGATGGAATGGAATTCTTTCAAGATGAACAAATGTGTGAAACAAGACTTAAGAATCACTAATGCAGATGTAAACAGAAACACATATGGATGACGTATGCTCCTAACATTCTCATAACACTCGGAAATAAGAGCAAGTGCTCCGATACCACTTGTAGGTCCCTCCGTGTTGGTGTTTCGGATCGATATCGTGTAAGAACGTAGCCTAGTAAATAGGTGCGGAATGCCCGTTACTAGGTGGAACTGTAGGTCCACATGACTCATCTCAGATTGATCTCGTGACAAGACGTCTCGATAACAGAGTTTACTAATAAAGACGTTTCGATAACAGAATGCGGAATCCTTCGTGTTAACGTATGTATATCAATTGACAATAGAAAACAACAGGTAAATAAACTTTCTCTTTTTATATCACCAAACAGAGTTTATAGAATACCTGATCGTTTTTCTTCTATCCGTATTAAACAGACTCTGTAAACTCTCTATTTATAGACACACGTTCTGCAATAGGCGAACTTAACAAGTTCGCTTCAAAGATGCTTAGGCGAACTTAACAAGTTCGCCTCTAATAGACTAGGCGAACTTATCAAGTTCGCCTCTAGCAGAACTTGTACAAATACTTAGACAAAAAATAAACAATTACATAAAAACATAAAGACAATAAGACCTAAACTATTACAAAGCTTTTGTCATACAATCTATGTCCTAACAGACTCCCCCTTGACAATAGCTTGATCTTCTGTCTTCAGTCTTTATGACGAGCTCTTCCAATTATCTGGTAATCTGCTTCCTGCATGCACTCCATATCTCTGACATATCTCCAACACTCTTTTATACTGCAATCCTTGTTCTCTCCATTCATCATTGAACATGATCTCATTCTTTCTTAACGTCCTCTGATCTTTCTTTGAGAAGTTAATAAGATTCATTGCATCATAGAAACTAACAATGACCTTATTATCTTTATCATCAATCCTAGCTTCACCAGTCTTCACATCAACATACCGCCATTTCATATTCCCCAGAAAATCTTATGGAATTTTCTTCAATGGTATCTTCTGTACAGCACGTACTGGCTTGAACTTATACTTCCAAGTCACATTCTTAGTCTTTTGATCCATGATCTTCACTCTTTTTCCCTTTTGTAGTTTTAACCTTTCATACTTCCCTGATCCACCTTCTCTCTTTATCAACTTGGCAATCACATCGGCTAATCCACACTTAGATCTATTAATCAATGGTTTCGTAGCTAGACCATTCATTTCACACCTTGGCAAGGTATTGAAATACTTGATCCTGGGCTTTAAGTATTGAACACCATCAGATCTTTTAAGAGCAAACAACTTCGTGTCATCATCATAAAACCAACTCATGATCTTTCCAATACACCTTTCTTTATTCACATATCTTTCTTTCTGAGCAGGTTGTATAGGTGACTTTGGTAGTACTTTCATCCAACTGTTAACTACTTCTCTCCACTGTTCTCTAGTCATTCCTGTATTTCTATACATCACAGGTTCTTCATTCAGCTTAGGAGACATAGTATAAGTAGTATCAACATCAGAATCTATCTTGGATTGAGCAGTATCATCAGGTGTAGTGATGTCTTCAACAAAGTCCATAGAATCTGTTACTCCATCATAAGAAAACTCAGGAATAACATCATCTTGGATGAAGTTATACGGAACATTCAGACCATCACTTCCTTCATATGTAACCTTAGATTTACTCTTTTTTATTTCAATCTCTACAATCTCTCCTTCTTCAACTTCGTTATCCAACACATCTTCTTCATCATCATCATCAAATAACTCATCTATATCATCCAGACATTCTAATTTCTCAGCTTCTTCTTCAGAATCTTGAAAGAATTCCAATAATAATATTTCTTCATTCACTCCAGAATCATACTGGGTTCCTTCAATAGTATGTGATGTCGACTCCCCCTGAGCTCTGGATATTGGATTCACGTCAGCGTATTGACGATCACCCTCAACATTACCACTAGGATCATTGTCATCATTATCTTTTCGTTGAATTGATTCAGCATGACACGTATCATGTATCCTTAACTCCCCCTGAGCGTCAAGACGCTCAACAAGTTTAGACACCAATAACTGCATTTCAGCAATCTGTGTAGCCTGAGCTTGAAGGACCAACTGTCTCTGAGAATCAGTAGACACAAGAGTATCTACTTGAGTCTGTAAAGCTAGCACCTATGATTCAAAGAATGTAATTCTTTCAGAATCAGACGTCTTTGAAGGACCAACTTCAGCTGTGTGTTGAACATGTGGAGAAAGAACTGGAGATGTATGTTTAGAAGCAGGAGGTGTAATCAATAAGGAAGCAACAAAATTAGCATCCTCAACACCTTGAGATGAATGAGCAGCAGCAATAGAAGCAGACATAAGCTTCTGAGCTTTAGGAACTAGAATAGCATCACTATCCGAGTCAAAACTTTCATCTATTAAAGTTCTCTTGCGAAGTACTGATCCAGAAGGAGGATTTCGAACAGACTTACGCCTCGGTTTTCTGGCTTTAGATTTAATACGTTTCCCCACATTAGCCAATGGTAACGTAGCCAAACTTGCATAATGATCTGAGCTAAAATCTCTAGATTAATCAGTATCAGTAGCTTCAGAATCAGGTAAGATAGTATCACCGGAACTCGTATCTACAACAATGCCTTCAGCTTCATTAATAGGTGAGTTCACAGCTTCATGATCAAAATCATCCATATTCATACCTAAATATTTATCATTATCTTAAGCAATCTCTTCTTTAACTGGTTCATTAACATGAATGTGAACTTGTTCTTGTGGAATAGGAACTTATTGTTGTTGAGCAGGAACTTGTTGTTGTTGTTGTTGTTGAGCAGGAACTTGTTATTGAACTGGAATTTGTTGTTGAATTGGAACTTGATTCTGGACATGACCTTGTACTAACTCCCCAGGATGAAACCATTGATCATTAGGTGGCTCAACATAATTAGGATTGATTATGTGACCAAACAGAGGAGTAGGAACATGAATTAGAGCAGCATTTTGTTGTTTCACCTTAGTACAATCAGTAAAGATTCTTTTTGACATAGGAGTCAAAGTCAAACGGATTGGATGCTGAGGTAAATCCGGAATTAAATGATTCAGAATCATTTTCACGAACCTAGGATACATAAGAAACCCTTGACCTTCTAGAGGATTGATTTGCATGACCAACTCACGGTAAATATATAAAGCAAAGTTAAACCGTTTGTTGAGTGTCAAAGCAACCATATCAGCTTGTAGTGCACTCTTCAACCCATCAGTACCAGCCTTTCTTGGAGACAGACATTGTATGATGACGTGCATAAAATATCTCCATTCGCCAACTAAACCTCGTTTTCTTGCTTGTGTATCATTTGGTCTTCCTCTGTAACCCATCCGCTGAAAACACCCCATAATCAGTGTTCTAGGATATGACATAGGATCATCAACAGCACCTACTAATGCCAATGCAGCATGAATAGTCTCTACTGAAATAGCTACCTCTGTATTATTTACTGTAGCACGAAGTACGTGAGGTTTAACATCCGTATCTTGATGAACGGTATCCCAGAATTGTTGAATATATGGTAAACTGATATACGGATTAGCAGATAAAGCCACATGCAATCGTGAACGATTCAGAAAGTTGATAATCCTTGAAAATTAACAGCTTCAGACATATTCGGATCCAATAACGCTACTTGATTATGTTTGTACTCAACACGACGAGCCATCTGTAAATGTAGAGGACAAAAACACATTAGTAAGCAAAACAAACAAAAAGAATAAAAAAAATATTAACACAAAAATTTTCAAAACAAAAAAAAAATCACATGTCCAAAACACTCTTGAGCCCTTAGGCGAACTTACTAAGTTCTCTTAGTGTTGCAAGAGGCGAACATAATAAGTTCGCCTAAACAAGCTCGCTTGAACAAGTTCGCCTGAACCAGTTTTGTCGATACAAATTCCACATCAGAATCACAAACATGTCTAAACATGGATAAAATCTCAACTCAAACATAATACTAGCATCGATTAACACTCACGACACAAGTTTAATCATCAATTTCAAGTTTTAATCCATAAAATATGTTCAAATCTCAGGAAAAATGTAAAACTTTTAAAAACCCAATAGACACAAAGTCAAAATCACAGATTCCAGACAATTTACCGGATAAAATTGGTGGAAATTACCTTCGAAATACTCGCAATAAAAAATCGATCCAGAAACAAACACAAACAGGTCAAATCAGAAACCCTAGATCAGAAATCACAAGTTTGCTAAATAGTCCGTATGTTCGCTCTATAAGTTAACTCTCACAGTGAACAAGATAAATGAATAAGTTCGCCTGAACACAATATTAAATCACAATTAAGTTCGCTTCATTAGGCGAACTTGTTAAGTTCGCTTAACAAGCCTCAGGCGAACATATTAAGTTCGCTTACTCAGAACCAGGCGGACATATTAAGTTCGCTCCAAACATTTTCCTTTGAACAAAATTCTTCACTTTCAACACGACACATTCTTGTGAACTTCCATCTGTAACATCTATCCGATCCAATCCTGAATCATTTTAATAAAAAATAAAATTCTCATGGAAGATAGAAACAAAATATTTTTGGATTTTATCTGTACAAACGGAATCACATATTTTTGGTTTTTATCTGAGCAAACTGAAAACACATATTTTTGGATTTTATATGAGCAAACTAAAATACATATTTTTGGATGAACATCATGAGCAAGAAGATCATATCAGTATATGAGCAATTCATCACACAGCTTATTATCAACTATGGGTAACCTATGATATGAAACAATCAAACTCATACTTATGTAACTCAATACCTTTTCAAATTTTATGTAACTTTTGCAGTTAATTTGAATAATACTTGAAATGATACGCGATAAATTTCAAGGTAAACAAGATCAGGTTATGAAATGCTCAATTTTTCATTCCGAATTTTCAATACAAAGCATGAATTTTTAAATTGTCAATATTATATAATTTGAAACTATAAACATTTTTCTTCCAAATTCATGTGAGTTAGTAATATTTAGATGAAAAACATCGTGTACCCCACATATATGCCAACAGAAATTAAATTTGCATTGTCTTCAAGACATACACAGTGTATTGAAAGATTAGATCAATCTCCAAGATGAAATTATCTCTATTAGCACAAGTATAGAATAGCAGATCCCTAAGGATATAAGAATCAGAATGATTCAGAATCGAAAGATTCTAGTGAATTGGCTTTATAATGAGAATCAATAGATTCAGGTAGGAGGATCCAACTATTATCTGGATAAATTTCAATGAAATCAGAATAGATGATGTATCTAACTGATCCAAGGGTGAATATATGTTCTAACAGATGTTGTCAGAAACATATCTTAGTTCAGCAACACATTGCATGTTTTTCGGGGTATGGGCAGTGAAGTGAACTGAAAGAGATTGTGCTAAAGACATATATCGATATTGGTCTCATGAAATTCTTAAAACCATATATTCTATATCTGATAATGATCTTTTACACACACACACACTCAGGCATATAATGGATTCAAATCACAGATGTAATCATATCATATTTAATTTTCACACTACTATTAACTCAAAAACGCTTCTAGTCTATTGACAATTCAAGTTTCAAACTCATATTCAAATTAAAACATATTATCAAGATTAGAGCATTCAAAACACTATCATTTCTTATTTATGCAGACTTTGAAATTTAGATCAAATCAAATTACTTTAAACTATCATATATCAAAGGTCTACTAAGGTAATGTGTAATGAACTATTCACCGATGTACTATCATTTATTCTATAACTTCAAATGATGTCAGTTTTATATTTTTCATTTTGTTTTGAATTTTTATAAATAACAATTTTTGACTGAAAGTTAAAATGCAGAAATGTAATAAAGCAATGAAAGAAATCTAAAACAAAATCTCCCATGAAAATTTGTTTTGTAAATCTTTTATTCGGGATTGATCATACCGATCATTTTGATCAGAAATTCAAACCTGGTACGATCAAATGCTTTGGTAAAAAAGATCAGCAAAATTATCATCTGTATGTACCTTTTCCAGCTCAATCAACTTCTTATCTGCATAATCACGAATAAAATGATATCTAACTTCAATGTGCTTTGTTTTACTGTGCTGAACATGATTATTTGTAATAGACATTGTAGCATTATTATCAATAAACATGGGGGTTCCTGTAAAATTCAAACCGTAGTCTCTTAATTGTTGTTGGATCCACAAGATCTATGAACAACAACTTGCAGCAGCAATGTATTCTGCTTCACATGTTGAAATGGAGACCGTAGTTTGCTTTTTGCATTGCCAGGAAACTAGACGATTACCCAAGAACTGGCAACCACCTGTAGTAGATTTCCTGTCCAAACATCAACCACCAAAATCAGAATCAATGTAAGCATTGAATTCAAAGTTAGAACCATGAGGAAACCATAGTCCCAATCTTTGTTTTCCTTTTAGATAACGAAAGATTCTCTTTACTGCAATCAAATGAGACTCTTTTGGTTTTGCTTAGAACCTGGAACAAATACACACAACGAACATTATATCTGGCCTTGAAGCGGTTAAGTACATGAGAGATCCAATCATTGCACGGTAGAGTCGGCAATCAACTTCTTTTCCATCCGTGTCAGAATTTAATTTATGATTGACCGAAATCGGAGTATCATATGGGGTACAGTCCTCCATCTTGAACCGGCTCAAGATGTCCTTTACATACTTGGGCTGATGAATAAAGAAACCATCTTCCTTCTGATTAACTTGAAGACCTAGGAAAAATGATTACTCTCCCATAGCTGACATCTCAAACTTCGATTTCATAATACTCTCAAACTCTTTGCATAACCCTTCATTTGTAGAGCCAAAAATAATATCATCTACATATATCTGTAGCAATAGGTATTCTCCCCCTGCTTTCTTAATGAATAAAGTCGAGTCAATGTGTCCACGAACAAAATCATTCCCCACAAGACGTGTATACAACGTTTCATACCACGCTTGAGGAGCTTGATGAAGACCATAGTGAGCTTTATCAAGCTTGAAAACTTTGGACGGATTAATAGGATCTTCAAACCCCGGCGGCTGACACACATAAACTTCCTCCTTGACTTTACCATATAAGAAAGCACTTTTTACATCTAATTGAAACACCTTAAACCCTTTGTATGAAGCAAAAGCAAGAAACAACCTTATAGCTTCAAGCCTAGAAACATGCGCATAAACCTCGGTGTAATCAATTCCCTCTTGTTGATTGAAACCTTGTACAACTAATCTTGCCTTATTTCACACCACAACACCTCGATAGTCTTTCTTGCATTTAAACACCCACTTTGTACCAATTGGATACACACCATTTGGAAGATCTACAAGATTCCAAACTTTAAGTTTTTCAAACTGAGCAAGTTCTTCCTGCATTGCCTCTATGCAATTGTTATCACTCAACGCCATTTCGACATTCTTTGGTTCGACCTGAGAAATAAAACAGGAATGTGAGCATACATAAAAAACACCAGTATCTTTAAAACCTGTATACAAGCAAGTGTTGTCAAGAGTAGAACGCGTTTGCACTACATCACACGAATCCCCAATGATATTTGAAATCGGATGAGCTTTGAGTTCTTTGATTGATGCAACCTCAGGAACCGGCAACACATCAACTTGAGTTGTATCAGATTGATAAGACAGATCTTGATTAACTGGTATCTCCGAGTCTAGATTTGTAGGAATCTCCCCTGATCCTGTGACAAATTAGAAGGTTCATCAACTATCAAAGGATCAACAGAAGAATCTTGGAAAATAACTGTGACATCCCGAAAATAGTAAATAAGTAAATAATAATACGATGGGGATTTAAACGTCATAAAGCGAAAGAAAGACGTATGGGCTTGGGCTCGACTCTAACGGGCCGAGGGAAGCCCATGTATAAAAGGGGCAAGACAGCCCATTTGACCATTTCACCTCCATTTCACCAATTCTAGAGAGAGAAAGGGAGCCCGGGTCTAGAGAGAGAAAGTTGACGGATCGTCACGAGATTAGAGGAGCACGTTACAGCTGAGCTTGTGAGCAAAACCTCCGAATCAAAACTTCAATCCAGGTAATGATTCATACAAAATCTGAGTTTTTGTTCATTTTGGGGTTTCTCGAGTTTTAGCTAAATAGATGATGTTTTTACGGATGAAACTTGATAATAAGCTTAGAAATAGCACCTAGAACGAAAACCGCATGTTTTGATCAAAGAAAATGGTAAGATTGGCACGATCAGGTTTGCATGCAAGAACTTCGGATTTTTGGTCCAAGAACCAGGTCCTGCGCACTTACCAAGTGCGCAGGAGGGAATCCCTGCGTACTTACCAAGTACGCAGGATGCAGACCCTGCGTACTTACCAAGTACGCAGGAGGAAGGCTCCTACGCACTTGCCAAGTGCGCAAGAGCAAGTCCCTGCGCACTTACTAAGTGCGCAGGCAGCAGACAGCAGGCAGCAGGTTGGTTAAGTAAAGTCAGTAAGTTTAGAATGATTAAACCATTAAAGTCGAGGTTGGGTCTAATGTGTATTTAACTACCTAATCCAGATCGAAAGTGACGCTGTTGGACCTTTGTCTAGGACAACCTAGAGTAGCCCATCAGGTGAGTTCTATGTGCCCCCTTCTATGTATGTGCAAATAATTTATAAATGTTTTGGGGCTGAAGTGTATACACTAAGTGAATAATTGTTATGAATGTTAATGTGATCATACGTGGTATACAAACATATATATATACTCAAGTACAAAAATGAATTATGAACAAAGAATGAATCGTATGATTATTAAGAATGAATGAAAAGAATAACATAACGTGTAAGAATGAAATCCTGCTTTATATCTATGTATATATTGCTTGCCAAGTAACAGAAAACGTTATGGACGCTTCAATGATAACGGCTACTTCGGTAGACGGACGACCACTTGACTATTATGCAGCCAGAAAAAGTAAGTCTAGAAAGGTAGACTAAATAAAGGCCACTACGGTGGAGTAAGGCGCTAAATCAATATTCGGCTGTATAATTAGTTTAAGTGGGAAACGGATGCCTTATGGCAGACGGGCGAAATACGGCCTACGACGGTAGGACGGTTGTAAGATTACGGACGGACACAAGTTGCCGGACGGTTGTAAGAATGAAAAATACGGACGGACACTAGTTGCCGGACGGTTGTAAGAATAGGCGGACCATGACGATGGACCGTGGCGCTTGTCTTTGTGACATTCGCAAATAAATGACGGGTTGATCACCCATGAATGAAAAGAAAAGAAAAGAAAAGAAAAGGGTGAATGCATATATATGTAGTCACAAGGAAGGATGAAAGAAAAGCAAAAGTTATGAAAGTAAATGAGACAAATGATGTGAATATATATTTATATGTATTTGCGAAGAATGATAAAAGAAAAGCAATTCAAGTCAATGAGTATTTATATAAATGTATATATAATTATGCATACTTATAAAGAAAAGAATGTTTATACCTAATTGTATTAAACTAGAACTCACCAGCGTTAGCTGACTTTTAGTATACATTTCAGGTAAAGGAAGAAAAGGTCGTGCGATGGCGTGAAGGTTACCCGGCACGAGACTGACATCCCACTTTTGTTTTATATGTCATAGAACAATGTTATGATTTATTTGTAAAGACTTCCGCTGTTATGATTATGTAATTGAATGACGAATGTTTTAAATTTAAGTTCAGTATTTATCACTATGTTTATGAGTAAATCCAACAAGTGAGGTTACCCGATTTAGGGGCCTTACAAGTTGGTATCAGAGCAATAGTTTGAGAGATTCAGACATCCCTAAATGTCTGGACTCAAACTGATTATGGGACCAACGCACGGATGTCATCTGGGTAACCAACGCCAACGCTAGCACGGTAAGTAAGTCATAAAGTTAATCCTCTTGCATAGGAGTAGATACCTTAACTTAGAACAAATAGATGTTAATGCCACGACTGATTTGAAGAGTTTCGAACCCGAAAAGCAATGTAAATTAGTAATCACAAACCGGTCACTGTAATTAAGAATTTACCTTGCTCGTACTGTTCCAAACTATGATATGAAGAAATGACATTGATGTATTCCCTTTTTAACTATCAGGAAATTAAGAATTTATGGCTGGTGGAGGAAGAACAGGACGCCGAGGCGGTCGCACTGGCCGAGTAGGTAGACCTCCGTTGAACCAAAGAATAGAAGAGGAAGAAGAAGAAGAGAGTGTGCACGCAGAGCACACCGAAAGTGTGCACGAAACAGAAGTGACCCCAGTTAAGGACGACAGTCCAGGGCCTATACAGTTGGAACCTGAAGTCAGGGATGCTATTGCCCGTGAAGTTGTGCTCACTTTGAAGAAGGTATTGCCTGATCTACTATCCGAGGCAATAAAGAAAAGTAGAGAAGAGGATGAAGGAGACAAGGAAGAGAAAGTATATGATAGTGATGGGGATGAAATAAAGATAGGATCAAGCAACCGTGGGTGTACTTATAAGGGCTTTAAGGACGAAGACCCACCCAAGTTCGATGGGAGCAAGGATTCAGTGGTAACGCTTGAATGGATAGAGAGGATGAATGCTGTAATCAACATCAGCGAGTGTCGACCCGACCAAGCTGTTAAGTACGTCGCTCATTCTTTCACCAACGAAGCACTAAGTTGGTGGAGGAATATTCAGAGAACTAAGTCACCGAATGCTATAAACAGAATGACATGGGACGACTTGAAGAAGCTGGTCATCCAAAAGTTTTGTCCCCAGAATGAAATCGACCGAGTTGAGAATGAATTCCTGAACTTCAAGGCTGGCAACAAGACTCATCGCCAGTATACATCAAGATTCAATGAACTGGCTCAACTAGTACCCCATCTGGTAGAAACTGAAGACCGTTTGATCAAGTATTATGTTAAGGGGTTGCCACAGCGGGTCCGTGTCCATGTGAAAGCTAACCTACCCTCGACCTTCGAGTTGGTAGTGAATCTGAGCGGAATCGTCTACGACAACTACGCCAATGAGGACCCGGCACCTGAGACACAAAAGAGAAAGTGGGAGAACCCGTCCAGGGGCACCGGAAGAGGGAACGTAACAACTGAGAGCAAGAAACCAAGGTCCAATGAATATGAAACTTGCAAGAAATGTGGAAGGCAACATCTTGGCGAGTGTCGAGTCGGCACCACCACCTGTTATAGATTACGGACGGACACAAGTTGCCGGACGGTTGTAAGAATGAAAAATACGGACGGACACTAGTTGCCGGACGGTTGTAAGAATAGGCGGACCATGACGATGGACCGTGGCGCTTGTCTTTGTGACATTCGCAAATAAATGACGGGTTGATAACCCATGAATGAAAAGAAAAGAAAAGAAAAGAAAAGGGTGAATGCATATATATGTAGTCACAAGGAAGGATGAAAGAAAAGCAAAAGTTATGATAGTAAATGAGACAAATGATGTGAATATATATTTATATGTATTTGCGAAGAATGATAAAAGAAAAGCAATTCAAGTCAATGAGTATTTATATAAATGTATATATAATTATGCATACTTATAAAGAAAAGAATGCTTATACCTAATTGTATTAAACTAGAACTCACCAGCGTTAGCTGACTTTTAGTATACATTTCAGGTAAAGGAAGAAAAGGTCGTGCGATGGCGTGAAGGTTACCCGACACGAGACTGACATCCCACTTTTGTTTTATATGTCATAGAACAATGTTATGATTTATTTGTAAAGACTTCCGCTGTTATGATTATGTAATTGAATGACGAATGTTTTAAATTTAAGTTCAGTATTTATCACTATGTTTATGAGTAAATCCAACAAGTGAGGTTACCCAATTTAGGGGCCTTACAATAACATTTTCATCTTCACTATCAGACTCTTGTGTTCCCGAACAAGAAGCAGCATTAGGATCTGGTGCAGATATAGAAGGAACAGATGATTGTGGAACCACAGTTGGTAGAAAACGACTATTCCATGCATCTTGACAAGAATCATATAAAACAGCAGCTTCCACAGGAGAAATATCAGAAGGTAAATGAAAAGACTTGAATATATTCTCATAATCAAAAGCCCAGTCTAGTCCAATCGCCATTTGAGGTAAAGACCGATTAGAACAGTCAATATGAAACCATTCTTCAACCTGGCGAGTCTCTTTGTTATAAACCCTCTTGGTAGTAGAATTAGCAACATACCCCAGAAAGATCCCTTCAATTGCCTTAACACTGAACTTGGTTGGGACATCACGAACTTTCAAAAGGGTGCATGAATTACCAAAGGGTAGTAAATATTCCAGATTCGGCTTATGATTATTAAGCAACTCATAGCATGTCTTGTTGTGTTGCTTAATGGTCAAGACTCGGTTCAAAACATGACACGCAGTATTCACAGCCTCAGCCCAAAAAGTTACTCGAAGATTATAATCAGCAAGCATCGTACGTGCAGTTTCAACTAAAGTCTTGATCTTTAGTTCAGCAACACCATTTTGTTGAGGTACATATGGCGCACTCAATTCATGATAAATTCCCTTTTGAAGATAGAATAACCCCATTTTGCTATTCTTAAATTCACTGCCATTGTCACTCCTAATTCTTCTGACTTTTTGTTTGAACAAATTCTCTAAACCCAGGATTAAGAATTGTACCAACTCTGTGGTTTCGGCTTTAGAAGCAAGAAACTTAACCCATGAAAATCTAGAGAAATCATCTGTTACTACCAGACAATAAGATTTACAACCAATGCTCCTAATACTAATCGGTCCAAACAAATCCATATGCAGTAGCTCCAAAGGAGTTACAACAGAATTCTTTTTCTTAGATTTGTGGGACTTCTTGTGTTGTTTCCCCTTCTTGCAAGGAATACAGTCACCAGGAACTGAAAACTTCATTTTCGGAACACCAAAAACTAGATCATTCTTCACAAGATAATTCATTTTCCGATAATTGATGTGAGCAAGTTTCCTGTGCCACAAAATAGAATCCGACTCAGACGCCTTGGAGAGTAGACAAGTAGGAATTGAATTCGTAGTAGTAGCAACACTCATGTCTAGGACATATGTGTCATTTCTCCTTGGAGCCTTCATTAGAATCCATTCGTCAGGAATCACAAAGCCCGGTTTCAAGATATAACACTCAGAATCATTGAAACGAAATGAAAATTTCTTGTCACACACTTGAGATACACTTAAAAGATTATGTTCAAGTTGTTCCACATAGTTCACTTTCTCAAATTTGACTTTTTCGTTCTTTAAAGTACCCTGACCAGTTATGTACCCGCCTTTATTTCCAGCAAAAGCGACATAACCACCATCAATATTAATCACATCTTTCAACAAACGAATATTCCCTGTCATATGTCGAGAACAACCACTATCCACATACCACGTATTGTTGATAGTCCTCCTTGGTTGTCCCTACATAAACAAAGAAAATCAGTTAGAAATTGGAACCCAAGCCATTGTGGTCTTGGGTCGTCCAGATGGATCAAAATAAACAACTTCAAGCAATTCACAATCAACATTGTCATCAAACTTTGGAACATAAGATTTACAATTAGACCTTCTCAAATAAGACATATTTTGATTTATTGGAAAAAACATTAGTAGATTTATGATTATCAGATTCAGGTATTTCCAAAAATTTCTTTAGTTTTCTGTTACGTCTTCTTCGTTGTGGTCTAGAAAGTTTGACCTCAGGTTGAGACTCTTTTGGAATTCCAACATGTGGAATCTCAAACTTATTTTGAAAAACAACGGGTTTAAAAATATGCTTATCATGTTGCTTAAATCTCGAAGATTTAGCAAATGATTGACAAGGCATATTCTTTTCAACACCACACGTAGGATTTTCCCCATTATGTCTTTTCAGAATCGTCACCACTTGTTTTTGTGAGGGATCACACTTTAATTTGCCTTGATTCTTATAAGGACAGTGAATCAGAATATGACCAGCCTCATTACAATGAAAACAAACTCTTATATCTTGATGATTTATGATATAAGGAGTTTTTCTTGAATTTGATGACCCGTCTGATGAACAAGATTCAGAAGATTTTTCTGAACAGTTGACTGGCTTCTTTGGAACAAACACTTGTTTAGTCACTGTTGATAAATTCTTCTTCTGATAACCAGCAGCAACAAAACCACTTGATTGTAGCATTTTGGAAAGTTTAGGTTGATCAACTTTCACCTCATCCGGTTCTGTTAAAATGCATCTATCATTGGTAACATTTTTCACTACCTTTGGTTCATCAATCTGCACTTCCTTTGGAATGCCTTCAACCTTATTATCATCAAAAACCTCATCCTCAGAATCAGAGTCATAGATCATATCTTCACCTATTACTGGATTCACCTTCAACACTGTCTTTGGATCAATTTCCTCTTCATCAATAATTTCTGGTTCAACCACATATTTTGCATTGAATGGTGGAGGAACAAATCCAATTCCAGCAACCCTCTTAGTAGGATCAGCATTAGCATTAAATAATCCAATACCACAGATGAATTTTCAAAGTTTTCCAGCTTTCTATGTAATTTGTTCACTTCAGATTCTTTATCAGAAATTTCTTTGTTCTTCTGAGCGACAATTTCATTTTGCTTCTCAATCTCAGCATAAGCCATATCCAGATGATATGTTTGTTCCTTATATTTCAATCCCAAAGAGTTCAAATCTTTTTTCAAAGACTCAATTCTATCTATACACAATTTATCATTATCTTTCAATTTTTGATTAACTGAATGCATCGATTTCATATCACAAATTAAATTTGTGTTATCATCCATTACTTTTTGCATTTTATCTTTTATACTTATGCAATTTGAGCAATAAATATGACAGACAGAATCTTTTACCTTTGAAGGATCTGACATATCTGCCATGAAGACTTTTGCAATTGGTATATTTTCAGAATCAACACCATCAGGAGAATTTTGAGTTAAAACAATATCATCTTCAGATACACCAGATGCAATATCAGTCTCACCATTTTGTACTTGATCACTTTCTTCATCAGCACTTGGCAAACTTTCACCATCACTTGAGCTATCATCATCAGTTGACTCTTTAGATTTTGTAGAATGAATCTCAGATACAAACGCTTGACTTACCGAACCAACTAAATCTTCAAGATGAATACCGCAGTCATAATTTTCCTCATTTTGAGCAACCAAAGTAGATGATCCAGATGCATGATTAAAATTTCCAGATCCAGAGGAGCCATGTGACTGATTACGATTGTTCTGAAAATTATTAGGCTTCTTCTGAGAATCAAATTCAACTTTCGGTTTCACACATTCTTTGGCAAAATGACCATACTCCTGACAATTATAGCAACGAACTTTGGTTTTATCAAATCCCATATGTGAACGACTGTTAGACCCAATATACTTTCTTCCAGTCTTCTTTAAAAAATCCTTTGCTTGTCGCATCAGCATATCCATGTTCCATTGAATGTTCATCTCTTCCAGATCAACAGGATCAATCTGTTTGAAATCTTCTTCAATAACATCTGGATCATGAATCTTTCCTCCAATAAAATTTTCATAAGAAGCCATAAAGGAAGAAAACATCGCTAAATAATCATCAACAACTCTTTGATTCATATTATGTGTTCCAGATGATGAAGAAGTTGTATTTGCAGAGAAACCTAAATGACTTGGAACTCCAGAACAATGATCATGAGAAACATCTTGAGTATCACCAGAAAAGAACGCAACCCCTGCACCAGTTTTGCCAAAAGACTTAGCAAAATACATTGAATGATCTTGAATATGCTCCATATTGGTTTCCTTCTTCTTCATATTCAAATCATGTGATTGAATCTTGCCAAGAACATATTCAAGAGACATAGTTTTATACTTGACATTCTCTTTTATCAAAACCGTATACACATCAAATTTAGATGGTAATGCCTCCAAGAACTTATCATTTATCTCTTCAGTCTCATAAACCACTGAAGCACTTGACAACTCACTCAGCAAATGATAGAATCTCGTTGCAAGATCATCTAAAGATTCATTTTGAAAGTGCTTGAATACTAAGAATTGCTTCTTCGGTAATTCTTTTCGGCTTTTCTTAACATCCAAACTACCTTCACACCGCTTTTGCAACGCCTCCCATAATTATTGAGAAGTTCTAAATTGTTTAAAGCTGTGATAAATTTCTTTAGGAAGAGACATTGAGATACTGGCCATTGCCTTCTTTTCTCTATCAAACAATAATTTTTCTTCTGTGGTTAACGCATATACTGATTTAGGAACATCATCCTTTCCCATCCAAGTATATGTCGGATGCGTATAACCTTCCAAGATTGGAATCCATAAACTTGTATCAGTAAAAGATACGAACTGATCAAACCGATCTTTCCAGTTGGAATAATCTGCAAGACTTAACAATTTGGGCGGTTTCTGAGATGTACCAATCTCATTGTCGTAATTTAACATATTAGTCACTTGCACCATATTTGCCATTTCCAAAAAAAATTTCCAAGTGTTGAACACAAACTCCCCTTAGGCGAAGATAATAAGTTCGCTTCAGCCAAACAAGCGAATTTGATATCAAGCGAACTTGATAAGTTCGATTACCCAAGAAATCCAGTAAGTTCGCTGATTAAGTTCGCCTACTAAGTTTGCTTAAACTGAGAGAAGCGAACTTAATAAGTTCGCTTGCTAAGTTCACCTGCAAAAACTTTCAGCAAGTTTGCTTAGAGCAGCTGAATCAAAATCAGCAAGAACTTTAACCCAAACACGAACAAACAGCACCAAAAATCATCATTTCTCACAGATTAGAAGGAATTTGAAGAAATTGAACCGTAGGATTTAGTATTTTATGATTTAGAACACTTCTATCGGATTAATTTCACCAGAAACAACTTCAAATCCATGAATTCAGCAGTAAAATCAGCTTCAAGAACTTGAAAACTCCATGGATACAAAACTTCAAAAATGATCAATTTCTTGTCAAATTGTACAAAAAAACGTCTCTAATCACCAAGAATCAAACCCAAATCATGAGCAAAAGCTCTGATACCACTTGTAGGTCCACATGACTCATCTCAGATCGATCTCGTGACAAGACGTCTCGATAACACGAAGTGCGGAATCCTTCGTGTTAACGTATGTATATCAATTGACAATAGAAAACAACAGGTAAATAAACTTTCTCTTTTTATATCACCAAACAGAGTTTATAGATTACTTGATCGTTTTTCTTCTATCTGTATTAAACAGACCCTGTAAATTCTCTATTTATAGACACACGTTCTACAATAGGCGAACTTAACAAGTTCGCTTGAAAGATGCTTAGGCGAACTTAACAAGTTCGCCTCTAATAGACTAAGTTCGCCTCTAGCAGAACTTGTACAAATACTTAGACAAAAACTAAACAATTACATAAAAACATAAAGACAATAAGACCTAAACTATTACAAAGCTTTTGTCATACAATCTATGTCCTAACAGGAACAATGTAAGAATGATCGTATGACAATCAACACGAGATGATACTAATAAATACACGGTCTATTGATTTCATAGTGTTTCAAACAAGTATAGATACAGATTGAATGACTTCTGGACTGATACAAAGCTTATCAGTGCGTACTTGTGTGTGCCAATTACATCTCTGTGAAAATGAAACAACTCTATGCTATTTATAGACCTGGGCCATTCGCACTTAGCAAGTACGCTTGACCAACCTTCATGCGTACTTGCTAAGTACGCATGACCATTGTACTTGACAAATACGCAGGAACTCATCCTTGCATATTTGTTTATGTCACACCCCCAAAATCCACCAACGGAGTTTTACCGTTTGGGGCGTGACATACCAGGATCTCAGTCATTAGTTACGTTGAACGACTCTATATGAGTTTAATAAAAACCACTAGTATTGCTCATAGTCACGATGCAACACTAGTAATGAAAATACTGATTTAATGTAAGACTTGCGGAAGCGAAAAGTTAAGTGAAAAACATGCGCCAAAACAGTTGCGCCAAAATAAACAATTCAAAGATAATTAAAATAAATAATTCTTGAGTTTGCAAATGATAGACTTCGTATGCATGCATGCCTTAGCTCGTGCTTGTACCTTAATTACCTGAGAAAACATGCTAAAACGTGTTAACACTAGGTTGGTGAGTTCACAGGTTTATATGTTTGTAAAGCTTACTAGATAATACCGTATTCAATTATATCATAGGTAGCTAACCTAGTACATGTTACTAAAGCGTTTCGACACCGAAGCTGACTGTCTGTATGTTTGAATTGCCTTCCACCATGACTATCACAATCAATGGTAATGTTTAGGTAAATGTTACACCCGTTCGACTACCTGTCGTGTTAACGCGACTTACGCGGGTGGGGCTTGTCAGTGCCCAGTAGTACTACTCAAGATTTCCTCGCTAACCCATATACTAACGGTTCGATAAGTAAGGACTTTCGTGATATGTTTGCGCTTAGTACACAAGTAATATAAAAGAAACGTAAGATCTAAATGTTCGTACCCATGTTTTCTCCCCCAAGTTTAAAATGTAAGAAAAGGGGCCGTGAAACTCACCTTAGAGTATGTGCGTAAGAAAGCGAACCTAAAATGCTTGACGACTAACTGCCACCTATAAACACCGGTTTATAAGTGTATGTTTGTGCAAGTTGATACAAACCCTAAGTATCCAAACAATCCCATTGTTTAAGTGTTTGAAAAGAGTTTACAAGTTTGACTCATGTTTGACCAAGTTTGACCAAGTTTGACCCGACGACCCGTTGGTGACCCGATTAATGATTTAACGTTTGTTCAGTATAATACTTCTATATTATACACAAATGATCATGCTGTAACACTTAGCAACAAATCCTAATTGTTCAAATCAAACAAGCAAGATTTCCAAAAATAGAAAGTTTCAAAAAAATAGAAAGTTTCCAAAAACAGCATGTTTCTATAAATAGCAGGTTTCTATAAATAGCAGGTTTCTATAAATAGAAAGTATGTTCGGGATTTGTGTTTCGTGAAATTTATCATTGTTAGCATGCTCGTAAGACTACTATAGCATGTTCAAGATTGTCCTATCACATAACCATTGCATAGAACTAAACATGTATGTCAAAATTCCAAATAAAGTTTCCATCTTTAGTAACCTATGACTAGCATGCGTGATTTCAAACATCTAACACGTTACAACAGATTATTATGTCTTAACTAACATGTACCAATCATTAAACCACATCATGCATGTCTAATTAGCAAGTTCTAACTACTTTTGACAATTAAAGTTTCCTTATTTGGAAAGTTTGTAAATCCGGGTTATGTATTCAAAATCTGATTTCACAATTCATCTAACCATATATCAACTAGCTCATAACCATCATCACATCATCTTAACCATGTCTAGCATGCAAGTTAGAAAACCTAAAAAGTTTCCTTTTTTAGTAACTTGTCCATTACACGTTCAAATCACAAAATTAACATGTCAAATCAATCACAAATCTTTCAACTAATATAATTACAACTATACAAATCATAATCCACGTCTAACATGCGATTTCTAAACATCACATAATCAAACATATTCTATTTTCACATCTTATGACAACTAGGGTTTCATAACCGTTCATCAAATCATCAATAAAATTCAATAACATCAAACAATTAATGAATCCATTATCATATTTCAAAATCATTATGTTTGGATAATCTAGGGTTTCAATCTCAAAAATAATAATGAAAAAGTGACGGATTTTTATAAAATAACTTACGTAGGAACGTTAGAAACGCGTAGACTAGCACGTATCTACTTCCGGATTCACGATCGGAGCTCGAACGAATGCTCCTTGGCTTGATCTTGGTTCGGTCGAGAGAGGGTGAGGGTGAAGGGATCGCGACGGCAATAGGGTTTGGGGTAGGGTTTAGATATATATTTTTTTTTGAATTCTTTAAAAGAAATCTTATCCTTATCTCATTACTAATGGGTTTTAAATTGGGCTACGGGCTTCCTAAAGGTCCATAAACTCTATTTAATTAAATAACCACTTAATTACTAATTACCATTTTTGATTTTTATTTTTTATAAAAACAATATCTTTTATAAAAATACTAGATAAGATTAACACACGATAAACACGTACGAAAACAGTAATATCCACATAATTCACGTAAAGGCACGTAATCACATATAATCCACATAGTTTATATTAAATATAAATTATTAAATATTCAGTTTATTTATTTTTAATTAATCACCAACGTTCTGGGTTTAGACTCGATGCAATGCACGTGTGACTAACTGAGATAACTGAGTTTGAAATGAATAATGTTTGAACTAACGAGGTTTGAGTTAACGGAGTTAACCTGAAAATGCCGGATGTCACATCATCCCCTTGTTGAAAGAATTTTCGTCCCGAAAATTAAACGAAGTCCGTAACGTCTGAAACAAAAAGTTTAGGTTTGTCACATCATCCCCTTGTTGAAATAAATTTCGTCTCGAAATTTAGTTAGTACCTTCCGTGTTTTCCGTTGAATGTTTGAACAGGTGAGGATACTTTTTCATCATCTGATCCTCGCGTTCCCACGTGAACTCCGGTCCACGCTTCGAGTTCCAGCGAACTCTTACAATAGGTATCTTACTGCGCTTGAGAGTCTTGACCTCTCGGTCCATGATCTCAACGGGTTCCTCAATGAAACGTAGTTGTTCATCAATTTCCAACTCCTCGAGTGGAACTACAAGTGTCTCATCTGATAGGCACTTCTTTAGGTTTGAGACATGAAATACGTTGTGCACTCCATTGAGTGTATCAGGTAGGTTCAGTTGATATGCTACTGGACCGATTCTTTTCTCTATCTCGAAGGGTCCAACATAACGCGGGTTTAACTTTCCTCGTTTTCCAAAATGAATTACACCTTTCCACGGTGAAACCTTTAATAATACTTTGTCACCCACTTGAAATTCTAGCGGTTTCCTGCGCTTGTCTGCATAACTCTATTGACGGTCACGAGCTGCCGCCATACGGTTTCGGATTTGTACTATTTTCTCTGAGGTTTCATGCACAAGTTCAGGACCCGTAAGTTGGCTATCTCCAACTTCAGCCCAGCAAATTGGCGATCGGCATTTCCGTCCGTACAAAGCCTCGAACGGTGCTGCTTTGATGCTCGTATGATAGCTGTTATTATAAGAGAACTCCACTAAGTGAGTCTCCCAACTGTTTCCGAAGTCAATTACACAGGCTCGTAACATGTCTTCTAGAGTTTGAATGGTACGCTCGCTCTGGCCATCTATTTGAGGATGGTACGCTGTGCTCATGTCTAGGCGCGTGCCTAGAGCTTTCTGTAATGATTTCCAAAAGTGTGAGGTGAATCGGGCGTCTCTATCAGAAATGATGGAGATTGGCACTCCATGTCGAGATACTACCTCTTTAAGATAGAGGCGGGTTAACTTTTCCATTTTGTCGGTCTCTTTGATAGCAAGGAAATGAGCGGATTTGGTTAGACGATCCACTATTACCCAGATTGTGTCACATCCAGATGGGGTTCGGGGTAATTTGGTTATGAAATCCATGGAAATCTGCTCCCATTTTCACATTGGGATTTTCGGTTGTTGAAGTAATCCGGATGGCTTTTGGTACTCCACCTTGACCTTGGAACAAGTCAGACACTTGCTCACATAGGTGGCTATGTCAGCTTTCATGTTCGGCCACCAATATAAAACCTTGAGATCGTGATACATCTTGTCGGATCCCGGGTGAATAGAGTATCGGGATTTGTGAGCTTCATCCATGACTAGATCTCTTAGGTTTCCATATACTGGTATCCATATTCGTTCCGCAAAATAACGAATACCATCTGCTTTAACCTCAAGTAGTTTCTCCATACCACGAGTGGATTCCAAAGGTAAGTTCTCCTCTTTCAAGGCTTCGAGTTGAGCATTACGGATTTGTTCGGGTAATCCTGTATGGATAGTGAGTTGTAATGCTCCAACCCGTCGGGGTTTAGTTTCTTTTTTGCTTAGGGCATCGGCTACCACATTAGCTTTGCCCGGATGGTACTTGAATGCCCAATCATAATCGTTTGATAACTCGATCCAACGACGTTGACGCATGTTCAACTCTTTCTGCTCAAAAATATGTTGAAGACTCTTGTGATCGGTGTAGATGGTGCACTTGGTACCGTACAAGTAATGTCTCCATATCTTGAGTGCAAACACCACGGCTCCTAACTCCAAATCGTGAGTCGTGTAGTTCTTTTCGTGGATTTTTAACTGTCGAGAAGCGTATGCGATAACCTTGTCGCGTTGCATCAATACACAACCGAGACCTTGGATGGAGGCATCGCAATACACTACGAAGTCATCCGTTCCCTCTGGTAGAGATAGGATAGGTGCGCTACATAGTTTCTGTTTCAGTAGCTGGAATGCTGATTCTTGAGTCTCGCTCCAATTATAGGGTTTATCTTTTTGGGTTAAGGAGGTGAGGGGTTGGGCAATCTTTGAGAATCCCTCGATAAAACGACGGTAGTATCCGGCCAATCCTAGGAATTGCCGAACTTCGGTTGGAGTTGATGGTGCTGCCCAATTCTTAATAGCTTCCACTTTGGCTGGATCGACATGTATTCCCTTCTCATTGATCACATGTCCTAAAAATTGAACCTCGCGAATCCAAAAATCGCATTTGGCAAACTTCGCGTACAGCTGCACCTGCTTCAGTAATTCAAGGATTAAACGCAGATGCCCCTCATGCTCTTCCTGACTCTTAGAGTATATGAGGATATCGTCAATGAATACAATGACGAATTGGTCCAGATAGGGTTTACACACACGGTTCATGAGGTCCATGAACACCGCGGGTGCGTTAGTTAATCCAAATGGCATGACCAAAAACTCAAAATGGCCGTACCGGGTTCTGAATGCAGTCTTGGATATATCCTCATCGCGAACTCTCAGCTGATGATATCCAGACCTTAAATCGATTTTTGAGTAGAAACTTGACCCTTGAAGTTGGTCGAATAGATCATCAATACGGGGTAGTGGGTAGCGGTTCTTAACTGTTACCTTGTTTAACTCTCTGTAGTCAATGCACATGCGGAAAGTCCCATCTTTCTTCTTAACAAATAAGACTGGGGCTCCCCATGGCGATGAGCTCGGTCGGATGAAATCTTTATCCAACAACTCTTACAGTTGAGTGGATAGCTCCTGCAATTCACTTGGTGCAAGTCTATATGGTGCTCGAGCAATAGGCGCTGCTCCGGGTGTTAGGTCAATCTGGAATTCGACCTGACGATGAGGTGGAAGACCAGGTAGGTCTTCAGGGAATACTTCTGGGAATTCGCGGACGATAGGGATATTTTCTAACTTTTTCTCCTCGGTAGACTTATCATCGATAAGGGCTAGTATTGCGGTATGACCCTTACGTAGACACTTCTACGCCTTCTTGAAAGATATGATGCCCACGACTGCACCACTTCTTTCGCCCTGAACGGATAGGGTTTCTCCACTCGGGAGAGGAAGGCGAACGATTTCGTCACGACATATGACTTCGACTTGGTTCTTAGATAACCAATCTATGCCAACGATTATGCCAAAGCTGCCAAGTGTAACTGGCATGAGGTCAATGTCAAGCTTATGACTAACCAATCCTATTTTACATCTCTAAGAATGTGGGTCGCTTCAATTATCTGACCGTCTGCTATCTCTATGGTGTATTTGGTTTCTAATAGAGTTGGAGTACGACTGCACCAACTTGAAAATTGTGAAGTCATGCTGAGATTTCTAGTGAGACCCGTGCTTATAAGGTAAGCGTCGGTCAATCCAAAGGCTAAGGGAAAAGGTTCACATGTAGGAGAAGAAATTTAATGAGATACAAGTTTCAGTAACATAAGGGATAGGGTGTCTGTTTAAGTAGTCGCGTTCAACCGATGGTTGGTTAGATTAAATCCCCGTTTTCTAATGTCATTAGAACACTGGATCATTTTGTGAAAGAAGAAGTATGTTTACAGAGTTGGATATCCTGGGTATAAGTCAAACTAGACTGAGGATTAGCCACAAGATAAAGAAATAGGGTCAGATGAAATAACACGTGCTAGCTTGGGAAGAATTTCGCTTACATAGTTGGAGTCGATAGGTTTGTCATGAGTTTCCATTAGGGTTCCAATCAAGATGGTTTATGTGATCACGTTTAGATGAGAGTCTTAATTTCACTAGGACTCTTCCATGACTGAGATAAACATTTTCAACCTGATAGTCGCGCCTATCAACTGTTGAATAGGTTTAATGATACCAACTAGTCGTTGAGTGGGTTATGAGAACTTCTACTGACAGTGGAAGTTTAAGTTTTTAGATAACTGATTAGGACCATTTATCCACACACTAGGTTTCACCACGACTTACATGCACCTCAAATTACTATTACGTGTGCACCCGTAATGATAATTGGCTTTGCATGCTCATCCTAGTTTTCCCCTGTCCTGCGTCATAATGTCCTATAGTTTGTATTGCTGAGTACAGAGTGTTGTCAGATATGATAAGTCATTGAGGAGCTTAATCATCAACCATAAGTTGATCAGCTAGGACTCTTATCAGGACGAGTAGGCAGGAATTGTTTTATCCGAGTATTCACTCGAGTTGAAACACAATACAAGAGTCCAATCCAGCGGATTGTAGATGAGAGCATGAAACAAACATGTACTGAAATGCGACTTCAAGAAATGAAATTAATTCATGAATACAAGTTACAGGAAGCAGCAAGGTAGCCGTCCTTCCATTTGAGTCAGGGTAGGGTCTGAGTATGCAATGAGCAATGCGCTCTCAACTTTGTGGTCAATCTATCTTCAACAGAATATCGACCAAAGACGCGAGCCCATGGCTCGAGAAAGTGATGACATCTACATGACAAAGGATCTTGCAATAATGCGTGTAACGGTCTGCCTTCACTCAGCGTATTGTTGCTAGTGGGTATAGTAGGGACTCGCCTCCGACGATTCCAACTTCCAAAGAGATATGTGCTAGCTGAGTGTCATCCATAACATGAACCTGAGAAAGCCCACTAAACCTGGCAGGTGATGGTGGTGTAAGTGGCTCCTCCGAAGGCTCCATCTCGCTGCCCTCGGACGGGAGTGGATGTTGTTCTGGTGATTCCCCGAGTGTCGCCACTGGGAATGATGATGCAATGCAAATCATGTGTTCCTCGTATTCCGGATTTCCCGGTCCATCCTAGCTACAAAGGCAGCTATCACCTGCTCATAGGGGTACTGCAATGGTGGCAAAGCTCGTACAGAAGATGATGAAGAAGAAGAAGCAATGTCAGTAGTGAGTGGAGGCGGGACTTCCTTCTCGCGGATCCAGTTCCTGATCCTATCGGGATACCAATCCCAGTCCTGCGTGTTACCTCTGACACGCACATGAATAGGCTCATCATGTCCTACTGTGGGGTTGATCGGGTTGAGTCGACGTCACCTCGACTCTGGCAAAGGTACTGTAGGAACATCGTGCTCCTGAACGTCTGGGGATGCTGGTGAATTGGGTGGGGTAGACATTTCCTGTAACGGGATGAGTGAGTGCCATGTTTGAGTGTAAGTGTTGTGTAACTAATGCATGTATGTGGTTATAGTCTAGTATGCATTTCCAAGTTCTCTATAACCAATGGCTCTGATACCAATCTGTCACACCCCCAAAATCCACCAACGGAGTTTTACCGTTTGGGGCGTGACATACCAGGATCTCAGTCATTAGTTACGTTGAACGACTCTATATGAGTTTAATAAAAACCACTAGTATTGCTCATAGTCACGATGCAACACTAGTAATGAAAATACTGATTTAATGTAAGACTTGCGGAAGCGAAAAGTTAAATGAAAAACATGCGCCAAAACAGTTGCGCCAAAATAAACAATTCAAAGATAATTAAAATAAATAATTCTTGAGTTTGCAAATGATAGACTTCGTATGCATGCATGCCTTAGCTCGTGCTTGTACCTTAATTACCTGAGAAAACATGCTAAAACGTGTCAACACTAGGTTGGTGAGTTCACAGGTTTATATGTTTGTAAAGCTTACTAGATAATACCGTATTCAATTATATCATAGGTAGCTAACCTAGTACATGTTACTAAAGCGTTTCGACACCGAAGCTGACTGTGTGTATGTTTGAATTGCCTTCCACCATGACTATCACAATCAATGGTAATGTTTAGGTAAATGTTACACCCGTTCGACTACCTGTCGTGTTAGCGCGACTAACGCGGGTGGGGCTTGTCAGTGCCCAGTAGTACTACTCAAGATTTCCTTGCTAACCCATATACTAACGGTTCGATAAGTAAGGACTTTCGTGATATGTTTGTGCTTAGTACACGAGTGATATAAAAGAAATGTAAGATCTAAATGTTCGTACCCATGTTTTCTCCCCCAAGTTTAAAATGTAAGAAAAGGGGCCGTGAAACTCACCTTAGAGTATGTGCGTAAGAAAGCGAACCTAAAATGCTTGACGACTAACTGCCACCTATAAACACCGGTTTATAAGTGTATGTTTGTGCAAGTTGATACAAACCCTAAGTATCCAAACAATCCCATTGTTTAAGTGTTTGAAAAGAGTTTACAAGTTTGACTCATGTTTGACCAAGTTTGACCCGACGACCCGTTGGTGACCCGATTAATGATTTAACGTTTGTTCAGTATAATACTTCTATATTATACACAAATGATCATGCTGTAACACTTAGCAACAAATCCTAATTGTTCAAATCAAACAAGCATGATTTCCAAAAATAGAAGTTTCAAAAAAATAGAAAGTTTCCAAAAATAGCAGGTTTCTATAAATAGCAGGTTTCTATAAATAGAAAGTATGTTCGGGATTTGTGTTTCGTGAAATTTATCATTGTTAGCATGCTCGTAAGACTACTATAACATGTTCAAGATTGTCCTATCACATAACCATTGCATAGAACTAAAAATGTATGTCAAAATTCCAAATAAAGTTTCCATCTTTAGTAACCTATGACTAGCATGCGTGATTTCAAACATCTAACACGTTACAACAGATTATTATGTCTTAACTAACATGTACCAATCATTAAACCACATCATGCATGTCTAATTAGCAAGTTCTAACTACTTTTGACAATTAAAGTTTCCTTATTTGGAAAGTTTGTAAATCCGGGTTATGTATTCAAAATCTGATTTCACAATTCATCTAACCATATATCAACTAGCTCATAACCATCATCACATCATCTTAACCATGTCTAGCATGCAAGTTAGAAAACCTAAAAAGTTTCCTTTTTTAGTAACTTGTCCATTACACGTTCAAATCACAAAATTAACATGTCAAATCAATCACAAATCTTTCAACTAATATAATTACAACTATACAAATCATAATCCACGTCTAACATGCGATTTCTAAACATCACATAATCAAACATATTCTATTTTCACATCTTATGACAACTAGGGTTTCATAACCGTTCATCAAATCATCAGTAAAATTCAATAACATCAAACAATTAATGAATCCATTATCATATTTCAAAATCATTATGTTTGGATAATCTAGGGTTTCAATCTCAAAAATAATAATGAAAAAGTGATGGATTTTTATAAAATAACTTACGTAGGAACGTTTGAAACGCGTAGACTAGCACGTATCTACTTCCGGATTCACGATCGGAGCTCGAACGAATGCTCCTTGGCTTGATCTTGGTTCGGTCGAGAGAGGGTGAGGGTGAAGGGGTCGCGACGGCAATAGGGTTTGGGGTAGGGTTTAGATATATATATTTTTTTGAATTCTTTAAAAGAAATCTTATCCTTATCTCATTACTAATGGGTTTTAAATTGGGCTACGGGCTTCCTAAAGGTCCATAAACTCTATTTAATTAAATAACCACTTAATTACTAATTACCATTTTTGATTTTTATTTTTTATAAAAAAAATATCTTTTATAAAAATACTAGATAAGATTAACACACGATAAACACGTACGAAAACAGTAATATCCACATAATTCACGTAAAGGCACGTAATCACATATAATCCACATAGTTTATATTAAATATAAATTATTAAATATTCAGTTTATTTATTTTTAATTAATCACCAACGTTCTGGGTTTAGACTCGATGCAATGCACGTGTGACTAACTGAGATAACTGAGTTTGAAATGAATAATGTTTGAACTAATGAGGTTTGAGTTAACGGAGTTAACCTGAAAATGCCGGATGTCACATCATCCCCTTGCTGAAAGAATTTTCGTCCCGAAAATTAAACGAAGTCCGTAACGTCTGAAACAAAAAGTTTAGGTTTGTCACATCATCCCCTTGTTGAAATAAATTTCGTCTCGAAATTTAGTTAGTACCTTCCGTGTTTTCCGTTGAATGTTTGAACAGGTGAGGATACTTTTTCATCATCTGATCCTCGCGTTCCCACGTGAACTCCGGTCCACGCTTCGAGTTCCAACGAACTCTTACAATAGGTATCTTACTGCGCTTGAGAGTCTTGACCTCTTGGTCCATGATCTCAACGGGTTCCTCAATGAAACGTAGTTGTTCATCAATTTCCAACTCCTCGAGTGGAACTACAAGTGTCTCATCTGATAGGCACTTCTTTAGGTTTGAGACATGAAATACGTTGTGCACTCCATTGAGTGTATCAGGTAGGTTCAGTTGATATGCTACTAGACCGATTCTTTTCTCTATCTCGAAGGGTCCAACATAACGCGGGTTTAACTTTCCTCGTTTTCCAAAACGAATTACACCTTTCCACGGTGAAACCTTTAATAATAGTTTGTCACCCACTTGAAATTCTAGCGGTTTCCTGCGCTTGTCTGCATAACTCTTTTGACGGTCACGAGCTGCCGCCATACGGTTTCGGATTTGTACTATTTTCTCTGAGGTTTCATGCACAAGTTCAGGACCCGTAAGTTGGCTATCTCCAACTTCAGCCCAGCAAATTGGCGATCGGCATTTCCGTCAGTACAAAGCCTCGAACGGTGCTGCTTTGATGCTCGTATGATAGCTGTTATTATAAGAGAACTCCACTAAAAGTAAGTGAGTCTCCCAACTGTTTCCGAAGTCAATTACACAGGCTCGTAACATGTCTTCTAGAGTTTGAATGGCACGCTCGCTCTGGCCATCTATTTGAGGATGGTACGCTGTGCTCATGTCTAGGCGCGTGCCTAGAGCTTTCTGTAATGATTTCCAAAAGTGTGAGGTGAATCGAGCGTCTCTATCAGAAATGATGGAGATTGGCACTCCATGTCGAGATACTACTTCTTTAAGATAGAGGCGGGTTAACTTTTCCATTTTGTCGGTCTCTTTGATAGCAAGGAAATGAGCGGATTTGGTTAGACGATCCACTATTACCCAGATTGTGTCACATCCAGATGGGGTTCGGGGTAATTTGGTTATGAAATCCATGGAAATCTGCTCCCATTTCCACATTGGGATTTTCGGTTGTTGAAGTAATCCGGATGGCTTTTGGTACTCCACCTTGACCTTGGAACAAGTCAGACACTTGCTCACATAGGTGGCTATGTCAGCTTTCATGTTCGGCCACCAATATAAAACCTTGAGATCGTGATACATCTTGTCGGATCCCGGGTGAATAGAGTATCGGGATTTGTGAGCTTCATCCATGACTAGATCTCTTAGGTTTCCATATACTGGTATCCATATTCGTTCTGCAAAATAACGAATACCATCTGCTTTAACCTCAAGTAGTTTCTCCATACCACGAGTGGATTCCAAAGGTAAGTTCTCTTCTTTCAAGGCTTCGAGTTGAGCATTACGGATTTGTTCGGGTAATCCTGTATGGATAGTGAGTTGTAATGCTCCAACCCGTCGGGGTTTAGTTTCTTTTCTGCTTAGGGCATCGGCTACCACATTAGCTTTGCCCGGATGGTACTTGATTGCCCAATCATAATCGTTTAATAACTCGATCCAACGACGTTGACGCATGTTCAACTCTTTCTGCTCAAAAATATGTTGAAGACTCTTGTGATCGGTGTAGATGGTGCACTTGGTACCGTACAAGTAATGTCTCCATATCTTGAGTGCAAACACCACGGCTCCTAACTCCAAATCGTGAGTCGTGTAGTTCTTTTCGTGGATTTTTAACTGTCGAGAAGCGTATGCGATAACCTTGTCGCGTTGCATCAATACACAACCGAGACCTTGGATGGAGGCATCGCAATACACTACGAAGTCATCCGTTCCCTCTGGTAGAGATAGGATAGGTGCGCTACATAGTTTCTGTTTCAGTAGCTGGAATGCTGATTCTTGAGTCTCGCTCCAATTATAGGGTTTATCTTTTTGGGTTAAGGAGGTGAGGGGTTGGGCAATCTTTGAGAATCCCTCGATAAAACAACGGTAGTATCCGGCCAATCCTAGGAATTGCCGAACTTCGGTTGGAGTTGATGGTGCTGCCCAATTCTTAATAGCTTCCACTTTGGCTGGATCGACATGTATTCCCTTCTCATTGATCACATGTCCTAAAAATTGAACCTCGCGAATCCAAAAATCGCATTTGGCAAACTTCGCGTACAGCTGCTCCTGCTTCAGTAATTCAAGGATTAAACGCAGATGCTCCTCATGCTCTTCCTGACTCTTAGAGTATATGAGGATATCGTCAATGAATACAATGACGAATTGGTCCAGATAGGGTTTACACACACGGTTCATGAGGTCCATGAACACCGCGGGTGCGTTAGTTAATCCAAATGGCATGACCAAAAACTCAAAATGGCCGTACCGGGTTCTGAATGCAGTCTTGGATATATCCTCATCGCGAACTCTCAGCTGATGATATCCAGACCTTAAATCGATTTTTGAGTAGAAACTTGACCCTTGAAGTTGGTCGAATAGATCATCAATACGGGGTAGTGGGTAGCGGTTCTTAACTGTTACCTTGTTTAACTCTCTGTAGTCAATGCACATGCGGAAAGTCCCATCTTTCTTCTTAACAAATAAGACTGGGGCTCCCCATGGCGATGAGCTCGGTCGGATGAAATCTTTATCCAACAACTCTTACAGTTGAGTGGATAGCTCCTGCAATTCACTTGGTGCAAGTCTATATGGTGCTCGAGCAATAGGCGCTGCTCCGGGTGTTAGGTCAATCTGGAATTTGACCTGACGATGAGGTGGAAGACCAGGTAGGTCTTCAGGGAATACTTCTGGGAATTCGCGGACGATAGGGATATTTTCTAACTTTTTCTCCTCGGTAGACTTATCAGCGATAAGGGCTAGTATTGCGGTATGACCCTTACGTAGACACTTCTACGCCTTCTTGAAAGATATGATGCCCACGACTGCACCACTTCTTTCCCCCTGAACGGATAGGGTTTCTCCACTCGGGAGAGGAAGGCGAACGATTTCGTCACGACATATGACTTCGACTTGGTTCTTAGATAACCAATCTATGCCAACGATTATGCCAAAGCTGCCAAGTGTAACTGGCATGAGGTCAATGTCAAGCTTATGACTAACCAATCCTATTTTACATCTCTAAGAATGTGGGTCGCTTCAATTATCTGACCGTCTGCTATCTCTATAGTGTACTTGGTTTCTAATAGAGTTGAAATACGACTGCACCAACTTGAAAATTGTGAAGTCATGCTGAGATTTCTAGTGAGACCCGTGCTTATAAGGTAAGCGTCGGTCAATCCAAAGGCTAAGGGAAAAGGTTCACATGTAGGAGAAGAAATTTAATGAGATACAAGTTTCAGTAACATAAGGGATAGGGTGTCTGTTTAAGTAGTCGCGTTCAACCGATGGTTGGTTAGATTAAATCCCCGTTTTCTAATGTCATTAGAACACTGGATCATTTTGTGAAAGAAGAAGTATGTTTACAGAGTTGGATATCCTGGGTATAAGTCAAACTAGACTGAGGATTAGCCACAAGATAAAGAAATAGGGTCAGATGAAATAACACGTGCTAGCTTGGGAAGAATTTCGCTTACATAGATGGAGTCGATAGGTTTGTCATGAGTTTCCATTAGGGTTCCAATCAAGATGGTTTATGTGATCACGTTTAGATGAGAGTCTTAATTTCACTAGGACTCTTCCATGAGTGAGATAAACATTTTCAACCTGATAGTCGCGCCTATCAACTGTTGAATAGGTTTAATGATACCAACTAGTCGTTGAGTGGGTTATGAGAACTTCTACTGACAGTGGAAGTTTAAGTTTTTAGATAACTGATTAGGACCATTTATCCACACACTAGGTTTCACCACGACTTACATGCACCTCAAATTACTATTACGTATGCACCCGTAATTGTAATTTGCTTTGCATGCTCATCCTAGTTTTCCCCTGTCCTGCGTCATAATGTCCTATAGTTTGTATTGCTGAGTACAGAGTGTTGTCAGATATGATAAGTCATTGAGGTGCTTAATCATCAACCATAAGTTGATCAGCTAGGACTCCTATCAGGACGAGTAGGCAGGAATTGTTTGATCCGAGTATTCACTCGAGTTGAAACACAATACAAGAGTCCAATCCAGCGGATTGTAGATGAGAGCATGAAACAAACATGTACTGAAATGCGACTTCAAGAAATGAAATTAATTCATGAATACAAGTTACAGGAAGCAGCAAGGTAGCCGTCCTTCCATTTGAGTCAGGGTAGGGTCTGAGTATGCAATGAGCAATGCGCTCTCAACTTTGTGGTCAATCTATCTTCAACAGAATATCGACCAAAGACGTGAGCCCATGGCTTGAGAAAGTGATGACATCTACATGACAAAAAATCTTGCAATAATGCGTGCAACGGTCTGCCTTCACTCAGCGTATTGTTGCTAGTGGGTATAGTAGGGACTCGCCTCCGACGATCCCAACTTCCAAAGAGATATGGGCTAGCTGAGTGGCATCCATAACATGAACCTGAGAAAGCCCACTAAACCTGGCAGGTGATGGTGGTGTAAGTGGCTCCTCCGAAGGCTCCATCTCGCTGCCCTCGGACGGGAGTGGATGTTGTTCTGGTGATTCCCCGAGTGTCGCCACTGGGAATGATGATGCAATGCAAATGATGTGTTCCTCGTATTCCGGATTTCCCGGTCCATCCTAGCTACAAAGGCAGCTATCACCTGCTCATAGGGGTACTGCAATGGTGGCGAAGCTCGTACAGAAGATGATGAAGAAGAAGAAGCAATGTCAGTAGTGAGTGGAGGTGGGACTTCCTCCTCGCGGATCCAGTTCCTGATCCTATCGGGATACCAATCCCAGTCCTGCGTGTTACCTCTGACACGCACATGAATAGGCTCATCATGTCCTACTGTGGGGTTGATCGGGTTGAGTCGACGTCACCTCGACTCTGGCAAAGGTACTGTAGGAACATCGTGCTCTTGAACGTCTGGGGATGCTGGTGAATTGGGTGGGGTAGACATTTCCTGTAACGGGATGAGTGAGTGCCATGTTTGAGTGTAAGTGTTGTGTAACTAATGCATGTATGTGGTTATAGTCTAGTATGCATTTCCTAGTTCTCTATAACCAATGGCTCTGATACCAATCTGTCACACCCCCAAAATCCACCAACGGAGTTTTACCGTTTGGGGCGTGACATACCAGGATCTCAGTCATTAGTTACGTTGAACGACTCTATATGAGTTTAATAAAAACCACTAGTATTGCTCATAGTCACGATGCAACACTAGTAATGAAAATACTGATTTAATGTAAGACTTGCGGAAGCGAAAAGTTAAATGAAAAACATGCGCCAAAACAGTTGCGCCAAAATAAACAATTCAAAGATAATTAAAATAAATAATTCTTGAGTTTGCAAATGATAGACTTCGTATGCATGCATGCCTTAGCTCGTGCTTGTACCTTAATTACCTGAGAAAACATGCTAAAACGTGTCAACACTAGGTTGGTGAGTTCACAGGTTTATATGTTTGTAAAGCTTACTAGATAATACCGTATTCAATTATATCATAGGTAGCTAACCTAGTACATGTTACTAAAGCGTTTCGACACCGAAGCTGACTGTGTGTATGTTTGAATTGCCTTCCACCATGACTATCACAATCAATGGTAATGTTTAGGTAAATGTTACACCCGTTCGACTACCTGTCGTGTTAGCGCGACTAACGCGGGTGGGGCTTGTCAGTGCCCAGTAGTACTACTCAAGATTTCCTCGCTAACCCATATACTAACGGTTCGATAAGTAAGGACTTTCGTGATATGTTTGCGCTTAGTACACAAGTGATATAAAAGAAACGTAATATCTAAATGTTCGTACCCATGTTTTCTCCCCCAAGTTTAAAATGTAAGAAAAGGGGCCGTGAAACTCACCTTAGAGTATGTGCGTAAGAAAGCGAACCTAAAATGCTTGACGACTAACTGCCACCTATAAACACCGGTTTATAAGTGTATGTTTGTGCAAGTTGATACAAACCCTAAGTATCCAAACAATCCCATTGTTTAAGTGTTTGAAAAGAGTTTACAAGTTTGACTCATGTTTGACCAAGTTTGACCAAGTTTGACCCGACGACCCGTTGGTGACCCGATTAATGATTTAACGTTTGTTCAGTATAATACTTCTATATTATACACAAATGATCATGCTGTAACACTTAGCAACAAATCCTAATTGTTCAAATCAAACAAGCATGATTTCCAAAAATAGAAAGTTTCAAAAAAATAGAAAGTTTCCAAAAATAGCAGGTTTCTATAAATAGCAGGTTTCTATAAATAGAAAGTATGTTCGGGATTTGTGTTTCGTGAAATTTATCATTGTTAGCATGCTCGTAAGACTACTATAACATGTTCAAGATTGTCCTATCACATAACCATTGCATAGAACTAAACATGTATGTCAAAATTCCAAATAAAGTTTCCATCTTTAGTAACCTATGACTAGCATGCGTGATTTCAAACATCTAACACGTTACAACAGATTATTATGTCTTAACTAACATGTACCAATCATTAAACCACATCATGCATGTCTAATTAGCAAGTTCTAACTACTTTTGACAATTAAAGTTTCCTTATTTGGAAAGTTTGTAAATCCGGGTTATGTATTCAAAATCTGATTTCACAATTCATCTAACCATATATCAACTAGCTCATAACCATCATCACATCATCTTAACCATGTCTAGCATGCAAGTTAGAAAACCTAAAAAGTTTCCTTTTTTAGTAACTTGTCCATTACACGTTCAAATCACAAAATTAACATGTCAAATCAATCACAAATCTTTCAACTAATATAATTACAACTATACAAATCATAATCCACGTCTAACATGCGATTTCTAAACATCACATAATCAAACATATTCTATTTTCACATCTTATGACAACTAGGGTTTCATAACCGTTCATCAAATCATCAGTAAAATTCAATAACATCAAACAATTAATGAATCCATTATCATATTTCAAAATCATTATGTTTGGATAATCTAGGGTTTCAATCTCAAAAATAATAATGAAAAAGTGACGGATTTTTATAAAATAACTTACGTAGGAACGTTAGAAACGCGTAGACTAGCACGTATCTACTTCCGGATTCACGATCGGAGCTCGAACGAATGCTCCTTGGCTTGATCTTGGTTCGGTCGAGAGAGGGTGAGGGTGAAGGGGTCGCGACGGCAATAGGGTTTGGGGTAGGGTTTAGATATATATATTTTTTTTGAATTCTTTAAAAGAAATCTTATCCTTATCTCATTACTAATGGGTTTTAAATTGGGCTACGGGCTTCCTAAAGGTACATAAACTCTATTTAATTAAATAACCACTTAATTACTAATTACCATTTTCGATTTTTATTTTTTATAAAAACAATATCTTTTATAAAAATACTAGATAAGATTAACACACGATAAACACGTACGAAAACAGTAATATCCACATAATTCACGTAAAGGCACGTAATCACATATAATCCACATAGTTTATATTAAATATAAATTATTAAATATTCAGTTTATTTATTTTTAATTAATCACCAACGTTCTGGGTTTAGACTCGATGCAATGCACGTGTGACTAACTGAGATAACTGAGTTTGAAATGAATAATGTTTGAACTAACGAGGTTTGAGTTAACGGAGTTAACCTGAAAATGCCGGATGTCACAGTTTAGTACAATTTCAAAACCATACAAGTTCAGACACAAACAAGACATATTACTACTCGATAAACAAAATACAACAAGTGCTAAATACATAGAAGACTGAAAAAAATAATAACTAAAGTTGTAGCTTAATCCAGAGTGCCTGTCACAAAACATGCATCAACAGACTCCCCCTTGACAGCATCTCTTGATATCTTTAGTCTTTATGAGCTTCCTGCTTGACTACCACCACTAATCTTGGACTTGTATCCATGACAAAATTTCACTAACCTGTCGTATTTGGTGGCAAGCAGTTTCTTCCACTCGTTAGTATGTAAACATTTCTTGTTGACGAGAACCTCCAAATCCTTGACAGAAAAGTTGATGAACACAATTCATCAAATACCCTAATGATCTCCTTCAAGCTCTCCTTCTCAATCTTGACAGCCTATCCGGTTAGTGGATCTATGTACTAGTACCACATGTTTCCAGGATATCTTGAGGAATTTTCCTCAAGGGTATCTGAGTTTCACATAGAACTGGTTCATAATGAGTCTTTTCAAGAACTTGCGTGTCAACGGATGTATCATTTTTTGTCCTTGACACGCCTCGGAACTTGAGGCCGAAAGATCTCAAACTTGCCCGATCTGCCTTCTCGCTGCAGCACTCCCCACAAACCTCTAGCAATTCCGTTTGATGTTTCACTACATAACTCACGGTGTGCAAGGTTGACTAAGTCGTATTTGGGTAAGGAATTAAATGCTCCTGTTGTTGGCTTCAGGTATTGAACTCCCCCTGATCTTTTGATAGCAAATAATCCTTTGTCGTCTTCGAAACGTACCGACAAAATCATCCCAGCAGCCCCATGTTGGTCTATATAATGAGGTTTGTACCAAGGCGCTTCAGCTTCCTTGATCAACCATTCCTGGGGAATCTTCCTCGAAGAAGTACCACTGGTGCCAGCTTCTCTGTTGGGTTCAGGAACTTTAGCTGAAGTTTCATGACATCTTCAACTTGAATGGTCGGTTCAACTTGTTCCCTAATAGCTCGGGCCTCAAAAATTTCACCATCCTCCAACTCATAAATACCCTCTCCATCTCCTTTAGGGAATTCCACAATAACATCATTCCCGTATTCGTCCCAATCATCACCGCTATCTATTTCTCCTTTTTCAATCTCTACTAAAGCCCCTATAATGATTTCATCGTTTAGGTTGGGACTTGTAGCCAAATCTTCTAACACCTCAGCAGGTGTTTTTCCCTTATCAGCACCACCGCCTTGTTGTTGTTGTTGGGTGGACTCCCCCTGAGCCATAGGTGTGCCTTGTGTTGGCAAGACAGCTTGGGTCTCACCACAAAGAATGACTTCATTTGTTCCTCCATGGCTTGCCACTGATGTGTTAATCTTGTGTTAGATTCAAGAAGCAGATTAATCTGTGTTTGTTGGGTGCCAACCTATGTCTCTAAGGATGCAATCCTTTGATCCCTAGGATCAACAACCCTGGCGGTAGAGGGTTCTCCAGTTTCATGAATTGTGTCTGCAAACAACTCTGACAAATCAAAATGATGGCCCATGTCTCCAAATTCCAGTGAGTGTGTCATTGGTGGTAGAGTACTAGTGGTGACAGTGAATGGTAAGGTTGTTGTTTGCAGAACAGTGGGTGCTATTGTTGTTGAGAGAAGGACTGATTCAGTCAAAATAGGAAGTATTGTGGAGGTTGGGAGCTGAATAGTGGTAGCCAAAAGAGATATGACTACAGGAAAATGTTCTTCAGTTGTTGGAACCATAACCGGTGTTATCGTTCTTCTTCTTCGTCGGCTATACAGCTGTGTTTGTTGAGTGGGAGCTTGTGTTTCTTGATTAGTAGCTTGCCGTGCCCGTACCCTGGCGTCCATTGCATCCATTACTTCCTGCCACGGGCGATCATGCTTGGTCTTCTTTCTTCGTTCAGTTACTTGAGGTGTCTCTGTGTCTGAACTTTCAAGTTGAAAGTCCAAGTCTAAACTCTCTCTTCGTCTTCGCCTAGACGATGACTCTGGAAGTGATTCCTGAATATGTTTTCTTGGATGCCGCTGGTCTGGTGTGGGTTCAGAATCAGATGAATTAGTTACAGTTTGTTCTGATTCACTGGTATCTTGCCTTTGAGCATAGCCAACACCAGCATCACCCTCATTACCTTCATCATCATCACCATCATTACTATCATCATCACCATCACTATCTTCATCATCATCACCTTCTTCCCCTTCATCTAAGTGTTCACTTAACTCAGGTTCACTCTCGGGATGGTACCACCTATCTCATTGTGGTGCAACGTATGCTTCATTAATCAAGTGGCCAAATAAAGGTGTGTGGATGAGAATTGGTTCATCAGTACCAGTAGTAAGGAATTGCACAAACACCCTTTTTGCTATTCGTTTGACTTGTAGCTGCTGATCTATTTGAGGTAGATTTGGCAGGAAATGATTGATCAACAGTTGAATGAAGCGGGGGTATAGGAGGAAGATGTGTTTGGGAGCAGCATTTATCTGATCACGGATTGCGTTGTAGACATATCGTGAAAAGTTGTTACCCTTGTTCAACGACAATCCAACCATAGCTGATGCTAAGTCGTGCCCCATAGCATCCTTTCCTGCCTTTCTTGCGGATATGCACATGATCATAACATGTGCAAGATACCTCCATTGATCTAAGAGCCACATTTTCTTATACGATGGATAATCTTTTCGCCCAACATACCCCATTCTCTGTCGCCAACATCCATCTATCATGTATTTCGGATATTGGACTGGATCGGTGGCTCTATCATGAAACTGCAATACTTGTCTTATAATATCCTCTGAGATTACTATCCGATGATCAGCAACGGTAGCAGTAATCACATTGGGATTTTGTCTGCAATCCAACTCAGCTGTATCCCAAAATTGTTCCACGCCCGAGATATCATATGAAATCTTTGATCGGTGCAGGAATGTGACTATCTTCTGATAGTTAAGAGCTGCACCTCGCCATTCCGGATCTGTTAGTGCTAAACGATTGAAGTCAGGAGTGAACGCTCATCTAGCCATATCTGCAAAACAAAACAAAACAAAACAAAACAAGATTAGAACGGATTACGTATAACAGTAAGTATTATAGACAATGACTAAAAATTTTGGACTTAGAAAAATTCACAAGTCTGCCTTATGCATACTTAGCTAAATACGCACATACATAATTGGTAATGCGTACTTATTATGTACACATGAACAAAAACCTTCATGCGTACTTGCTAAGTACGCATGCGTACTTGTAAGTGTTCAGTTTTCAACAAGTCTGATAGTGTCGAAAATGGCATAGAAGCTCCATGTGACTTGGTCTGAAGTTGGTATCATTCAACACATAACTCATTTTGATCAAACAGGGGCTGAACGCTACTCAAGCACAAACCCGGGATCAAAAAATCAAAATTTGTGGGTTTAAGTGATGAAATTTGTGTTAATCGTCAGTAGATGATGATTAGAAACTTGTTTTGATACTCAATTTAACATGCAAGCACATTTTCATTTCAAAATTTAAGTATCAAGAACCCTAGTCTCAAGAACACTAAAATCACTCAATTTTGATAGATTTAACGGTTGAAATTGCATGAAATTCTCACCAAACGTTTTTTGGATGATGTTATAACTGAAATCGTGATGAAAAACCGGTTTGGTAACACAAACATTTTAGAGCGAAAATGATCAGTGGCGGTCTGTAAAGTGAAGTTTTGAATGAAGAATAAATGCAAAGTGTCGTTTTATATACCCCGCTCTACAGGTCGTGCGTACTTAATTAAGTGTGCATGAACCACTTCATGCGTACTTAACAAGTACGCATGAGTTAAGTAGTGCGCACTTGTTAAGTACGCATGGCTTAACTCACTTGCTTTTTCAAACTCAAAAATCCCTGTTGTTTATGAAGATTTCTAAGACGAACATGATAGATACGTTCAATTGTTGCTTGTAACAAAAATGTTTCTGGAAGTTTAAAATCTTTTTGGCTTTTCTAAGTGTTTGAAAATGAAATGTACAGGAAATCTTTTTGTTATTTTGTAAAGTTTATGTTAAAACACACGGAAAACCTTTTTGTTGTTTTTCTAGAGTAAACAGAATATAGAGTAATTGAATACTTACAGTGAACGTCTTTTTGGTCAAGTCATAATCAGAGGATCATATCAGGCTAACATGTAGCAATAGTGATACTGGTAAACTTTCAACGAATTTGGGATCATATCATGACATACTTATTTGAAATTAATTTTGAAAGCCATATCATAGTAATTCAAATTGTCACTATTGTATGATTTGAAACTATAAGCATTCTTCGGCCAAATTCATGTGAGTTATGGTACCATTTAGAGTTCTACAATGTGTACCCCATGGTTGTGTAGACGGAAAAGTAAATGCATTATCTCAAGATATCTAAGATTTTTTCCCAAGGATTATCAATATCACCAGGTTGAGGTAATATCGTTTAGCACATAGAAATCAAGCAGAGTCCATATGGATTAACAAGAATCAATTGATTCATTTGTCTTGACTCGTGAGTATTTTGTGAGTATTTTTGTGATGAGTCAGGCTAATATATATGGAATCATAAGATTCTTGGGTAGCGGGATCCAACTGTTATCTGGATGTCTTCAATGGAACAAATGTGATCTAAGGGTGAATATATGATTGACGGTTTTTGTTAAGACATATCTTAGCTCAGCTTTCCATTGCATACTTGTGAGTATGGGCAGTGAAGTGATCTGAAAATTGTGCTAAAGACATCACTCGAAATTGGTCTTAACAGATAATACTAGCCAAAATGTTACATTCTATTTCTGATAATGATCTTTTGTTAATCTTATACACACACACCTCATAACATGGGTTCAAATCACTTTTGTAGAAGAGATATTTAGTTTTCACACTACTAATTATTTAGCGAATGCTTCTAGCTGACTGACAATTTAACAAAGAAAATTTGAAGTATATCAAGGTGCAATCATCTCTCGGGTAAGAAATTTAGATCACTAACTGATGTGCAATCATTTCCTCTAATTTTTAAATGACATTGAGATTTTGAAAATTAATTTTTTTTTTAACATAAAATAGATTAAATGTAAAACAAAAATAAGTGTAACTTCTACGAAATAAGTTTGTTTTGAAAATGTTTATAATTCAGGATTGAACATTCCTATCATGTTGACAAGATGTTCAAAACGAGTACGATCAAAAGCTTTGGTGAAAAGATTAGCAAAATTATCATCCGTGTGAACTTTTACAAGTTCAATTAGATGCTTTTCAGCACAATCACGGATGAAATGGTTGTTGGAGCATATTATGGTGACAACGAGCTTGAAGATATTATGTCTTAGTCTTAGAGTCTTTGACTTGTAATTGATAGAATTGTTAGCAATAGTTAAAGGGGAGTCTGTTAGGACATGTTTTGTAACTGTTGATAAAATTCTGTGTAAGTTCATAGAGAGGCGAACTTAACAAGTTTGCCTAAGCATCTTTAGGAGCGAACTTGTTAAGTTCGCCTAAGGAATATTGTTCAAGTTCATAGAGAGGCGAACTTATCTTTAGGATCGAACTTGTTAAGTTCGCCTAAGGTGCTGTGTGTTCCTATAAATAGGAGTTACAAGTTCATATTCCATAGAACACTAGAGAAGAAAAAGGTGTAAGTGTGTGTTTTGGAGAGAACTTTTGTAATCAAGGACTATAGTAATACAAAGCGTTTATTTACACCGTTGTTGTCGATTGAGTTACACGAGCACGTTGATCATGGATTCCGCACGTTATCACCGTGTCGTACCGCGAGTCTAGAGATCCGTCACGCACCGAATCGGGACCTACAAAGTGGTATTAGAGCTTTTGCTCTTGATTAGCAGAAGATTTGTGGTGTTTTCGTGTATAATCAACATAAAAAATCACTGAATTTGAAGAGATTTTGAAGAAATTTTTATCTTGTTTGTGTTCTTGACAAAAATGGAGAAATTTTGACAAATTTGGAATTATTTTGGATTAATTTGATGAATTTGATCCATTAGAAGTGTTCTATATCATATTATACTCAATCCTATGGTTCAATTTCATCAAATTCCATCAAATCAGTGAGATATGATGATTTTCAGAATTTGTGGTTCGTGTTTTTGTTGAAGAGCTGAACCAGGCGAACTTAATCATTCTGTTAGAGACGAACTGAATCAGGCGAACTTACTGAATCAATTGAACTTATCAAGTTCGCTTGTGGTCTTGTTCGCTCAGTGAAGTTCAGGCGAACTTATTAAGTTCGTTCAGGCAGTATCAGGCGAACTAATTTCAGGCGAACTTCGCTAGTGTTCTTAAAAAAAAAAAAAAATTCCAGAAAGTTTATATGCTTATCCAAATTTTTTAGGGAAATTTTATACGCTTGTTTTGAATCATTTTTGAAATTTTGAATTTTTTGAAATTTTTAAAAAGAGTATTTTGGCGGGAATTTTTTTTCCGGATATTTTCACAAAAATTTCAAAATGTCAATTTCGTGTGATGATAATGAGATTAGAATTATGCCACCGAGGCTTTTATGCATATCAGATTACCGTAGCTGGAAAGTCCGGTTCGAGCAGTTCGTATCAGAAACTGATGAAACCTTTTAGACACCCATATTTGAAGGATATGTGCATCCTACTTATGACTTCATGGGATATTATAATGTTCCTAAACCAGTGACAGCTCTTACTAAAGTAGAAAAGCAGATGTTTGATCGAGAGATGAAGACGCGCAAAACTTTAACGATGTCTTTACCAAAAGAAATCTTTCATAGTCTCGGGAAGTGTCCAACTTCAAGAGATCTATGGGAAGCTTTGAAGAAAAAGGGTGAAGCTACTACTCAAGCGTTTGTGGTCTTGATCAAAGATGTATTGGAGAAGCAGGGTGATTCTCAAAGTGATTCTTCTGCAGATTTAACTGATAGTGAGAGTATTCGTTTTGGTGAAAGTACACAATCTACTGAGACTGATGTGATGACTGAAGAAAGATTTTAGACAGTTGAAGATGATCTGAGTGAATCAAAAATTGATACAGAGCCTGTCATTATTGACCAAAAAGGTGAAGCTGATGATAACGTTTTCATGGCTCCTCGTGCATCTTCTTCAGAAGTAAAAGCTGAGGTAGTTTCTAACACTAAAACGTTTTGTTCTAACTGTATTTCAGTAAAGGATAAAATGATGAGGGTTATGGATGACAATGTAAACCTCATTTGTGATATGAAATCGATGCACACGGTAAACCAGAAATTAAAGGATAATGAGAATGTGTGTATTGAGAGAATAGAATCACTGAAGAGGGATATAGGTTCTCTGACTTTGAAGATCAAAGAGCAGGCATATAACCTGGATATGTCCTTTGCAGAAATTGAGAAAAGAAATAATGATCTTGCTGAGAAAGATAAGGAACTAGCTGAATCTAAAGCAGAGGTGATCAGATTGCATAGAAAGTTAGAAAGCTTTGGAAATTCATCATTCTTACTGGGATATTTTAATAGTACTGAAGAGGGGAAGCGTACTAGTGGTATTGGTTATGTTCCTCCACCATTCAACGGAAATTATTCTGTTACACCTGAGATTATAAAAGATGAGGATTTAGATCCTAAAACTGTGTTGAAAGTGAATCCAGTCACAGGTGAAGATATGGTGTATTCTGATGAGAGTGATGATGAATATTTTGATGAAGCTAAGGTAGAGGGGATACCGAAAGAGGTTAAGAAATAATACTCAAAGGTTGATTCTAATTCATCAGGAAATAATACATTTGGACGTTCTTCAAATTCAAGGAGAGTTCCATATGTTAAAGATTATAAAGACAGACGTACATGCTTTCATTGTAATGAGATGGGACACATTATGGTAAACTGTCCTTACAAAAATAAATGGAAGAAGCATGTAGTTCCTGAGAAGATGAAACCTGAATCAAAACCTGTTGAGAAAAAGTTTATTCATTCTCAAACTCCAAAAGAAGTTCATGTTGGAGAATCTTCTTCAAGTGCATCTTATCGTGTGAAGATTCCTTATATGAGAGAATATAGTGAGACGAGATCTTGCTTTTACTGTGGTCTTGTGGGTCACATTCGGATGGATTGTCCTCACAAAGGTAACCGACATGTTACTCCAGAAAAGGTAAGAACTCCCGGTAAGCCTTATGTTAACCCAAATGTGGTTAAACCTCGTGATACACCAAAGGGTAATTCAAAATCCAAGGTTAGGCTTTCTAGACCTCAAAGACGAAGGAGAAAAAGAAGATTGAGAAAACTTTTAGAACAACAAGAGTTTTCACAATCTAAACATTTTTCAACTGAACAAGATTGTTTAAACACTTCACATTTTAAGCAAAAAGAACTTAATGAATATAAGTATGTTTGGAAATCTAAAGTTTCTGTTTCGGACTCGTCGGAGCAATCACCGACAATCGATGAGAGATTCGATTGTGAATGGAGTGAGGTTTATTATTTTGATACAGATGGACGACCCATGACTACCATGGCTTGGGTCCCATTTTCAAATTAATGTTTCTTGTTAGTTGTGCAGGATTAACCAAGAGGTACTATTAATACCATTTGGGATGTTAATAGTGGTTGTTCATAGCACATGTCAGGAAATGACATCTGCAAGAGCAATGAGTCGTTATAGAAGTTGGTAAATCTATTTGATTCAACGACTTGATGCTCAAGGGGGAGAATATGTCACACACAATGTTATTTTGAAAAAGATTTAAAAGTCTAAATGATAACCTAAAACTTAGGATGACGATGGTGAGCATAAAGTCATTAATGCAACCATTTGACTAGTTGAGGGGGAGTCTACAGGACAGGGGGAGTACAGATTTGTGTTGGTGACAAAGGCAACGGCATTCAATTACATTCGATTACATCGGATTGAGTTTTTAATTGATTGAATTGCTTAATTCCAAGTAACCAAGTAAAATGTTTTTCTTAAAATGTTTTCATGGAAGATTTTATTTTCTTTTGTTTTACTTTCTTTCATAAAGATTTTGAAAACGCCAAACAAATTGAAAAAGATAAAATCGACATCACTTGAAGTTAAAGAAGAGATGATAGTACATCAGTAGATGTTCAGTCACATATGACCTTAGTTGGCCTTTATGATTGTTTATCTATTATAAATGTATTGATCAGAACTTCTTAGACTGCACAGTATGGGAAATGATAGCTTTATAACTGCTTATGCTTAACAAAAATTGATGCTTGATGCTTATATTTTTAATTTGGATACTATTATGTAGTCTGAATTGTCAATAGGCTATGAGTATCTTTGGTCCATTAGTAGTGTGACAACATAATGAACTTTATGACAACTGTGATTTGAACCCATGGTATGCCGGGTGTGTGTATAAAAGATCATTATCAGATAAAGAATATAAGATCTAAAGTACTTCATGAGACCAGTATCAGTTATGTCGTTAAACACAATTTTTCAGTTCACTTCACTGCCCATGCCCCGAAAAACATGCAATGTGAAGTTGGACTAAGATATGTTTCTGACAACATCTGTTGGAACATATACTAGCCCTTGGATCAATATCTTGATCCCATTAAACATATCCAGATAACAGTTGGATCACGCTACCCTATGTCATTGAATCAATCGATTCCTTGATCAATCTTATGTTGAAGAATTCTATTGGTACAATCTTTCTGTTACTATGAATCATGATACTTCATCCAAACCAAGACATTTGAATCATTCGATTCTGAATCATTCTGATTCTCTGCTTGATATTTTCCTGTGTTTATCGGTATAATTCATCCTGGAGATTGAATATTATCTTGCAATGATCTTATATGTCTTGAAGATAGTGCACATTTAAATTTATGTTGGCATATTTGTGGGGTACACGTTGTATTACAAAATAAATGGTACCTTAATTCACAAGAACATGGGACAAAGATACTAATGGTTTCAATTCTTATAATATTGACAACTTAGATTGACATGTTATGTGTTGCAAATTCGTATGTAATTTATTATAAGCATGTTATGATCTGATCCCATCTTCTTTGAAGTTCTTCGCGTATCATTACATGTTTTGGTTGAAGCTTAAAAGATTTGATCTTATCTGATATAAAGAAATGATGAATCTGGATAGGATACCCTTAGAAAGTTTAGGGATGTTTATCCAAAATGTGTGATTGATGCATTGTTTTTACTGATATGATCTTCTTACTCGTGATGTTCGACCAAAAAGATGTGATTTCGTATTTTACATTTTAGTTTGTACAAAGAAAAAACCAAAAAGATTTTGTGAGTCTTATGTTTGAAAAATCAAAAAGATTTTATTTTTCCAGCTTCCATGGAAATCTTAATTGTTGGTTATTCTTATTTGTTCTCCTTTGCAAAAACTGAGTATTGCAGATAGAAGTTGACAAGGGGTCCTTCTCCCAAGTTTTCTTCTAGATAGAAAGAGAGAGTGTGCAGATGAACAAGACGAAGACTACAATTTGTTTGTTGATATATGAAGACGGATGACAATCTTCTAAAGCTGTTGTCAAGGGGGAGTCTGTTGGAGCAGATTCTGGTGACAACGAGCTTGAAGATATTATGTCTTAGTCTTAGAGTCTTTGACTTGTAATTAATAGAATTGTTAGCAATAGTTAAAGGGGAGTCTGTTAGGACATGTTTTGTAACTGTTGATAAAATTCTGTGTAAGTTTATAGAGAGGCAAACTTAACAAGTTCTCCTAAGCATCTTTAGGAGTTAACTTGTTAAGTTCGCCTAAGGAATATTGTTCAAGTTCATAGAGAGGCGAACTTAACAAGTTCGCCTAAGCATCTTTAGGAGCGAACTTGTTAAGTTCGCCTAAGGTGCTGTGTGTTCCTATAAATAGGAGTTACAAGTTCATATTCCATAGAACACTAGAGAAGAAAAAGGTGTAAGTGTGTGTTTTGGAGAGAACTGTTGTAATCAAGGACTATAGTAATACAAAGCGTTTATTTACACCGTTGTTGTCGATTGAGTTACACGAGCACGTTGATCATGGATTCCGCACGTTATCACCGTGTCGTACCGCGAGTCTAGAGATCCGTCACGCACCGAATCGGAACCTACAATGGTGACGAATATCAATATGCTTAGTTTTGGAATGTTTCACCGGGTTGTTTGTGATAGATATGGTGGCTGTGTTGTAAATGAAGATAGGAGTGCTAGTGTAATTTAAGCCGTAATCTCTCAATTGATGTTGAATCCATAAGATCTGAGAGCAGCAGCTTGCAGCAGCAATGTACTCTGCTTCACATGTTGAGATAGAAACTGTTGACTACTTCTTACACTGCCATGAAACCAGCCTGTCTCCTAGGAATTGACATCCACCTGAGGTTGATTTTCTATCGAGATTACAACCGCCATAATCAGAATCAGTGTAAGCTTTGGAATCAAATGACTAGCTTTTTGAATACCATAGACCTAATCGGGGTTTTCCTTTCAGGTATCTGAATATTCTCTTTACAGCGATCATATGTGATTCCTTCGGTTGTGACTGAAACCTCAAACACAAGCAGACGACAAACATAATGTCAGGTTTTGAAGCTGTGAGATACATAAGGGATCCAATCATTCCTCGGTATAATCTACAATCCACATGCTTTCCTTCTTTATCAGGATGTAAACCGTGATTTACTGGAATAGGTGTGCCATAAGATGTATAATCATTCATATGAATTTGGACAAAATGTCTTGGACATACTTAGTTTGATGCAGATAAATTCCATCTTTCCTTTGACTGACTTGCAGCGCTATGAAAAAAGACATTTCACTCATGTTGCTCATTTCAAACTTGTACTTCATCACCTGCTCAAATTCCTTACACATCTCTTCATTGGTAGACCCAAAAATGATGTCATCAATGTATACTTGTACAAGTAGAAATCACATCCTGCTTTCCGTATGAAGAGAGTCGAGTCAATTTGTCCTCGATCGAAACCATTGGACAATAGATGCTTTGACAAAGTCTCATACCACGCTCTTGGTGCTTAATGAAGACCATAAAGTGTTTTATCAAGCTTGTTCACTTTATCCGGGTATAACCGGTCTTCAAAAACAGGTGGTTGAGTGACATAGACTTCTTCATGTACTTTACCATACAAAAAGGCACTTTTTACATCTAGTTGAAAGACTTTGAAGCCGACAAAAGAGGCATAAGCCATAATAATCAGATGGCCTCTAATCTAGCAACTGGTACATAGACTTCTGTATAATCCAGACCTTCTTGTTGGTAAAAACCTTGAACAACCAATCTTGCTTTATTTTTCACTACAATGTGTCAATCGTCAGTTTTGCACTTGAACACCCATATGGTTTCCAATTGGATGTACACCTCTTGGTAAATCAACTAGATCACAAGCATGTAGTTTTTTGAATGGAGACAGTTCTTCTTGCATAGCCTCAATCCAACAATTTTCAGCTAGAGCCTCTTTGATATTCTTTGGCTCTATTTGGGATACGAAGGCAGCCTTTAAACATGTTTCTATGATACCTGTGTTAAGAATCTCAACTTAAAGACTGGTGTTTGATAGTTTTGTGACGAGTTTGAACACCGACATTAGGATCACCAATAATGTTTTCAATTGGATGATTCTTATGAATTCTTGTCTCTGGTACAATGGTTTCTTGAATATTTGTTTCAAGATTCGTGCCTATCTCCCCCATATCATTTACACCTAAAGATGTTTCATTATAAATAGGATCAACTAGAACTTCATTTCTGATTTGAGCTCCGTCTTCTTTAGTATGAGTATCTTCTTCAGTGTCACTTTCATGTGTTCCTGATGCAGATGCAACATCGGAACAGCGGCTTGGAATAGGTACAGTTGTTCTTGTTGAGAAATTGGAGTTGTTTTCGCCACTACAGTATTGATACAACTTTGCAGCATCTTCAGCAGATAAATCAGGAAGATTGAAAGACTTGAAAAGATTATCATAATCAAAACCCCACACTAGACCTGCAGGTTCTAGTGGACTGCTGTATTTACTGTAATCCACTTTGAACCATTCTTTGACAGTACGACTTTCAGTATTGTACACTCTTTTGCAAGGTGAGTTGGCAACATATCCTAAGAAGATGCCTTCTACTGATTTAGCATGAAACTTCGACTGTCGATCTTTGTGTTGTAACAATAGAGAACATGGACTACAAAAAGGAATTAGGTAGTCAAGCTTAGGAGGTCGATTATTGATTAGTTCATAGCTTGTTTTGTTGTGTCTTTTCACTACCAGAACTCTATTCAATACGTGACAAGCTGTATTAATAGTTCTGCCCAAAACGTGATTGGAAGCTTGGCATCTGACAGCATTGTACGTGCAGTGTCAATTAGAGTTTTGTTCTTCCTTTCTGCAACTCCATTCTGCTGAGGAGTGTACGGTGCACTAAATTCTTGATGAATACCTTTCTTGAGACAGAAAATAGCCATCAAATTATTTTTAAACTCGGTGTCATTGTCACTCCGAATTCTTCTGACCTTTAGTTTGCATAAGGATTCTAGATTCAGAATCAAATATTGAAGAATTTCAGCAGTCTCATCTTTAGTACCTTAGAAATGTACCCAAGAAAAAAGTGAGTAATCATCAGTAACAACCAAACATTATGACTTTCCTCCAATACTATTGATACTTATGGGCCCAAACAAATCCATATGTAAGAGCCCCAAAGGGGTATCAATAGAGTTTTAAGTCTTTGGCTTATGAGATTTCCATTGTTGTTTGCCCTTTTTGCAAGATATACAGTCATCTACAACGGAAAATCTCAATTTAGGAACACCGGTTACCAAACCGTTTCGGACAAGATGATTCATTTTTCTATATGATAGGTGTCCGAGTTTCCTATGCCATAAGATTGAGTCAATTTCAGTTGCTTTAGATATTAAACAAGTTGCAACTTAGGAAGTGGTTGTTGCCACACTCATATCGATCTGATACGTGTCGTTTTTTCTTGGTGCACGCATCAAAATCAATTCTTCTGGAATCACGAAACCAGGCTTGAGAACCAGACATTCAGATTTGTTGAACATTACTGAGTACTCTTTGTCACACATCTGAGAAACATTTAAAAATTGTGTTTTAACTGCTCACAGTAGTTGACATTGTCAAAACTAATACACCCATTAGTAACCACGCCTTGACGTGTGATACTTTCACCTTTCTCGCCTGCAAAGGCCACATACCCACCTCTGAATGGTTTAACGTCTTGTAGAAGGGTCATTGTAACATCCATTATTTTCCCATACTATTTTAACTTATCTATTTATTCACTCTTTTATGACACTCCATTTGAATCCCGTACTTGCCCCACTCAATGAGTCACATTAATTATAATTCGAAGTTTAAACGTTGCATTTACATATAATTTCCTATTTATATGTATAACACATGTATGTATAATCATAGAGTTAAATGTATATATATATATATATATATGTTTATTTTAAATAAATCATCGACATCATTTATAAATTTATAGAAATAGAAACTTACCTTATAAATTAATAATAGTAATATATTACTACATTTAGATTTTATTAAGATATTTCAAAACTTTTATAAAATTTCAAGTTTTAAAACAAAAGCCAATTATATATATATATATACACGTAATACATAATTTGAAGAGGAGTTTCTATATATAAAATATTTTAAGATAAAAGAAATAATGTTTTAGTAATCTTACAAGTTTTATAAAAACTATTTTATAACAAAATTTTTAATATATTAAGTTTTGAACCATCTAAATTGAACCCCACCCTTAAATTTGACCCCTTTCATTCTATCATTGACCTCATTCAAGTCATATGGTGCAATTTTGACTTTTAAAAGTCAAATGACTTATTACCATTACAATCAAGACCGAAAATGATCAAATTCATGTGTAATTAGATTTCCCATGTGCAAGTAACCGATCCTATACCATCCACAGGCCCACTTGGAAGTTCAATTCAAATGATATAAGCGGTGAAATTTAAATACAAGAAAAGTTTGACTCGGCAGAGTCAAACCCAGGTAATTTAGGAATGAATCCATGTAATTAAACGCGTTTTTGACTGCAAATCATGTGTAAACTACCTGCGCATGAATCTACACCATAAACTTGGCTCGATTCATATGGAATCAAAGGAAATCACCCAAAAATCATGTCGACAGCTGTTATCCTCCAATTTACAATCAAATCGTACATTTAGAATAAAATTAATCGAATGAAAACACCCACACACCTTCGCCATCACCATTGCGAACTCTCTGCACCCAAAATCACACCCTACATCATCTCTGTGCGTGGATCAAACTTCAAGAAAACGGGCATCTGATCGATTATTCGACAGCACTCTATGCCCCACCATATCAGGTAATACTTAGTTCGTTCAAATCATAAATGGGTCCCTATCAATAGCCCCATGCCAATTTATGTTAGCAAAATCTATCGAACACGATTTGAATTAGGGTTCTTACCCTGTTTTTACGTATTCTTGAATTAGGGTTGGTTTTCGGATCTCTATTTAAACAAACGGAATCTCTTTTAGACCAGCGAAACCCCCAGTCCAACTGGTTAAGACACTGCACCTTTGGAACGAGGGGCGCGGGTTTGAAACCCGCATATCCGGCCTTTTTGCGCGCGCCTCAAAGCCAGATCCGGCCCCCTGTTTTGTTTACATTATTAGCAAATCGAACCAGTACCATAACAAGGGATGGTCCCCTGGTCCAACGGTAATGCGCCTTGCTTACACATGAACCACTCGGGTTCAAACCTGGTGGCCTACAATATTTTTTTTAGGCCTTAATTTAACTCAGAAAAATTTTATAAAAATAGTTTTAGAAACTTTATAAAATATGAAACATTTTAACAAAATAAAATGTTAACTTTGAAATTAAAAATCATTTAATATAATTATAAATGAACGAATTATTTAGATTAGTTATCTTTACCTTTATTTTAGATAAATTACATTTAGACAAATATAATTTTCTTATATACTAATGTATATATTTACACCATATTTTGACACACTCTCATAAATAAATAAATAAAATAAATTTATTATAAGTATAGTCTTACACCACTTTTCTTAAATAAATAAATAAAAGAATTTATTTAATGTAATTAGTTATTCAAATTAAACCCTAAGACCATTAATGTATTTTCGTTAAAATTTATACACTTTGAGACTCACATTTTCATATCAAACTCTTATTAAAATACAAATACATACATCTTTTCACATGAATTGACGTAACCTTGTATAAATCTCTACACTCACACCCATTGAAACCCTAGACTTTCTTTAGACTTTGTGCACGACATTAATTCAAGTTTATACACTTTCACTCTAGGTTAACTTTGTGATTTACAAGAATCACTTCTGCTACCTATTGTTCGTGCTATATACACTATTATTACAAGTGAGTATTACATAGACCCTTTTCACACTTTTACATTTTTGAGGTGAAACATGAACACTATACATACAAGGATTTACATTTACACAAACTACACAAATACAAATCTACTTTACATTCATGTGTGCAAATTTGAGCTTTATGTTTGAGTACCAGGTGTGTTAACTGTTTGTATGCAATTTATGTCCAATCATTAACTATTCAAGCCGACGGTTAACAATGATAGATTTATTGAGTCTGACAAACCCACCCAGATTGGGGTGATTGTTACCGACAACACAATTTGCATGCTAGTTACAAAGGTTTGATCGTACTTTGGTTACACAATAGTTGATCCTTATAAATGCCTTATTTTATCATGTTATGTAAGGATTTGTTTATTCACATCTCTATACTATCTATGTACAAACCTTTGTATGCTCACCAAATTTTTAGTTGACCTTATTTTATTCATGTTTCAGGTGCTAATGTGTGATTTGATCAAGACTTGCTACACATAGGTTTTGGGACTTAGTTAATTTTAATTCAAGAATAATTTGTATTTCATTTATGTACATTGGAATTGGTTTATGTTTGTTTGATTTGAAATGGATTTAATATATTACAATTTAGTCAACCTTGAGCTCATGAACAGTCTCCATGTCTTGCCCCGACGTTTCCGCCTTCGGTTGAGGTGTGACAGTCATGTTGCCTGTCATGTGCCGGGAACAACCACTATCAACATACCAGTGATTGGAAACCGATCCCCTAGGTTGTCCCTTCACATATCACACAAATTAGTTAGATTTGGAGACCCAAGCCATTGTGGTCTTGGGTCGTCAGTTTTTCTAAAATTACACAACTTCAATTAATTCACAGTCATGGTGATAAAAAATGGGTGACTCTTTTGGTGAGTCGGAATTTGAAGCTTGAGAACCAACTATTTTCTTTCTCCAAATTTGTTTTTGTTGACCAACAGGTGTGCTAAGGTTAGAAAAAGTTTTGCTTAGTTGATTACATGTTAGCTGTTGTCCTAATTTTCTTAAACTTTTATTCCGTCTCCTCATCTGTGGTCTAGATAATCTTACCTCATAAGATCGTGTATTACCAAGGGTAGATACAAGCGGAACCACAGACTTTGTGTTCCTTTTCTCTAGTAAATGGCTTAGTCACAAATCTGAACTTAACCATATACTGGACTAGTGTTTTTGAAACTTGAGTTTTAAATTGTTTTCTTGGTGGAATTTTCAAGGATACGGCATGTTTTGGAACAACGGGTTGTTTCTCTTGATTCTTACAAGGACAATTCATCAGAATATGTCCAAACGTTCCACAATGAAAACAATTCCTTCTTTCTTTGAAAGGTCTCCTTTAAGGCTCACTAGTTTTGGATGTAGAAGGTTTATCCTGACCAGTGGTAGAATTAGTTTGATGAACCACAGGTGAAGTTTTACTAGATGATAACTGAATTTTAGGAGTGTAGTGCTTATCAATGTTTTCTTGAAAATTCTTTTCAAGTTTGTTAGCAAATGTCTCCTTTTTTGCCTGCTTTATGGTTTTGAAATCTCCATAAAGCATCTTTTTCAATTTATCATTTGATTCAATTAAATCAGGTTCAGTTAAAATACAATTGTCCCGATTGTTGACAACGTTTTTGTTGATTTTAGGTTCATTAAACAATTCTTCTGAAACAATACCATCAATTTTGTTGTTTTCTGAACATTCGTCAGAATAAAACTATTCATCTGAAGATGTGTTATCCTTACTTGAAGATTCATCAAGAAAGGATAGATCAATGTCGACTGGCCGTTGAAAAATGACCTGTTAACTGGTGGTGGAATGGCATTAGTACCTAAACCTATGCCATTTACTTTTCGTACAACCGATTCATAATGTTCCACCACGAAACGAGAATTTCTCAATTTCTCAATTTTTCCACTTAACTTCAGAATTTCATTCTGATGTTTGGCTATTTCGACATTCTTTTTCTCTAACTCTTTGTAGGCAACATCTAAATGAAATTGTTGTTCACTTATTTTTATTGAAAAATCATGTTTGTCTTTTCTAAGATTTTCAATTGATTCTTTAAAACGTTTTTCATTTTCTATATAGATTAGAGCTGCACTACGTAGAGGTTCGAGTTGATCCTGAATTTTATCATTTTCACCTTTTAGTTTTAAATAACTATTACAGGGAATAACAATAAAAGAATTAGAATTTACCCCAGTTGATGAACTGGATGCTTCTCCAATAGCCATCAAAACAAATGCTGATCCCTGTTACTCTGCAGCAACAACTGTTTCCCTCTCTTCATCTTTGATAATCTCTATGATTTCTGCCATCAAACCCATCTGAGTGTGTGCAACAATGGCATCTTCAAGATGAACTCCCCAGTCATAACTATCATCTTGTTGAGCTACCGGTGCATTAGATGAAGTTCCTTGATTTTGACTGCGGTTGTTCCCGAAGTTCTGTTTGTTGTAATTCTGGTTGCTTTCTGAACTTGGTTGAGTAAAACCAAAGGCTGGTGCCTTGTCTTTCTGTCACTCTCATGCAAAGTGTCCAAAATTCAGGCATTTGTAACACTTAGCCTTTGATTTATCAAAACCAATTTTAGCATTAAAATGCCCACCTATAAACTTTCTGTCGGTTATATTCAGAAACCGTTTAGCCCTTCTCAAGATCATGGCCATATTCCACTGAATATCTATATCTTCCATGTCATCTGGATCCACCTGATTAAAATCTTCTTCAATTGTTTCTGGATCAGTTAGTTTGCCACTAATGAATTTTTCATATGCCAACATGCATGATGAAAACAATGCTACATGATCTTCTGCAATCTTTGCAAAAGAAGGTGTCGGTGTAGATGTTGGACTTCTCGGTTGGTGTAAATTTGAACTTGTAGCAGCAAAAAAGGTATGACTATTGTAGCCATTACCTTCTTCTTGTGAAGGATTCCCTGATAACAAAGCAATATCCGGTCCTGTGGTTTTTTATGTCGAAGAGGTTCCAAAGTACATTGACGGTTCTTGCACTAACGGTCTGCTAGTGGTTTCTTTCTTTCTTAAATTCTTGTCATGTGCTTGGATTTTACCTATTACCTCATCAATGGCCATTTCAAAGAATTTAGAGTTTTCTTTTAAAAGGGTTGTATACATGTCAAATTTGGGAGGTAATGCATCAAGAAATTTTTCAACTAGTTCATCTTCTGGATATTTTAATTCATAAGACTTAAGTTCAGTCTGAAGATGATAGAATCTAGAGATAATTTCATCAATGGATTCTTGTTCAAAATATCTAAAACATTCATATTGTTTTCTTAACAATTCCCTTTTACTTTTCTTAACATCAATGTTACCCTCAAATCGTTTTACCAAAGCTTTCCACAAGTCTTTCGAGGAATCATACCCTCTGAAACTATGAAATATATCTCGTGTTGGGTTGGATGTTTATAACCTTCTAAAATAGGTATCCACATGTTTGAATATGTGTATGAAACATATTCCTCAAATCTAGCTTTCTAGTTGGAATAATCATTCACATTTATTAATTTTGGGGGATTCTGTGGGGTGCCTATTTCGTTGTCATAATTCAACAGGCTACTAAGATTTTGAAGGTTTGCCATTGTGTAAGACTCAGAAATCAGAAGTTTAAACTTGGGTATTTGGCAATAAGTACGTATGTAGCAGAAAGGTCTTGCGTACTTATAAGTGCGCAAGATGATAAGTACGCATGAACTAATAAATACGCAATACTGACAAATACGCACAAAAGACTAATGACACATATTTATGATGACATGTATGCAAGAAAGTTTGACAAGAATACAGGATCACAAGTACACAGGGTTCAAATACGCATGAAATTAAGTACGTATGGACTTAAGTAGGCAAGAATTATGACAAGTGCGTATGAATTGTTAAGTACGCATGAATTGTGACAAGTACGCAGGAAACAGAAAGATGGTTTTTGACAACTGTATCCACTTGTCCAGACCAAAAGATGATTTGACCAAGTAGTAGTGTACGAACAATGTGATTTAAACAAGTGACCAGACTGAGAAATAAACAGAAAAATGATGATTGTAACAACAAAATAAGAACAACATACTGATGGAATGGGATTCTTTCAAGATGAACAAATGTGTGAAACAAGACTTAAGAATCACCAATGCAGATGTAAACAGAAACACATATGGATGACGTATGTTCCTAACATTCTCATAACACTCGAAAATAAGAGCAAGTGCTCTGATACCACTTGTAGGTACCTCCGGGTGGGTGTTTCAGATCGATATCGTGTAAGAACGTAGCCTAGTAAACAGGTGCGGAATGCCCGTTACTAGGTGGAACAATGTAAGAATGATCGTATGACAATCAACACGAGATGATACTAATAAATACACGGTCTATTGATTTCATAGTATTTCAAACAAGTACAGATACAGATTGAATGACTTCTGGACTGATACAAAGCTTATCTGTGCGTACTTGTGTGTGCCAATTACATCTCTGTGAAAATGAAACAACTCTATGCTATTTATAGACCTGGGCCATGCGCACTTAGCAAGTACGTATGACCAACCTTCATGCGTACTTGCTAAGTGCGCATGACCATTGTACTTGACAAATACGCAGGAACTCATCCTTGCGTATTTGTTTAGTACAATCTCAAAACCATACAAGTTCAGAAATAAACAAGACATATTACAACTCGATAAACAAAATAGAACAAGTACTAAATACATACAAGACTGAAATAAATAATAACAAAAGTTGTAGCTCAATCCAGAGTGCCTGTCACAAAACATTCATCAACAAACTCTATCACTGATGGACCCCACAAACCTGTGATCACTACTGCTGATGTTCAGCGTCCTATGACCGTGGCTGAATATGATGATAAAGAAATTGATTTGATTGCCTGAGACAACAAGGCTTACGGGACTATTGCTATGGCTCTCCCTATGGATATCTTCAACACTTTTGCCGAGTACACCACCGCCAAAGACTTATGAGTAGCCTTGTGTACCAGATTTGAGGGAAGTGCTGAAGTTAGGGAGAGTAAGAGAGATCTGATTAAAATACAGTATGAGATGTTCAGTAGTGTCAGAGGAGAATCAATGTCTGATTTGATTAACCGTTTCTCAAGCATTGTGTTTAGGCTGAAGGTAATGGGTGTTGAGTACCCAACTCTGGAGCTAAACAAGAAACTTCTAGATGCTCTCATTGAGGAATGAAATATGTACCGTATCATGATCAAGAAGACTGAGAATCTGAGTGCCTGTCACACCCCAACCGACGACGGATTATACGTCGGGGCGGACACGATTCTTCAAAAGCACAAGGTTGACTATTAAAGTTTAAGTATTGCATTAATGACTTTCAAAGGTTCACTACAAGAATCAAATCAACAAATAACAAGAATACACTGTTTATTTAATAAATATGTTAGGCCAAAGCATCCTATGTGATCATAAATAAACCTCATGCTGTTGTACCTGAAACATGTTGAGTAAACTGTCAACTAAAAATAGTTGGTGAGATACAAAGGTTTTATCATAGTTTAGTAAAGTCTTTGAAAAGTTTACAATTCACTATATCATGCATTCTATGGTATAAGGGTGAGAACAGAACATGTTAAACATTGTGCATATCAATACTCTAACCAAGTTTAGGCATAACCCGAAGGTTACCCTTAAAAGTTTAAAGTTTAAGTTTAGTAACAATCACCATGGGCTCCCTCAGAAGGGTCAATCAAACTAGGTGGATTGGTCAAATACAATAGATCTATCATTGTTACTATATGCTTGATCAAAGTTAATGAATATGCTAGTTTTAAGTTTAATTTAAGCATGCAAGTCTCAAGCATAATAACACAATAATAAGCATATAGGCATAGTTGTATAAGAATTGTATAAGTTTGGAAGTTTGGTACATGTTCCACCCCAAGTTTATAAACAAAGTAAAACGAAAAAGGGCTAAGTATACTCACTTGGATTGATAGAAGAGTGTCCAACAAGATTAAGTGTGGCAAGACATTGAGAGAGAATATCCTCACAACAAGCCTAAGAATACAAGTCTAAAGTTTCAAGTTTGATCCTATAAGTCTATGGCAAAGATCTACGATTCCAAGATTGACTAGGGTTCCAAATGGGAGACGGGGATGATTGTGTTTATAAAGTTTACATAAATTTCTATGTAGGGTTTCACAAGGCTTGAATATCAAAGTTTAATAGGTTTATAGTTTATAATAATTATTAATTAAAATAATTATTTAAAAGTTTTAAAATTATTAATTACACAAGTTAGGTAATAATAATCAAAATAGTTTTCTAAGTATTTAGAAGTAGAGTGGTAATAATAGTTAAGTGAAAGACTAAATAATTATTAAAGTTTAACAATAATTATTTAAAGAATAAATAATTATTAAAGATTAATAATAATTATTTAAATAATATATAATGATAATTATTATTTAAAGAATAAATAATGAATAAGGTTTTATAATAATCATTTTAAGAATACATAATTATTAAGGATAAATAATTATCTACAAGGACAAATATTTATCTAATTAAAAATAATCAATATAAATCATTTACGATTTATTAAAGCATTTAAGTATTAAGTATTTATTAAATTAACTTGTAGTTAAATAATGTTTAAAATGTGGTTATAAGTTTAAATAAATAATAAGCATTTATAAGTTTTTAAAATGTTAAATAAGATTTCTTGTAAAGTTTATATTTTGATTATAAGTCTATAAATGTTCTTAAAGTTTAACTTAAATTATAATTTTGTAAGATTTCCTTCAAATGGTAAGTTTATAAGTATATGTATTTAATTAAAGTTTATGTTTTAAAAATATAAGTCTATAATTGTTTTAAAGTCTCTATTTTATTTTATAAAGTTTATAAGTTTATAAATATTTAAAAATAAATAAAGTATATTTATTTTCTCATGTTTTAAATTTTTATAAACAAATATATTTATGTTTATATGAAATATAAAATGTATAAGTTTATAATTTATTAAATTAAAGTTTCTGTTTTTATAAAGTTTATAAATTCATAAGTTTATAAATTTCTAATCTTAAATAATCAATGTATATTTATTCTTTTGTTTTTTTTAAATAAATAAATGAGCTTCAAGTTAATTAAGCATAAATTTTATAAAAATGTATAAATTTATAAGTTTATGTTTTTATATAAATTTTATAAACTTTTCTGAGTTTACAAAAGTTATATAAGTTTTTAAAAGTTTATAAGTTTAAATTAAAGATTAGGATAAAAGAATTATTTTAATTTAGAATACAAATAATATATTAAGTTTACTGTTTTTAATAAATAGTTTTTGTGTAACTATAAGTTTTATAAAAGTTTAAAAATATTTTTTATAGTTTTTAAGAATTTAAAACCAAAATTAAAGATTAAATTTTTATAGGTTTAACTATGTTTTATTTAATTAAAAATGTTCCAGAATGTAAAAGTGTAAATAAAAATCGTTTTTAAGTTTATATAAGTTTAACATAATTTATAAAAATTATTAAAAGTATTAAAACTGTGTAAAGAGGCTAAAAAAATAAAAATATTAAAACTCAGGTTGGCCGGATTCGAACCCGGGCCGGCCGAGTCTACACACAAACGAACAAACCACCCGGCTACGGGCCTCGCTGGTTATAAACGTGGAAAAGAAAATAGTTAAACAGTATCCCAAGTCACCCCTATTCCCGTATGAACCCTAGAATCAATAATCCCTAAATGCAAATCGATTAACCCCCTGATAATGCAAATTGATAGGGGGCTAATGTTCTAAGAATGAAAACGATCAGATTGGCCATTCGAATTACCTGATTTGAAGTCGCGATGAGGGAGAACGGGTCTGGGCTTCAGGGTCGGCTGTCCAGGAATCGTTTGAGCAATTACAGGTACAAAATGGTAAAATTGGGAGTTTAGAGTGTTTGAGTGTGATGTCGTTGAGTTGTAAGAACTGGTATTTATACCCGATTTCATCATTAATTGTTAGATTAGGTGGGGAGATTACAGATGATTAATTATGGTTTCGAATTCGAATTACGGACCATTACGGTTGAAATCGGCCATTGAATGTAGTTGGGTTTAGGTCGCACGCGTGATTAGGAGCTTGAGGAGCATTGAATTCGGCCTGCAATCGCGTTTTTGATAATTCGAGCCTAAAACCGGCTTCCACGGGGTTCGAACTCGAGACTGGTTCTAGTCTGGAAGTTTGGGTTTATTACAAAACAGGTCCCTATAGTTTTAAGTCTTTATCATTTTATGTAAAAACATAAGGTTTAGTTTAAAACCGGTTTCAAGAATGACAGTTTCAGTCCCTGGACTTTTAAAGAAATAAATAAATATATATATATATATATATATATATATATATATATATATTATAAAGCCAAATAAATTTTATAAGTTTTATACTCTTTTTATTATTTTATAATCTTATAAAAAAAATTTATAAGATATATATACATGTATATATATATATATATATATATTCTAAATGAGTCTCATATATATATACATTTATATTCCGAGTATAATTGTTTTTCTTAAATATATATTAAATAAATTAACATTTATTATTTAAGAAAATTGTATCTTTAATAAGTTTTTAAGATTTGAATTCAAAATACGCGCCAGGGTTAGGGTAAGGATAGGTCGGAAAATCCTGGATATTTCAGCGCCTTATCTCAACAAGAAGTCTATAACATCCTTGAATCTTATGAGATTGAGATCAAGAAATGAGCAGTCACTCCGACCAACCAGTCTGGAAACACAGCTCTCATTGCTGGATCAAGCTTTTCCAGTAGCCCATACTTTCAGACTGATGTTCCTCCTTCTGCTGCTGTAATTAAAACTACCAGTTCCTCCGCTCCTCATAAGAATATTGCTATGATTCCTGATGAATATGTGCCAATCATGACTGCTTTCATGTCCTACATTGATGCACTGATTTCTAGAAAGTTGACACCGGTCAGTGTTCAACCCGATGACCCCGATGATTTGGAGAAAATGAACATTAATTGGTGCATGGCCATGCTGACTCTAAGGGCCAAGAGATTCATCAAAAGGATGGGTATGGACATATTCAAGCAAGGAAGGACTCTTGGTTTTGACATCAAGAAGGTGAGGTACTACAACTGTGACTAGCTGGGTCACTTTGCAAGAAACTGCAAGGAGCCTTCCTCCAAGGATCAACATGAGAAGAAGACTTTCTCTGGAAAGCAAGCTGCTAATCCTCCCAAGACCAGCACATCTTCAAGCTCCACAACTCTTGTTTGTCAGGCTGATGGACACTATCATAGGGAGAACAAGCCGAGGAAGTTGCTGACAAAGTCTTGATGGAAGACGTGGAGGACAAAGGCAAGTGTGTCATGATCGAGCCAGCTGAGGATCTCACCGCTGTACCTGCTGAGGTTATTTCTAAACTTTGTAGATCTAGATCTTGTTTAAATAAAATTCAGAAATACAGATTCATCAATCAAGCCTTGATTGACGAACGAGATCATATTAAGGTGATGTATGACTCTGTGGCCAAAAATGAGAAAATATATTTAAAGAAAATTCGTGACATTTCTGGAGAAAACCGTTCTTTAATTGTGCAACTTAACACTCAAACCATTAATAATAAAATTTTCAGTGAAAGAGTCCAAAAGGCAGAAAAGGCTAAATTACAAGTTGACCACATGGATATGGATCAAAAAATTTTGTTTGGAATAATTGATAAACAATTTAATAGAAAAAGCATAGAGGGTCTTGCTTATAATTCTCATCCACCACCTTATTCTAAATCAAGTTGATTTACTGACATGCATGTTGCTCATGTTCCTACTCCTTTTGTGTGTTCTGTATCTGCTAATGACTATATTACATCCTCAGATTCTCACAATTTTGCTTCATGTGTAGAGTCGAATTGTGTAACTTCAGAAGATGATTGTGATGAGAGTATCAGTTTTAGAAATGTTTTAAATGAACTTGAGTCGGATGAATGTAATAATATGTCCGTGTCAAAACCAGATATTTGTGAACACATTGAAAACTTGTATTTTGATTCTATGCCTTCTGAGCATATGGGATTGGGAAGTGATATTTCTAAATTTAAAAATGCTTTACCTTTTATTCCTAAATCTTCGAATGTTGTGCCCTGTGTTACCAAGTTTAAAAGTGCAGGAATTATTGTGAATGATGTACCACGTGAAACCATGAGCAACATGAAATTTTTCAGATTAAAGGAAGAACAACGTCTTCAAGACAAAGTTATTGAAGAGAGAATCGTATCATGTTCAGATGCCTCAACAGCACAATCATCTTCATGTAATTTGACAATAGTACATTGTAATGAAGAATCGTTCCCAAAAGTTCATTAAACTCAAATGTGCCATCTAAGTCTTCTCACAGTAGAAAATTTAGGCGTAAAAGAATTAAGAATGCTAAAAATTATTTGAAAAGAACTTGGAAAATTAAAAATAATGTTCTATATGATGACCATTCTTCATCTAAGGAGGATTCTGATTATGATTACCATGTGATGTTCTATCATGACAAGAAACTTCTTGATAGCAATGGTATTGGTCAAAATGTCTAAATGGTTCGTTGTGTATAGGGTCAACCAAGAAGAACTAGAGATAACATTTGGCATATAGATAGTGAATGTTCAAGACACATGACAGTCATTTTAACTTGCTGCAAGATTATCATCCAATAGATGGAGATTATGTAGCTTTTGCTGGCAACCTAAGGGGAGGACAGATTGAAGGACAAGGAACAATATCGAATGGTGTAAATAGTCTGGAACATGTCAACTTCGTTCCCCAATTGAAGTACAATCTGATGAGTGTTTCTCATATTTGTGATAAGGATTTATGTGCCTTGTTTAATTCAAGAGAATGCCTGATATTGAAGTCTGGAGTGGTGATTCCTGAAGAACTTATTCTCATGCATGCTCCCAGAAGATACAACACCTATAGCTTGGATATGAACAACCCATCAGGATTTTAATCGTGCTTTCTTTCAAAGGCTTCTAAAGATGAATCATTTCTGTGGCATAAGAGGTTGGGACACGTAAATTTTAAAACCATGAACCGCCTTGAAACGCCCCAAAACGGGTACATCTCATAGTTGGCACACAACATAACAAACATAGTTCTTAAACCGGAAATCAGAATCTATTACAGCGGAAGTCTTTAATTCAAATCATTCATCAAACTATAACATGAAATATTGTCTATAACATGAACTATCAGGATTGGAAATGTCAGTCTTCAATACCGCAGCCCGATGTCCATGCTATCCAGCCCACATGGCTCTTTCACTTTTCTTTAGCTTTACCCTTTTTACCTGCCATGCATACTAAAAGTCAGCTAACGCTGGTGAGTTCTCTCTTTACTTTAAACTGTAAACTTTATCTTTGGTAGCTTAGTTTTATTAAAATAAAATAAGCTTTACTTTCACTTTCTTTGAAATAAACTTTTAACTATTACTTTAAAACTTTACAACGTTACAATTATAAATCTGTTACGTTACTATCTGTCATTAAAACTTTATCTTTAAGGAAACCCGTTAGGGTGTCCCACTGTACTCTGTCTATCATTTCACTTATACTTGACAAGTGACTTTATCATACTTTAACTATCACATATGGATCGTGGTCCGAGGACCAGATCCCTATCTTGCTTACACCTCAGGGTAAGACTTTTACTTTAGCGCTGCCCACACCTCAGGGTGGGACTTTCTTTCTCGCTTGCACGTTAGTGCAAGACTCCTTTAGCATTGTTCACACCTCAGGGTGAGACTTTCTCGCTTACACCGAAGTGAAGACTCCTTTAGCATTGCTTACACCGAAGTGTAAGACTCCTTTAGCATTGCTTACACCGAAGTGTAAGACTCCTTTAGCATTGCTCACACCTCAGGGTGAGACTTCTACTTTAGCATGCCTGCAGGACTTTCTACTATGCAACTATTATGCAATGCAATTACACTATTACACAAATAGAAATGCAATCACATAACTTTCATATAGACAAATAACACATATTAACACATAAGCATATAACATGGTATTTGTCACTGTCACTGTCACTGTCACTGTCGAGCTGTACCGAAGTACGGCTCCTTTATCGTTCTTTCTTTAGCTCATTGTTATCTTTCAAAAACTTGTTTAAAAGATAATACTATGCTCTTTTGTTCTTTATCTTTCATTTTATAACAATAACATTTTTATAAAATATTATACTTTGCCTTTCATTTTATAAAAATAACATTTTTATAAAATACTATACTTTGCCTTTCATTTTATAAAAATAACATTTTTATAAAATACTATACTTTGCCTTTCATTTTATAAAAATAACATTTTTATAAAATACTATACCAGTATGCATGCCAGCCCAAAACCATTAGGAAAAAGGGCAATAAGAACTCACCAGATGAATCGTTTCTGTTTACACCTAGCCGGTTCCTGAATGTCACTATGGTCACCCACAATCTGTATAATCAAGTCATAGGCGTAAGGCTGTGTTCCTAGGGGACACTTAGACATTACTAGGCTTGACTCAGATGTTTCGGGTCATGGTTTCATTATCGACACTAGGTAGTTTCGAGTCCTGGCTCCTTATCGAAACTATGTAGTTTCGAGCCCTGGCTTCTTATCGAAACTAAGTAGTTTCGAGTCACTGCTTCTTATCGAAACTAAGTAGTTTCGAGTCACTGCTTCTTATCGAAACTAAGTAGTTTCGAGTCGTATGACTTATATAAATTCTTAGTTAAGGTCTTGGGTCTATATCGAAACTATGGTAGTTTCGATGGGTCTGCCCCTGTCGAAACTAGGTAGTTTCGATAGATGCGTCCATATCGAAACTAGTAGTTTCGACTGTGCAGTCTTCTTCCCCAAACAGAACCCTAGATCTGGTCCCTTTGTTCTAATCGATCAAGCTTTGAACTTTTTACGTTCGAAATGTTCCATTTTCCCCCATGAACCCAAACCCGTGGTTTGTTTCCAGTTTCACACGTAAAAATCTAAACCTTTACTCGATTATTAACCCGAAACCCGAAAGTTACAAAAACTCAGATTTAGGCATAATAATTACCTGTTACAGCTTCCTTCTCGTTCCTTTATGCTCCAGAGATGTTGAGCAACAATCCTCGAGACTTTGAGCTTGATCCGAGCTTTCTCTCTCTAGACGATCTCTCTCTCTCTCTCTAAAGTTCTTGCGCAGGAAGAAATGAAGGAAATGGAGGAATGACTGCTGATTAGAAGGGTTCTTTTCAGTTTTCGGGCCCATGGGCCGGCCCCTAGCCAAGCCCACCTTCTTTTTTTCTTTTATTTGGGTTTTTATTTATTTTGGGATGTTACAAGTCTACCCTTCTTACGAAAGGTTTCGTCCTCGAAACCTGTTATAAGTCAAACAGGTGCGGGTACGACTCTTTCATTTCTGTCTCGGTTTCCCATGTAGCTTCCGACCCTTTACGATGCTTCCATTGTACTTTGACTAACTGTATCGCTTTATTCCGTAACCGCTTTTCTTTCCTGTCTAGTATGGCGACGGGTTCCTCGATGTAATTGAGGCTATTATCTATCTCGATGTCGTCAAGTGTCACGTGTGCCGATTCGTCGGCCAGGCACTTGCGCAAGTGCGACACGTGGAAGGTTGGGTGAATTCCACTCAGCTCATCAGGTAATTCTAACCGGTAAGCGACTTCACCAACCCGTGCTAGTATTTTGAAAGGCCCGACGAATCTTGGGCTTAACTTCCCTCTCTTTATGAATCGAATGATCCCCTTCCAGGGAGATACTTTCAATAGTACTTGATCCCCGACCTTGAATTCGATTGGTCTTCGCCTTTTATCCGCGTAGGACTTTTGACGGTCCTGTGCAGCTTTCATTCTGGCCTTGATCTGGTCAATCTTTTCAGAGGTTGTTGTGACTACCTCTAAACTCCCCAACTCTTTCTGTCCTACCTCGCCCCAACAGACCGGGGTTCGACATCTTCTACCATACAACATTTCGTAAGGCGGCATACCAATAGTGGTGTGGTGGCTGTTGTTGTAGGAGAACTCTGCCAATGGTAGGTGACTATCCCAACTGCCACCAAAGTCTATAATGCATGCGCGGAGCATATCCTCTAACGTCTGGATGGTCCTTTCTGATTGACCATCCGTCTGTGGATGATAAGCCGTGCTGATGTTCAGTCTTGTACCCATTGACTCGTGAAATCTTTTCCAGAACCTCGATGTAAATCGGGTGTCCCGGTCAGATACAATTGATAACGGTACGCCATGTCGAGAGACAATTTCATTGATAAATACTTCTGCCAACTTCTCAGATGAATACGTTTCGCGAATTGGCAAGAAATGTGCACTCTTTGTCAGACGATCCACTATAACCCAAATCGTATCATGGCCTTTTGCTGTGCGGGGCAGCTTTGTAATAAAGTCCATGGTGATACGCTCCCACTTCCATTCGGGTATTTCCAGAGGCTGGATCTTCCCGTACGGTTTCTGATGCTTTGCTTTAACTTGTGAGCAAGTCAGACACTTGCTTACATATCCGGTCACATCATTCTTCATGTTAGGCCACCAATACTCTTTTTTCAAATCCTGGTACATTTTCGTGGTTCCTGGGTGGATGGAATATCGAGACTTATGGGCCTCGTCAAGTACTTTGGCCCTAAGCTCTCCGCCCTTCGGTACCCACATGCGACCACACCTGGTCCTCACTCCATGAGTGTTTAATTCTAACTTTGTCTGTTGACCGACCATTCTTTCTTTCTTTATGTTCTCTTCCTTTAGTGCTTCCTTCTGTGCTGCTTCTAGCTCTGTCATAAAATCTGGGGTTATCACTAACTGGTACGCTTTTACCCTAATAGGAGAACGATTCTCCTTACGACTTAGGGCATCAGCGACCACATTCGCCTTTCCCGGGTGGTATAGGATCTCACAGTCATAGTCTTTCAGCAATTCTAACCACCGCCTTTGCCGCATATTCAGGTCTTTCTGTTCGAAGAAATACTTCAAGCTCTTGTGATCCGAATAAATCGTGCATTTCACCCCGTAGAGGTAATGCCTCCAAATCTTTAACGCAAAAACAACTGCCGCGAGCTCCAAATCGTGAGTCGGGTAGTTAATTTCGTGGATCTTTAGCTGTCGTGACGCATACGCGATCACCTTTCCCCTCTGCATCAAAACACACCCTAACCCTTGTCCCGATGCGTCAGAATATACCACCAGGTCCTCGTTACCGTCGGGTAGTGCTAACACTGGGGCTTGGGTCAACTTCTTCTTTAACTCTTCAAATGCTTTGGACTGAGCCTGACCCCATTCGTACTTTACTTCTTTACGTGTCAACTTTGTCAGTGGCGAAGCTATTCTCGAGAAGTCCTGAATGAACCTTCGATAGTAACCTGCCAATCCCAGAAAACTCCGAATCTCGGTTGGCGTCTTCGGGGTTTCCCATTCCTGTACTGCCTCTATCTTAGCCGGGTCAACCATAATGCCGTCTGCGTTGATAACGTGACCTAAGAATTGGACTTCCTTAAGCCAGAACGCGCATTTGGAGAACTTGGCATACAACTTTTCTTTTTGTAGCGTCTCTAGTACTTCTCGAAGATGACAAGCATGATCACCTTCACTTTTCGAATAAATGAGTATGTCGTCTATAAACACTATCACCGACCTATCTAGCATCGGTCTACACACCTGGTTCATCATACTCATGAATGCTGCCGGAGCGTTCGTCAAGCCGAAAGACATCACGCGAAACTCGTAATGCCCATAACGCGTGCGAAACGCTGTCTTAGGTATGTCCTCTTCTCTTACCTTTAACTGATGATATCCCGACCGCAGATCGATCTTGGAGAACCATCTGGCGCCCTGTAGTTGGTCGAACAGATCATCGATCCTTGGTAGCGGATATTTGTTCTTTACTGTACGCTTGTTCAACTCTCTGTAGTCGATGCACATTCTCATGGCACCATCTTTCTTCTTTACGAACAGAACCGGAGCACCCCATGGAGAAATGCTTGGTCTGATAAATCCTCTATCCAAAAGTTCTTCCAACTGTAACATCAGCTCTTTCATCTCCAGAGGTACAAGTCGGTACGGTGCTTTAGCCACGGGCTGGGCACCTGGCACTAAGTCTATCTGGAACTCTGTCTCCCGGTCAGGTGGTAACCCAGGCAACTCCTCAGGAAACACCCCCGGAAAATTACATACAACTGGTACGTCTTTTAACTCTCTCACCTTTACATCATTGTCTATCACATAGGCCAGGTAGGCCTCGCATCCGCGCCCTATATACTTCTCTGCCTTTATCATTGATATGACGTTCGTTAGTGAACCGTCGCGATCCCCGTACACCAAAACCTCGCCACCGTCTGGAGCTTTGAGCTGAACTATCTTTCGTCTACATATTATCCGGGCTTCGTTGGCAGCTAACCAATCCATACCCAAAACTATATCGAATCCTCCCAAGGTCATAACATACAACCTAACTGGGAATCTATGGCCATGAATCTTTATCGTGCAATTATCTACCAATTCACTTACTATCGTGGTCTTGCCCACTGCGGTTTCCACATTAAAGGCCTGCTCTACTCTAGTAACTTTGCATTTCATTCTTTTACACTTAGAAGATGATATAAAACTCCTACTGGCACCCGAATCAAATAATACTGAAACATAAGTGTGGTCAAGGATGAACGTACCTGACACAACATCTGGGTCTCCCCTAGCCTCCTCCTGTGTCAGTGCATACGCCCGGGTCCTTGCCTTCGGCTTCTCAGGTTCTTTACCCTTCTCGGTGCCAGTAGCCTTGGGTTTCCGACAGTCTTTGGCCATGTGGCCAGGTATCCCGCAGTTATAACAAGACTGTGCCCCGGGACACTCTCGAGAGTAGTGTCCGGTCTTTCCGCACCTATAGCACATATTTAACCCAACTCGGCACTCGCCCGAGTGCTTCCTGCCACACTTAGCACATTCAACCCCATCTTCAATCCTCAGTTTCTTCGTCTCCGGCCCCGCCCACTCTTTAGCTGGCCGTTTAACGGCATTGGTCACTTTCTTCTCAGTAGGCAGTGGGTCTGCGGATTCGAAGTCATCATAAACTATCCCAGCAAGTGATACCACAGATTCAAAACTCGTGGGAGCATTAGCTTTCACGTGCACACGGACTTTCTGTGGTAGTCCCTTGATGTAGTACTTAATCCTCTTTTCCTCAGTGTCCACCAGATGTGGAACCAGCTGAGCCAACTCTTGATATTTGGAGGTATACTGGCGATGAGTCATACTACCAGCACAGAGCCCCAGAAATTCCCTCTCAACTCTGTCAATCTCGTTCTGCGGGCAGAACTTAGTGATTAGCAGCTTTTTCATGTCGTCCCATTTCATCTTTTTCATCTCAGCAGAAGACTTGATTCTTTCGATCGATCTCCACCAGCTTAATGCCTCATTAGTGAATGAGTGAGCGGCAAACTTGACCGCTTGATCATCACGGCACTCACTAATGTTGATCACCCCATTCATTCTCTCTATCCACTCAAAAGTGGCAACAGCATCTTTCCGTCCATCATACTTCGGCGGGTCACACCCCCGAAAGGACTTATAGTTGCAACCCCGGGTTGCCATTTCATAATCAGAATCATCACTGTCAGTGACTCCAAGTCTCTTGCTGCTTTCCTCTTTCGTTTCTTTCTTCCCTATATTAAACTCTTTAAGGGCCTCGCCCAATGCTTCTGGTAGAACTTTCTTCAAGATTGAAGTAACCTCTGCCGCTATAGCTTCTTTCACAATCGGTTCCAACTCAAGCGCCTCATTAGGGGCATCGTTAGGAGCCGACACATGGTTCCCACTATCATTATGCTCCACATGCACCGATTCAGCTTCGTTGCGGGAGTGCTCACTTTCTTCAGGACGGTTCCGGTTACCTGGAGGTCGGCCTCGACGACCAGTACGACCCCCAGTGCGACCTCCTCTCTTTGCTCTAGCCATTTAGTGTCTACTGTGAACAAAGATAGCTCGTGTTATCAAGATAGGTAACAATTTAGAACACCTCGAGTACTGTAAATTACTAATTACAGAGACCGGTATGAAATTACTAATTTACTTTACTACTCGGGTTCTGAACATTTCCTTTCCGAGTAACATTTGCATCCAAGTTCAGAGTTTCTACTATAAGGCACGTACTATCTACTGTCTACTGTCTGTACTAAGGCATGTACTATGTACTATTTATGCTAAAGCATCTACTTTCTGCTATCTGTACTAAGGCGTTATTGTCTATGTTCTATGTAAGGACATTGACTACCTTCTGTCTACTATCTTTCCATGGACGGGCTGCTCCGACTAACATTCCTTTCCTTCCTTTGCTTTGTCCCATTCTCAGTTTAAGTTCAGACATTATCGCAAATGTCTGAATCTCTCAAACTATGGCTCTGATACCAACTTGAAACGCCCCAAAACGGGTACATCTCATAGTTGGCACACAACATAACAAACATAGTTCTTAAACCGGAAATCAGAATCTATTACAGCGGAAGTCTTTAATTCAAATCATTCATCAAACTATAACATGAAATATTGTCTATAACATGAACTATCAGGATTGGAAATGTCAGTCTTCAATACCGCAGCCCGATGTCCATGCTATCCAGCCCACATGGCTCTTTCACTTTTCTTTAGCTTTACCCTTTTTACCTGCCATGCATACTAAAAGTCAGCTAACGCTGGTGAGTTCTCTCTTTACTTTAAACTGTAAACTTTATCTTTGGTAGCTTAGTTTTATTAAAATAAAATAAGCTTTACTTTCACTTTCTTTGAAATAAACTTTTAACTATTACTTTAAAACTTTACAACGTTACAATTATAAATCTGTTACGTTACTATCTTTCATTAAAACTTTATCTTTAAGGAAACCCGTTAGGGTGTCCCACTGTACTCTGTCTATCATTTCACTTATACTTGACAAGTGACTTTATCATACTTTAACTATCACATATGGATCGTGGTCCGAGGACCAGATCCCTATCTTGCTTACACCTCAGGGTAAGACTTTTACTTTAGCGCTGCCCACACCTCAGGGTGGGACTTTCTTTCTCGCTTGCACGTTAGTGCAAGACTCCTTTAGCATTGTTCACACCTCAGGGTGAGACTTTCTCGCTTACACCGAAGTGAAGACTCCTTTAGCATTGCTTACACCGAAGTGTAAGACTCCTTTAGCATTGCTTACACCGAAGTGTAAGACTCCTTTAGCATTGCTCACACCTCAGGGTGAGACTTCTACTTTAGCATGCCTGCAGGACTTTCTACTATGCAACTATTATGCAATGCAATTACACTATTACACAAATAGAAATGCAATCACATAACTTTCATATAGACAAATAACACATATTAACACATAAGCATATAACATGGTATTTGTCACTGTCACTGTCACTGTCACTGTCGAGCTGTACCGAAGTACGGCTCCTTTATCGTTCTTTCTTTAGCTCATTGTTATCTTTCAAAAACTTGTTTAAAAGATAATACTATGCTCTTTTGTTCTTTATCTTTCATTTTATAACAATAACATTTTTATAAAATATTATACTTTGCCTTTCATTTTATAAAAATAACATTTTTATAAAATACTATACTTTGCCTTTCATTTTATAAAAATAACATTTTTATAAAATACTATACTTTGCCTTTCATTTTATAAAAATAACATTTTTATAAAATACTATACCAGTATGCATGCCAGCCCAAAACCATTAGGAAAAAGGGCAATAAGAACTCACCAGATGAATCGTTTCTGTTTACACCTAGCCGGTTCCTGAATGTCACTATGGTCACCCACAATCTGTATAATCAAGTCATAGGCGTAAGGCTGTGTTCCTAGGGGACACTTAGACATTACTAGGCTTGACTCAGATGTTTCGGGTCATGGTTTCATTATCGACACTAGGTAGTTTCGAGTCCTGGCTCCTTATCGAAACTATGTAGTTTCGAGCCCTGGCTTCTTATCGAAACTAAGTAGTTTCGAGTCACTGCTTCTTATCGAAACTAAGTAGTTTCGAGTCACTGCTTCTTATCGAAACTAAGTAGTTTCGAGTCACTGCTTCTTATCGAAACTAAGTAGTTTCGAGTCGTATGACTTATATAAATTCTTAGTTAAGGTCTTGGGTCTATATCGAAACTATGGTAGTTTCGATGGGTCTGCCCCTGTCGAAACTAGGTAGTTTCGATAGATGCGTCCATATCGAAACTAGTAGTTTCGACTGTGCAGTCTTCTTCCCCAAACAGAACCCTAGATCTGGTCCCTTTGTTCTAATCGATCAAGCTTTGAACTTTTTACGTTCGAAATGTTCCATTTTCCCCCATGAACCCAAACCCGTGGTTTGTTTCCAGTTTCACACGTAAAAATCTAAACCTTTACTCGATTATTAACCCGAAACCCGAAAGTTACAAAAACTCAGATTTAGGCATAATAATTACCTGTTACAGCTTCCTTCTCGTTCCTTTATGCTCCAGAGATGTTGAGCAACAATCCTCGAGACTTTGAGCTTGATCCGAGCTTTCTCTCTCTAGACGATCTCTCTCTCTCTCTCTCTAAAGTTCTTGCGCAGGAAGAAATGAAGGAAATGGAGGAATGACTGCTGATTAGAAGGGTTCTTTTCAGTTTTCGGGCCCATGGGCCGGCCCCTAGCCAAGCCCACCTTCTTTTTTTCTTTTATTTGGGTTTTTATTTATTTTGGGATGTTACACGCCTGGTTCGAGGAAACCTTGTCACTGGATTGCCTCTCAAAGATTTTTCTCCTGTGGAACACTATATCTCTTGTTCCAATGGAAAACAACACAAATCTTCTCATAAGCCCAAAACGAAAAAATTCCATTGACTCCCATCTCCCATCGCTGGTGAATACAATATCTTGACATAAAATCATTTTGGCACAAATAAGTATTAATTTCATAATCACAACTTTCTATTTAATCTACACACTCAGCAGACCCGTCCTTTTCAATCGCACCACAGTATACGCTGGCGTCATAGCTTATAACAACGAGAACTCCATGTCCTTCATTTGTTATAAGATAAGCACCAGCCGCAATCCGGGAATTTCACCCGAGACCCGTATATCCCTTGCAAGTTTTACGTATACCTATGGCCTGAATGCTTGTTCGTAGAAGAACGTTGAGCATTACTTCACTAACCTTTATTTGGTCATTTTCGCAAATAAAATATTTGACACAAGTTTTGAAGTAGATAAAGTATTCACCTTGATTGTAGGATTGAGCCTCTAGAGTAAAGCTTAGTGTCTAGCTTCTTAACTTGGTTTATCTAGCGTATCCGCACTTTTAGGAGTGTTTCTTCTTAAACCGAGCACTACGAGGAGCGGAAGTTGGACCGGGATCATCGGGAGTGAACTAGAAGGGTTCTGGTATGGTTTTTGAGAGTGAATATCGATTGTGGGATGAGAGAATCGATCGAAATCGACCAACTATTTATAGGGGTGAAATCTGGTCCGTAGTGGACCGTTATGCCTGGGCGTAGCCGCTACCGCCCTTGCATGCGTCAGCCCTACACGTCTCAATCTGATCGGACCGTTTATGGTTTTGTGGTTAGCGGACCGTTATGGAGGTCATAGCGATCCGACATGGTGCTGAGTCATAGGACACGTGTCAGCTCAGGAAATTGCGACTGAGTTGCGGCTAGCGGATCGTTATCTAGGCAATGGCGGTCCGCCACCCAAGAGTGCCTCATAGCGAACCGTTAGGGAATCTGATAGCGGTCCGCTATCTACTTATTTTCCACATTTTTCACTTTTAACCCTAGACTTTAAGATAATTACACTTATAGTCCCTAGGGTTTACCTTTTGTCAAATCTTAGACACTTTTGTGGCAGGTGTTACACACCATCACCTCAACAAGTACACGTTCATTCAACACCCACATCACCATCTCATGAACCAACATCATCAGTGTCGAGAGTCAAAACCTTAAGTCTTGAAGTGAAGAAGCTACAGGAAAGAAAACGAGACAGTGATTGAAGTTTTAAGAACCGAGCTGAATGAGTGCAAAGAAGAAGTTAATGACTTGAAGCTGGAAGTTGGGGGCTTACATACCCAGCTTGAAGTCCAGCAAACTCAACTCGAAACCCAACAAAAGCTCATTTTAAAACAACATGAAGAATTCAAAGCTTTAGCTGAAATCGTTGAGCAATTCAAGGCTTCTCTGGCAAAGCCTGTTCAGCAACAAGCAACCACCTCCACATCTCAGGGGAGACCACTTCAGGTGTTGAATCCTCTTCCTCTGCTTTGGAAACAAATCCTGAATCTGCTATGACCATCTTCTATGAACCTATTACTAAGACAAAGGAGGTTGTGGAGGTTAAGGTTGAAGAGCAAGAGTTCGACCTTCCCTCAGTGTAATATCCCGGGAAATTTTTTTTTTTTTATTTTAATTTTCGGGACAAAAATTTTTTCAACTAGGGGATGATGTGACAATCCGGACTTTTCCAGTTAACTCCGTTAACAAAATCCAGCTAAAGTTAACCTAATTAACTTAACTCAAACTTCAGGGACTAATCCTATCAATAATCCAAACCTAAACTCTAGGGACTAGTTATGTAATATCCCTAAAGTTGACTATTGACTTTTAGAAAGTCAAAATCCCAATCCTAATGACTTTTGATAAGTCAAATTAACATTCTTAACCTAGTTCAAACCTCAAGGACCTTTTCTGCCTAAATTCAAAGTTAAGTACAGGAAACTAGAGGGACTAGTTATGCAAATAGCCAAAAACCAATCTGTTGACTTTTAAAGTCAAAATCAAGAGCATTTTGATTATGTTGACTTTTGAAAGTCAAACTCTTCTTATCCTTAATCCAAATTCACAACATTAACCTCCTAACTGCTCGAATTAGGGATTATAACGTAAAGCAATAATGAATTCGACCATTGTCGAGCCGTTTCTAAACGACTAACACTGTTAATCATTGCGAATTATGTCCTTGTAATCTAAACCGTCGAACCCATTACGAACACTCATTAACTCGATCAATTGATCTATCAAATTCGAAACCAATCACTCTGAGCATGCTAGTCGAACCCATGTCAAGCTTTTACACATTCCAATTTGATCGGAGAAGCGCCGGAGAGCAACCCATCGAGGCCGCGGTTGAGTTTTAGTCGATCTCCACCATTCCGACATCGTTTTAGGTAATTGAATTCACCATTAGTTTCGTTTCCATTCCTAGATCATAAGCCCTAACCTAATGGTAGCTTATAAGATCAAATTGGTGACGAACCAATTCTAGGGTTCATCCCTTATTCGGTTTAATCGAAATCCAACCTAGACTTGATCTCAATACAATTAATCTACATGGTTAGGTTCGCAATTCATTGTTTATTGAAAGCCCCATAAATTCATCAACTATTATTACAAGAATTAGTCAAATTGATTCCGTGTTCTTAAACTAGGGTTTTGATTTATACAAACGTAATTAAACAATCCTAAACTTGTTTATTTACAATTAAACATCACCACAGTGTCGTATGAAGCTAATGAACAAAACCCCTTTGTTATTTTGGATAATCGCTATCAAAATCGATGGAATTGGGATGGATGTTGATCCGGATTCGTGTAAAGGGGAAGAACACCCCAGAGTTCCTTATTAAAAACACTCTGAACCAGATTAACATCGCGATGGCCTAGCGGCTGAACTGGTTAAAGTCTTGAGCATACACACAGGAGACCCGGGTTCGAAACCTGTCTCCTGTGTTATTTTTTTGAAGCTTTTTATTGGATTAATTAATATAAAAGGTCTTTTCCATTATTATTGTAATGTTATAATAAAATGTTTTGAACTCGGAAATCACCCGTAGGCTCGAGTTTGGTTTTATAACTTATAATCATTATTATTTTCACTTTGAAAATAATAAATTTATATTATTTTCAAGACACGACTCCGTATAAAATGTTATATTTATATTACTTTCAACCCGTGACCCCAACTAAAAATAATATACTTAAATATTATTTCGCCTAGTTTATTGATCTCGTGTAACGTTCCAAACTAAATAATAATATAATTGTTTATATTATTTACACATGTTATTATCCTCGAATAAAAATAATATATTTATTATTTTTGCCACGTAATTAATTATTGTGCTTTTTTCTCCGAACTTAAAATAATATAATAAAATATATTATTTTCTTAGGCCGTTATTGAATAGCACAAACGCGCGAATATATTTTATTAAATATTGTTATTTGTAATTAGAAACGTTCGACATGAAACGCGAATATTTTGATTATTATATTAAGAAATCCTTATTCCCGTAGACAAGTTCGTCTAACCATTGATCCTAAGTATATTTTAGGACGTTCGATCTTTCCGTGTCGTTGTCACAAACCCTTACGTGTTCCTAACTGTCACATCTTATTCTAGGGCATTTATAGATTGTCCACATGCAATCCATTTGTGGTTAGTGTTGCATCCTTGTGTGGTGCTAATTACTACGCTCTACTCAGACTCAGGTGAGTTTCACGGCCCCTTTTTACTTGTTTTACTATTGGGGGAGAAACATGCTTACACACAAACATATTTTACTTGTTTTCCTGTTGAGGAGAAACAAACATGAACACCAACTATCATACTTTTACTTGTTTTCCCCGTGGGGGAGAAACAAGTACGCAGACAAACATTATGTTACATGTTTTTCCCGTTGGGGGAGAAAACATGACACAACTATTTTAGATTATTGTAATTCATATGATTATTACTGTTGAGGCTAAGCGTGACACACTATCACAGAAAGTCCTCATCAAACATCGAACCGTTAATATGGATCTTAGCAAGGTAATGTTTAGTAGTACTACTGGGTTTGACAAGCCCCACCCGCATTAGTCGCGCTAACTCGATTGGAGGTCGAACGGGTGAAATGTTAGCCTACTCACATTTGCTAGAGCTGATAGACCTGACAGGAGGCAAATACACAAACAGTCAGCTTCGGTTACGAGCGCTTTAGTAAGACATGAACATAGGCTAGCTACCTATAGATATGCATATTGAATGTACATAATCTGGAAAACACTCTCTTATTACAAACTTGAAACCTGTGAACTCATCAACCTCGTGTTGATACTTTTTCTTACATGTTTCTCAGGTCGCTTTGGCACAGGTTGCACACTTAGGACATGCATGGAGTCCTACTGTCATATCATTCATTTCAAACATTTTAAACAATTTACTTATTGATTGACGCTTGTTGCGTGTAATTATTTTTGATTTCATATTAACGTTTATGCTTCCGCATTAACTCTGAGCTTTTATGTTATGACTTTTAAGTCCCATATAGTGTCGTTTGATGTAACTAATGACTGAGATCCTGGTGTGTCACCTTCCAAATGGTAAAACTCCGTTAGTGGAATTTGGGGGTGTGACACTCAGCAAGTGAAAGAAGAGAAGCTAGGAAGAGAGGGAAGGGAACTGAGACTGAGGTTGAAATGGTGATTCTGGATGAAGAGGATGTGGCATCTGATGATGAGCTCAATGCCCTCCTAGATGAAATAGACAACTTTGATTACAATGATCTTTATCATGAAATCTTACCTACAGAAGAGCTAGAGACTGAAAGAGTACGATACTTTACAGAAAAAGGAGATGAAATTCAAGCTCTATCAGATCAAAACCAAGATGAAGAAGATGTCCAGGTGAACATCGTAAAGCCTGTTGTTACTGATGAACCAACTCCAACAGCATCTGAAGCCACTCAAGCTCCAACTCAACCTCCTATTGATCCTAACTACCCAAACCCGAAGAAACCTTGATTGGGAAAGCTTGTAGAGGAGGAGAGCCCTCAAACTTATGAATGGATAGCCGAACATCAAGAGCTGAAGAGGCCTCTTGTTGGATGGAAGTATGATGCTGAAAGGAAGTTTTTCATCATTAGAAGATATAGGGGAGGAGTTCTGCACTTCAAGAATATGACTGACTTCCAAACTCTTCCCCTTTATGACCTGAGAGATCTGGCTAGGCTTCCCCTTCAAAATCCAGGGAAGGTGATGATGGATTCAGACTTTGAACACTTCCTGCACACCCAGGTGAACTGTGACTTCAAGGGGATGAAGCCCAGAAAGACCAAGAAGAAAATTTCAAAGACTAGGTTTCATCCCATAACCAAAAAGCCTTATGTCTTCTTAAGGTACAAACTAGCACAGACTCACAAAACCATCACTCTTCCCAAATCAGTGCCTTTCCAACTCCAAACTTTCAAGAAATGGTACTACAATCCAAATATTGGAAGTGCCGTGATAGAGTGTGAAGGCAAGGAAGATATGGTGATCTTCGAACCAATGCAGTTGCTGAAGTTCTAACCTGATGATCTGGAGGTGCGAGAGTGACCGATGTAGTTGACAACTCTACGATAAAAATAGAAGGTCATAGGTTCCCTGTCAGATTGTTTGTTATGGTTTTGGGAGGATTTGATGTCGTGTTAGGTATGGATTGGCTAACTGACAATGAAGCGCAAATTATATGCAAACGAAAGATAATCCGACTCAAGGCTCCAAATGGTAGCAAAGTCAAGGTTTTTGGAGATCGTGACGTCGCGATGCCAAACATCATCCCGATGATTAAGGCAACAGATTACTTGAGGCGCAGATGAGAGTCTTATCTGGTGTACGTGATTGACAAGTGTAAGGAAGTGAATGAACTAGATGATGTACCCGTGGTACGCGAGTACCCGGAGGTGTTTCCAGAGGATTTGCCTGGGATACCACCCGACAGAGAGATTGAATTCCGAATCGACTTAGTACCAGACGCCCAACCCGTGGCTAAGGCTCCATATCGACTAGCACCGGTGGAGATGAAAGAACTTATGGCCCAATTGGACGAACTACTTGAGAAGGGATTTATACAACCGAGCATCTCGCCTTAGGGTTCCCCGGTGTTATTTTGTAAAGAAGAAGGATGGTTCGATGAGAATGTGTATTGATTATCGCGAGTTGAACAAACGTACCGTGAAGAACAAGTACCCTCTACTAAGGATCGACGACCTGTTCGATCAATTACAGGGCGCAAGTTGGTTCTCAAAAATCGACCTTCGATCCGGGTACCATCAGTTGAAGGTGAGGGAAGAAGACATACCAAAAACTACATTTCGCACGCGCTATGGACATTTCGAGTTCCACGTAATGTCTTTTGGATTGACGACGCCCCCGCAACGTTCATGGATTTGATGAATAGAGTTTGTCGACCAATGTTGGATCGATCGGTAATCGTGTTCATCGATGATATCCTCATCTACTCCAAGAATGAGGGTGATCATGCGTGTCACTTAAAGGAGGTATTGGAAGCTCTGAAGAAGGAAAAGTTGTATGCTAAGTTCTCAAAATGTGCGTTCTGGATTAGGGAAGTCCAATTACTAGGTCACGTCATTAACCCGAATGACATTATGGTTGACCCAAAAAAGATAATGACGGTAAGGGAATGGAATATTCCTAAGACGCCAACTGAAATCCGTAGTTTCTTGGGATTGGCAGGCTACTATTAGAGATTCATCTAGGATTTCTCGAAAATAGCTTCGCCGTTGACAAAGTTGACTCGGAAGGAGGTAAAGTACGAATGGGGTTCGAGCCAAGATGAGGCGTTTAAGGAATTGAAGGAGAAGCTAACCCAAGCTCCAGTCTTGGCCCTTCCCAAGGGCAATGAAGACTTAGTGGTATACTCTGACGCTTCGGGTCAGGGATTGGGATGCGTATTGATGAAACGCGGGAGAGTGATCACGTATGCGTCACGACAGTTGAAGATTCATGAAGCTAATTATCCGACTCACGATTTGGAACTTGCTGCTGTCGTATAAGCATTGAAAATCCGGAGGCACTACCATTACGGGGTGAAGTTTACTATTTACTCCGACCATAAAAGTTTGAAGTACTTCTTCGAACATAGGGAACTTAATATGAGGTAGAGGCGATGGTTGGAACTATTGAAAGATTATGACTATGAAATCATATACCATCCCGGAAAGGCAAACGTGGTGGCTGACACTCTAAGCCGAAAGGACGTTCCTACTCCTATTAGAGTGAAAGCGTGCCAGTTGGTGGTAACATCAGATGTGATGAGGGAAATTGAAAGAGCTCAAGATGAAGCACTTAAGTAAGGAAGCATAATGAAGGAAAGAATGGTTGGACAACATGACAAGTTGGAATATAACACCCTTGGTGTTAGGACACGTTTTGGGCGGGTATGGATACCTATGGGTGGCGAGCTTAGAACCAAAATCCTGGATCAGGCTCATAAGTCTCGGTACCCTATCCATCCTGGTACCAATAAAATGTTCCAAGATCTGAGGAAGGAATACTGGTGGCCTGGAATGAAACATGAGGTGACAAAGTACGTAAGCAAGTGCTTGACTTGCTCACAAGTAAAGGCCGAACACCAGAAACCGTATGGAAAGATTCAACCACTTGATATACCGTAATGGAAGTGGGAACACATTACCATGGACTTCATAACCAAACTACCTCGCACAGCTAAATGTCATGACACCATTTGGGTAATTGTGGACCGTTTAACGAAGAGTGCTCATTTCCTACCTATTCGCGAGACGTTCTCGTCGGAAAGGTTAGCGGAAGTATTTATTAACGAAGTGATAGCATGGCATGGGATGCCTTTGACGATCGTATCTGACTGGGACACATGATTCACATCGAGGTTCTGGAAAAGATTTCACGAGGCGATGGGCACGAGACTCAATGTTAGCACGGCATACCACCCACAAACAGATGGTCAGTCCGAAAGGACCATTCAGACATTGGAAGATATGCTTCGTGCTTGTATCATCGATTTTGGCGGCAGTTGGGACAGTCATCTACCGTTAGCCGAATTCTCCTACAACAATAGTCATCACACGATGATAGGCATGCCGCCGTACAAAATGTTGTATGGGAGAAGATGCAAGACCCCAGTTTGTTGGGGTGAGATTGGGCATAAGGAATTAGGAAGTATTGAAGTCGTAAGAGAAACGTCGAAAAGGTTTGATCAAATCAAAGCACGAATGAAGGCCGCACATGATCGTCAGAAATCCTATGCGGACAAACGACGAAGGCCTATTGAGTTTGATGTTGGGGACAAAGTAATGTTGAAAGTGTCACCCTGGAAGGGAATCATACGATTCAGGAAAAGAGGAAAGTTAAGTGTGAGGTTTGTCGGACAATTCAGGATAATGGTACGGGTTGGTGAAGTCGCCTATCGGTTAGAGTTGCCTGATGAGTTAAGTGGGATCCATCCCACCTTCCATGCATCCCACTTGCGAAAGTGTTTGGCGGATGAATCGGCTCACGTACCACTTACTGACATCGAGGTCGACAACAGCCTTAAATACATCGAAGAACCCGTGGCTATCTTAGACAGAAAGGAGAAGCGTTTGCGTAATAAGATGATTCAATTAGTTAAAGTCCAATGGAATCACCGAAAGGGATCGGAATCTACTTGGGAAACGGAGACGAAAATGAGGAAGTCGTACCCTCAACTATTTGAATCATGATAGGTTTCGGGGACGAAACCTATTGTAAGGGGGTAGACTTGTAACATCCCAAAAATAAAACGACAGTTATAATAACGGGATTTAATGTGAGAACAAACGAAATAAACAAACGAGGCATGACGGGCTAGAAGGGGGCGAACATAGGGGAGCCTCCCCTATAAATAGCCTAAGTCACCACCCTTTTCTCTCATTTTGCAACATCTAGAGAGAGAAACCGTAGAGAGAGAAAGTTGGCGGATCGACCCGAGATTCCAGCCAAGTGTTGCTCCATAGCTCGTGAGAAGAACATCCGGATCAAAAGCTCGATACATGTAACGATCTAGCCTAGATCTTAGTTTTTGTCCGTTTTGGGTTTTTCTGGTTTTAGATGAAAAGGTAACGTTTTTACAGATGAAACTGGAAGAAAAACATAGATTTGAGTCCTTAAACGAAAAGCAAACGTTTTGAATGTAAACAAGTTCGGGATCTTGACGTGATCAGATCCGCATGCGAAAGGTAGGGATTTTGCGGAGAAGCAGATCCTGCGTACTTATCAAGTACGCAAGAAGAAGTCATGCGTACTTATAAGTATGCATGAAGCAAAGCATGCGTACATATCAAGTACGCATGAAGCGAAGTCTGCGCACTTATTAAGTATGCAAGAACAAGGCCCTGCGCACTTGCAAAGTGCGCATGCATCAGGCTGGTTAGTAAAGTCAGTATAGTCGCCTAATTCAGAATGGTTAAACCGTTAGAGTCGGGATTAGGTCTGATGTGTATTTAACTAATCAATTCAGATCGGAAGTGACGTTGTTGGACCTTGTTTAGGACAACCCAGATTAGCTTATCAGGTGAGTTCTAGAGCCCTCTTTTAAATGTTTTATTAATGTTTTGGGCTGGTGTGCATACTTACGAAATGATGTTTAACGAAATGATGTTTTATGAAATGATGTTTACGAAAGGGAAGTTGAAATGTGTTTATGAAGTGTTTTGCCAAAGAGGTTTATGAATGGTTTACGAACGGTTTAATGATGAAATGTTTTATAATAAAACGTAGGAATGCTTTAACTAAAATGATGTAAAGGCGGTAACGGTTTTTATGAAAGTCACGAAATGAACGAATCTGCCACGAGTTCCTACGGGAGCTAAGGTATGTATGCATGAATGGGCCTTACCCTTATGGGGGCCTTTGTGGCTGGCTAACGGTTGTACAACTGGGTGGATAAAGGGGTGACGACGGTCACCATGGGTTTACCGGGATCCCTATGGAAGGTACTATTCCTTGCGGGGAAATAGTGTCTAAGGTACGGGTTGGTGTTGAATGGAGTTGAAGTATCGGGCCCTAGGATTTCTTCACCCGAAGGACAGTACAGTGTTGATGGGCCTAGTGGTGGTATGCCTCAGGGTTTCTCAGCCAACCGATGATGTGGAATTGACGGTTACGAGAAGGCGCAGATTCGGTTCATGTTGACTTATGATATGATGATATGATTACGAGGTTTTGATGATGTTAAGTTATTGCATGTTTTTACGTACGGTTTTATTAAATGAATGAATGTTATGTTTTTGGAAAATGTAAATGTTAAAGTTTTATGTTATGCTAGAACTCACCAGCGTAGCTGACTTTTTATTATGCACATTCAGGTTAAGGCAGGTTACGAGGATGGTCGGTGATGCTTGGCTAGCGATGAAGAGTTACCCGGCTGCTTATGAAGACTGGCATCATGTTATGTTTTGATTTCTTTATGTTTATGTATTAGACTATGTCACGCTTCCGCATGTTGAACAATGTTATGATTATGTTTTAATGAAGTATTTTCCGTTGCGTTATTTGATATTCAAGTTTTAGAATTGTTTATGAATAAGTAAATCCAACGAGTGAGGCCTCCCGGGTTTAGGGCCTTACAGTTTTAGGCTTTTCGGGGTGGGGTTGGAAGGGTGTTTAGGTTTTTGGGGACGGGTTAGGGTTTGATGAGACGGTTCCAACGCCGCTGGAATAGGCTCAATCGGAGTTCATTTGGCCCATTTCTTAGCGTTTTTTAGCGAAAAACCATTTCTTAGTGGAACCTTTCCCTATATATATAATAAATAATTTTCATTTTTAATTTTGGAATTTTAAATTTAAATTGTGGCGATATATTAAGGTGTGATATTTTTAAATTTTGGAGTTTTAAATTTGAATTTAAAAAACGATATATTATTGAATTTTTTTTTAAATGAGAAATTTAATATTAAAAGCTTAGCGAGATTTTCCGTATACAAGGCCAAATATTTTTTTTAATTTAATTGTGATACGTAAATGTAATTAGAACATAAATATTTGAAAATACGTTACAACATCAACGTTAAAGTTTTTCTTCAAAGATGTTGATAGAGTTTCAAGAAGCTAATAAAATGGAGAAACATCATGTGCAAAGGAATCGTTGACTAATTGGATTATCTTCGATTTCTTTGACTCCCTCCTAGCATCAATCAGCTTGACACCGTCTGTGACCTTTATTTCGATCGGTTTTGGCTATTTTGTATTTTAATTCATTGAGGAAAAGAAACCCTATTATTTGTTGCATTGTAAGGCCCCTTTCCCGGGTAACCTCACTTGTTGGATTTACTCATAAACATAGTCATAAATACTGAACTTAAATTTAAAATATTCAGAAGTAGCGGAAGAAAACATCATTCAAATTACATGACATAACAGCGTAATACTATTCTTATCATGAATATTTTATATATATGTATACATAACATACGTAAAATTCGTACTTTTACATATTCTTTACTTTACTGTTCTCACATAACATTCATTTTATGTATATACATATGTACATACATACTTACTTTTGGGGGGGAGAACAGTTATTGGCCATAATCTTAACGGAGATCAACCCATCATACTTGTCGCGAATGTCACAAAGACATCGCAGTGAGAACTACCGTCGTAGCCCATTTCGTTAACCGTCCGGCTCTAGACAACCGTCCGTTCTTTCATTAAATTCGCCCGGCAACCTTTGTCCGTCCGCTCTTAAACCATCCTACCGTCGTAGTCCGTTTGCCCTAGGGCATCCGTTTCCCATGCGACCATTATGTATGCAACCGTTCTACTTTAGTTAAGGCAATTGCTTCGACCGTCCATTAGTGCCTTAATATACGTCCTAGCTTGCGAAGGAACGTTTTGTCCAGATTACAAAATAGTCACGTGGTCGTCCGTCTACCGAAGTAGCCGTTGTCATAGAAGGGTTCATAACGTTTACATACATTCATAACATGCAATATATATAATATAAAGCAAGATTTCATTCATTTACGTTATGTCCTTCTTTCACTCATTCTTTGTAATCATACGTTTCATTCTTTGTTCATAATTCATTTTCATATATAAGTATATATATATATATATATACATATTTGTATACCACGCATGATCACATTGACATTTATAGCATTTATTCATTTAGTGTATACACTTCAGCCCCAAAACGTTTAAAATGATTTGCACATAACATAGAAGGGGGCACATAGAACTCACCGCTAGTCTTGGTTATCCTAAACAAAGTTCAACAACGTCACATACGATCTGAATTAAGTAGTTAAATACACATCAGACCCAATCCCGACTCTAACGGTTTAATCATTCTATACATACTGACTTTACTTACTGGTCTGCTGCCTGCGCACTTAGTAAGTGCGCAGGGCCTTGCTCATGCGCACTTGACAAGTACGCATTATCTTTCTCCTGCGTACTTGGTAAGTACGCATGATCTTTCTCCTACGTACCTGCGTACTTGGTAAGTACGCATGATCTTTCTCCTGCGTACCTGCGTACTTGGTAAGTACGCATGATCTTTCTCCTGCGTACTTGGTAAGTACGCAGGACGTCCTTCCTGCGTACTTGATAAGTATGCAGCACCTGTTTCCTAGACAAGTCCGAAATTCTTGCATGTTAATCCGATCATGCTAATCTTACAATTTCCTTTGATCAAAAGGTGCGGTTTTCACTCTAGATGCTAGTTCTAAGCTTATTTTCAAGTTTCATCCATAAAAACGTTTCCTATTTAGCTAAAACCCGAGAAAACCCAAAACAAACAAAAACTCAGATTATGATCGAATCGTTACCTGGATTGGACTTCTGATTCGGAGGTTTTACTCACGAGCTCAGCGGTAACGTGCTCCTTCAATCTCGTGTCAATCCGTTGACTTTCTCTCTCTAGACCTGAGCTCTTCTTTCTCTCTCTAGAATGATGAAATGAAGATGAAATGGTGAAGTGGGCTGCCTTGCCCCTTATATACCTGGGCTTTCATCGGCCCGTTGGAGCCGAGCCCAAGCCCATCATTTTTTCTTTTGTTTTATGACGATTAAGCCTCTATTGCGTTATTGTTTACTAAATTACTATTTTTGGGATGTTACATGCATTTAGTCGGTGTTAATATTTTTTGCATTTTAATTCGGTCTTGGTGTTGAAATTACTAAACACTAAAGAGTATATGATGATCTTTAATTTTGTTAGGTCATGTTCTTCAACTTTATGTTCTAATATGTGGGTTGTGTTCATTTTTATGTTTTAAGAAATCTTTTTACGCATTTAAGTTCTGGTGCTGCAAGATTTTAATCAATTATTATGTTTCTAGAGCTGCAATCGTTAATTAGGAACTATCATTCTCTAAATATGTTTGATAAATCAAATTACTTAGATAAGAAAGTCACTAGTAAAATTCAAGATTTTTTTCATTGTATAAAAATTCAAAAAAAATTGATTCTACTGATTTTTTGTATGTTTATATGGTGTTAGGTCAAAACCCTGGTTTTAATTTTCATTTTATGTATAAAATGTATAAGTTTATGATTATGTATAGAAAGCAAAACACATTAATATTTGTTTTATTTATTCTTATTATCTACATATAATTTCTTTGTTTATTTATGTTATTATGAACAAAACAATTTACAATAAGTCGATGTTCTTCTTTATAAATACATTAGGTTAAAATCGTGTGTATTACACGGGTTAAATAATTAAAATGTTATACATAGTAATAAAAATTGTATATTTTAAAAAACCCGTGTAATACACTGGTTGAATAAACCGGTATATTACATCGGTTGAATAAAATATAATGTAATTTGTTAACAAAAACACTCGTCAAAATATGTCTTTAAAAATGTAATTTGTCGTGACAGTTATAAGGTCTGTTAAGTTAGTTTTTAAAACATTTTTTTCAACTAAATATTATTTTTTTAATTTAATTGATAAATGTTAATTCATATTAAGTTCATTTGATTGATTATACAATAACTATTTATAATTAAATAATACGTAAGCGTAATTAGATTTATATTAAAAATCTAAAAATAAATTCTTTCAATATCATTATTCAATATGAGAGAGAGAAAGAAAGAAAAATGATACAAATTAACCAAAAAGTGACATGTGTCTATACAATTTTATTTATTAATATAAAGATTATTATTTAATAGGATAGAGAAAGAAAAATTAATATTTAATAACAGAGAGAGGCGGAAAAATAAATATGAGGAGTAACCAGAGAGTGACACTTGTCCCCCATGGTTTTCCTTTATTATATAGTATAGATTTGTAACAACACAATATATAAAAAATGTGTTTCCATTGGTAGAATCCATTTTGTCTCTACTTCTCTTGGTGAAAAAAATATATATATTTTTTTAATTTAATCAAATTTAAAATAACCAAGATCATTTGAAGAAATTCACACAGTTAATGGACGTATATTACCTATCTTTTAATACGCATGTTATTTTCTTCGACTATTAGATGATGACATTATGAATACATTGAAACAATTGAAGAAGCACGTCATTCAGGTTCAGGTTATTTCCTAAGAAATTTATTTTCGACTATGTTAACATCTAATACCATGTCTAGAGCTTATTTAATTAAGGAAAATTCTTGGGAATACTTGTTAAACGATTTTCACTACAAACAACAACATATTTTGAAGTCTTCACGTACAAAAAGTATTCATGATCTTTGTTATTAAAAAATTATCTTAATTTTTTATATATTTAAAAATAAATTTAATATAAGTGTAGATAGTATCTATCTTAACCGATTCAAATAATCCTATTTTAGATCTAATTGATTTTGTGTATCCTACTATTCTTGAACATGCATTAAATCGATAATATTTTCAAGAACGAGCGATACTTGCACCAAAAAATGAAGTCGTACAAGAAATTAATGTTCGTTTCCTATCAATGTTTCCAAGAGATTCAAATGAATATCTAAGTTCATCTAGTATATGTTAATCAGAGCATCTTGATGATAATTTGGATGAAAATTTATACTCTCCTTATTTTATAAATGAACTTAAATTACCAGATTTGTCAAACCTTAAATTATTTCTAAATGTCGGTGTTCCAGTTATGCTACTAACAAATATTGATAAAAAAATGTTTTATATAATGAAACAAGACTTCAGGTCAAATCACTAGGTAATCGTGTTATAGAAGCGGAGATTATATATGAAAGCAACATTGGTCATTGTAATTTTATCCCTATAATTGGGTTAACACATTCAGACAAAAAAATTTCATTTAATTTTCAAATAAGGAAAAAATACAATTGTTGTATTTTCGCAATTACCATGAATAAAAGTTTAGGACAGTCACTTTCAAGGGTTGGATTGTATTTGAAAGATCTAGTATTTATTAATGGACAACTGTATGTTACATTATCAAGAATTTAAAGTAGAAATTGACTCAAACCATTAATCTTTAATAAACACCGAAAAGTTCGCAATACCACGTTAAATGTTATATAAAATGAAGTATTTTCAAATTTCATAATCATCATTGTAGATTTGTAAAGTTTTATTTGACATGTAATTTAATATGTTGTAAAAAGTACACCACTTATGAAATATATTTTCATGTATTTTTTTGATGTTTTAATTACTTCCATCCATATAATCTTAACATTTAATAAAAAGAAAAAGTTACTAATACAATATCAATTATTTATAAAAAAATGTGTTAAGATATTTATCAATATAACCTTAAAGTTTCATCACGTGTAACACACGGGTTTAAAGCTAGTTAATCAAATCCTTTATAAATTGACTAATGAAACAACAAAACACATCATTTATCATTTATTAACTTAATTTAATTAGTTATAATTAATATCTTAGATGAAATAACTCAAAGGTTATTTGAAATTCAAATAAAACTAAAAAGTTTAAGTTGTACCTTTATTTGAAGTTGAGGGTTGTCCACCCTCGTATTGTGGTGGGAACTTCGTCATGATTCCAAATATAAAAACACGTGTGCGAGAAACTTAATGCATAAAATATCAAAACGCGTGGTCGAAAAACTTACGAAATCAATAAGAAAAAAACAATAAACTCAATGTGATCTTAACTAAACGTATAAAAGTTTAAAAATAAATAAATAAATAGAGTGGAAAAATGAAAATTGGCAAAAAAAAATCAAAGCAAGTGGTCTTTGAATATGATTCAAACTCGGGTCAAGCGTATGGAAGGACATCGCCTTAACCAGACCAACCAGATCCTATTTTTGGTTTTAAAACGCATCAAATTTTATCTAACCACACAACAAAATGGTTTTTTTTTCAAAAAAAATAATAATTTCACCAATGTTAGCTTGCCACGTGTCATGGACATTCACTTACAATCAAGAACTGGTCCTAAGGGTTTTGTTTTAATAGAGTATAATTAAAGAGGGTTAATGTGAAAGTTGCAACTTATTTACATTGATTTTCTCCAAAGAGCCTCTATATAATGATAATAGTACTCTCGATTTTTCAAAGTGTCACCAAGAAAAGACAATAGCACTTTTTTTAATTTTTCCAAACACTCCATAAAAAGACTATATATAGTGCTCATAAGTTCTCCGAATTAAGCTGAAACATACAATTTTTTATATTTTTTACAAGAAATTGTGGGTTGGTTACGGGGGCCTTTCCACCCCCTCCTGAAACGTTGGATCCGCTAATGCCTATATGAACGCTTACTAACAAAAGGTAAACCACTCGAGAGATTTACTTTTAAACCTAGTGATTTATTGTGTATTTATTGATATACTAGTTTTGTCATTCCTTCATTCTTATTTTATGTTGGTTTAATGTCTTTGATGTTAAATATTCTGTCTCTGCCCATATGTTAGGTGTTCATCCTCACCGTCGATCTCCTCTTCACCATGTCTTCTTCATATGCATCAAACTCCAACAACACACTACCAATGAACACTATACTTCATATGATTACAATCAAATTAACACCTTCTAATTACTTTCTTTGGAAAAAATCAGATGGTGCCGTTATTATTATTCCAGAATCTTCCTCCCATCTACTGTAATATCCCACATCGGTTGAGGGGGAGAATGAAACATTCCTTATAAGGGGGTGGATACCTTCCCTATCAAGACGCGTTTTGTCTGGTCGAGCAACTCGTCGGGTGAAAACAAAGTCGTGAGCTCCTGGATGGGTAACCCATCGGGGGCAAATCGGACAATATCTTGGTACGGTTTGCTTGGGCTGTTACATATCAGAGCCAAGTTTCCGGACTGGTGTGCCAGCAAGGACGCTGGGCTCCGTAAGGGTGGTGGATTGTAATATCCCACATCGGTTGAGGGGGAGAACGAAACCTTCTTTATAAGGGGGTGGATACCATCTGTATCAAGACGCGTTTTGCCTGGGCGAGCAACTCGTCGGATGAAAACAAAGTCGTGAGCTCCTGAATAGGTAACCCATCGAGGACAAAGCGGACAATATCTTAGTACGATTTGCTTTGGCTGTTACATCTACCGACCCACATCTCAATTGAAGTTGTTAATAAATACTTGTATTTTTCACATAAATGAAAATTGTGATTTAATCATTCAAGTTGGACGAGATAGAAATTGCTTGTAGTACACTTAGAGAGCTTAATTCTATTTTAGTTTGTAATAAAACTTGTAATGTTAATGTGTCCTAGATTATTAGGCTTTTGGTCGGAGTGTGTCATCTGATCTATTGGCGACTTAGTTGTTCATTTGTTTTCTCAAATTAAATAAATAAATAATAGGAAAACCTATAGCGAAAATTGCAAAAATTTACAATTTGACCAAAAAAATTGATAAAATATACATTAACTTTTCAAAACTTAAAAAATATTCAAATCCAAAACGAACCAATAAGATTATGACCTAATTTGAAGGCTCCAATATAGCCGGCCACGTGTCAATCATGGAGCATATCCACGTATTTTTGTCGGCTAAATTGTCGTCCGTATCTCTGGTAACGGCTTCACCATAGCCGGCTAAATCAAAACCAATGAAATGATGCCACGTGTCATTGAATAGCTTTTGTTTTAATTTTGGGGGCTACACAGTAGACGGGAGGCTAAAATATAGCCGTCAAATTTAAATTTTGACGGCTATATGTTAGCCTCCCGTCTATGTTGTAGCCGCTAGTTTTTTTTACACGTGGCATCATTTCATTAGTCGTTGATTTTGCCGGCTAGGGTGAAGCCATTGGTTGAGTTAACGGCTACAATTTAGCCGGCTAAAAACACGTGGACACTCTATGACACGTGCCCGGATAAAACGTGCTCGGATAAAATGGTGCCTTCTAATCAATTTTAACTTACGTATCAGAATTCTATTGGTTCATTTTGGATGGATATTTTTTAAGTTTGAAAAAGTCAATGTACATTTTACCAATTTTCTTGATCAAAATGTACATTTTGACAATTTTCTCAAACTTTTATCTCATCACTTTTTAAAATATGACACGACCTTAAGACTTATTCATCCACAAATTTTGGATTATTATTTATTACTATGGTAAGAACTAGATAAGAGTGAGTATATGACAAATGACATATTGTCTTAATCCCGGGATATATGAAATAACCCAAAATCTAACCAATCCAACATGTATTATATTAGAAGAAAATGTAGGAACAATAAAAACACAGATTCTTATACCTTATTTAATGAAATCGCAAACATAACTTTAGAGAACCAAAGAAAAGACAAGTAAAACACAAACCCACCATCACTGAGTTACTGCAATGTCAGCTGAGTTATTGACTCAGTAAGACCAAAAACCAAAGGCTTGATCATCTCCAGGGAGCCCAAGATAGTAAGAGTTCACCGATTGTGGGTCCGTGTAGTCGCCATTTTGGATCTTTTGTAGGTCCCTGGAGCCTCGTCGCGCAGCGAAAATACACGGATCTGATCAGTGATTTGTGTGGGAACCAAGAAACGAGACAGAGAAACACGAACATAAACAAAAGATAATGAAACGATACGTAATCCATAACATAGAAGTCATCCCGTATTACAGACTACATACCGAAGGATCACACATCTCTCATCTAAGCTCACGGTCCAGGGTCGGGAGAGCTCATCTCTCAACATAGTTCCTAAAAGTTTCACCTATAAATGAAGACAAGTCTACTATTTATAGGGGAAGGAACACTACCTGCGTACTTGTCTAAGTACGCAAGGCAAAAGCCTTGCGTACTTACTAAGTACGCACGACCAAACTGGTGTGCAATCTAAGTACTTAGGAACACCCTCCTGCGTACTAGCCACGTACACCGATACATAAAATTTTATCTATAGTTACTAAAACATGCTTCTACAGACTCCCTCTTAACTATAAAATCAAATTCTATCTATCACTAACACTGATATGCATCAGTTTACAAAGAATGTCCTAACAGACTCCCTCTAAACTAAAGACATCAAGTGTCTTCTGGCGAGACTTGATCTTCTGGCATTCCACTTGAGATCTTCAAATCTTCAAACTTCAGTCTTCAGTTGCCGAGTGATGACAAACCCAACTCCCTCTTAACTGTAGCTTTCATTGTAGACCAAATTAAGGGCTTCAATAAGAACCAACTAACCCAACACAACTCATTGTAGTTCATCCTCTCAGCAGTAGCAACCTCCACCCTAACTTAGAACTCTGAGTTTGACAATGTCTTCCTAACCAGGTAACAATAGTAGACTAAGACAACTCCAAATCAGCTGGCATATGATAGAGAGTTTGAGTTTCCAATAACCTGCATCAAACTAATCAGCTCCCATAGGAATTACAGTAAGATAAACTTAAGTCTTCAACCAGATGTGTCCAACTCTATCCTGTATCTTCACGAGTCAACCAAATTCCCGAAGATATTCATTTCCAACTTCCCCTTTCAATGTAAGCTTCTCCTGACTAGACCAGAAACAACGGGACGTTTCCTATCCCGTCGGCCACTGATAAAAGGTTCCATCTTCAACTAATAATCCAACGGATATCTAGCTTTATCTTGAAAACACTTGATAGAATCTAACACAAACTATAGTTTACACGAGAAATCATAGCTGAGATCCATGTCACATTAAAGAGGTTTATATATAAGAAGTACCAATGGCTTATCCACCACCTCTTTATTGTCTCATGAATACTAGATTTTATCCCCCTCATTTCTCTATAAACTATGACCAGCTTCATTATCACTTCACTCAAATCCTCAAAAAGCACAACTAGCCAACTCCAGGATTTTATTCTTTTATTCCTTTGCAAAGATCTAAAACAGCAAATCCTTGGGTTCAAGTTGTTCCAGTATTCATCCCCTATTAAAGAAGTATCATAGATAATCGTAGCCCACATATTCAGGTTTGAATACCTAAACAACATGATTATTCTTGCAAAGACCCAAAGCAGCAACATCTTCACAAATAAAACGAGACCTTTAGCTGATGACGACCTAGTTGCTCAACTTGATTCAGCATTCATTCCCTATTAAAAAAGTATCCCGGATACTCGTAGCCCATATTTTCAGATTTGAACACTTAAACAATGTATGACAATTGGTATCATCTAAGAAAAATCTCGTCCTTGTTTCGTCAAGCCAAATCAAATTTCGGTCCCGAAAAACCAAAATCACTATCTTCTCAAAATTGGCCCGAAACAAGCTTACAAACGATCCCTAAAAAATTTGGCCAAAAAACGTTTTCCCGACAAAAAAACTCTTTTTTTTTTAATCCCAGATGATAGTTCATGCGTACTTAGTAAATACGCACATAAAGGATGTTCATGCGTATTTAGTAAATACGCAAAGCCAAGTACCCATGCGTATTTGATAAGTTCGCAAAGCCAAAATGCCCATACGTACATGCTAAGTACGAAGAGGAAAATACTCATGCGTACTTAACAAGTACGCAGGACAACTTCTCATGTGTACATAGTAAGTACGCAGAACAAAACCCATGCGTACTTAGTAAGTACGCAGAAAAGCAGAATTTGCGTACTTATAAAAAAGTAACATCGTTCTTGACGGATCTTGAGGAGAATGCTCGAAAAGTGATGGATCTGAGAAATTGATGCTTCCAAAAGCTTAGAAATCATCATCTAACAAACCCTTAGCCCTCCAAACACCAAATGAAGTGATAACAAACTCGATTTTAAAGATTTTAGGTCTAAAAAAGTACGAACTCGTATCTGCTCAAAACCCTAAAAAATCAAAACTGGAACACAAATCAACGAACACCGAGGCTCTGATACCAGTTGTAGGTCCCTGGAGCCTCGTCGCGCAGCGGAAATACACGGATCTGATCAGTGATTTGTGTGGGAACCAAGAAACGAGACAGAGAAACACGAACATAAACAAAAGATAAGGAAACGATACGTAATCCATAACATAGAAGTCATCCCGTATTACAGACTACATACCGAAGGAGCACACATCTCTCATCTAAGCTCACGGTCCAGGGGCGGGAGAGCTCATCCCGCCCGAACACCTCTCGACCTAGTTCTCAGAAGTTTCACCTACAAATGAAGACAAGTCTTATATTTATAGGGGAAGGAATACTAACTGCGTACTTGTCTAAGTACGTAGGGTTTGGTCATGCATACTTACTAAGTACGCAGGACTAAACTGGTGTGTAGGCTAAGTACTCAGGAACACCTTCCTGCGTACTAGCCATGTACACCGATACATAGAATTTTATCTATATTTACTAAAACATTCTTCTACATCTTTGGTGATGTGTAACCATCTACAGAAGGTAGAAACATCTTACTCAAGTTATTTTCTTCATCTAACGATCCATCGCTTTTCTCTTTTTCAAATACATAAGATGAATCAACTCGCACAATAAGAGATGTGTGAACCCGATTGTCAAACTCAAGGATTTTCTCTACGAAATCACCATTTTGCCCATTTCCCATATTCATGTTTTTGGATACATCTCCCTCAGGAACATGTTGGCATAATTGTGGTTGAGACAGGCTTTTAGTACCTGAAGAATCCAAGGTTCCCTTCTGTTGCAGCATCATTTTTTCACCTAATTCATCAACCTAAAACAACAATCCACTCAGATTTAGCATATGCAAAGGATCAAAATCGTAAAAATTCATATATAGTTTAAGTTATTTTATTACCTAAGATTTTAGTTTCTCCTTTTCTTTAACTAGTCTCATAGTTGGCATTCAGATTATTACAACTTTCTTGCAAATCATCAAAATCTTTTTCTAGCTGCTTGTTCTTCCAAAAATTGCAACATGTCTAGGCAGCAGGCCGAGCTCTTTCACAAGCTGAATCTTTCGTTCTGGCTCGAGCTTGTTATCTGACTCAAAACTTTACTCCATGAACTTAACTTGATCAGTTGTGAGCCGCCTTATCTTCTCAGGCTGGTGTAAGTATTCATCATCTCCATTGTCTTGATGATCCCAAAATTTCCCCCCTTTATCTTCAAAACTAAGCATCGATGGGGAACCTGTAATGATTCAAAAGAAGACATGCCAACAGATGTTTTGAATTTGGATGAAATTGGTTGCTGTTCTTACACCCCATTATATTAAAAAGTCAACCACCAGGATTCATACATACATAGACATAGACTAGATCGTATGAAAAATCTAGAAAGTCAAACATGAATAAAGAATATGAATATTACCCTGGAAAGAAGACGATCGGGAGATGGAGAAGGGATCAGCAGGAGTAGGAGAAGAAGAAGAACGGTGAACGCTTTTGTTTTTCAGCACAACGGAGCCGTAGAGAAAGCTTCGAGCTGTCATGGCTTCAACACCAAAACAACTTCGAAATCAGCTCTCAATCAACCATATTTTTGTGGGTTTTGAAAATCAGAATCATGGATTAATTATTTATAAAAGACTTGATATGAGGGAATTATGAACAAGGGTGTTTAATAAATCTTGTGGCGGAAGAAGCTGGTGATGATGACTTCTGTGATGTGGGAAGTATGGGAACACCTGGTGCTCACACCCATCACACTCAAAACTCGCCGCCGGCCAAACAGGAACAATCTTGTGAAATGAAGCCGGGGGATTTGGATTTTGTTTGTGAATCAAGATTGAAGGAGTTGAAGATGATTAAAATAATATAAGAGGGGAAGAATGTGGGATTCCTTTTGGTTGGATGAGAGTGAGGAAGGGGCAGTGAATGTCGTTTTTTTATTCTTTAGATCTTATAAACTAGTCAAATTTATTTTTAATAGTCTAAATTATTACCAATTTGTTATTAATAATTTAAACTTCATTTTGGCCGGTGATAATGTCTACTCTCACTTTTATTCTCAATACCAGTCTTAGTAGCATAATTATCATAAATTTACATTTATTTTTCATTAAAGATGGTGATTTTAAATGAAATGGATAAACGTACAAATGAAATCGAGGGTAAATATACGATAATTATGTTACTGGGACTATAATTGACATAAAAAGTGAAATTTGAGATTATCATCAGTCAAATTGTTAGTTTAGATTATTATCAGGCAATGGGTTATAGTTTGATACACGTAAACTTTTATCAGATGAGTAATTTGAAATATTTGTTGTTTTTTTTCGTTCCAAAAGGGTATGAATAGATACTCTACGGTTTTTTTATTTGTTACAACCGGCTATTTCAGGTCAATGATTGTTTCTTTCACTATCATAATCACGTACAAGTTGTGTATATCATACTTAATTTAGAGTAACTAAGTTCATTAGTTGCGTATCAAAGTTCGATCAATTCATATCACGCATCGGTAATTCGGAGAATTACCGGGTCATACACGAACGATGGTGATATATAAGATAGATAACTAAAGTATGATTTATCACGCATTGGTAATTCGGAGAATTATCGGGTCACACATGAACGTTGGTGATATCTAAGACAGATAACTAAAGTATGATTTAGAATATAAAAATTATACGTAACACTGCGAATTATTATTTCGAGTCAAATAAAAGTTTCGGAATTTTTAACGAACATTTTGTCAAAACGCAGTACATAATAACACTTTATATTAAACTGGTTATTAACTAATGCATACAATAATTTAATAATTAATTACAAATGATTAAAAACTATTTATAAAAATTAATTTCCAAAATATCTTTTAAATATCCAACATAATCATTACCATATTTCTAGAAAATCCCCAAAATCTCTCTTCTCACACTCCATCACCCTACATCACCAATCATCACCAATCACCACCAATACACCACCCTCACCCACCATTTTTTAATTCCAACTCAATATTTCAAGCTCATTTGGTGATTTCTCGAGTGATATGATCAAGCCTTCATCCTTTTCGGTTTCTCTAAGTAAGAAAACTTAAACTATTAACTTTTTATATATTTATTTTGAGTCTATTATTCTTGGATCATAACACCCAACAAAACTTACATTCTTTTGTAAAAGGAATCTAAATATGTAACATACACCATGTAAAAAATTAGTTTGTATATTTTCTTTTATGATTTATTACTTCTATATATCTTAGATGATACATGCATGTTGATAGATCGTTATTTTGATCACATGCATGTTGATGAATCGTGTCTTTTAATAATGATAACTGTTGTTCTTAAAAATGAGTTTTATATTAAAAATGGATCTTTCATCATTTGAAGTTACAAAGAGTATTTGTATATAAAATATTATATTTTATGTTTAGATTATCATTTTACTACATGCAAGTCGTTAGAATCATTTTCTATTTAAGAAAACTTTGTTCAATCAAAAACCGGGTTTTTATCCTTACAATAATGTTGATGGTGAAACTATTTTTATTATTATTCATACATCTATTTTTAACTCATGGATGATTAAAAATACTTTATTTATTTGCATGCATATATTTTTAAACTTGACTAAATAATATTTGGAGGTTCGTATAATATTTTTAACCATCAAAATATATATAACTTAATATACTAAAAGTATATCTTATGACATGCATAATTTCTATCATAAGATTTACTGTTAATATTTATATTCGGGAAATAAACATATCTTTATCTATTCTAAATGAGTCACCAACGCATCGTTAAGTCAAACACGGTCAAACACTAAAAGATAAACACATTTTATAAAGAGTCGAGTTGGGTGGATTGATCTCATAATCAAGCACAAACATTTCATAGAACTTACATCCTTACATATTTTAGGACACGTGTAGTTCGAGCATTCTCACATATCTAGTACTTACACTACTCATGCCAGGTGAGTTTTCACGACCCCTCTTTTATTACTATTTCATAACTATTTTAGGGGGAGAAAACATGCAAAACATTTTTATCATAAACATAGCTACTTTATGTTGTTTACATGATTTATCATAAGCATGATATCAAAAGCCCCCTACAAATTCAAAACCGTTAATTTGGGTAAAGAAAATTAATCGTAGATAGATCTATTTGGCTTAACAACCCCATCTGTTGGCGGGTGGCCAAGCGGGTGCATTATTAGCTAGTCAATTCAATGTGTGTGATGCGTCATTGTGGTATGGGGCAAAATCATAACATGTCAACTTCGGTATAGGAGTTTATGATAAATCGATAGAATTATTGTCGGATGACAAATGATATCAATTGCTATGATTTTCAAAAGAATGTTTCAAAACATTTTATTGTCGAGTGACAATTTCTATTACTATGTTTTAGTTTTCAAATAAACATTTTCAACTATTTACACTTGTGCACTCATCAAATTTATGTTCACACACTTTAGCATGTTTTCTTAGGTAGTTTGCATGGAGACGCAAGGACTCACATGGCATATAGGATCATGTTAGGGTCCTATGCATTAGAAGCTTTTGGATTAATAACGTTTTCCGCAAATTTGAATTTACAAACTTATTTTATGGATATATGTAACCTTGTGAACTCCATTTATGTTTAAATTTGGTTTAATATTTAAATGTTGATTTTTGAACTCATATAGAGGTCGTTCAATGTAATCAATGACTATGGTATTCATGAACGTCGCGCCCCGCAGTTTCCGTCGTTGAGCGGGGTGTGAAAGATTGGTATCAGAGCCATTAGTTATAGTGAACTAGGATGCATTAGAAAACCTAGACTATAGTCGTGGTAACATAACATCATCATTTTCATTACATAGACTTGCATACACATTACACCATTGCCCTCATTATATGTAAACTAACGTGTTTTCACAGCCATGTCATCCGCAAACCTACCGATTGAGATTTCAGACCCCGAGGACGAGTACAGGTACACGCCATCAACACATGTTGACACTTCATCAGATGAGCCAGAATTAGAAGACCCGGTCCCCGACGACGCTACTACAGAGGATTCAAAAGAAGAACCGACTGGGGACGATGACACCAAGCCAAAGGCGGAACATGAGGCCCCTGCATCTGAGGAGACTCACATAGTAGCCACTTGAAACATCACTTACCCATATCGACATCGCCCATATGGCCCACTAGTCCAGCATACTCCGAGGAAGAGAGCACCACTCCCTCGTTGGAGCACACTTGCTCCGAAGCCTAAGCCTAAGAAGGCTAATGTTGATGTGAGGAGATGGGCTTTCGAAGCCGATACATTGCGAGGCTTGGCTAAGGAGGAAGGAATACCTCATGTGACTGAGATTGGAGAGTCTTCTCATGGACCGCACATTATACCGATCACCGAGGAGCCGATTGAGCGCACTATCTCGACCCTAGTGACACAATGCAGCCGGGGTGATGGACGACTGAAGAAACTTCGAGAGGGTCAAAAGGAGATGCGAGGCAACTTAGATCACATGAAGGACCTTAGGAACAAGGTATTGTCCCTAGAGGACAAGGAGGAGGACACCGAGCAGAAGATTGAGGAGCTATAGACGCAAGTGACAGAGGCTGACAAAAGGATGGATGTAGTGGATCAAGAGGTTATGGCACTCGACAACGCTGTGGAGGTAGCACATCAGAAGGAGACATTAGTTGATCAATGATTAGGGGCGGACGACCGGTGCATGGCAGCTGTAACACCCCAAATTTATAAAGAAATACAAGTTGAAGGACTAAAATGTTCATTGGATGAAACCCTGGGGGGGAGGTTAAAAAGATATGGTGTTAAAGTTCATGGGATGAAAATGAAAATATTGAAAAGATGGTAGATGTCGGACCGACATCAGATAGATAGTGGTCCGACATGTAGGGTGCAAGGAAACACTCAGAACGTGACACGTGTTGGATGACTAGCCATTAAGATCTAACGTGTGTAAAATGGATATCGGACCGACATGAAGCCATAGCGGTCCTCTATGCCCATATCAGACCAACATCCATACACATAACAGTCTGTTATGTGCTCGCCAAGCCTTTACACCGCCTCACCTAGATGTCGGACCGACATCACTAGGGATATCGGTTCGGCATGAGTGGCAATTCAGCCCTATAAATAGATATCATTAGCTATTCATTTGAAATCATAACAACACCAAACCACGACTACTAACACACGCATACCAAGGAGATCGGAATGACAGTTACAAGCACGTCAGTTACGAGTACGGTATGCTACGAGTGCAGTTCGAGTGCGAGAGAGTGTCTAGACAAGAAACGAGCTTAGGAACTATCTAAGGATAAAGTAAGTACACTGGACCCGTACCCTAGACACGATTATGTGGATTACGTGCTAAAATTATATTTGTTGTCATATATATACGACGAAGGTACGGGGTAATGAAGGGTTAGTCTAAACACTAAACGGGAATAATGGAGTAGTCACGACGTATCCAAGCGGTGGCGGATATGCCGCCGGTACTTCCTATTTATAAATCTCTTGGTGCTTCGTGGTGAAACCATTATGAATGTTTAGGGGTATAGACTAAAAGACAGTAATGAAAATATAGTAAACGTACGGGAGAACGTCCTGCTGGTATGTAGTTATCTGACAAACGGAATGTTCTGTCTAAGGAAAGAGTGGTGTATAAATCTCTCCTAGACCCGTCACTCTTCCTGGGAACATATCTGTTGGAGGTACTACTCTGGAAGGATAATCACCCCAGTTTACAATATATGGCTAGTATGAATATGTGACAAAGATGAATACATGAATATATGACGTATGATGAGACATGAATATGTGAATGCATGATGATACATGCAAAAGATGAACGAGTATGATGGAACAAGTCTAAACCCTAAAATGTAATGACGGAATAATCACGAAGTGTTAAAGGGGTGGTGGATACGTCGCTAGTACTTCCTATATATAAACCCTTTTAATGCATAGTGGAGAAACCTTTACGAAGTTTTAAGGTGAGGACTGGTTAGGAAATAAATCAAGCATATACATGAAATAAAAACAAATGCTTGATATATTTGGGAGGCTGTGAATCTAAGATACTCAAGGTACTAAAGGAAATGAGATACCAGACCTGTAAGGTGGATCTCAATAATGAAGAAGAAAACTAAAGATTCCAAGCCTACGGGGCTGAGGAATAAGGGACTCCAAGCCTATGGGGCTGAGGAGGAAAAGATTCCAAGCCTACGGGGCTGAGGAAATAAATGAGTCTTCGTGACAAATGCAAGGGATACATCATTTTTTTATCTCAATAAACTACCATCTCAACCACTTTCTATTTCTTTTGAGCCGACCCTAACCATTCGACCGCTTACCGCTTAACAGTGGTGAACGTTTTCTTCTTAACTTTAGCCGGCTAAGGGTCCTCATGGTCAAATTCATCATAAACAATCTCAGCCAAATCCATGGCCAATTCAAAACTCTTTGGTGTGTTGGCCTTTACAAGTACTCGGACCTTTTAGGATAGCCTTTTGTTGTAATACTTGATTAGTCGTTCCTCCATGTTTACTAGGTGAGGCACCAGCTGTGACAGTTTATTATACATGGTAGTATATTGGGGATGAGTCAAAGTGCCAGCCTTAAGCCCTACGAATTCACTTTTTTCCCGGTCGATCTCGTTTTGTAGGCAGAACTTACGGATTATCATATTCTTCAGATCGCCCCAACTCATCTTTCTAATTGCAGCAAGGGTTTTCAGCCTCTCAATGTTTCTCCAACAACTTAGTGCCTTGTTGGTGAAAGAGTGGGCGGTAAACGTGACTGCATGGTTCCCAAGGCACTAGTTGATGTTCATCACCCCGTTCATTCTCTCAATCAAGTTAAAGGTGGCCACAACATCCTTTCTCCCATCAAACTTCAGCGGGTCACACCCCTGAAAAGATTTGTAATTGCAGCCTCGGTCTGCCTCCTCTAAATCAGAGTCATCACTGTCAGTAACTTCAGTCCCTTTGTCGTTTCCCTCTTTCTTAACTTTTCTCTCTATCCCAAATTCCTTTAGAGCCTCAACCAAGGTTGTCGATAAGGTGTCCTTCAAACTGAAGAGACCTCAGTAGCAATGGCTTCCCTCACGATCGGTTCTAGAACCAATCCGTCGTTATGTTCTTCATTCCGGACAGACACATTGTTCTCGCTATCATTGTGCTCCACATGCACTGATTATGTTTCATTACGGGAGTGTTCGCTTTCTTTGACCCATGCCTGGTTACCCGGCGGTCGGCCTCGACGACCGGTGCGACCACTAGTACGGCCTCCTCTCTTTCCCCTAGCCATTTGTGTCTAACTGCGAACAAAGGAATATCCGTGTCATCATGATAGGTAGTTATTTAGAACACCTTGAGTAAAGTAAATTACTAAATATAGAGACCGGTATGAAATTACTAATTTACTTCACTACTCGGGTTTTGAACATTTCTTGTCAGAAGTAACATTCGCATCTTAGTCCATGTTCTATACTAAGTCATTTTCTATCTATTCTTGTTCTAAGGCACTTGTCATCTATTCTAAGGCATTTATTGTCTACGTTTAGTTTAAGACATTAATTGTCTTTTTATTTTTTTTGACCCATGGTCGGGCTGCTCTGACTGGCATCCCATTCTTTGTCCCATTCTCAGTTTAAATACATACATTATCGCAAATGTTCGAATCTCTCAAACTATGGCTCTGATACCAACTTGAAAGGACCCAAACTTGGAACCTCTCATACTTGACACAAAACAGTAAAGCATAGTTCTTAAACGTCGAATCATACATAAATCAGAAATCATAACAACGTAAGTCTTAAAACTACAATCATACATACAAACTAAAACAAAAATTCTTCAATGTTTAATAATCGGGAATTTCAGTCTTCATCGATGACCAGCCCGGACAAGTCCATGCATCCCGAGTCCTAGAGGCTCCATTCATTCTCATTCTTCATTTAACTGAGGTGCACGCTAAAAGTCAGATATACTGAGTGAGTTTTGATGTGCGTGAACTATATATATATATATATATATATATATATATATATATATTTGATAAAGATTTTAACACAAATGGTGGTTTTAAAGGATGGTTTTCACCTAGACTAAAATACACACACAAAGGCAAGTGCACCTATCGAATGGTTATATAGTTTTGATAAGAATCGGATGTCAATCCATGGACACAGTTTAATGTCTCAACCCAAGTTTTTAATTAGATTAAGTGACTAATGAAAAGGTGATTGTTAATTGAGCTGTTTTCTTGTTGGAATGAAAATTATCTTTTTGAAAAATTTAACTGAGAGAAAATAACAATTTTTAAGGGACAATCATTTTAGTTTAGAATCCACTTATTAATTATGTCAATATCTTTCATACGGCTAAAGCTTGCTATTATGTTAATGTTCTTTAAAGCAGTTGACTTAAAATCCAGTTATAGTTTATAACTCCCAAATCATTAAGAAGTAATTCGATGAGTAAATTACATGTCATCCACTTAAGATTAGTTTAATTAGATAAAAGAGTGTAACTTCTTGACTTATGAAATTCTAAAACAGAGTTATATAAATTTTAAGCTTAAGTCATCAATACTCTTGATTAGTATAACTTTTGCTAAAGAAATGACATAACATTGCTCTTAGTTTTTCCAAACACGATCAAGGGTTGCATGTCTTCATGTTTCTTTCTTGATTAAGGTTTCAAAGAATATTCCTAATTCTTAGCTATAACATTTTAACAAAAGATGTTAAGGTTATAAATAAATGTTAGTCTCATAAGTTTTCCAACATGATATGATTTCCCATTTATAAACCTTAAGTTGTTCCACAAACATTTAGACATGCAAATCCATCAAGAGATTAAAACAAAGACATCATTACATTAACATAATACTTTAGCCATAATCATGAGTTTAACATAATTAATTAAGTTTCATCAAACTAAGATGATTGAAAAGATGTTTAGCTCATGATGAGCTTACACACAAACATAACACAATTGAAATACATGCAAGTCATAGTGAGTTCAAGATGTAACCAAAGCTTCTAATGGGTGAAGGTGATATCTTCCAAATGGGATTGTGATGATAGGATAAGTCTTCCTTGGCCTTCAAATGATCTCTACAACTGAATTTTCGGATGTGATGTTAGGGATTTCTCTCCCCAAAATCTAACCCTCCAAGATGAACCAAAGTGCTCTATTTATAGTGTCTGGGAAGTGAGGCACGGCCGTGCCTAGTGAGGCACGACCCCGTGCTGAGACAATGAATTAACCGCTTTTGTTTCTGTCGCATACGTACTGTGCATGTACGGAGATGGGGTCGTGCCTAGTGGGGTACGACCCCATGTTGCTTCTGAATGAGCGACAACAGTACACTAGTACGACTTAAAGTTGACCACGGGTGCGTGCCTAGTGAGGCACGGCCCATGCTTGGCTAGGTGCTTCAGCTACTGTCTTGGCCAATTTCTTGCATTTTTGCCGTCTTTTCGCTTGTTTCTTCTTTTTGAGGTTGGATTTCCCTGAAACTTAAATATGACTAAATGAGCGACAAATTTACTCAAAGTACAAAGAAATTGCCAATAAATGGGATGCAAATGATGTGAAATATATGTATAATTTAGAGCACATCAAACCTCCCCACACTTGAAATTTGCTTGTCCTCAAGCAATTCTTGAAATAATTCACTCCATCGGGCAAAATAAAAATCAAATTTGAACAAACCTTAAGTGAAGAAGTGATTTTCGTTCTTTAAAGAAGGAACACAAGTAAACGAGTGTCAAACGAGAAAAAGTGATCTTATGAAGTTATTCCCATGGAACAATGGTTCGTTTTATGAATTTATAGACAAGCACAACTCTAACACTCACTCACAATGTTCTCACATACTCGGTTAATGTTTGTAGTCATACGTGTAATGGTGTATGTTTTTAGAACACTCAATTATCAACATGAGATGTGCTAGGTCATATGCTTGTTATGGGATCAAAACTTCACCAATTTAATAAGAAACCTTTCATGAATCAAAACGACTTATGGGTTGTGGGTTGGCTAGGAAATTTAGAACTTGTTTTGGTTTATTTGATTAAATAGGAAACTAAGGTAGAAACTAAAAAAAATCCCTCTACAATACTCTGGCTAATAGGGGTAATACTAACTCGAGGACTCGTTTATGGTCAAATTGTCAAGATCAAATCTCATCTTTAGGAACCTAACTTCCTCTTTGACCTTGAGATATACATAGTTATCCTTCCTAAGGGTTCCCTCGGCTTTGAGCCTAATAGCACCCAACTTGATCAACTCCGTATATTCAAATTGAGAGGTTGTTTGGTTTTTACTACATTTTCCTTCATGAGACCAATTTCCACATTTGTAACATCTTTCATATCTTTTCACCCTTATTTTCATGGCGCTTTTTGATGTTCCACAAAATGGTGGATTTTGTTCTATTTTTCTCCAACTCTTTCTTGCTTCAAACATTAGAACAAAAATGTGTTCTCTAATTTCCAGGGGTAATTCCGATTTTGCGAAATGAAGACATGAAGCAAGGTTGATATCAAATGGATGCATTTTTTTTAACAAAGTCCATGGTAAAGGTTGATGGTTTTGAGTGAAGGTGGTAAGGCTAGCTAGGTGTGTTTGGTTAGATGGTTGGTAAGGCGGGTATCCTAGTTGCCTAAATCATTTCCATGCAAAAATTTCCATTTGTAGTTTCGTCTTGTATACCCAAAACAAATTCTAACTTTGCACTTAAACTTTGATACCCTCAATGATCCGGTGAACACATAAGCATGAATGCTATAAAACGAAATTTATAAAGGCTCGAGTTATGCTCACGAAAACGGATGGAATGGGTAAAAAGTGTAAAGTTCATACATGTCTAGTATTTATATGAAACTTGCCATACTCGGGAATTGTTTATGTCACTTTACTCGTTGGTTTGCTTAACTTGTGTTAACAAAAATACAACTTCCTTCTTTCAGTTTTTCAAAATTGTTGAAGTAATTGTTGTGCCACGAAAATGTAGGAGTTCTTTTTAAACTTTTTATAACCAAAGTTTAAGTGCTAAAAACATGGTGTAACCCCCCCCCCTACCTACACTTGAAGCTTACATTGTCCTCAATGTACATGAATTAAACTAAGTGTAAAAAGAGACACAGGAGGTAAGGGTTAAGAAGAACTCCCCTGAAAGATAGTGCCTCTGAAGCTTGCAATTGGTACTCATAGTGTCCTGAAAAGCATGAATCAAATGTGGTTATACAAATTTATTAGTACAAAAATTACTAAGCAACTGCAAATAAAAATAAGTAGTTTAAAAAGGGGGCACGGATCAGCCAGTGCCCGGTAGTCTTTAATACAAACAAAATAAGCAAAAGATATAAAGCCGAATAACACAGCTACTTTTGTGTTAAAAATGGTGCTCTGATGGGACTTCCACCCATCACATCGACCTAATTGAGGTTCTCTTCTCCCCAATTTCTGTTCATTCGCTGCCTCATGTAGGCAACGTCCTCCCCAATTAGATCAACCCTATCAGACAGATTAGTGATGCGTCAAGAATTCGACTCGCAAATCTCAAAAGAGCAGCGGGTATATGTGCTAACAGTCTGGATGGATTCATAGAGATCCATTGTAGATGGGAATCCAGTCGGTTGAGATGATGAGGTTCCTACTTCAAAGAGCGAACTGTGTTGCCTCTGTGGTGAATTTTGAATATCTAAATCCATGAGGACATGCTCTGGGTCTTCGGGATCCCAAACTTGTCCTTTTGAATCTTGAAAGCGTGTTTGGCCATCGGGTAGGTGGGTGACCATTCCCATGCTGGCACAGATACTCAAATCCAACAAACCGAGAGGTGGCCCAAAAGTTCCATGCATAGGCTCATGGTGGTACTCATAGAGTTTTGCTATCCAAATCCCTCCAAATAATGATGTGCTCTCCCCAGCGGTTACATTCGAGGCAAAGAGACGACATAAAAGGTATGAGATGCTGCATAGCTGCTGCTTAACTAAGCAATATAATATCCAAAGGTCCCTGAGATTGACTACTCCGCCACTTTGGCCACGTTGTGTCACTGAGTGGCTAAGCAGACGGTGAATGTAACGAAGCAGTGGGTCTTTCAGTTTGCTGCTCTTCGTTCGACTAGCATTGTATCCTCCGGTGCCTAATTCATTCTAGAATGATGATCTAACATGCCCCCAGTCGGGGTTGTTCCTATCTTCCTCATCAGGGAAAATGTGAGTGGATACAAAGAAATCTTCTTCATGGCATTCCTCCTCGGTATAAATTCCGAGTGCAACTCCAAACAAAGCAATCGAGGTGCTGTGACATGTGCCTCCGATACGGAATGCCAGGACATCCTCATCCCAAAAGTCTAGATCTGATGTTCGAAAATTGAATGATGACATGAATTTCAAAGTGTATTCGTGAATTGATTCTTGAGCATTTCCGAACACGCGGCGCCATGGAGGAGTGACGACGTTGTTGAAGCGTGTTCACTGATTCATAGCGTCTAAGGTTTCATAGCAAACCATGAGATGCGACTCCTCCTCACGCCGCCTAAGCTTGCGCAAACGGGAATGGCACCACCCCTCATTTTCACCATCAAAAACTAAGTATGGATGAACCATGATTCCTGAGAAGTTAATACACAAGTGAGTTGAATCAGGAATTATCAAATAAACGGATTTTATTATTCTGGACAGAAGGTTAAGCATGGGTCGTGCTTAGGGAGGCACGGGGCATGCTTGGCTATCAAACCTGATGGTACAGTACCGGACTATTGGCAGACCTGGCAGATGGTCAAAGCACGGGCCGTGCTGCACTGAAGGGACAGAATATGGGATTCGAACTCGTGCACTAGCCCGGTTTTATGAAACCTTGATTTTCTATTTTTGTGGTTGTACCATATTTCAATTTGTAATTAACAAGAAACAAACCTAAAGAACTAATTTATGAACAAATGGGTCAACCCGGGTGTAAACTCAAATTAAACCCGAAAATTACAAGATTAGTTGAAGATTTAAAAAATAAACCATAGAAACTTAGAACTTTTGACTCAAGAAGGGAAAAATCCGGCCAGGAACAAGAATCATACCCAAAAATGAAATAAAAACCCTAATTACTTACAAGAGAATGATTCAAACATACCTTTGTGGAAGGATTGAGATATTTGTTGAAGAAAATGGTGTATTTGGGGTGATTAGTGGCCAAGAACCAAGAGTATTCATTTGAATTATTGTGGTTGAGTGAAGTTAAGAAGTTGGGGTTATTAAGAAAGAGAAAAAGCTGCTGCAACTGTCAAGCACGGGGGGCGTGCCTACCTAGGCACGGGCCATGCCCCGTTACACTGTTCAGGTTTTTTGAAAAATAATTTTTTTATGCATGGCCACCAAAATCTCAAACCAAACACAATAAGGTTAGTTTAGTCATTCTATGATTAAGATAAGCGGAAATCATAACACACGATCATTTCATTAGACAGGAAATTGAAATACAAGCCGAGAGCCTCACAAGGCAAAACGAGACTCTTTACATACTTCTTCCCTACACTAGAACATTTTACATGAAACCACAGAACATCTCATGCGGGAGCATGGGCATCGGGTATTGGGAAGTGCGGTTGAAGAGGTCAGCGAATTTCAGGTTGAGCGTGAAAAGCTCCTCCTTAATCTCAGCTGAATGCTCGCAAAGTTGAACCAAAAGCCTTTCCGCAAGCATGTTCATCTCGGTTAACTCCTTGATTAGCTCCTTAAGCTTGAGAACAATGTCCATGGTTGTTGCTTCACGACTCTCCATCCTTGGTTTCTTCAACGGTACCCATTCCAACGTACTCTCCCTGGAATCTATCTTCATTTTTTCTCTTTTGAGGGTGTGGATTGTAACAAGAAGGAAGGTGCTATTTATAGGGAAGTCAAAGGGCCAAGCACGGGCCATGCTTGGGCAAGCACGGTGCGTGCTCCACAGTGATTATGCAGTGATCAGACCTGCAGCGAGTACGGACTCAACGGAGATCATGGAAAAGATTTCATGGTCAGACACGGGGGCTTGTCTACCCAGGCACGGGGGCGTGCCTCGCTTATCACACTCAAAAATTAATAAAATTGAATAAATAAGATATTTATAAGGTGCCAATGTTTAATGTTGGGTATTTGGCAAGACCCTCCCTATTTTGATTAATTGCCCTCCGGGTGGAGGTGGATAACCTCCGAGAAAGTCTCTAATTGCTCTTGAATATAAGCCTTCAAACGATGACCGTTCACCTTGAAACTTCTCCCGTCCTCGTGTTTAACTTCAATTGCTCCATACGGGAAATCTTCCTTTATGGTGTAAGGTCCGGACCAACGGGATTTCAGTTTCCCAGGGAATAAACGAAGGTGGGAATTGTAAAGCAAGACGCGATCTTCGGCTTTGAATTGTCTATTTTCCTTTAGACAGGAATCATGCAACCTCTTTTTCTTGTCTTTGTATAACTTAGAGTTTTCGTAAGCCTGACAACGTAGTTCCTCGAGCTTGTTGATTTGGGTGAATCTGTTTTTTCCGGCTTATGCCAGATCCAGATTAGCAGTTTTCAATGCCCAATACGCTTTGTGTTCTAACTCGACTGGGAGATGACAAGCTTTCCCATAGACTAATTTTAATGGAGTGGTCCCAATTGGTGTTTTATAGGCTGTGCGGAATGCCCATAGTGCAACATCGAGCTTCTCGGACCAATCCTTTCTGTTCTGTCCGGCGGTTTTTTCGAGGATCCTCTTGATGCCTCGATTCGTCACCTACACTTGTCCGCTTGTTTGCGGATGATAAGGTGTGGCAAACCGGTGATGTACACCATAGCGAGACAAAGCTTTTTTCTAATTGAGCATTACAGAAATGTGTTCCCCTATCACTGTTGAGTGCCTTTCGTGCGCCGAATCTCACGAATAGTCTTTTCAGGAATTTGACTACTGTCCTAGCATCATTTGTGGAAAGTGCTTGAGCTTCAGCCCATTTTGACACGTAATCAATTGCTACCAGTATGTAGCGGTTTCCAAAGGACACCGAAAATGGTCCCATAAAGTCAATCCCCCGTACGTCAAATATCTCACATACCTGAATAGGTCTTTGAGGCATCTCGTTCCTTGATGAAATATTATTGACTCTCTGACAGGCGTCGCATGATCGTACCATGGCATAAGCATCCTTAAATATTATGGGCCAGAAAAAACCTGAATCGAACACCTTCTTAGCAGTTAGAGTGACCCCATGATGTCCTCCAGTAGGTCCTTCATGACAATGTTTGAGGATCTGCTGCGTTTCTTCTCCAAACACGCATCGTCGGACAAGTTGGTCGGCTCCGACCCTGATTAAGTATGGGTCTTCCCAGAAGTAGTGTTTGACGTCCGCTAGGAATTTCCTCTTTTGTTGGTATATTAATCCTTTCACAATAACTCCGCATGCAAGATAGTTTGCGAAATCCGCGAACCAAGGATGCTATTCACAAATTGTATCTATACTCATCAGAAATTCATGCGGGAAGTTTTAATTGATATCCATTTCCATGTTTTCGGCTAAAGTCGGACATTCAAGACACGAGAGATGATCAACCGCGACGTTCTCTGCTCCTCTTTTATCGCAAATCTCAATGTCAAACTCTTGTAACAAGAGTATCCATCGGATCAGCCTTGGCTTAGCATCTTGTTTGCTGAACAAATAACGTAGTGCTGCATGATCCGTGTAGACGATTGTTTTTGAAAGAACAATGTATGAACGGAATTTATCGAATGCAAAAACTACTGGTAAGAGTTCTTTTTCAATGGTGGTGTAGTTTTCTTAAGCGTCGTTCAATGTCCTGCTCGCATATTAGATTGGATGGAAGTGCTTTTTTTTCGTTGTCCTAGGACGGCTCCTACAGCAAAATCGCTTGCATCGCACATTAACTCAAATGGTAAGGTCCAATCAGGAGCAGCCATGATCGGAGCATTGATGAGTTTTTCTTTGAGAAGTTCGAAAGCTTTTAGACATTCGTCAGAAAATACGAAGGTGGCATCTTTTTCTAAGAGTTGAGTCATAGGACGTGCAATTTTTGAAAAGTCTTTAATGAATCGGCGGTAAAAACCGGCATGCCCTAGGAAACTTCTAATAGATTTTACGAAAGTGGGCGCTGGAAGTTTTGAAATGGTGTCTATCTTAGATCGATCGACTTCTAATCCTGCTTTCGAGATTTTATGTCCTAACACTATTCTTTCTGTCACCATGAAATGACATTTCTCCCAATTAAGGACAAGGTTGGCGTCTTCGCATCTCGTTAACATTTTCTCCAAGTTACCGAGGCAGTGTTCAAAAGAGTCACCAAAAATTGAGAAATCGTCCATGAACACTTCCATTGAATCTTCAATCATGTCATGAAAGATGGCTACCATACATCGCTGAAAAGTTGTTGGTGCATTGCAAAAACCAAAAGGCATGCGTCGGTAGGCAAACGTTCCGTATGGACAAGTGAATGTTATCTTTTCTTGATCTTCCGGGGCTATAGGAATTTGGAAGTACCCAGAAAAACCGTCAAAGAAACAGTAGTACATCCTGCCGGAAAGTCTTTCTAGCATTTGATCGATGAATGGAAGTGGAAAGTGATCTTTTCTAGAGGCATCGTTTAACTTTCGGTAGTCGATACAAACCCTCCAACTAGTTACGGTTCGAGTGGGAATGAGCTCGTTATTCTCATTTGTTACTACTGTCATTCCTCCCTACTTGGGTACAACCTGTATAGGGTTGATCCATGGTGAGTCAGAAATAGGATAAATGAGCCCGGCATCTAGTAATTTTATAACTTCCTTCTTTACCACTTCTTGCATGCTTGGGTTTAGTCTCCTTTGATGTTGAACAACTGGTTTGTATTCGCTTTCCATCAAAATCTTATGAGTGCAGAATGATGGGTTGATCCCTTTTATATCCATGATCTTCCAGGCTATAGCCTTTTTGTGTTCTTTAAGGACCTTAAGGAGTTTACACTTCTCCTCAATTGTCATCCCAGAAGAGATGATCATGGGTAATTGGGATTGTTCTTCCAAGAACGCATACTCCAGATGCGATGGTAGTTCTTTTAACTCAAGAACTGGTGGTTCTTCCAAGGATGGTTTGTCCTTGGTTCTGAATCTCGGTCAATGTCCTCGCATGGTTAGTTCAAGTGGGTGTTTTTTCCTCTAACCTTTCCACTTGCGGGACCTCTTCTTGTGTGCAGTCTTCGGGCACACTTTCTTCAATTAGTTGAGTGTTACATGCTTCCTTCTCTAGAGTTAACGATAGAGTCACAGACGTCAATGAAGTACATAGAATCAACATGATGCTATGGGTGCTTCATGGATTGCCCAATATCAAAAGTGATTTCATCGTTGTCTACCCTTAAGGTGAGTTTTCCTGTGCAGACATCAATGAGGGCTTTAGCAGTAGCAAAAAAGGTTCCTCCCAAAATGAGGGGGACGTTCTTATCCTCATCCATGTCTAAGATAACGAAATCGATAGGAAATACGAACTTATCATTATTAACCAACATGTTTTCGACTATGCCTCGAGGGTATTTTACTAAACACGATAAGCCAACTGGATGCTCATACGGGTTGGTTTGGGCTCTCCCAATTCCAGCTTTTCAAATACTGCGTATGGCATTAGATTGATGATTACCCCTAGATCGGCTAAAGCGTTGTTGTCTGAGAGATCTCCTATTAGACACGGAATGGGGAAACTATGTAAAGCCCTAAACCCGGGAGGCCTCACTTGTTGGATTTACTCATTCACAAATAGTTCTTAAACTTGAATATCAACATAACGCAGCGGAATCATTCATTCAACATAATTAAAACTTGTTCAAATGTCACACCCCCAAATTCCACTAACGGAATTTTACCGTTTGGCGTGTGACAAACCCGGATCTCAGTCATTAGTTACATCAAATGACACTATATGGGACTTAAAATGTCATAACATAAAAGTGCAGAGTTAAATGCGGAAGCGTAAACGTTAGAATGAAATCAAAAGTAATTACACGCAACAGACGTCAATTAATGTGAATAAGTAACAGTGTTTAAAATATTTGAAATGAATGATATTACAGTAGGACTCCATGCATGTCCTAAGTGTGCAACCTGTGCCAAAGCGACCTGAGAAACATGTAAGAAAAAGTGTCAACACGAGGTTGGTGAGTTCACAGGTTTGTATGTAAATAAACTGTTTGAGTGTTGCTGGATCCACATACGTAAGTCACACCTATTACTAGCTAGATAATGTACAAGTTACTCTAAGCGCTCGCAACCGTAGACTGGCAGTTTACGTTTGAATGCCTCCCACCAGGTCTATCAACCATGGTGCATGTTTTAGGTCAATATTACACCCGTTCGACCTCCAATCGAGTTAGCGCGACTAACGCGGGTGGGGTTTGTCAAACCCAGTAGTACTACTCAACATACCTCGCTATTCTCCAATCGATGTGAGGACTTTCATGATAGAGTTTACGCTTAAGTACACAAGTGGTAGTAATAAAATACTATGTAATCCATGTCCGTTTGTGTGTTTCTCTCCCTGGGTAGAAGACAAGTAACGGATGTATATCCGTACGCATGTTTCTCCCCAACGGGAAAACAAGTAAAATGATGTTTGTTTGTACACATGTTTCTCCCCAACGGGAAAACAAGTAAAATACCGTTTGTGTGTATGCATGTTTCTCCCCAACGGGAAAACAAGTAAAATAATGTTTGTGAGTATGCATGTTTCTCCTCAACAGGAAAACAAGTAAAATGATGTTTGTTTGTAAGCTTGTTTCTCCCCCAATAGGAAAAGAAGTAAAAAGGGGTCGTGAAACTCACCTGCGTTGCGTAGTCGGTAGTATCATACAAATATGAGATTTAGAACCTCAAGTGTTAGCCTGCAAGACTTACGTATGCCCTACAATCATAAACATAATAGTTAGGGATACAATGGGGTTTTATGACGATAACATGGAATATTTGAACGTCCTAAAACATTCTTAGGATAGACGAGTAGACGAACGCGTCTACGGGAATAAGAGTTTCTTAATATAATATTTAAGATAAATGCGTTTCGTGTCGAATGTTTCTAAGTATGAATAATAATAATTAAATATATCCGTACTTTTGTATCATTTAATAATGGCCTAAGAAAATAATATTATTTTTAAGTTTAGAGAATTAACACATTTAATAAATCTTGTGGCGAAAAAATAATAAATATATTATTTTTATCCGATGATATAAACGTGGGTAAAAATATAAATAATTGTATTATTTATAGGTTCGAAGTGTTACACGATGTTTTATAAATGTGGCGAAAATAATATATAAATATATTATTTTTAATTTGAGTCATGGGGTGAAAATAATATAAATTTATTATTTAAAACTGTGAAATAATAATATAGATGGATCATAAAACAAGACCCGAGCCTACGGGTGTTTTCTGGTGTCAAAATATATTTATATAACATTATAATATCATAGGGAAAGATTTTATGAAGTTGAAATTAGTGAAAAAGCCCCAAATAAAGAATGAAGGAGACCGGACTCGAACCCGAGTCTCCTGCGCATGAGTCCAACAACCTAACCACCCCGCCCGCTAGGGTCATCACATACAAGGACCGGGCCAAATGAGTTTTAATCCTCAACACCTCTGAGTTCCTCCCCCATGCGAACCCGAACCCAAACTTTAGTCCCGATTCCAACCAAATCGATCATGATTGATCTTGTAAACATAGGGCTTTTATTCATTGATCTATTGCGAATCTGTGGTCGTTTTTAATTCCAAAACCAACATGTTTAGGGTCGTAAATTCTGGTTTGAAATTGCCGAAAAACCCTAGGTTGAACTTAGAATCAAATCAATTAAATCTTATAATGACTGGGGTTGGATTCATAGGGCTATTACAGATTGAGGTATTGAGAAATCTCCCATATAGTTTAGTTGTAGTGAAGTTGTGTCTAGATCAGCGTTCGATTAAACCCAAAGTGTGATGAACCCTAGAATCGGTTCATCACTAATTCGATTTTATAACCTTGAATTAGCATAGGGCTTTCAAAGGGTGGGTAATTGAGAAGCTAAACATATTGTTTAATTGGATTTAAAATGAGTCGGGGGTAGGGTTCGATTAAATCCGAAAGGATATGAACCCTAGAATCCGTTCATGATTAATTCGGGATTGTAAGCCCCACTTAGGATAGGGCTTTTGATCTAAGGTTGAAAATGAAGCTAAATGTGTACTCAATTATCTGAAACGGAGTCGGAATGGTGGAGATCGATTAAACCACGGGTGCGACTCCGAAAGTTTGACCTCCGGCGACTCCGGCTACTTCTCCGGCAGAAATGAATTAGGCAGAAACTTCAGGGGAACTCGTTTGAGATGTGCAGAGGGTTAGACTAAACAATTTCAATGCCAAAAGGTCGAATTTGATGATGTTTGTCAATAGTGTCGGTGGTTACGGTTCGTAAATGATTAATGGGATTAATTCAAAATCAATAACGGTGTTAAATGGCTCAATAATGATCGACATCATCATTGTAATGAATTTCTGTTATGAATGTGAACCATCTTTGAGAGTTACGGATTGAATAGGATCAAGAATTCACGATTTTGACTTTCAAAAGTCAAAGGAATTGGGTTTGGGTTAATTACAGTATTAATCCCTGTAGTTTCATGTGTTTGAGCTTGAATTATGACAGTGTTTGTCCTTATGGTTTGAATTAGGTTAGAACTTGGCTAGTTTGACTATCGAAAAGTCAACAGGAACGTAATTCTTCGATTTTGACTTTATAAAGTCAATTAGAATGAGTTTGGACTAATTACTGTGATTCCCTTCGATCTGCTGATATTCAAGGAAAAGGTCCAATCACTCTCTGAATTGGCGGAAACAATTCAGAAGTTACGTCCACATCAACTGAACAAATCAAAGATGAGCAATCTCAATACTATCAATCACACCAAATGCATACTTCATGATGATTAGCTTCATTAATCCAGTAATGTAATCAAGTATTAACAATAGAAACACACAGAAATTCTCTTTGATTAACCTGTAAAATCACAGTACAAAAATGAGAAAGTTACTTGAAATACAAAAGACACAACTATTTATACTAGAGAGTTTCTTATAGCTTCAATTCGTGCAACAGGAGCAAAGACATCATCATAATCTAGTCCTTCCTCTTGATAAAAACCTTGTACAACCAAACGAGCTTTGTTCCGAACTACAATCCCACGATCATCCTTTTTATTTCTGAAGACCCAATTCGTTCCAATTGGATATTTTCCCTCAGGTAAGTCCACAAGATGCCACACGTTTAACTTCTTAAACTGAAGCAATTCTTCTTGCATAGCTTCAATCCAACTTGGATCTTGTAAGGCAACAGTAACATTCTTTGGTTCCTCTTGAGATAAAAAAAACAGGAGTACAAACAAACATTTATATTTCCAGTTTGACTTCTTGTCTTTACTCCATCTTCAAGAGATCCAATAATATTCTCAACTGGATGAGCAGAATGGATTTGATGATTTTGAATATACTCAACTTCCACATATTCTGGCATGTTTGTATCATTCAACTCTGGTAATTGATCATTTGAATCTTTAAAACTACAAGAACTTGTCTGAATTACATCCTCAGTCTGATCATTTACAGAATCCAACTGAACTTCATTAACTGCTGGTTCTTGATTTGTACAAGGAATTTCTTGTACTTCAGAGTCAATATTTGTGACAGAGTTATCAACAATATTTTCTTGTGTTTGAGTTGATGTAGTAACATTATCAGACATCTCATTTTGAATCATCAAATTCTGTGGTCCAACCAAAAACTTTCCAACAGATAGATCACTACTTGTAGAAGACTCAGTTACAGTACCAGAAGTACTTGCTTCATTAGAATCCATTTGAAGTTGTTGATCAAAAGTTTTGAAGATTACTTCAGCATCAAAGAACCACTCAGGTCCATTTTGATCTGTAGGAGTATTTAGTTCTTGCCACTCCACATAAAACGATTCTTGAACAATTTTGGTTCTTTAGTTGTACACTCTATTAGCTTTCTGATATGAAGAATAACCCAAAAAATAGCATTCATCACCGACAGCTGCAAATTTTGGCAATGATGTACAAGAGAAAATCTTGTGTATTCAACAATGTAAAAGAACAACCAAATGCTCTAAAGAACTTGATATATGGCTTTCGTTTATAGAATAGTTCATATGAAGTCTTTGTAAGTTGCTTCACCATAAGAACTCTGTTTAAAACATAACATGCAGTGTTTACTGCTTCATCCCATAAGATAATGGGCAACTTGGAATCGACAAGCATTGTTCGAGCAGCTTCTATTAAAGTTCTATTCTTCCTTTCAGCTACTCCATTCTGTTGTGGTGTTCTTGCAGCACTATACTGATGTGTTATTCATTTTTCTGCACAAAACGAACTTATCAATTTATTTTTAAATTATGTTCCATTGTCACTGCGAAAGATTGAAACTTTGCTATCACAGATGTTTTCTATTCGTTTGACAAAATCAATAATTGTTTCAGGTGTTTCATCCTTCGTTGCAAGGAAAAACACCCATGAAAATCTTGAAAAATGTAAGGCCCCAAACCCGGGAGGCCTCACTTGTTGGATTTACTCATTCACATACAGTTCTTAAACCTTGAATATCAAATAACGCAGCGGAAAATTTCATTAAAACATAGTCATTACATCGTTCAACATGCGAAAGCGTAACATAGTCTAATACATAAACATAACATAAACTAATCCTAACGGGATGCCAGTCTTCATGTCATCCGGGTAACTCATCAAGCCGCCCAACATCACCTTCCATCATCGTAACCTGCCTTAACCTGAATGTGCATACTAAAAAGTCAGCTACGCTGGTGAGTTCTATTTTTAACATAAAACTTTAACTTCAATTAACTTGCCAAAAACATAACTTCACACTTCATTTAATAAAAAGTGTACATAAAATAATGCAATAACAAAACATAACACTTCATAAACATAAGTCAACGAACGTATCGAATTTGCGCCTTCTCGTAACCGTCAAATCCAAACGTCACATACTGGCTGAATAACCTAAAGATCACCACCACTAGGCCCATCAATCACTGTACTATCCTTCGGGTGAAGAACTCCTAGGGCCCGATACTTAGGTTATTCAACACTACTTCAAGCACGGCATCACAAGGATGACACGTACCAAACTTCAAGCACTGCGCACCGTAGGGCACAAGTACCAAACTTCAAGCACGACTATCCCGTAAGGTAAATCGTACCAAACTTCAAGGATCACGATAATCCCCTTGGCGATCGTCATCGCCCTAATTGTACAACAGTTGGCCAGCCACAAAGGCCCCTAAAAGGTAAAGGCCCATAACATACTTCCCATACCCATAACCTTCATTCCCTAAGAAATATTGGCAGATTCGTTCGTTTGTGACTTTCGTAAACATTCACTTCTTTTACTTCAAATCTTCAGTTAAAGCATTCGTACGTTTTATTAAAAATCATTCCTTCATTCATAAACACTTCATAAACTTCATAAACTTCTTTTGGCAAAATATTTCATAAACACTTCTTTTATAACCCTTCCTTCCAAAACATCGTTCATAAACATCATTTTATAAAACGTCACATACAACATTCATAAACATCGTTTTATAAAATAGTCACATTGTTACGTATGCACACCAGCCCAAAAACATTATTAAAACATTTAAAAGAGGGCTTCTAGAACTCACCTTATAAGCTAGTCTCGATTGTCCTAAACAAAGGCCCAACAACGTCACTTCCGATCTGAATTGATTAGTTAAAGACACATCAGACCCAATCCTGACTCTAACGGTTTAACCTTCTAAACATACTGACTTTACTTAACCAACCTGATGCCTGTGCACTTAGCAAGTGCGCAGGGACTTGTTCTTGCATACTTAATTAGTGTGCAGACTTTGCTTCATGCGTACTTGATAAATACGCAGTACCTGCTTCATGCGTACTTGATAAGTACGCATGACCCTCTTCATGCGTACTTGATAAGTACGCATGATCCTCTTCTTGCGTACTTGGTAAGTACGCAGGATCATCTTTGATAAGTATGCACGAACTGCTTCTTCGCAAAAACCCTAACTTTCGCCTTCGGGTCTGATCACATCAAGATCCTGAACTTGTTTACTTCAAAACGTTTGCTATCCATTAAGGAACTCAAATCTATGTTTATCTTTCAGTTTTATCCGTGAAAACGTTACCTTTTCACCCAAAACCTGAAAAACCTAAAAACGAACAAAAACTCAGATTTAGGCCCGATCGTTACCTGAATCGAGTTTCTAATCCGGAGGTTCTTCTGACGAGCTATGGAGCAACACTTTGCTGAAATCTCAGGTCAATCCCCCAACTTTCTCTCTCTATGGTTTCTCTCTCTAGAAGTTGCAAATGAGAGAAATGGGTGGTGACCTTGGCTATTTATAGGGGAGGCTCCCCTTCCAGCCCGCCGGCCCATCCGGCCCTACCCGACATGCCTCGTTCGTTTGTTCTGTTATTATAACTGTCGTTTTATTTTTGGGATGTTACAAGTCTACCCCCCTTACAATAGGTTTCGTCCCCGAAACCTATCCTAAGTCAAATAGTTGAGGGTACGAATCCCTCATTTCCGTCTCCGTTTCCCAAGTGGCTTCCGATCCCCTTCGATGCTTCCATTGGACTTTAACCAATTGAATAATCTTATTACGTAAACGCTTCTCCTTTCTGTCTAAGATGGCCACAAGTTCTTCGATGTAGTTAAGGCTGTTGTCGACCTCGATGTCAGTAAGTGGTACGTGAGCCGATTCATCCGCCAAACACTTTCGCAAGTGTGGTACATGGAAGGTAGGATGAATCCCACTTAACTCATCAGGCAACTCTAACCGATAAGCGACTTCACCAACCCGCGCCATTATCCTGAATAGTCCGACAAACCTCAGACTTAACTTCCCTCTCTTCCTGAATCGTATGATCCCCTTCCAGGGTGACACTTTCAACTTTACTATGTCCCAAACATCAAACTCAATAGGCCTTCGTCATTTATCCGCATAGGACTTCTGACAATCTTGTGTGGCTTTCATCCGTGCTTTGATTTGATCAAACCTTTCCGACGTTTCTCTTAAGACTTCAAGACTTCCTAATTCCTTCTGTCCAATCTCACCCCAACAAACCGGGGTCCTGCATCTTATCCCATACAACATTTCGTAAGGCGACATGCCTATCATCGTGTGATGACTATTGTTGTAGGAGAATTCGGCTAACGGCAAGTAACTGTCCCAACTGCCGCCGAAATCGATAATACAAGCACGAAGCATATCCTCCAATGTCTGAATGGTCCTTTCGGACAGACCATCCGTTTGTGGGTGGTATGCCGTGCTAACATTGAGTCTCGTGCCCATCGCCTCGTGAAATCTTTTCCAGAACCTCGATGTGAATCGTGTGTCCTCGTCAGACACGATCGTCAAAGGCATCCCATGCCGTGCTACTACTTCGTTAATAAACATTTCTGCTAACCTTTTCGATGAGAACGTCTCGCGAATAGGTAGGAAATGAGCACTCTTCGTTAAATGGTCCACAATTACCCAAATGGTATCATGACCTTTAGCTATACGGGTAGCTTGGTTATGAAGTCCATGGTAATGTGTTCCCACTTCCATTCCGGTATATCAAGTGGTTGAATCTTTCCATACGGTTTCTGGTGTTTGGCCTTTACTTGTGAGCAAGTCAAGCACTTGCTTACGTACTTTGTCACTTCGTGTTTCATTTCAGGCCACCAGTATTCCTTCCTTAGGTCTTGGTACATTTTATTGGTACCAGGATGGATAGAGTACCGACACTTATGAGCCTCATCCAAGATTTTGGTTCTAAGCTCGCCACCCATAGGTATCCATACTCGTCCAAAACGTGTCCTAACACCAAGAGTGTTATATTCCAACTTGTCCTGTTGGCCAACCACCCTTTCCTTCTTTATGTTTTCATCTTTAAGTGCCTCGTCTTGAGCCTTTTCAATTTCTCTCATCACATCCGATGTTACCACCAACTGGAGTAGGCTGTTGAAGCACTTTCCTATGACAAACACTCTGGATAGAGTCTTAGTTTGTATTTTCTTGTTTGTAATTGTCTTTGCATGTAAGAGTCTTTATGTATTAGTTTATCGAGTTGTATTTACTTTTACATATTGAATGTTGCATTTTTCTCTAAGTGTTTTGCGCACTTGTAAGTGCGCAGGAGAAAGCTACTGCGTACTTAGCAAGTACGCAAGAGCATTTTGCCCTGCGCACTTGTTAAGTGCGCAGGCATCAGGTCTTGTATAAATAGGATAGGTTGACAGAAGTTAAGTACGCAGGCAATATAGCAAATACGCAGATTGTAATCTCAGTACTTCTCTCTGTAACCTTAAAGTGTTTTCTCTTGTCGGTTTACTTTGTTTAGTTTGACTCTCCACCTAGTCATGGGCATTCCACACCCGGTCCGACTAGTAGACCCACTTGCATGTGACGATCCGCCACACCCGAGGGACCTACAAGTGGTATCAGAGCATTGCTCCGGATTTCGAGTGTTGTGAGTGAGTTTGGAGAGTTTCTACCGAGTTTTTACAAGCAAAAAGAGGTATTTTTGTTGATTTTTGTGAGAAAATAGGGGTAGCTCTTGAGCACTATTTTAGAAGCAAAAATCACTCAAAAACTTATTTTGTTGTGTATTTGAGTGTTTTGAGCATCAAAGGTTGGTTAGAAACAAGTTTCTGACCCTTTGGCTCATTTTCATTGATCATCAGACCAATTTTTACCATCTCCGGCGATTTTCAGGTGACCGGAATAGTTTGGTGAAAGTTGCTGAAAAGGTGGTGTGCGTACTTACCATTTCTGGCAAAAAGTACAGTTCTGTTGCGTACTTACTAAATACGCAAGACTTATCTCCTGCGTACTTACAAGTGCGCAAGACTAATCTTCTGCGAACTTAAGTTATATCCTGCGTACTTATCAAGTACGCAAGAGCAAATAAAAATACGTAAGACCATTTCTCAAGTGCGCAAGGCCAAAATCAAGTGCGCAACTGTGTCTGATTGTTCTGAAATTTGACTAAGTGTTCACTATGTCGAATCTTCAGAATCTTGGAAATCTGTTCACTATGCTAAGGTCGGGTTTGACAAATCTAAGGCCAAATACTACAAGTGTCTGAACTATGGACACTTTGCTCGTGAATGTCAAAAGGACAGAGCACCAGCCTCTGGTTTTACCAGACCTAGCCAAGGAAACAACCATGGCCACAACAACCCAAACCACCACAATCATAGCCAAAGTGGAACGTCCAATGCACTGGTAGCCCAACAGGACGAAAGCTTTGATTGGGGTGTTCATCTGGAGGATGCCATCATCGCACAAACTCAGGTTGGTCTCATGGCTGAGATCATGGAGATGATGGAAGCAGAGAAAAGGGAAGCTTCTATGGCTGACCTAGAAGAATCTACTACTGCTGCTACAGAGGAGGTGAAGGAAGCTGAAGAAAAGGAAGCTTCTGTAGCTGATGAGGAGGAATCGACTACTGCTGTTGCTCTCATGGCCATTGGAGAAGCAACAAGTTCATCTTCTGAGGTATATTCTAATCCTTTCTCTATTATTTCATGTTCTAAATGTCTAGGGCTAAAACTTGAAAATTCTAGGCTCCAAGACAAAATCGAACCCCTAAGTATGGCAGCTCTAAACTATAAAGAAAACGAAAAACGTTTTAAAGATTCTATTGAAACGTTAAAAAAGGAAAAATGTGAATATTCTCTAAAAATAAGCGATCAACAGCTTCATTTAGATGTTGCATACAGGGGGTTGGAAAAACGGAACAATGAAATCAACAAACTGCAAAATGAGATCTTGCAGCTAAAATGTACTAATGAGAAGTTGAAAAACTCTCGTTTTGTGGTGGAACACTACGAATCTGTAGTGAGACAATTGAATGGGTTAGGGCTGGGTACTAATGCCATTCCTCCACCAGTGAGCAGGAAGTTTGTCAATAGCTTAATAGACATTGATCTCACTTGTCTAGATGAGTCCTCTGATAAGGATGATTCCCCTAAAAAGGATGAATCCTCAAGTAAGGCTAACTCCACATCTAGTGAGGAGTTTGTTACTGCTTCTGAAGATGGGTCGGTTAACACTTGCCCTGAAGGAGTAGTATCTGAGGAGTTGTTTACTGAACAGAAAGTAAAGAAAAACATTATCACTAATGATGATAATTGCATTTTAACTGAACCCGATATCATTGAAACAAATGATAATCTAAAGGTAATGCTTTATGGGAGTTATAAAAGTCTTAACCAAGCAAAGAAAGAAGCTTTTTCAGCTCACTATGGGCTTGGGTATAAATAAAATTTGCAAAAATATTATACTCCCAAAAACCAAACTGTAAAGGTTTAGACTCCTGTTCAAAAACCAACTACTCCTGCTCATAATGCTGAGTTATCTAAGGCCAGATCTTGTGAGCCTTACAAGAGAACTTATATAGACAAGTGGAATTGTTTTCACTATGGCTTGGTTGATCACATTCTTTTGAACTGTCCTTCGAAGAACCAAGGGAAACGGCCTGTTGTTTCACAACCAGCTGTCATCCCTAAGTCGCCATTAGTGAAACCTCCCAAATGTCCAAAACAAAATGTGGTGAAACTACCAGTCAAACCGATGGTAAAGCCTAAGATCAAATCTGAAGCTAAACCATCTGTTTCAAGAAAGGTAACGCAACCTGCTGTACCTTGTGTATCTACCTCTGGTAGTACACGTACTGGTGAGAAACCTATGGCGAGACTCTCTAAGCCATAGAGGAGAAGAAGGAACAAGAGGTTGAGAAAGCTAGAATAGCTGACTTCAGTTCAATCAGGTGAAGCTCCCACAAGTTCACCTGATGTTGTTGAACCAAAGTCTCCTGTTCTAGTTAAGAAACAGAAGAGATCCTGGACTGCCAAATCCAAAACTTCTCAATCTCCTAGTTCTAATTCTTCTAAAGATTCATCAATTTTGAACAGTCATCACGACTGTGAGTTAAAGGAAGTAGTTTATTTTGAAAAGGATGGACGACCCAAGACCACAATGGCTTGGGTCTCCAAATCTAACTAATTCTTTTGTTACTCGTGCAGGGACGTCCGAAGGGTACTATCTCTAACCGCTGGTATGTAGATAGTGAATGCTCCCGGCACATGACAGGTAACATGGCCTTGCTTCAAGATGTTAAACAATTCAGAGGCGGCTATGTGGCCTTTGCCGGAGAAAAAGGTGGCAGCATCACGTGTCAAGGCGTGGTTTCGAACAGTTGTGTCAGCTTTGACAATGTCAACTTTTGTGAGCAGTTGAAGCATAACCTGTTGAGTGTCTCCCAAATGTGTGATAAGGAGTACTCGGTGATGTTTGACAAGTCGGAAAGCCTGATTCTCAAACCTGGTTTTGAAGTTCCCGAAGACTGGATTATGACGAGAGCGCCAAGAACAAACGACACCTATCAGATCGATATGAGCGTGGCAAAAACCACCTCATCAGTTGCTACTTGTTTGCTTACAAAAGCGACAGAGCTTGACTCTATCTTGTGGCATAGGAAACCTAGACATATTTCGTATCGTAAAATGAATCATCTTGTCCGAAACGGTTTGGTAACCGGGGTTCCTAAGCTGAGATTTACCATTGCAGATGACTGTATGCCTTGTAAAAAGGGCAAACAGCAACGGAAGTCTCACAAGCCCAAGCTCCAAAACTCTATTGATACCCCTTTGGAGCTATTACACATGGATCTGTTTGGCCCCATAAGTATCAGGAGTATTAGAGGTAAGTCGTTCTGTCTAGTTGTAACTGATGATTTCTCACGTTTTTCTTCGGTGCATTTTTTAGGTACTAAAGACGAGACTGCTGATATTCTTCAATACTTGATCCTGAGCTTGGAATCTCTTTGCAAGCTGAAAGTTAGAAGAATAAGGAGTGACAACGGAACTGAGTTCAAGAATAATTTGATGGAGCTTTTCTGTCTCAAGAAAGGGATCCGTCACGAATTCAGCGCGTCGTACACGCCTCAACAGAATGGAGTTGCTGAATGGAAGAACAGAACACTGATTGAGACTGCAAGGACTATGCTGTCGGATGCAAAGCTTCCTATCACTTTCTGGGTAGAAGCCGTTAATACAGCTTGTCACGTCTTAAACAGAGTTCTGGTTGTGAAGAGGCACAACAAGACTTGTTACGAGTTGATCAACAATCGACTTCCCAATCTTGATTACCTTGTTCCTTTTGGTAGTCCCTGTTCCTTGTTGCTATAGTACAAAGACCGCCAGTCTAAGTTTCATGCAAAAGCGGTGGAAGGCATCTTCTTAGGATACGTTGCCAACTCGCCTTGCAAGAGAGTGTAAAACATAGGAACTCGTACTGTCGAGGAATGGTTCGAAGTGGATTGTAGTAAACACAGCATTCCACCAGAACCAACAGGTCCAGCTTGGGGTTTTGATTATGATGCGCTATTCAAGTCATTCAATCTTCCTGATCTATCTGCAGTTGACGCCGCAAATGTTTATGAATTATTGGGTGGCGACAATGACTCCAGTTTCTCTACTCGTGCTACTGTACCGATTGTAACTCCTGATTCCAATGCTGCATCTGCATCTGGAACTCATGACAGTGATAACAGTGAAGGTGTTCATGTTGTTGGAGATGACGCTCAAGCCAATCCTAACACAACTGTAGGAAATGAAGCTCCAGCTGATCCAATTAACATTGAATCCTCTTCTTCTAGAACACAGGAAATGAGGGAGTTAAGAACGAATCTAGATCCAGAAATTCAGGAACCGATTATACCAGAGATGAGAGTTCATAGGAATCATCCAATCGACAACATTATTGGTGATCCTTATGCCGGTGTTCAGACTCGTAATAGAACCATCACTGAGAACACCAGTCTTTACACAGAGATACTTGACACTGGTGTCATGGAAACATGTCTGCATGCTGCATTCGTGTCCCATTTAGAGCCAAAGAATGTGAAGGAGCTCTCACTGACAACTGCTGGATTGAGGCGATGCAAGATGAATTGTCTCAATTCCAAAAGTTGCAAGTGTGGGATTTGGTTGACTTGCCAAAAGGCTTTCAGCCAATTGGAACCAGATGGGTGTTCAAATGCAAGACGGATGATCGTCATGTTGTTGTGAAGAACAAAGCAAGATTGGTTGTTTAGGGTTTTTACCAACAAGAGGGATTGGATTACACGGAAGTATATGCCCCAGTTGCTAGAATTGAGGCCATTCGACTGTTCTTGGCTTATGCCACATATGTCGGCTTCAAGGTCTAACAATTTGATGTGAAGAGTGCTTTCCTTTATGGTAAAGTTCATGAAGAGGTCTATGTCACTCAACCTCCCGGCTTTGAAGATCCGCATAATATCAATAAAGTGTATAAGCTTGACAAAGCACTTTATGGTCTTCATCAAGCACCGCGGGCATGGTATGAGACATTATCTAAGCATTTACTGTCTAATGGTTTCAACCGTGGACAGATTGACTCGACCCTCTTCATTAGGAAAGTAGGAGGTGACATTCTTCTTGTACAAGTATACGTCGACGACATTATTTTTGGATCTACCAATGAAGGGATGTGTAGGGAATTCGAGCAGGTGATGAAGTCCAAGCTTGAAATGAGTAACATGGGTTAATTATCATTCTTCCTGGGTCTGCAAGTCAGTCAAAGAGAGGATGGCATTTATCTACATCAAACTAAGTATGTGCAGGACATCATGTCAAAATAAAAGATGAATGATAGCAGTACTTATGGCACACCAATCCCAGTCAATCATGGTCTGCATCCTGACAAAGATGGAAAGGATGTAGATAGCAGATTGTACCGTGGGATGATCGGATCACTTATGTATCTCACAGATTCACGACCCGATATAATGTTTGTTGTGTGCTTGTGCTCAAGGTTTCAGTCTCAACCGAAGGAGTCACATATGATAGCCGTGAAGAGAATTTTCAGATACCTGAAAGGGAAACCCCGATTAGGTCTTTGGTACTCTAAGCAGCAGTCATACGACTTCAAAGCCTACACTGAATCAGATTATAGCGGTTGTAACCTTGATAGAATGTAAACTTCTGGTGGATGTCAATTCTTAGGAGATAGACTGGTCTCCTGGCAGTGCACAAAGCAGTCAACGGTTTCTGTCTCAACTTGTGAAGCAAAATACATTGCTACGGCGAGCGGTTGTTCTCAGATATTGTGGATTCAGCAGCAACTGAGAGACTACGGCTTGAACTTCAGTAGAACTTCTTTATTCATTGACAACAATGCCACCATGTCCATCACAAATAACCCGATGAAACATTCCAAAACTAAACATATAGAAATTCGCCATCATTTCATCCGTGATTGTGTTGAAAAGCATTTAATTGAACTTGTAAAAGTTCACACGGATGACAATCTTGCTGACCTTTTCACAAAGGCATTTGATCGATCCCGTTTTGAGCATCTTGTCAACTTGATAGGAATGTTCAATCCTGAGTGAAAATTAATTTTTCTTAAATCAATTCAATTCATGGAAGTTAAATTTTATTTCTTTTAAATTTTTTGTATAGTTCTTTTAAGCTTCAAAATATTTTACAAAATCAAAAACAAAATAGAAAATGGAGAAAATTTCAAAGTTAACTTGAGAAAAGAGGAAATGATAGTACATCAGAAATGATCTAAACGTCACAGACTGCTCATATGGGAAATGATTGCGTCATGCTTACTTAATTGTTTAAATTATTATGTTTTTAATCTGCTTATTTACAAGTAATTTGAATTGTCAGTAGGCTGTATACGTCTTTGAATCACTAGTAGTGTGGAAACTTAATCTAAATTACAACTGTGATTTGAACCCATGTTTGCAAGTGTGTGTGCGTAAAAGAATAGAAAAGATCATTATCAGATAAAGGATGTTAGATTTTGGCAATAATTTTCTTTTGGGTCAGTTTCGAGTTATGTCGTTAGCACAATTAATGCGGTTCATCTCACTGCCCATACTCACAAGTATGAAAGGAGAGATTAAATCAAGACATGTCTCTACATTAACCGTTGAGCATGTATTCACCCTTGAATCACTCCTGATTCATTGAAATCAAATCCAGATAAAAGTTGGATCCCCTTACCTTATTCAAACACCATATATATTATCCTGAATCATCATATCGGTATTCAATGAAGAAAATCAAATGAAACCAAGACAAATGAATCACTCGATTCTGAATCTTATGATTCCTGATAATCCTTATGGAGTCTGCTTGATTTTTCCTGTGCTAATAGATGTAACTTCATTCTGAAAATTTAGAAAATCATTGGGAAAATCTTAGATGCCTTGAGATAGTGCAATTTACATTGCTGTAGCATATTAGTGGGGTACACGTTGTATATCTTATAATTAATACCTTAATACACAAGAACGTGATACAAAGATGCTTATAGTTTCAAATCTTATAATATTGTCAACTTGAATTACTTGTTTATGTGCTTATTATGTAAGAATAAATAGTAATCCATGACATGATCTCATATTCTTTGATATTTATATTGTATCGTTTTTGCTAAAAGATAGCTTGATATGATCCTCTACTCGTGTCTTTGATCAAAAATAGTTTGTGTGAATACGTGTATATTTTTAGTAGAAAAGATCAAAAAGATTTTAAGTTTATGCATAGTTCAATTTTATTCAGAAAAGCAAAAAAAATATATTATTTGTGTTTAACCTTCCTGAATTGTATTTGAATCCTCCTAATTGAATATTTTTAACATGTTCGTTATTTGACTTGAAACTTCATAAATTTGAGTTGAAAGTTTGCGCACTTAAAGGTTTGTGCGTACTTGTAAGTGCGCATGAAGCCCGGCGTACTTAACAAGTACGCAAGAGTTAAATCTTACGCACTTGTAAGTACGCAAGAGTTAAGTCTTGCGCACTTGTAAGTACGCAAGAGTTAACCCCCAACGTTATAAGGGCTACCGTTGATTTCTTGAACCGTTCAAGAATCAGCTACGCCATTTCTGCTGACCCGATCGTGTCAAGACCCTATCTCGAGCAGTTTTGGGAGACTGCGGAGCATGACTGCACGGTAACCCCCAACGTTATAAGGGCTACCGTTGCTGGTCAAGCTATCGCTTTTTCTGAAGATACTATTATAAGGGTCCTTCAATTCAGAGATCTCTCAACCGACCCTACAGCCTATCCAGACTACTTTGTGGACGGCTGTTGGAGACAAAGAATAGGCTATGTCGGTGCGAGGGACTATGCTTCATACAAGAAGATGTGGGTGTTAGACCAATGGAGATACTTCGCCCACGTCATGATCATGTGCATCTCATCAAGGAAATCTGGAAAAGATGCCATGGGTCATGACCTTGCAGCAGCCATGGTCGGCCTTTCTCTCAATAAGGGCTACAACTTCTCCCGCTACATTTTCAAAGCCATCAATGACCAGATCAACACAGCGGAGAGGTTTAGGTTCTTATTATACCCTAGGTTTGTGCAACTATTGATTAATGACGCGTTGCCAAACCTACCAGCTATAGGGGAGAGACTGCAAGTAAAGAGGGTGGACAAAAGAGTATTCGCACAATTCCTAAAGCCAGGCAGTGTAGATCCTACCCTTGTGCATACATAACTCTTTGGCCACCTCATCAATGAATCATACGTGGCCACAGGTGACTGGAGATGGTACAGTCATGATTCGGATCCCGAATTGAGTGAACACTCCGACGAACAACAGCAACAACAACAGGAGGAAATGGAAACTGATGATGGATCGTTTGATGATGGAGACGACGAAGGAGGAAATGATGGTGCTGAGGGATCTGACTCAGAAGAGACTGAGTCATATTCTTCTAATTCCGATGATGCACCATCACAAGTACACCCAAGGAGAACGGAAAAGGTAACCCTACCTGAGTCGTCCTCCCAGAGAAAGCGACAGTCTTCTAGCAGCGAATACGAGCCAGACTCTGACTCTGACGCTTCTATACAAAGACAACGACGAGAAAGCATTCACAAGAACAGGGGCGATAGGCAACAGCTTTCTATCCCTAGTGAGGTGGAGGCTCAGCAGCAAGTACAAGTTTCAGCTGCCAGTCCTGATTCTGCCTCCACCCCACCTTCACAGCAACTGTATCGTAGGAGGAGAAGGCCACAGGTGCAACGTGAAGTGGCCGTCACTTCAATCACAGAGGTGATTCCTGTGATAGTGACCCTCCCTACCACAACTGCTCAGGTGGCGGTGACTACTCCAATTCTCACGGAGTCAATCACCATCACCCCTACCATAACCCTTACAACCCTCGTCACATCCTCCATCCCAACCACCACCATTGAGCCTCTAAGTCAACCCTTCAATTATGGAGATTTCACACAAGGGTTTGACTTTGATACCATATTCTCCTCCCCCATTCACAATGTCGAGGCGTCCTCATCCAGACATCCTGATCCGAATGATGCAAGGATAGATGTTCTGGAAACCCAAGTTGCTGGATTACTGGAGACTATTCGAAAATCAAAGGAGGAGTCTGATGCTCAACAAGCACAGATTAACTCTTTGGTAGACGAAGTTAGAATCCTACGTAGCCAGAGAACGGGGACTGATGAACGACTGAAGAACGTCATGGCCTAGGACGAGCTCCTAATCAAGACAAATGAAATGCTTCTGGGTCACGGGTCGTCCTTGGAGCTACGGTTTGATTCTCAAAGGAAAGAACATGAGTTGATGGTCAAACTGATTGCTGATCTGACCAAGAAGCTTGATGCTCAGGGGGAGAAAGAGAAAGAGAAAGAGAAAGAGAAGGAGAAAGAGAAAGAAAAGAGGACTACTGGTGATGAGGCGTGTCATCCTGTCGACTTGACTAAGGATGACGACAAAGACTGGGATCCCGAAGCCGGTCCTAGTGGAGGTGAGCACCAAGCTTGTGACATTTCGGATTTTCATTCACGCACTTGTAATATATATATATATATCATGTAATCATTTATATTTAAATGAAATGCGAGTGTTTTTATTTTTGTACAAAATATATATTTTTATTTTATGGATTTAAAATAATTAAAATTTTATAAGTTTTAAACTTATATAAAATTTTATATAAAAAAATCTAAATTAAAAGGGTTCATGTATATATAAGATAACCTATTTAAATAAAATAATTAACTTTTATAAAAATATTTATAATAATAATAATATAAGTTTATAAATGATAATTGAAATAAAAAAAAAGTAATTAATTATTAAAGTTGAGGGGCTGTTTTGAAATTTTTCAAACTAAAAGGTTTTAAACCAAAAACCGGTTAAGGGACTAAACATGGTCAAATCAAACCACAAGGACCCATCCGTAATTATCTCAAGGACTTAATTAAAACAGAATCAAACTTCAGGGACCAATTCTGCCATTTTTCAATTCGCGTTTCCGGTCACCTCCTTCATTATCCGGCGGTCCAAGCCAATTTCCGGCGACATCTCGACACGCCTGTTCCCTGCACCTCGACAGCCGATAAAGGTGTCCCTGACCTCGTCGTCCCCACGCGAGCAAAAGCCCCTGACCAATTGGTCTCCCCAACATTCGAATCGTCTGATCGTGTTTGTGGCCGTAACTCCACGCCACAAATTCGGCCCCGACAGTCAACCTCCACGCCTGCAAGATGGCTCGACAGTTTCGTCTCGTCCAAACGAGTGTCCGGACATACTCAATTGCGTGTTTTATTATAAGGATCGAGCTCGGCTATAAATAGCCATTTACGGACCTGCTCGAGCTCGCCACCCCTTCTCCACCCACTCTCACTTCAAATTGAAACCAGCATTGTGTTCGTCGTCACTGTGAGAAGCTGTGACCAGAATATCAGAGTCTAATTCCATCCCGAAGCTTGATTTCCCATTCTTGACATTCTCGGATTTAAGACCCTGCCGACCAGACCCTTCGCGACCAGGTTCGAGCCTCAAATTTATTCCGTTATCTTCTATTATCAACTGGCAATCTATCCCAATCGAAATCGCCACCTCAAACCATCGATTGCCGGGCAAACCAAATGTCTCGGACACTGGTTTGCCGGTTGCCGAGGACCATTGACCAGGTTCGCTTATGTGCATATCAATTAACTGATACATACATAACCAGCGATGGGCAGTAGCCCGGCTGGTTATGCGTGGGTGTGTTTGTGTCTAAGGTCGCGGGTTCGATTTCGGTTGGCCTTCGGCCCAATTTTTTTCTTCTGTTTTATAAAACTTTTATTTTATTTATTTATTTTATCTCATTTTAATAATTTCTCTATACAATAAAAACTATTACGAGTGGGTTGACTCGTTCGTCTATTTTGAAATCGATTAAACAATTTTTTTCATAATTAACCCATCCAATTTTTATAAAATAATAAACCCTACAATTTTTATAAACTTGTTAAAATAAATTTTAATATATAATAATGATAACATAATTAAACAAATAGAAACTTTTCTTTTTATTTATTATATATAAATACAATAAACATAATAACAAATTATTTAAAATATAATATTTTAACAAGATTAAAATATATATATATTTTTGATGTTAAGTTTTACAAAATCATTATCATCTTTCTACCATATTTTATACAAATAAATGTTAAGAAGTATTATTATAAACCTATACACATTTAAATACGAATACGCACATATAAAACATACAATAATACCTATTTATCCACATAGGGTTTCAACGTGCTTAGTTTTAAACATCCTTATCACCCGCACTCGTGGATTAAAACATCCTCTAGCCAGGTGAGTTACATAGCCCCTATTTTACATTTTTGCATACTTTGGGGTGAAACATTATTTCATGCTACTCAATCAAATTGTTTATACGTGTTATTCATGTGGATTATATGCTTATTATCTTGGTTGTACAATCATTTAGTTTAAACACAAGAAAACCAATAGTAATATTAATAGATCTATTGTGCCTGACCAGCCCACCCATGTAGGGTGTTTATTACTGCATACTCGGATATAGCCGCGTGTTAAATTCAAACATATCGGATATAGTGGGTAACCATATTCAAACATACCTGACCTAGCTGTTGTGCTATGTTCAAGCGCGCCAATCAAGGTTTGAATTGTGCTTAGATAAATGATACAACCATGTATGCTATGTTTAACAAGATAAACAATTAGTTGCAAAACGTTTTTATCTACTATTTATCGGTTCCACTAAACCTATGTACTCACCAACTTTATAGTTGACACTTGATTTAAATAATGTTTCAGGTTTGGATATGTGATTGCTTGCTGAAGATTCTACCACTTAAGAACTTATGGACCTAGTTAATTAAATCAATGTTTTGAAATAGACTAGGTTATTTGAATTTGTATTGTACTTGAATGTTTGTTGTCTTTAATTAAATTAATGAATTATGCAATATTTTAGTTATCATGTGCTTTTGAACAATCATTCCATTGTCCGCCTCGATGATTCCGCCATCGGTTGGGGTGTGACAAAGCTTTAGAAATCGTGCCCATCTTTGCTGTTCCAATGGCTCAGGGGGAGTCTACTCATCAAGAGGGTGGTGATACCTCTGGTGGTGGTGGTGGCGAGAAAGGAAAGTCAGTGGCTGAAGTGCTTAAGGACTTATCTGATGATGAGATCGTATACCTAGAGCCTGACTATTCCAAAGAAGCACAGATCGATCCTCTCCTTAATCTAGAAGAAGGAGAGATCGACTCTGGTGACGATTGGGATGATGATGATAAGAACGTTGTAATTGAAATTCCCAAGGGTGACGGGGAAGGAGAGTACGAGTTAGAAGATGGAGAGATCTTTGAATTTCCATCCTTCGAAGCTCCGCTCGACACAGGTTCAGCCGAGCATGCTAGTAATGTGGAATCCTCGACTGAAGCCTCCCTAGTTGACCCTGCACCTGTGGACTCAAAGGCACCAAAAGAAACAGATATGCCTTCTACTTCATCAAAGGGTCCAGCTCCTGTGTGGCAAAATACGTCTATAATAGACAAACACGGAGCAACATGGATGATCTTGGCTGTAAGGTTCGAGGAGGATAAGCAGATGTTCGCAATCAAAAGATCTGGCGGGGTTCAATACTTGAAACCCACTAGTGAAACGTTCAGCTCCTTACCCAAATACGACCTTGTGAACCTAGCAAACCGAGAGCTGCTGGGTCATTCCAATCATGCAGTGGCGATGGGTTTGTGGGTGGTTCTGCAGCGGGAAGCAAGATCTGGGAAATTCGAGATGTTCAAGCCTCAAGAGCCCAAGAGAGTCAAGGATAAGCATGCTAGACATCCTGTGACTAAGAAGCACTTAAAGAAATTGGTATACAAGCCAGTGCGATGTGAAACTAAGATTCCCTTGAGCAAGTTATCTCAGGATATTCTTGGTGACATGTGGTACTGGTACGTAGATCCAAAGACGGGCGAGGCTGTGATCATGGGTAAGGTACGGTCTGTAAGGCCCCAAACCCGGGAGGCCTCACTCGTTGGATTTACTCATTCACAAACAGTTCTTAAACATGAATATCAAATAACGCAGCGGAAAATTTCATTCAAACATAATGTCATCATTGTTCATACATGCGGAGGCGTAAACATTGTTTAAAACATAATTACATAAACTTAACATAAACAACTCATAACGGGATGCCAGTCTTCATGATCGACCGGGTAACTCTTCTCGCTTGCCAAGCATCACCGTCCATCGTCCATACCTGCCTTAACCTGAATGTGCATACTAAAAAGTCAGCTACGCTGGTGAGTTCTAGCATTTCATAAAAACTTTAACATCAACATTTGCCAAAAACGTATCATTCATTTAGTAAAACCTTTCACAAAAGCATGTAATAATCTAACATCTTTAAAAAGGTTTCGTACCCATATCATCATCAACATCATAATCATAAACACCGTTAAACGGATCGTTCATTAAAACTTTTAACATTCATTTAAGTCATACATTATTATCTAAATCTGTGTTACCCTTCGTTCCGTCATTCAGTATGGTATTGCCCCTAAGGCTTAACTGCACGAAGACCGAAAATACCATACATTCCGTCAATTCCCTTTTTGGTATTGCCCCCAAGGCTAACTGCGCGAGGACCGACAATACCCATTCAGTTGCCCTTATGGCTCTCATGTCCATAAACCGACAACTTCCATCGACGGCCATGGCTCACGGCCAATGACACCGTCGGATCAAAATTTAACCTTACATAGGGTCACGTTAACCCCTGAGTAACCGTCGTTACTCCCTTACCAGTTGTACAACATCATAACCATTGGCATGCCACAGAGACAATGCCCCTGTTGTTCTTGTGGCAACTATGGCTCGCTGTCCATAATCTACCACAAGGCTGGGAATCTCATTCCCAGACTTCATTCGTCAATTCCATTCATTCGACAGATTAGATTTGTAATGACTTCTTTAAAACCTTTACCTCCTTCTCTTCTCATTAAACATTTCCTCATTTAGACCGTTCATAAAGCATTCGTAACTCTTTTTGGCAAAAACACTTCAAAACCTTTCCTTTCGTAAACATCGTTTCGTTAAAACATCATTTCGTTAAAACATCGTTTCGTTAAAACATCATTTCGTTAAAACATCGTTTCATAAGTATGCACACCAGCCCAAAACATTTAACAAAACATTTAAAAGAGGGATCTAGAACTCACCTGATACGCTAGTATGGGTTGTCCTAAACGAAGGTCCAACAACGTCACTCCCGATCTGAATTGATTAGTTAAATACACATCAGACCAATCCCGACTCTAACGGTTTAACCATTCTAATATACTGACTTCACTTAATCAGTTCTGATGTCTGCGCACTTAGCAAGTGCGCAGACCCTGCTGCCTACGCACTTAGCAAGTGCGCAGGTCCTGCCTCCTGCGCACATAGCAAGTGCGCAGGTCCCTCCTCCTGCGCACTTAGCAAGTGCGCAGGTCCCTCCTCCTGCGCACTTAGCAAGTGCACAGGACTTGCTCCGTGCGCACTTAGCAAGTGCGCACGACCTGTTCTTCATGAAAAACCCTAACTTTCGCATTCGGGTCTGATCATGTCAAGATACCGAACCTGTTGCATTCAAAACGTTCGTTTTCCATTAAGGAACTCAAATCCATGATTATCTTTCAGTTTCATCCGTTCAAATCTTACCTTTTCACCCAAAACCCGAAAAACCCAAAAACGAACTAAAACTAAGATTTAGGTCGGATTGTTACCTGAATCGAGTTTCTGATCCGGAGGTTCTTCTCACGAGTTATGGAGTAACACTTTGCTGAAGTCTCGGGTCGATCCGCCAACTTTCTCTCTCTACGGTTTCTCTCTCTAAAAGTTGCAAATGAGAGAAAAAGGGTGGCATAGGCTATTTATAGCCAGCTGACCCATCCGACCCGACCCGCCATGCCTCGTTCGTTTATTCCGTTATTATAACTGTCGTTTTATTTTTTTTTGGGATGTTACAAGTCTACTCCCCTTACAATAGGTTTCGTCCCCGAAACCTATCATAAGTCAAATAGATGAGGGTACGACTCCCTCGTTTCCTTCTCCGCTTCCCAAGTGGCTTCCGATCCCTTTCGATGCTTCCATTGGACTTTAACCAATTGGATAACTTTATTACGTAAACGTTTCTCCTTCCGATCAAGGATGGACATGGGTTCTTCGATGTAATTAAGGTTGTTGTCAACCTCGATGTCAGTAAGTGGTACGTGAGCCGATTCATCCGCCAAACACTTTCGCAAGTGTGATACATGGAAAGTAGGATGAATCCCACTTAACTCATCAGGCAACTCCAACCGATACGCGACTTCCCCAACCCGTGCCATTATCTTGAATGGTCCGACAAACCTCGGACTTAACTTTCCTCTCTTTCTGAATCGTATGATTCCCTTCCATGGTGACACTTTCAGCATTACTCTGTCACCAATATCAAACTCAATAGGCCTTCGTCGTTTATCCGCATAGGATTTCTGACGATCTTGTGCGGCCTTCATTCGCGCTTTGATCTGATCAAACCTTTCCGACGTCTCTCTTACGACTTCGAGACTTCCTAATTCCTTCTGTCCAATCTCACCCCAACAAACCGGGGTCCTACATCTTCTCCCATACAACATTTCGTAAGGCGGCATGCCTATCGTCGTGTGATGACTATTGTTGTATGAGAATTCAGCTAACGGCAGATGGCTGTCCCAACTACCACCGAAGTCGATAATACAAGCACGGAGCATATCCTCCAATGTCTGAATGGTCCTTTCGGACTGACCATCCGTTTGCGGGTGGTATGCTGTGCTGATATTAAGCCTCGTGCCCATCGCCTCGTGAAATCTTTTCCAGAACCTCGATGTGAATCGTGTGTCCCGGTCAGATATGATCGTCAAAGGCATCCCATGCCGTGCTACTACTTCGTTAATAAACACTTCTGCTAATCTTTCCGACGAGAACGTCTCGCGAATAGGTAGGAAATGAGCACTCTTCGTTAAACGGTCCACAATTACCCAAATGGTGTCATGACCTCTAGCTGTGCGAGGTAGCTTAGTTATGAAGTCCATGGTAATGTGTTCCCACTTCCATTCCAGTATATCAAGTGGTTGAATCTTTCCATACGGTTTCTGGTGCTTGGCCTTCACTTGCGAGCAAGTCAAGCACTTGCTTACATACTTCGTCACATCACGTTTCATTCCAGGCCACCAGTATTCCTTCCTCAGATCTTGATACATTTTATTGGTACCAGGATGGATAGAGTAACGAGACTTATGAGCCTCATCCAAGATCTTGGTTCTAAGCTCGCCACCCATAGGTATCCATACCCGTCCAAAACGTGTCCTAACACCCAGGGTGTTATATTCCAACTTGTCCTGTTGGCCAACCATCCTTTCCTTCTTTATGTTTTCCTCCTTAAGTGCCTCAGCTTGAGCCTTTTCAATTTCTCTCATCACGTCCGATGTTACCACCAACTGGCAAGCTTTCACTCGAATAGGAGTAGGCACATCCTTTCGGCTTAGAGCGTTAGCCACCACGTTTGCCTTTCCAGGATGGTATATGATTTCACAGTCATAATCTTTTAGGAGTTCTAACCATCGTCTCTGCCTCATATTAAGCTCTCTTTGTTCGAAGAAGTACTTCAAACTTTTGTGGTCTGAGTAAATAGTAAACTTCACCCCGTAAAGGTAGTGCCTCTAGATTTTCAATGCGAACACGACAGCAGCAAGCTCCAAATCGTGAGTCGGATAATTAGCTTCATGAATCTTCAACTGCCGTGACGCGTACGCGATCACTCTCCCGCGTTGCATCAATACGCATCCCAATCCCTGACCCGAAGCGTCAGAGTATACCACTAAGTCTTCATTGCCCTCGGGAAGGGCCAACACTGGAGCTTGAGTTAGCTTTTCCTTCAATTCCTTAAACGCCTCATCCTGGGTCGAACCCCATTCGTACTGTACCTCCTTCCGAGTCAACTTCGTCAACGGCGAAGCTATTTTCGAGAAATCCTGAATGAATCTCCGATAGTAGCCCGCCAATCCCAAGAAACTACGGATTTCAGTTGGCGTCTTAGGAACATTCCATTCCCTTACCGTTACTATCTTTGCTGGGTCAACCATAATGCCGTTCGGGTTAATGACGTGACCTAGGAATTGGACTTCCCTAAGCCAGAACGCGCATTTGGAGAACTTAGCATACAACTTTTCTTTCTTCAAAGCCTCCAAAACCTCCTTTAAGTGACATGCGTGATCACCCTCAATCTTGGAATAGATGAGGATATCATCGATAAACACGATCACCGACCGATCCAGCATTGGTCGACAAACTCTATTCATCAAATCCATGAACGCTGCAGGGGCGTTCGTCAATCCAAAAGACATTACGCGAAACTCAAAGTGTCCATAACGTGTGCGAAATGCCGTTTTCGGTATGTCTTCTTCCCTCACCTTCAACTGATGGTACCCGGATCGAAGGTCGATCTTTGAGAACCAACTTGCGCCTTGTAATTGATCGAACAGGTCGTCGATCCTTGGTAACAGGTACTTTTTCTTCACGGTACGTTTGTTCAACTCGCGATAATCAATACACATTCTCATCGAACCGTCTTTCTTCTTTACGAACAACACCGGAGCACCCCAAGGTGAGATGCTTGGTTGGATAAATCCTTTCTCAAGTAACTCGTCTAGTTGTACCATAAGTTCTTTCATTTCCACTGGTGCTAGTCGATATGGAGCCTTAGCCACGGGCTGGGCATCTGGTACTAAGTCATTTCGGAACTCAATTTCTCTATCGGGTGGTATCCCAGGCAAATCCTCTGGAAACACCTCCGGGTACTCGCGTACCACGGGTACATCGTCTAGTTCCTTCACTTCCTTACACTTGTCAATTACGTACACCAGATAAGCCTCGCATCCGCGCCTCAGGTAATTTGTTGCCTTAATCATCGAGATGACGTTTGGAATCGGGGCGTCACGATCTCCAAAGACCTCGACTTTGCTACCATCCGGAGCCTTGAGTCGGATTATCTTTCGTTTACATATGATTTGTGCTTCGTTGGCAGTTAACCAATCCATACCCAGCATGACATCATACCCTCCCAAAACCATAACAAACAATCTGACAGGGAACCTATGACCTTCTATTTTTATCGTAGAGTTGTCAACTACCTCGGTCATTCTCGTAGTTCTACCTTCAGCGGTTTCTACGCTAAAGGCCCTTTCTAGTATACTGACAGCGTACTTCACTCTCTTACAAAAAGTCGTAGATATAAAACTCTTACTGGCACCCGAATCAAATAACACAGAAACAAGAGTGTTGTCAAGGACGAACGTACCTGACGCCACGTCGGGGTCCATTCTGGCCTGGTCTTGCGTCAGCGCGTACGCACGAGTCTTTGCTCGGGGCCTCTCTTCCCTCTTCTCCTGGCCTTTCCCCTTCCCGGCTTCACCCATTCTTGGTTTGGTGCATTCCCGGCTCAGATGACCGGCATCCCCACAGTTATAGCACTTGTAGTGTTGTGTGCACTCACGGGAGTAGTGCCCGGTCTTGCCACACTTAAAGCACAAGTTAGATCCCAGTCTACATTCACCTACATGCTCCTTTCCACACTTCTTACAAACAGTCGGCTCATCTACCCTAGCCCTTTTATCGCGAGCCCCAAACATCTTTCCACCAGTTCGCTTGTTTGAGAAGCTCAGTCTCTTCCTTGGTTCCTCAATGGCGGCGACATTCAGCGCCAGATCATCAAATACTACGCCGCTCAGTTCTACTACCGAATCATAGGTAGTAGGGGCGTTTGCCTTAACATAGGTGCGGACCTGGTCTGGCAACCCTTGAATGTAGCAGGAAATTTTTCTCTCCTCCGTCGTAACAAGATGTGGCACCAGACGTGCCAGTTCATTGAATCGGGTTGTGTACTGCCGGTGCGTCATGCTCCCGGCCTTCAAACCCAAAAATTCCCTCTCTACCTTCTCAATCTCGTTCCTCGGGCAGAAATTCTTGATCACCAAAGTTTTCAAGTCAGCCCACATCATCGAGTCAACAACCTCATCCCCTTAGCCTGACGTACACCTTCCCACCAGTGGGATGCTTCCTCCCTCAAGGAGTTAGCAGCAAACTTCACTACTTGATTAGCTCGACACTCGCTCAGACGGATGGCGGCTTCCATACGTATTACCCAATCAAAAGTAGCCACCGCGTCCTTCTTCCCAGTCAGGACCGGCGGGTCACATGCCTTAAAGGACTTATAGTCGCATCCGCGAGCAGGCGGTGCGTTGTCGGTCTCGTTGTTCTGGGCACCAGTTGCCGCACTAGATCCGCCTTCCCCACTAACTTTCTTTAATGTTTCATCCAACAGACTTGGCAGAGAATTCTTCATCAACTCGGAGAACTCTCGAGCTATGACTGCTCTCACTTCTGGTTCAAAAGTGAAAGGTTGTTTTGCAACTTGTGTCTGTTCAGTTCTATTCACACGAACTGTCGGTTCAGTGTGAACACTTCCTTCTTCGCTGTGCTTTTGGCGCGCAGGAATCCTGCCACGCCCACCATTTCGACCGCCGGTACGACCACCGGTACGGCCACCACGCCTTCCGTTCCCTCTCCTCGCCATTTCGTTCTATAAGACAAGAAATATAATGTCATCACGCTAGTTAACAAATAAAATTCAATAAGTACTGTAAGATGTTAATATACACTGGACATCTGCAATTAACCATTACACTACCTTTCGATTTCTATTTGACCACCTTTGGGATTCCATCAGAACACAAGTCCTTTCTTAACCCTTTCTAAGGCATACTACATACACATACTCTACTTTTCATACTTGATGCTGTGGCTCGAGTTACCCGTACTGGCATCCGCTTTCGGTCTCATTCACAGTTTAAGTTCAGACACTAGGAGTGTCCGAATCTCTCAAACTATTGCTCTGATACCAACTTGTAAGGCCCCAAACCCGGGAGGCCTCACTCGTTGGATTTACTCATTCACAAACAGTTCTTAAACATGAATATCAAATAACGCAGTGGAAAATTTCATTCAAACATAACGTCATCATTGTTCATACATGCGGAAGCGTAAACATTGTTTAAAACATAATTACATAAACTTAACATAAACAACTCATAACGGGATGCCAGTCTTCATGATCGACCGGGTAACTCTTCTCGCTTGCCAAGCATCCCCGTCCATCGTCCATACCTGCCTTAACCTGAATGTGCATACTAAAAAGTCAGCTACGCTGGTGAGTTCTAGCATTTCATAAAAACTTTAACATCAACATTTGCCAAAAACGTATCATTCATTTAGTAAAACCTTTCACAAAAGCATGTAATAATCTAACATCTTTAAAAAGGTTTCGTACCCATATCATAATCAACATCATAATCATAAACACCGTTAAACGGATCGTTCATTAAAACTTTTAACATTCATTTAAGTCATACATTATTATCTAAATCTGTGTTACCCTTCGTTCCGTCATTCAGTATGGTATTGCCCCTAAGGCTTAACTGCACGAAGACCGACAATACCATACATTCCGTCAATTCCCTTTTTGGTATTGCCCCCAAGGCTAACTGCGCGAGGACCGACAATACCCATTCAGTTGCCCTTATGGCTCTCATGTCCATAAACCGACAACTTCCATCGACGGCCATGGCTCACGGCCAATGACACCGTCGGATCATAATTTAACCTTACATAGGGTCACGTTAACCCCTGAGTAACCGTCGTTACTCCCTTACCAGTTGTACAACATCATAACCATTGACATGCCACAGAGACAATGCCCCTGTTGTTCTTGTGGCAACTATGGCTCGCTGTCCATAATCTACCACAAGGCTGGGAATCTCATTCCCAGACTTCATTCGTCAATTCCATTCATTCGACAGATTAGATTTGTAATGACTTCTTTAAAACCTTTACCTCCTTCTCTTCTCATTAAACATTTCCTCATTTAGACCGTTCATAAAGCATTCGTAACTCTTTTTGGCAAAAACACTTCAAAACCTTTCCTTTCGTAAACATCGTTTCGTTAAAACATCATTTCGTTAAAACTTCATTTCGTTAAAACATCGTTTCGTTAAAACATCATTTCGTTAAAACATCGTTTCGTAAGTATGCACACCAGCCCAAAACATTTAACAAAACATTTAAAAGAGGGCTCTAGAACTCACCTGATACGCTAGTATGGGTTGTCTTAAACGAAGGTCCAACAACGTCACTCCCGATCTGAATTGATTAGTTAAATACACATCAGACCAATCCCGACTCTAACGGTTTAACCATTCTAACATACTGACTTCACTTAATCAGTTCTGATGTCTGCGCACTTAGCAAGTGCGCAGACCCTGCTGCCTGCGCACTTAGCAAGTGCGCAGACCCTGCCTCCTACGCACTTAGCAAGTGCGCAGGTCCATCCTCCTGCGCACTTAGCAAGTGCGCAGGTCCCTCCTCCTGCGCACTTAGCAAGTGCGCAGGACCTGCTCCGTGCGCACTTAGCAAGTGCGCACGACCTGTTCTTCTGGAAAAACCCTAACTTTCGCATTCGGGTCTGATCATGTCAAGATCCCGAACCTGTTGCATTCAAAACGTTCGTTTTCCATTAAGGAACTCAAATCCATTATTATCTTTCAGTTTCATCCGTTCAAACCTTACCTTTTCACCCAAAACCCGAAAAACCCAAAAACGAACTAAAACTCAGATTTAGGTCGGATTGTTACCTGAATCGAGTTTCTGATCCGGAGGTTCTTCTCACGAGTTATGGAGTAACACTTTGCTGAAGTCTCGGGTCGATCCGCCAACTTTCTCTCTCTATGGTTTCTCTCTCTAAAAGTTGCAAATGAGAGAAAAAGGGTGGCATAGGCTATTTATAGCCAGCTGACCCATCCGACCCGACCCGCCATGCCTCGTTCGTTTATTCCGTTATTATAACTGTCGTTTTATTTTTTTTGGGATGTTACACGGTCAGAGAGCTGGAACATAGTGCCAAAGGAACTGATCAGAATATTTGATGAAGTCTGCTTCATCAAATTTTCTACGAAAGATCTGTAGGCACTAGCAGACAGGTATTGTGTCTACACTGATGAATGGACTGCTTCTAAATATGACAAGGTGATTAAGTTCTGTCTTGATTACAAGAAGAAGATGGAAGCTAAAGATCAAGTGCTGTGAAGACTAAAGATGTGAAAACTGAAGATGTGAAGACTAAAGAATGAAGACCGAAGACGATGATAATCCAGAGCTGTTGTCAAGGGGTAGTTTGTTGAAGCACTTTCCTGTGACAAACACTCTGGATAGAGTCTTAGTTTGTATTTTCTTGTTTGTAATTGTCTTTGTATGTAAGAGTCTTTATGTATTAGTTTATCGAGTTGTATTTACTTTTACATATTGAATGTTGCATTTTCCTCTAAGTGTTTTGCGCACTTGTAAGTGCGCAGGAGAAAGCTCCTGCGTACTTAGCAAGTACGCAAGAATACCTTTGCGTACTTGCTAAGTACGCAAGAGCATTTTGCCCTGCGCACTTGCTAAGTGCACAGGCATCAGGTCTTGTATAAATAGGATAGGTTGACAGAAGTTAAGTACACAGGCATTATAGCAAATACGCAGATTGTAATCTCAGTACTTCTCTCTGTAACCTTCAAATGTTTATAATACAAAGAACATTTAAAGTGTTTTCTCTTGTCGGTTTACTTTGTTTAGTTTGACTCTCCACCTAGTCACGGGCATTCCGTACCCGGTCCGACTAGTAGACCCACTTGCATGTGACGATCCGCCACACCCGAGGGACCTACATAGGCACATCCTTTCGGCTTAGAGCGTCAGCCACCACGTTTGCCTTTCTAGGATGGTATATTATTTCACAGTCATAGTCTTTCAACAGTTCCAACCATCGCCTCTGCCTCATATTAAGTTCCTTTTGTTCGAAGAAGTACTTCAAACTTTTGTGGTCGGAGTAAATAGTGAACTTCACCCCGTAAAGGTAGTGCCTCCAGATTTTTAATGCGAATACGACAGCAGCAAGTTCCAAATCGTGAGTCGGATAATTAGCTTCGTGAATCTTCAACTGCCATGACGCATACGCGATCACTATCCCATGTTGCATCAACACGCATCCCAATCCCTGACCCGAAGCGTCAGAGTATACCACTAAGTCTTCATTGCCTTCGGGAAGGGCCAAGACTGGAGCTTGGGTTAGTTTCTCCTTCAATTCCTTAAACGCCTCGTCCTGGGTCGAACACCATTCGTACTTTACCTCCTTCCGAGTCAACTTTGTCAATGGCGAAGCTATATTTGAGAAATTCTGGATGAATCTCCGATAGTAGCCAGCCAATCCCAAGAAACTGCGGATTTCAGTTGGCGTCTTAGGAATATTCCATTCCCTTGCCGTCACTATCTTTGCTAGGTCAACCATAATGTCGTTCGGGTTAATGACGTGACCTAGGAATTAGACTTCCCTAAGCCAGAACGCGCATTTGGAGAACTTAGCATACAACTTTTCCTTCTTCAAAGCTTCCAAAACTTCCTTCAAGTGACACGCGTGATTACCCTCATTCTTGGAGTAGATGAGGATATCATCGATGAACACGATTTTCGATCGATCCAGAATTGGTCGACAAACCCTATTCATCAAATCCATGAACGCTGCGGGGGCGTTCGTCACTCCGAAAGACATTACGCGAAACTTGAAATGTCCATAACGCGTGCGAAATGCAGTTTTCGGTATGTCTTCTTCCCTCACCTTCAACTGATGCTACCCGGACCGAAAGTCGATTTTTGAGAACCAACTTGCGCCTTGCAATTGATCGAACAGGTCGTCGATCCTTGGTAAAGGGTACTTTTTCTTCACCGTACGTTTATTCAACTCGCGATAATCAATACACATTCTCATCGAACCGTCTTTCTTCTTCACAAACAACACCGGAGCACCCCACGGCGAGATGCTCGGTTGGATAAATCCTTTCTCAAGTAACTCGTCTAGTTATGCCATTAACTCTTTCATCTCCACCGGTGCTAGTCGATATGGAGCCTTAGCCACGGGCTGGGCATCTGGTACTAAGTCGATTCAAAATTCGATCTCTCTATCGGGTGGTACCCCAGGCAAATCCTCTGGAAACACCTCCGGGTACTCGCGTACCACGGGTACATCGTCTAGTTCCTTCACTTCCTTACACTAGTCAATTACGTACACCAGATAAGCCTCGCATCCGCGCCTCAAGTAATCTGTTGCCTTAATCATCGAGATGACGTTTGGCATCGGGGCGTCACGATCTCCAAGAACCTCGACTTTGCTACCGTCCGGAGCCTTGAGTCGGATTATCTTTCGTTTACATATAATTTGTGCTTCATTGGCAGTTAGCCAATCCATTCCAAACACGACATCGAACCCACCCAAAACCATGACAAACAACCTGACGGGAAATCTATGGCCTTCTATTTATATCGTAGAATTGTCAACTACATCAGTCACCCTCGCAGTTCTACCCTCGGCAGTTTCTACGCTAAAGGTCCTTTCTAGTTTACTCACAGTGTACTTTACCCTTTTACAAAAAGTCGCAGATATAAAACTCTTACTGGCACCCAAATCGAATAACACAGATACAAAAGTGTTGTCAAGGATAAACATACATGACGCCACGTTGGGGTCCACTCTGGCCTGTTCCTGCGTCAGCGCATAGGCTCGAGTCTTTGCTCGGGGTCTCTCTTCTGTTTTCTCCGGGCCTTTCCCTTTCCCAGCTTGACCCATTCTGGGCTTGGTGCATTCCCGGCTCATGTGACCACTCTCCCCACAGTTGTAGCATTTGAAACCGTGCGGGCATTCACGGGAGTAGTGTCCGGTCTTGCCGCATTTAAAGCACAGATTCGATCCTAACCGACATTCACCCACATGCCTTACCCCACATCTTCCACAGACTGCTGTCTCGCCTACCCTGGCCTGTTTGTCCCGAGTCCCAAACAACTTCCCACCCGATCGCTTAGCGGGAAAACTCAGCTTCTTCTTAGGCTCTTCAATGGCAACGACATTCAGCGTCAGATCATCAAATACCACGCCGCTCAGTTCTACTACCGAATCATAGGTAGTAGGGGCGTTTGCCGTAACATAGGTGCAGACCTGGTCCGGCAGTCCTTGAATGTAGCATGCAATCTTTCTTTCCTCAGTCGTGACAAGATGTGGCACCAGACGTGCCAGTTCATTGAATCGGGTTGTGTACTGCTGGTGCGTCATGCTCCCGGCCTTCAAACCCATAAATTCCCTCTCTACCTTCTCAATCTCGTTCCTTGGACAGAAATTCTTGATCACCAAGGTTTTCAAATCAGCCCACATCATTGCATCCACAACCTCGCTCCCGTTTTCTTGACGTACATCTTCCCATCAATGGGATGCTTCCTCTCTCAAGGAGTTAGCAGCAAATTTCACAACTTGATCCGTTCGACATTCGCTAAGACGAATGGCAGCCTCCATACGAATCACCCAATCAAACGTAGCTACCGCGTCTCTCTTCCCAGTCAAGACCGGTGGGTCACATGCCTTAAAGGACTTATAGTCGCAACCACGGTTAAGCGGTGCGTTGATTGCCTCAGTGTTCGGGGTATCAACTGCCATGTTAGACCCACCTTCCCCATTAACCTTCTTCAATGCTTCAGCTAACAGACCTGGTAAAGAAGTCTTCATCAACTTTGTGAACTCTCGTCCTATAGCTGCTCTCACTTCTAGTTCAAAAGTGAAAGGTTGTTCTTCAACCAGTGTCTGCACAGTTCCATGCACACTAACCGTCGGTTCAGTGTGAACACTTCCTTCTTCACTATACTCTTGGCGCGCAGGGGTCCTGCCACGCCCACCATTTCGACCGCCGGTACGACCACCGGTATGGCCCCCACCACGTCTTCCGTTTCTTCTCCTTGCCATTTCGTTCTATAAGACAAGGAATCCAATGTCATCACGCTAGTTAACAAATAAAATTCAATAAGCACTGTAAGATGTTAATATACACTGGCCATCTACAATTAACCATTACACTGCCTTTCGATTTTTATTTGACCACCTTTGTGATTCCATCAGAACAAAAGTCCTTACCTAACCCTTTCTAAGGCATACTATATATGTAAATATATATACTACCTTCATACCTGATGCTTTGGCTCGAGTTACCCGTACTGGCATCCGCTTTCGGTCCCATTCACAGTTTAAGTTCAGACACTAGGAGTGTCCGAATCTCCCAAACTATTGCTCAGATACCAACTTGTAAGGCCCCAAACTCGGGAGGCCTCACTTGTTGGATTTACTCATTCATACACAGTTCTTAAACCTTGAATATCAAATAATGTAGCGAAAAATTTCATTAAAACATAGTCATTACATCGTTCAACATGCGGAAGCGTAACATAGTCTAATACATAAACATAACATAAACTAATCCTAACGGGATGCCAGTCTTCATGTCATCCGGGTAACTCATCAAGCCGCCCAGCATCACCTTCCATCATCATAACCTGCCTTAACCTGAATGTGCATATAGTCAGCTACGCTGGTGAGTTCTATTTTTAACATAAAACTTTAACTTCAATTAACTTGCCAAAAACATAACTTCACACTTAATTTAATAAAAAGCGTACATAAAATAATGCAACAACAAAACATAACACTTCATAAACATAAGTCAACGAACATATCGAATATGCGCCTTCTCGTAACCGTCAAATCCAAACGTCACATACTGGCTGAATAACCTAAAGATCACCACCACTAGGCCCATCAATCACCGTACTTTCCTTCGGGTGAAGAACTCCTAGGGCCCGATACTTAGGTTATTCAACACTACTTCAAGCACGGCATCACAAGGATGACACGTACCAAACTTCAAGCACTGCGCCCCGTAGGGCACAACTACCAAACTTCAAGCACGACTACCCCGTAAGGTAAATCGTACCAAACTTCAAGGATCACGATAATCCCCTTGGCGACCGTCATCGCCCCAGTTGTACAACAGTTGGCCAGCCACAAAGGCCCTTAAAAGGTAAAGGCCCATAACATACTTCCCATACCCATAACCTTCATTCCCTAAGGAATATTGGCAGATTCGTTCGTATGTGACTTTCGTAAACACTCACTTCTTTTACTTCAAATCTTCGGTTAAAGCATTCGTACGTTTTATTAAAAATCTTTCCTTCATTCATAAACACTTCATAAACTTCATAAACTTCTTTTGACAAAATATTTCATAAACACTTCTTTCATAACCCTTCCTTCCAAAACATCGTTCATAAACATCATTTTATAAAACGTCACACACAACATTCATAAACATCATTTTATAAAATAGTCACATCGTTACGTATGGAAACCAGCCCAAAAACATTATTAAAACATTTAAAAGAGGGCTTCTAGAACTCACCTTATAAGCTAGTCTCGGTTGTCCTAAACAAAGGCCCAACAACGTCACTTCCGATCTGAATTGATTAGTTAAATACACATCAGACCCAATATCGACTCTAACGGTTTAACCTTCTAAACATACTGACTTTACTTAACCAGCCTGATGCCTGCGCACTTAGCAAGTGCGCAGGGACTTGTTCTTGCGTACTTAATAAGTGCGCAGACTTTGCTTCATGCGTACTTGATAAATACGCAGTACCTGCTTCATGCGTACTTGATAAGTACGCAGGATCCTCTTCTTACATACTTGGTAAGTACGCAGGATCATCTTCATGCATACATGATAAGTACGCACGAACTGCTTCTTCGCAAAAACCCTAACTTTCGCCTTCGGGTCTGATCACGTCAAGATCCCGAACTTGTTTACTTCAAAACGTTTGCTTTCCATTAAGGAACTCAAATCTATGTTTATCTTTCAGTTTTATCCGTGAAAACGTTACCTTTTCAACCAAAACCTGAAAAACCCAAAAACGAACAAAAACTCATATTTAGGCCCGATCGTTACCTGAATCAAGTTTCTAATCCGGAGGTTCTTCTCACGAGCTATGGAGCAACACTTTGCTGAAATATTGGGTCGATCCGCCAACTTTCTCTCTCTACGGTTTTTCTCTCTAGAAGTTGCAAATGAGAGAAATGGGTGGTGACCTTGGCTATTTATAGGGGAGGCTCCCCTTCCATCCCGACGGCCCATCCGGCCCGACCCGACATGCCTCATTCGTTTATTCCGTTATTATAACTGTCGTTTTATTTTTGGGATGTTACAAAAAATCATCTGTGATAACAAGACAGTATGACTTTTTCGCAATGCTTTTAACTCGAACTAGACTAAACAAATCCATATGAATAAGAAATAAAGGTCTAGTAAAGTTGTTATAGTTTTTCTTGGATGGGACTTCTTGTGATGTTTTCCCTTCGCACATGACATGCAATTTTCTTCAATTATGAATTCTTTCTTTGGCAAACCTCGCACCAAATATTTATGAACCAAGTTATTCATGTTCTTTAAATTAACATGACCCATTATTCGATGCTACAAATAGGATTCTGAACCAGTTGCCTTTGATAATAAACATGAAACATTTACTGGTGTAGTATGATCATTCATGTCAACCACATATGTGTTGAATTTCCTTGGAGCACGAATCAGAATCATTTCTTCTGGAATAACCAATCCAGGCTTTAAGAACAAGCATTCCTTTGCAGTAAAATGAACTGGTATGTCTTTATCACAAACTTTACTTTTTCTAATGTTATGAGTTCATTCGAAACTGTTCCTTGACCAGTTATTTTTCCTCCCTTTTTATCTCCAGCAAATGCAACAAAACCTCCATCAAAAGTTTGAAAATTTTTCAGAATTTTTCTTTATCCAGTCATGTGTCTTGAGCAACCGCTATCAACATTCCAAGCATTATTAATAGTCCTCCCGGTTAAACTCTGCACATTCAAGAAAAAATTAATGATTTACAGGTACCCAGATCATCTTTGACCCAATTTGACTTTTACCTTTTACAGTCTTAACATCTTTCACATCTTGTTCTTTCAATTTTATCAATTTTATATTTTTTATTCCAACCATATGTGAAGATTGTTCATTTTTAACTTTCCAAACATAACCAACATTTTTCGCATATTTCATAGTAGTTTTTTCTTTAGCAAAATAGATTGGTTGGTTAAATTTCTTCACATATTGTGAACCTTTTGGGACACATTTATTCCCAAACTTTGGTAGCACATAATCACGGCACACATTAGAATATAAAGCATGACAATTTCTGGAAAGCAATTAATCACGACTATATCTTTGTATCACTCCGGACTCTGACACACTGTCGTTCGCAGACGCTCGCTTGAAATGTTGAATAACGTTGCTCTTAACTTTTGCTTTGTTCTTTGTGAACCTTGACTCACTGGAGTTATGTTTGCAATTTCTCTCAAAATGACCAACCTGACCACACACAAAGCAATTGTAGCTCTTAGGCTTTGACTTTGAACACTCGCCTACTTCACTCTTTAGGCCACAACTTTTCTTTCTTAATTGTTCTTTGATTTGAATAGACTTTTCGTTGACATCAATGAACTTGTCTTTTACATCAATGGATTTGCCTTTGACACACCAAGACTTTCTTTGGACATTTGTTGGTACACTCACTTTAACTTTGACAACTTTATTGTTCTCTGTCTCACTGGTAAGAATATGATTCTCTGGTGCTATGACATTATTTTTCTTTGGTCTCTCACTTGACAAATCATACTCTTGAATCAGAGGATTTCCAAACTCATCTAAGACCACATCATCAACTAGACCAGAGAGTTTATTAAGTGGAACATAATCTCTAGCTGTATGCACCACTTTATCAAAGAAAGTAGATGTTGATGACACTTCAGACACACAATCAAACTCAACACAACCGTTAGTAAAACATGCCGAAACATAAGAAATATCATAATCAGAATCAGAAGCATTAATATTTTTTGCATTAGCATTTAAACTAGATATTAAAACAAATTTATCTAGATTACAATCAACATCTAGGTACTGTTTACAGTCCCTAATAAACTCCCTAGTGCACTGTTTATTGAAAGCTGAAAAACTTTTCACTCCATCAAGTTCATTTTCATCATCCACACACCCTGAGTTTATATCTGCACTAATATACATATCATGAAAGTTAGAATTTTCGACATTCATCAACTCATTCGATTCATGCGGTTCAGGAAAAGGTACAAAATTTTCAGGATGTGGAACCTTGTTGTAACCCAACCCGTCTTTGATATAAACAGTTCTCTATTTGCTCACACATTCATCAAAGACATTTTGTTGCATCTTCCACTTTGAAACAATTACCCTTTCTTTTATTAAATCAGTTTCAGATTTGATAAGTTTTTTTCTAAAAGATCTTTGATTAAAACGTCCTTTTTATCCAAATATTCTTTAAATGTGACATTATCTTTCAATGATGCTTTAATTTTTCTTGCAAAATTTACTTCATTTTGTTTCAATTCTTTGTTTATTCTTTTTAGTTTATCATTTTCAGCAATCAGAAACGTGTTTGCTGCATGATAGTTTTGCATTCGATCTACACACACTGAGGAACATATATAAAATTTATTTTCAGAATTTACCTCATTCTCAGATGAAGTTTCATCAGAAACATCAGCTTTGCCCTTTCCTTTAGAATAAGTTTTGAGCACACAGTTACTGGTAATATCAGCTGGTTTCATTGAATCTTCAATTTCAGCCATTAAGGCTTCATCCATTCCATCCTGTAAGGCCCCTTTCCCCGGGTGACCTCACTCGTTGGATTTACTCATAAACATAGCCATAGATACTGAATAATTACATTGAATACTTTCTAAACGTAGCGTGAGCTTACATCATTCGATTACATAGCCATAACAGCGGAAGTCTTAATCATTTAAACATAACACATTGCTTTAACAAAAATTAAAGTGGATGGGATGTCAGCCCTTGATCGGGATAGCCTTCACTCCAATGCACGACCTTTCTTCTTTTTACCTGAAATGTATACTAAAAGTCAGCTAACGCTGGTGAGTTCTAGTAAAAAAACATTTAGGTATGTACATTATTCATTTATAAATACTTACGTATAAATATATAAATATAAATACACATTTACATATCCTTTGCTTTCTTTTATCATTCGTATGTGAGCACATAAATATGCATTCACCTTTACTTTCATTAACATTTATTGGTCATACTCATAAGAGTGATCAGCCAACATTCATTTATGCGTAAGTCACGAAGACAATACGCCCGTCCTACCGTCGTAGTCCGTCCTCCACAACATCCGGCAAACCTTCGGCCATCTGTTATGCTATACCGTCCGGCAAACCTTCGGCCGTCCGTCTTAACCGTACTACCGTCGTAGTCCGTCATATTCGCCCGTCTGCCCTAAGGCATCCGTTTCCCTCGTGAACTATTATATATGCAACCGTTCTACTTATCATTGATAAGGCAATTGCTTCGACCGTCCATTAGTGCCTTTCACACGTCCTAGCTAATGAAGGAACGTGTTTGTCCCGATTGCAAAATAGTCACGAGGTCGTCCGTCTACCGAAGTAGCCGTTATCATCGAAGCGTCCATACATTTACATGCATTCGTAACAAGCAATATATAAAATATAAAGCAAGATTTTCTTCTTTTTCGTTATGTCGTTCGTTCATTCATTCTTTGTATACATTCGTTTCATTCTTGTTCATCATTATTTTAAGTATGATCATATTAACATTCATATATATATAAGTATCACATATGATCACATTGGCATTCATAACATTTATTCACTTAGTGTATACATCTCAGCCCCAAAACATTTGAAAACATTTGCACATAACATAGAAGGGGCACATAGAACTCACCTGATAGGCGGGTCCTTGAAGTATAATAGCTGGTTTCGAAACGTCACTAAGGTCTCCCACAATCTGTATAATAAAGTCATACATATAAGGTAGGGCTCCTAAATGACACTAGACATTTCTATTCTTGAACTCAGTAGTTTCGGGAGGTGAGTCGCATCGAAACTATGGTAGTTTCGAGCTATGGTCTTACACTCGAAACTAGGTAGTTTCGAGTCATAGTCCTTCTATCGAAACTAGGTAGTTTCGAGTCATGAGATCCTATCGAAACTATGGTAGTTTCGAGTCATTAACTTATGAAAAATCTTAGTTTAGGTTCAAGGTGACACTCGAAACTAGGTAGTTTCGAGTCCTGAGTTCCTATCGAAACTATGGTAGTTTCGAGTCATTGGCTGCTATCGAAACTAGATAGTTTCGAGTCAAACATGACTATCGAAACTAGAGTAGTTTCGACGGGTCTGTATGTATCGAAACTATAGTTTCGAGTCATGGGTCTGCATCTTCCCTGACCAGAACCTTGCTCCAGCCAACTTATTTCCAATCGATTAAACCTTGAGCATTTTACGTTAAACACCTTCCTTTATCGTTCCTGAGTTCAAATACGTGATTTGTTTCAAGTTTCGTATGCAAAAATCGTATCTTTATTTGATTTAAACCCGAGACATGCAAAGACTCATAATCAGAGGCGATGCTTACCTCAACAGGCCCGATTTCTGTTGCTATGCGTTGAAATGGTGGAGTCGGATGATTCCCGAGCCCTTGAGTCTTCTCCTTGCGGTTTTCTTCACAAGCCGATCGCTCTCTCTCTCTCTCTCTAGTATTCTTGCGCAGGAAGATGAAATGAGAGGGGTTTGGGTTGAAGCTGCTGTTTTGTAATGGGTTTCCCCCTTTTCTTTTCGGCCCATGGGCCGAAATTTTGGCCAAGCCCACTTTATTTCCCTTTTCTATTTGTCTTGTCATTATTTGGGATGTTACAAGTCTACCCTCCTTAATGAGGTTTCGTCCTCGAAACCTGTTACACGTTAAACAACTGGGGATACAGTTCCTTCATCTCGTCTTCTTTCTCCCAAGTAGCCTCAGACCCCTTTCTGTGTTTCCATTGTATTTTGACTAAAGGAATCGACTTATTGCGTAATCGTTTCTCAGCTCGGTCAAGAATGGCTATTGGTTCCTCTACATAATTTAGACTGTTATCCACTTCGATCTCGTCGTAAGGTATGTGAGCTGTGTCGTCAGCTAGGCACTTGCGTAAGTGCGACACGTGGAACGTAGGGTGTATTCCACTAAGCTCGACGGGTAGGTCGAGTCTGTAAGCAACTTGACCCACTCTTGCTACAATCTTGAAAGGTCCGACAAACCTTGGACTTAGTTTGCCACGCTTTCTGAACCGAATGATTCCTTTCCACGGTGATACTTTCAACAGTACCATGTCCCCTACTTGAAACTCTAAATCCCTCCTTCTCTTATCCGCGTATGATTTCTGTCTGTCTTTTGCGGCTTTCATACGAGCCTTGATTTGATCAAATTTCTCAGAAGTAGCTTTGACCACTTCGAGACTTGCAAAATCCTTCTGTCCAATTTCCCCCCAACAAACCGGGGTCCTACATTTCCTCCCATACAACATTTCAAATGGCGGCATGCCAATAGTCGAGTGATAGCTGTTGTTATATGAAAATTCTGCCAATGGTAGATGGCTGTCCCAACTCCCACCGAAGTCAATGATACAGGCCCGGAGCATGTCCTCCAAGGTCTGAATGGTCCTTTCCGATTGTCCATCGGTTTGGGGGTGGTAAGCGGTGCTGATGTTCAGTCTAGTGCCCATTGCTTCATTGAATTTCTTCCAAAACCTTGACGTGAATCTAGTATCCCTGTCAGACACAATCGACAACGGCATACCATGTCTGCTCACAATTTCCTTGATAAATACTTCTGCTAGCTTTTCAGAAGAAGAAGTTTCTCGTATTGGCAAGAAGTGAGCACTCTTTGTCAAGCGGTCGACGATCACCCAAATGGTATCATTGCCTTTAGCTGTTCGCGGTAGCTTGGTAATGAAGTCCATTGTGATCTCTTCCCACTTCCATTCCGGTATTGGTAAAGGTTGCATTTTACCGCATGGTTTCTGGTGCTCGGCCTTAACTAGAGAACATGTTAGGCACTTGCTCACGTATTCTGTCACATCATTCTTCATGCCAGGCCACCAGTATTCTTTCTTCAAGTCTTGATACATTTTGTTTGTCCCGGGGTGAATAGAGTAGCGAGACTTATGGGCCTCGTCAAGGATTTTGGCCCTAAGTTCACCAATCTTAGGTATCCACATCCGGCCAAAACGAGTTCGTACACCGTACGTATTGGTCTCCAGGTTGCTCTGTTGTCCAATTATTCTTTCTCGTTTCACATTTCTTTCTAATAGTGCCTCATCTTGTGCCTTTACTATTTCATTCATTAAATCTGGTGTTATAATCAACTGACACGCCTTGATTCTAATAGGTGTCGACTCTTCCTTCCTGCTTAAGGCGTCAGCCACTACATTTGCCTTGCCTGGGTGGTATAATATTTCGCAATCGTAGTCTTTTAGTAGTTCCAACCACCTTCTTTGTCTCATGTTTAATTCCTTCTGCTCGAAGAAGTACTTCAGGCTCTTGTGATCGGAGTAGATGGTGCATTTAACTCCGTACAGATAATGCCTCCATATCTTTAATGCGAAAACTACGGCCGCCAACTCCAGATCGTGAGTCGGGTAGTTAACTTCATGAATCTTTAACTGTCGCGAGGCATAAGCAATTACCTTTCCTCGTTGCATAAGTACACAACCCAATCCTTGCCCCGAAGCGTCAGAGTAGACTACCAAGTCTTCGTTTCCCTCAGGTAAGGTCAAGACTGGAGCTTGGGTTAATCGTGTCTTCAACTCTTCGAACGCATTGTTTTGGGTTGGTCCCCATTCATACTTTACTTCCTTACGTGTCAGCTTTGTCAGTGGCGAGGCTATTCTCGAGAAATCCTGAATGAACCTCCGATAGTAGCCTGCCAACCCCAGAAAACTTCGTATCTCTGTTGGTGTCTTTGGGATGTTCCATTCCTTTACTGTCTCGATCTTAGCAGGATCCACCATAATGCCGTCCGGGTTTACGACATGGCCTAGGAATTGGACCTCCCTAAGCCAGAACGCGCATTTGGAGAATTTTGCATACAACTTCTCCTGCTTTAGAACCTCCAATACTTCTCTTAGGTGACAGTGGTGATCACCTTCATTCTTTGAATATATGAGGATGTCATCTATAAAAACTATTACTGATCGATCCAACATAGGTCGGCATACTCTGTTCATTAAATCCATAAATGCTGCTGGTGCGTTGGTTAGTCCGAAGGACATCACAAGAAATTCATAATGCCCGTAACGTGTACGAAACGCAGTTTTCGGTACATCTTCCTCTCTTACTTTCAATTGATGGTAACCCGACCTGAGATCAATCTTTGAGAACCAACTCGCGCCTTGTAATTGATCAAAGAGGTCGTCTATTCTAGGCAGTGGGTATTTGTTCTTTACTGTTCTCTTGTTCAATTCACGGTAGTCGATGCACATGCGCATGCTGCCGTCCTTTTTCTTTACAAATAATACCGGAGCGCCCCATGGTGAGATGCTCGGTCTGATAAATCCTTTCTCTGTTAATTCTTCAAGTTGGGACATTAATTCTTTCATTTCTGACGGAGCCAATCGGTATGGTGCCTTGGCAACGGGCTCAGCTCCTGGCAGTAAGTCAATCTGAAATTCTATTTCCCGATCGAGCGGCAAACCAGGTAGGTCCTCTGGGAACACTTCTGGAAAATTGCACACCACGGGTACATCTTTTAGCTCTTTCGTTTTCATTCTATCGTCAATAACATACGCCAGATAAGCTTCGCAACCGCGCCTCATGTAACTTTCGGCCTTGATCATCGAGATGACGTTCGGCATTGTGCTATTCCAGTCACCATAAACCGTAATCGGACTGCCGTCAGTGGCCTTGAGATGTATCATCTTTCGTTTACATATGATTTGAGCTTCGTTGGCAGCTAACCAATCCATGCCCAATACTACATCGAATCCTCCTAAGGTTAGAAGGTACAATTTAGATGGAAACTTATGGCCCTCTATTTCTATCATGCAATCGTCAGTCACTTGGATGACTACTGAGTTTTTACCAATAGCAGTTTGTACGCTAAAGGCCCTAATAAGGCTAGTGATTGTGCAGTCTAATTTGCGGCTAAATGCAGTGGATATAAAACTTTTACTAGCACCAGAATCAAACAGAATAGCAGCATGTTCATCATTTACTAGGAACGTACCCGACACGACGTCAGGGTTTCCTCTTGCTTCTTCCTCGGTTAAAGCATAGGCCCGAGTCCTAGCCTTTGGCTGTTCCTTTTCTTTTTCTTTCCCCGAACCAGATTGTCCAGTCTTCCTGCAATCCTTAGTAGCGTGCCCATACCAACCACAGTTCTGGCACTTGATGCCCTTAGTACAATCCTTCGAGTAGTGCCCCGGTCTTCCACATTTAAAACACATGGTTGAGCCGGCCAAACATTCACCGCGGTGCTGTTTCCCGCATTTTGTGCATATTTCGTACTCATCATTCCTTGGCTTCTTTGCCTCAGCAGTAACATTTCTTCTTCCAGTCCCCTTAGACGAGTTCTCCCACTTCCTCTTTGGTGCCTCCGGCACCGGGTCCTCATTGGCATAATCGTCATAGACGATTCCGGACAGATTCACTACCGACTCGAAAGTCGAGGGTAGGTTAGCTTTCACATGAACACGGACCTTTTGGGGTAGGCCTTTGACATAATACTTAATCAATCGCTCCTCAGTCTCTACCAGGTGGGGTACCAGTTGAGCTAGCTCATTAAATCTTGAAGTGTACTGGCGATGAGTCTTGTTGCCAGCCTTGAAATTTAGAAACTCGTTTTCCACTCGATCAATCTCGTTCTGTGGGCAGAACTTCTGGATTATCAACTTTTTCAGATCTTCCCAAGTCATTCTTTTGAGAGCGTTTGGCGATTTAGTTCTTTGGATAGTCCTCCACCAACTTAGTGCCTCGTTGGTGAAAGAGTGAGCCACATATTTTACAGCCTGGTCAGGTCGGCATTCGCTTATGTTGATTACCCCATTCATCCTCTCGATCCATTCAAACGTAGCCACCGAATCCTTGTTTCCATCAAATTTGGGCGGATCACCGTCCTTAAATCCTTTATAGGTACACCCATGGGTGTTCAGTCTCACTGTTACTTCATCCCCATCACTATCATAAACTTTCTCCTCATGGTTGTTTTCCTCCTCCTCTTTGCTCTTCTTTAGTGCCTCAGATAACAGATCAGGCAGTACTTTCTTCAGAGTTAGTATGACCTCACGGGCAATAGCATCTCTAACTTCGGGTTCCAGTCGTAGAGATCCTTCATTGCCCTCAGCTGGTGGGGTTACATTTGTTTCATGCACGCTCTCAGTGTGTTCCACGTGCACACTCTCCTCTTCCTCATATCTTTGGTTCAATGGCGGTCTACCGACTCGACCAGTGCGACCGCCTCGGCGTCCAGTTCCTCTTTTACGAGCCATAGTTTTCTAGATTTCCTGTTGAGAAAAAAAGGTATACATCAATGTCATTCCTTCAGATCATAGTTTAGAACAGTACGAGCAAGGTAAATTCTTAATTACAGTGACCGGTTTGTGATTAATAATTTGCTTTGCTTTTCGGGTTCGAAACTCTTCACATCAGTAGTGACATTGACATCTAAGCGTTCTAAGTTAAGGTATCTATCCCTAACTATAGGCATTAACTTTATGACTTACTTACTGCACTGGCGTTGGCGTCGGCTACCCAGACTGACATCCGTGCGTTGGTCCCATTATCAGCTTGAGTCCAGACATTTAGGGATGTCTGAATCTCTCAAACTATTGCTCTGATACCAACTTGTAAGGCCCCTTTCCCCGGGTGACCTCACTCGTTGGATTTACTCATAAACATAGCCATAGATACTGAATAATTACATTGAATACTTTCTAAACGTAGCGTGAGCTTACATCATTCGATTACATAGCCATAACAGCGGAAGTCTTAATCATTTAAACATAACACATTGCTTTAACAAAAATTAAAGTGGATGGGATGTCAGCCCTTGATCGGGATAGCCTTCACTCCAATGCACGACCTTTCTTCTTTTTACCTGAAATGTATACTAAAAGTCAGCTAACGCTGGTGAGTTCTAGTAAAAAAACATTTAGGTATGTACATTATTCATTTATAAATACTTACGTATAAATATATAAATATAAATACACATTTACATATCCTTTGCTTTCTTTTATCATTCGTATGTGAGCACATAAATATGCATTCACCTTTACTTTCATTAACATTTATTGGTCATACTCATAAGAGTGATCAGCCAACATTCATTTATGCGTAAGTCACGAAGACAATACGCCCGTCCTACCGTCGTAGTCCGTCCTCCACAACATCCGGCAAACCTTCGGCCATCTGTTATGCTATACCGTCCGGCAAACCTTCGGCCGTCCGTCTTAACCGTACTACCGTCGTAGTCCGTCATATTCGCCCGTCTGCCCTAAGGCATCCGTTTCCCTCGTGAACTATTATATATGCAACCGTTCTACTTATCATTGATAAGGCAATTGCTTCGACCGTCCATTAGTGCCTTTCACACGTCCTAGCTAATGAAGGAACGTGTTTGTCCCGATTGCAAAATAGTCACGAGGTCGTCCGTCTACCGAAGTAGCCGTTATCATCGAAGCGTCCATACATTTACATGCATTCGTAACAAGCAATATATAAAATATAAAGCAAGATTTTCTTCTTTTTCGTTATGTCGTTCGTTCATTCATTCTTTGTATACATTCGTTTCATTCTTGTTCATCATTATTTTAAGTATGATCATATTAACATTCATATATATATAAGTATCACATATGATCACATTGGCATTCATAACATTTATTCACTTAGTGTATACATCTCAGCCCCAAAACATTTGAAAACATTTGCACATAACATAGAAGGGGCACATAGAACTCACCTGATAGGCGGGTCCTTGAAGTATAATAGCTGGTTTCGAAACGTCACTAAGGTCTCCCACAATCTGTATAATAAAGTCATACATATAAGGTAGGGCTCCTAAATGACACTAGACATTTCTATTCTTGAACTCAGTAGTTTCGGGAGGTGAGTCGCATCGAAACTATGGTAGTTTCGAGCTATGGTCTTACACTCGAAACTAGGTAGTTTCGAGTCATAGTCCTTCTATCGAAACTAGGTAGTTTCGAGTCATGAGATCCTATCGAAACTATGGTAGTTTCGAGTCATTAACTTATGAAAAATCTTAGTTTAGGTTCAAGGTGACACTCGAAACTAGGTAGTTTCGAGTCCTGAGTTCCTATCGAAACTATGGTAGTTTCGAGTCATTGGCTGCTATCGAAACTAGATAGTTTCGAGTCAAACATGACTATCGAAACTAGAGTAGTTTCGACGGGTCTGTATGTATCGAAACTATAGTTTCGAGTCATGGGTCTGCATCTTCCCTGACCAGAACCTTGCTCCAGCCAACTTATTTCCAATCGATTAAACCTTGAGCATTTTACGTTAAACACCTTCCTTTATCGTTCCTGAGTTCAAATACGTGATTTGTTTCAAGTTTCGTATGCAAAAATCGTATCTTTATTTGATTTAAACCCGAGACATGCAAAGACTCATAATCAGAGGCGATGCTTACCTCAACAGGCCCGATTTCTGTTGCTATGCGTTGAAATGGTGGAGTCGGATGATTCCCGAGCCCTTGAGTCTTCTCCTTGCGGTTTTCTTCACAAGCCGATCGCTCTCTCTCTCTCTCTCTAGTATTCTTGCGCAGGAAGATGAAATGAGAGGGGTTTGGGTTGAAGCTGCTGTTTTGTAATGGGTTTCCCCCTTTTCTTTTCGGCCCATGGGCCGAAATTTTGGCCAAGCCCACTTTATTTCCCTTTTCTATTTGTCTTGTCATTATTTGGGATGTTACACATCCTCAGCATCCTCAATCTCATCCTCCCATTCACAATTACTCAGTTGTTTGGACATGAGTGCAGTTGGAGACTTTTTTGACTTAACAGATTCATCAATCATTTCCACCAGCTTAACTCCGCTTCCCTTAACCTTCTTTTTCTTGTCCTTGGTACACTCTCGAGCGAAGTGGCCAAGCTGTTGACAGTTGTAGCACCTTAGTTTAGCTTTATCAAAACCAACCTTTTTACCAAACTGCAACTTATCCTTCCTAACCTTCTGCAAGTACTTTTTAGCCCTTACAGCTATCATGGCCATTTGCCATTGCAAGTCCATATATTCTAAATCATCAATATTGATCTGAACAAGAACTTCTACATCATGAACGACAGGTTGCAACTTTCCTGTCACCAGTGCATCGTAGCTGCTCATGAAAGCTCCGAACAGAGCAATCTGATCTTTAGGGATTTGTCCAGATGACTTGACTTTCTCACCAGAGGAGTGTTCACAACAACCTTTGTTTTTCTCAGGTTTTGTTCCACTATTTCCTTCACTACTTCCAGAAAATAATGTTGTATTTGTTGAACTTGAGTTATTTTGTTTATCTTTGTTGTTCAGTTCTCTCTTCTTTGCATCCAATTCATAAGACTCGAATAAACAGATAATATCATCAAGTGTTTTACTCTTTAGAACTGGAGTTGTGTTCTTGATTAGCATACAAGGTATGCTCCAGCAATCTGGCAGTGAGTCTAACAACTTTTTTCCTAGCTCATACTCTTCAAATTTTACTCCCATTTTTTTCAACCTATTTATCATGGTTGTAAACCTAGTCACTTGCTCAGTGAGAGTCTCATTCTTTTTATAACTAAACATGTTATATTGCTTTAGTAGAAGATCGGTTCTGCTTTCCTGGAGAGTTGCATTACCTTCAAATCTTAAGCACAAAGCGTTCCATAGACCCTGAGCAGTTTCATGTTGCTCAAAATTCAAAAACAACTCAGTTGGAAGTGCTAGAATAATAGAACCCAATGCTCTGTTATCCCTTTCGATTAACTTCTTATCTTCCTCTAAATAAAGATCAGGATCAGCAATCGAAACTAACCCATCAGCATTTGCAGTCTTAGGAATGTGAGGACCTTTTACAATTGATTCCCAAAGTGTATGTTCAGTAAACTTGAAATAAGCCTTCATCATTATCTTCCAATTTGAAAATTCTGATATTGATTTCAGCATCGGTGGTGATTTCCCAATAACCCTCTCAGTATCGTATACCTTTCCAGCCATTCTTTACTTGAAATTTGAAACTTGGTCGAAATCAGAAAAAAATTCCAACTTATAACTTTTTGGTCGAAAACTTAGTACAATACTTTCCGATCGAAAAGTCAGAATATTTCGGACAAAATACTTTTCGATTTCTTCAACCAGAGTTTTCGGCTACTTCAAACAAACTTTTCGGACAGTTCAACAGAAGAACACTTGAATTGACCAAAAACTTTCTGTGATGATCCGAGTAAAGAATAAAGTCTTCAAACTTGATGCAAACTTCATCTCCATCAAAACTAGCTTCAAATCAACAACAATGGCACCCAAATTACTTCAATTTGATCAGATTTGACTTAAAATTTTCTTGAATACCAAGAGCTATTAACCAACGGCTCTAATACCACTTGTGATTCCCTTCGATCTGCTGATATTCAAGGAAAAAGTCCAATCACTCTCTGAATTGGCGAAAACAACTCAGAAGTTAAGTCCACATCAACTGAACAAATCAAAGATGAGCAATCTCAATACTATCAATCACACCAAATGCATACTTCATGATGATTAGCTTCATTAATCCAGTAATGTAATCAAGTATTAATAATAGAAACACATGGAAATTCTCTTTGATTAACTTGTAAAATCACAGTACAAAAATGAGAAAGTTACTTGAAATACAAAAGACACAACTATTTATATTAGCGAGTTTTCGATCGAAATCTTCGTGATCGAAAAATGTCTAATTGATTTCTATGGACTATTAGGTTCCAACAATTACACAACTATTCCTTGTAGTTTGAGTTTGAATAAAGGCAGAATTAGTCCCTAGGGTTTGAGATAAGTTAAATAGGTTAGTATTTAACTGGATATTTAACTGGATTTGCTAACGGGCTTAACCCTAAATAGCCGGATGTCACATGTTCAAACATGCGGAAGCGTAACATCGTCAGACATGCGGAAGCGTAAACATTGTCTAAAACATTCATTACATAACATAAACATAACGTAAACAACTCATAACGGGATGCCAGTCTTCATATCATACGGGTAACTCATCAAGCCGCCCAGCATCACCGCCCCTCCGTACCTGTCCTTAACCTGAATGTGCATACTAAAATTCAGCTACGCTGGTGAGTTCTAGTATTACATAAAACTTTAATATTTACATTTTCCAAAAACATAACATTCATTCATTTAATAAAAGTGTACGTAAAATCATGCAATAACTTAACGTCATCAAAACCTCTTAATCAAATCATCATAACACAAGTCAACATGAACCGAATCTGCGCCTTTTCGTAACTGTCAATTCCATTCATCGCATACTGGCGGAGAAACCCTGAGGCACGCCACCACTAGGCCCTTAGACACCGTACATTACCTGTAGGCGGAGAAACCTAGGGCCCAATACCCCAAAGTCGTTCGACACCAGACCTTAGGAACGGTACCACAAGGATACACGCACCTTTACCTTAAGCACTGCATCCCAAAGGATAGCACGTACCTTCACCTTAAGCACTGTTCCCTCGCAGGGAATAGTACCTTCAATAGGGATCCCGGTAATCCCATGGTGACCGTCGTCACCCCTTTATCCACCCAGTTATACAACAGTTGGCCAGCCACAAGGGCCCCTAAAAGGTATGGCCCATAACACACATGCATACCTTAGTTCCCGAAAGAACTCGTGGCAGATTCGTTCATTTTGTGACTTTTATAAAATAACCATTACCGCCTTTACATCATTTTAGTTAAATCATTCGTACATTTTATTATAAAACATTTCATCATTAAATCGTTCGTAAACCATTCATAAACCTCTTTGGCAAAACACTTCATAAACACCTTTCAACTTTCCTTTCGTAAAACATCATTTCGTAAGTATGCACACCAGCCCAAAACATTAATAAAACATTTAAAAGAGGGCTCTAGAACTCACTTGATAATCTAATCTAGGTTGTCCTAAACAAAGGTCTAACAACGTCATTTCCGATCTAAGTTGATTAGTTAAATACACATCAGACCCAATCCCGACTCTAACGGTTTAACCATTCTGAATTAGGCAACCATACTGACTTTACTAACCAGCCTGATGCCTGCGCACTTAGCAAGTTCGCAGGGCCTTGTTCTTGCATACTTAATAACTGCGCAGACTTCGCTTCATGCGTACTTGATAACTACGCAGGCTTTTCTTCATGCGTACTTAATAAGTATGCAGGCTTTGCTTTATGCGTACTTGATAAGTACGCAGGACCTGCTTCATGCGTACTTGATAAGTACGCAGGACATGCTTCTTGCGTACTTGATAAGTACGCAGGACCTGCTTCTTGCGTACTTGATGCTAGATCTATGTTCATTTTCAAGTTTTATGCGTAAAAACATAACCTTTTCATCCAAAACCTTAAAACGAAGAAAAAATCAGATCTAGACCAGATCGTTACCTGTATCGAGCTTCTGATTCGGAGGTTATTCTCACGAGCTATGGAGCAACACTTTGCTAGAATCTTGGGCCGATCCGTCTACTTTCTCTCTCTTTGGTTTCTCATTCTAGAACTTGTAAAATGAGAGAAGAGAGATGGGCTAGAGTATTTATAAGGAGAGACTGCCCTTGAGCTCATACGCGCGCAAGCCCATAGCCGGCCCATTCCACACTCGCTTATTCCGTTTGTCTCGCGTTTAACCCATTTCCATTTATTGTCGTTTATTATTTTCGGGATGTTACAAGTCTACCCCCCTTACTATAGGTTTCGTCCCCGAAACCTATCATAAGTCAAATAGTTGAGGGTACGACTCCCTCATTTCCGTCTCCATTTCCCAAGTAGATTCCGATCCCTTTCGGTGCTTCCATTGGACTTTAACCATTTGAATAATTTTATTACGCAAACGTTTCTCCTTTCTATCTAAGATGGCCACGGGTTCTTCGATGTAGTTAAGGTTGTTGTCGACCTCGATGTCAGTAAGTGGTACGTGAGCCAATTCATCCGCCAAACACTGTCGCAAGTGTTATACATGGAAGGTAGGATGAATCCCACTTAACTCATCAGGCAACTCTAACTGATAAGCGACTTCACCAACCCGTTCTATTATCCTTAATGGTCCGACAAACCTCGGACTTAACTTTCCTCTCTTTCTGAATCGTATGATTCCCTTCCAGTGTGACACTTTCAACATTACTTTGTCCCCAACATCAAACTCAATAGGCCTTCGTCGTTTATCCGCATAGGATTTCTGACGATCTTGTGCGGCCTTCATTCGTGCTTTGATTTGATCAAACCTATCCGACGTTTCTCTTACGACTTTAAGACTTCCTAACTCCTTCTGTCCAATCTCACCCCAACAAACCGGGGTCCTGCATCTTCACCCATACAACATTTTGTAAGGCGGCATGCCTATCGTCGTGAGATGACTATTGTTGTAGGAGAATTCGGCTAACGGCAGATGACTGTTCGAAGTCGATAATACAAGCACGAAGCATATCCTCCAATGTTTGAATGGTCCGTTCAGACTGACCATCCGTTTGCGGGTGGTATGCCATGCTGATATTAAACCTCGTGCCCATCGCCTCATGAAATCTTTTCCAGAACCTCGATGTGAATCGTGTGTGCCGGTCAGATACGATTGTCAAAGGCATCCCACGTCGTGCGACTACTTCGTTTACAAATACCTCCGCTAACCTCTCCGACAAGAACGTCTCGCGAATAGGTAGGAAATGAGCACTTTTAGTTAAACGGTCCACAATTACCCAGATGGTGTCATGACCTTTAGTTGTGCGAGGTAGCTTGGTTATGAATTCCATGGTAATATGTTCCCACTTCCATTCCGGTATATCAAGAGGTTGAATCTTTCCATAAGGTTTATGGTGTTCAGCCTTTATTTGCGAGCATGTCAAGCACTTGCTTACATACTTTGTCACTTCGTGTTTCATTCCAGGCCACCAGTATTCCTTCCTTAGATCTTGGTACATTTTTTTGGTACCGGGATGGATAGAGTAACAGGACTTATGATCCTCATCCAAGATTTTGGTCCTAAGCTCGCCACCTATAGGTATCCATACCCACCCAAAACGTGTCCTAACACCAAGGGTGTTATATTCTAACTTGCCCTGTTGGCCAACCATTCTTTCCGTCTTTATGCTTTCTTCCTTAAGTGCTTCATCTTGAGCTCTTTCAATTTCCCTCATCACATCCGATGTTACCACCAACTGGCAAGCTTTCACTCTAATAGGAGCAGGCACATCCTTTCGGCTTAGAGCGTCAGCCACCACGTTTGCCTTTCCAAGATGGTATATGATTTCACAATCATAGTCTTTCAATTGTTCCAACCATCGTCTCTGCCTCATATTAAGTTCCCTTTGTTCGAAGAAGTACTTCAAACTTTTGTGGTCGGAGTAAATAGTAAACTTCACCTCGTAAAGGTAGTGCCTCTAGATTTTCAATGCGAATACGACAACAGCAAGTTCCAAATCGTGAGTCGGATAATTAGCTTAGTGAATCTTCAACTACCGTGACGCATACGCGATCACTCTCCCGCGTTGCATCAACACGCAACCCAATCCCTGACCCGAAGCGTCAGAGTATACCTCTAAGTCTTCATTTCCCACGGGAAGGGCCAAGACTGGAGCTTTGGTTAGCTTCTCCTTCAATTCCTTAAACGCCTCATCATGGGTCGAACCCCATTCGTACTTTACCTCCTTCCGAGTTAACTTTGTCAACGGAGAAGCTATTTTCGAGAAAACCTGGATGAATCTCCGATAGTAACCTGCCAATCCCAAGAAACTACGGATTTCAGTTGGCGTCTTAGGAATATTCCATTCCCTTACCGTCATTATCTTTGCTGGGTCAACCATAATGCCATTCGGGTTAATGACGTGACCTAAGAATTGAACTTCCCTAAGCCAGAACGCGCATTTGGAGAACTTAGCATACAACTTCTCCTTCTTTAGAGCCTCCAACACCTCCTTTAAGTGACACGCATGATCACCCTCATTCTTGGAGTAGATGAGGATATCATCGATGAACACGATTACCGAACGATCCAGCATTGGTAAAAAAAACTCTATTCATCAAATCCATGAACGCTGCGGGGCGTTCGTCAATCCAAAAGACATTACACGGAACTCAAAATGTCCATAACGCGTGCGAAATGCGGTTTTTGGTATGTCTTCTTCCCTCACCTTCAACTGATGGTACCCGGATCGAAGGTCGATTTTTGAGAACCAACTTGCGCCTTGCAATTGATCGAACAGGTCGTCGATGCTTGGTAAAGGGTAGTTGTTCTTCACCGTATGTTTGTTCAACTCGCGATAATCAATACACATTCTCATCGAACCATCCTTCTTCTTCACAAATAACACCGGGGCACCCCAAGGTGAGGTGCTCGGTTGTATAAATCCCTTCTCAAGTAGTTCATCTAATTGGGCCATAAGTTCTTTCATCTCCACTGGTGCTAGTCGATATGGAGCCTTAGCCACGGGTTAGGCATCTGGTACTAAGTTAATTCGGAACTCAATTTCTCTGTCGGGTGGTATCCCAGGCAAGTCCTCTGGAAACACCTCCGGGTACTCGCGTACCACGGGTACATCGTCTAGTTCCTTTACTTCCTTACACTTGTCAATTACGTATACCAGATAAGCCTCACATCCGCGCCTCAAGTAATCTGTTGCCTTAATCATCGAGATGACGTTGGGCATTGGGGCGTCAAGATCTCCAAAAACCTAGACTTTGCTACCATCCGGAGCCTTGAGTTGGATTATCTTTTGTTTGCTCGATTTGGTCCAAACCTAGAATATCGGTGATATAACCGATATTTAAGACTCCAAATTTCGGCAATATATCGGTTATCTCGGCCGATATTCTCGGGAACGATATTCTAACCGATATTTTAAACCGATATGCTAGCCTATGACCGATATATCGGCCGAGTTAACTGCATAGCTTTTACAACATATTTGAAAAAACGAACACAACTCAATAATTGAGAATATATATATATATATATATATATATATATATAGGGGGAGGATCAAATAAGAAGTAGGTTTTCGCTAAGAAATCTAAGAAATGACCAAAACGCTTAGAAACGATATCAAACGAACTCCGATTGGGCTCATTTCAGCGGCGTTGGAACCGTCTCGTCAAACTCTACCATCTTAGCTTTTAGGGTTTAGCTTTCAAGGTTTAGATTTTACGTTTGAATTTTAGGGTTTTAGCCTTAGGGTTTAGCTTTTAGGGTTTAGATTTTATGATTTAGGTATTTTTGGGGGGTGGGGGTGAGGGGTTTAGGTTTTTGGGGGGTGGGGGGTGGGGGCTTTAGGCTTTTTGGGGTGGGGTTGGAGGGAGGGTTTAGGTTTTTGGGGGTGCAGGTGGAAGGGAGTTTAGGTTTTTGGGTCCGGATTAGAGTTCGATGAGACGGTTCCAACGCCGCTGGAATGAGCTCAATCGGATTTCGTTTGATCTACTTCTTAGCGTTTCTTAGCGAAAAACCACTTCTTAGTGGAACCTTCCCATATATATATATATATATATATATATATATATATATATATATATATATATATATATATATATATATATATATACATAATTCTTCAAGATACTTGACTTGTATTTGACCCAAATTGCTATACATTCACATCAACTACTGTTGGCAATGGACAGGGATTTCTTAAAATATTACCAAGAAAAACCAATACAATGTTACTCAAAACGATACCCAATTTACTACTAATGCAGAGAGAAATATAAAATAACAATATATGAAAACACCAAGCCTTCATTATCTTAGATTTTATCAATCTATCCACATGGTAAGAGCTTGCCGAAAAGCATCAAAATATACAAACAAATAAAGTAATGACATAATGTAATGATGTTCTTTAAAAACTCACAAAATTGACGAATTATGACATTTTTAATAAGTGATTAACAAGTTTGCATCTCTAGCACAAGAAATGTATGTAAATTGTTAGGTGTGGAGTCTCGTTTAGAAGCGGCCGGCCCTAATTAGGGTTAGTCGGCCCTAATGGGCCTATCTCTACGGTTTGGGCCTAACTTGGAGAACAAGTTAGGAACCCTAGTTTTAATCTATAAATACCCTATGTTGTAAGTGTAATCTGTGTGCCTAGAGCTTAATGAAATAATCTAGTTGCAGCCCGTGGACGTAGGTCCCCCACTGGGACCGAACCACGTAAAATTCTTGTGTCGTTTATTTTTCTGTACCGCGTGATTATCGTTTGTGCATGTGTGTGTGTTGATTCCGCTGCGCCACGTTGTTCCTAACAAGTGGTATCAGAGCTTTGGTTCGTTGTTTACACGGTTTGCACGGTTTTCGATCGAGAAAAAGGGTAGAGGCTGATCGAGGGTTGATTCAGATCTGCTGCTACAGTACCGCCGCCGCCGTGAACAGTGTTTTCCAGCATGAACAGTGTTTCCCGGAATGAACAGTGTTTTCCGGCAAGCGTGAACAGTGTTCCGGAAATTTTTTTTCCCCGTTTTTTTTGCTGCTGCTGCTGTTCCAGGACTGATTCGCAGCCTGGTTTCTTGTTTTTTGGGTCGCCGGAATTAGGGTTTTTTCAAACCCTAGGTTGCGCAAAAGGGGAAAGAAAACAGGGTTGTTTCGGAGGAAAACATGGCTGTTTCAGGAGAAAACACGGCTGTTCGGGACTGATTTGGAGTGATTTTGCAATTAGAGTTTCTGTTATGGATCTCTTGTTGTTGTTGGTTTCACTCGGGTTTGCAGGTGAAGCGTTGGGTCGGGAGTCTCGGGTTTTCTGGTATCGCGGGTATAAAAAGGTTTGATTGAGTACCGGATTGAAACTCTAGAAGCGGCTGATTAGAGTTTTTGGTTTAAACTCTTGGATTTGCCGGGTAAAAGGTTAAAGTTTTTGTTTCGGTTCGGGTTTTTTTGACTGTTTATTATCAACCATTAATTGGGGAACCGGGTTATGTGAAATTCAGTATCGGGTTTAGATTTGTCTGCGAGATTTATTGCAGGAGCAAATTGGTCAATTGACAATGTTCGGTAGATGATCCGTCAAGTTCAGGCCCGTGCCATTGCTGTGTTTGTTTCACTGTTTCGATTTGTTTCTTGTTTGCTATTTATAGCTGAAGACGGGATGGGTGTAATCGAAGGTTTGGCGGTTTGGATTTCGGTTGGTTGGTTTTGTCAAAAGAACTTGAGTGTGGTACTGTGGGATAAAACCGGTGAAAATGGAACCAGCAGGTTTGGAATGCTTTGGGTTTTAAGTATTCCGGTTCTGGTGTGCTGGTGACGACATAAGTGAAAATAAAAAGGAAGTCAGGTGATATTGCTCGGTTGAAAGATTTTTCGGTTAGGGTTAGCCGATCGGGTGTATGGTCGCGGAATCCTTGGTACCGTTTGCTTTCATCATGAAAGCTCTGCTGCTGTTATAACCGTTTGCCGGTTAGCTGGTCTAGAACTGTGAAGTTGTTTCTTGTTCGGTGGTGATCAGTGGTACGACATTTGGCATGGGTTGGATAACAGGGACAGTGGGAGCTGAGCATAGTTGACTTGGTGGAGCTGCGTGAGGTGTGGGACATTCTTTAGAGTCCATGTCAAATATGGTAAATTCTGCTTCTGAGAATGTGTCTGGGTTGATGCATTGGGACTCAGTGAAGGCAGTGGAGACTCTTGGGTTCAAGATTCTGGTATGCTTCATTACTCACTTCTGTGAAGCATTGGTGAATCTATTGTTTGAAGACTTTAGGAAGATACAAGTTTATGTATCGCTGGAAGAAGGGAACCAACTTCCGAGTATTAAAGTCTTGGCTCGCTGCATCGGGTAGAGCTAAGTGGATTCATTTTGCAAGTGTGAATCCTAGAGCCACGGAGATGTTAGTTGAGTGCATTCGGAGGTTTAAACCAGGTAGGGGTTTTAAGAATAGTGGGAGCATGGGACGTGTTCTAGGTACAGTTCAAAACACCGTTGGGTTTTGAAGACCTGAATTCCGAATGGGAAAATCTCTCCATGGTACTTGCAGGTTTTGGAGAGTGGTGTTTCCTCTGGAAGTCTCTAGAGTCGGTAGTTCGAGTGAGTAGGTGCCGGTTGAGATTGAGGATGAGTCAATGGCGGGTTTTGCCATGGCTGGGTCAGTGATGACTGCTGGGTTGGAGCTCGGGGGAGCTTCAACGGGCTCTTCTGGTAATTGAGGGGTTGGCTGCTGCAACTAGGAGGATTGGATTGAAGTCTTAGCTTGTTTATGGGAACTGAAGGCTTGGAGGACTTTTGTTATTTGAAATCTTAGCTTGTTCTTTGGAGCTGGAGGCTTGGAAACTTCTAATAGTGAAGTGTTAGCTTGTTCTTAGAACTGGAGGCTTGGAGGATTTCTGTTATTGAAGATTACTGAAGTTAATGGTATAGGGTCTGCTTGGATGGTGGATTGGGGATTGCTCGAGCCTCCAAGTGGGAGATTGTTAGGTGTGGAGTCTCGTTTAGAAGCGGCCGGCCCTAATTAGGGTTAGTCGGCCCTAATGGGCCTATCTCTACGGTTTGGGCCTAACTTGGAGAACAAGTTAGGAACCCTAGTTTTAATCTATAAATACCCTATGTTGTAATTGTAATCTGTGTGCCTAGAGCTTAATGAAATAATCTAGTTGCAGCCCGTGGACGTAGGTCCCCCACTGGGACCGAACCACGTAAAATTCTTGTGTCGTTTATTTTTCTGTACCGCGTGATTATCGTTTGTGCATGTGTGTGTGTTGATTCCGCTGCGCCACGTTGTTCCTAACATAAATCCCCATCACATACTTCATTAAAGTTTATAGACACGGTGACTTTGTTACTTTAAAACGATGTGCTATCAATAATATCTGCAAATAAACCTCGCTTGAGTTGGAAAATCTCATGCCTTATTCAAACAAACTCACCTTATTGGTTTTCTTAACTTAAAATTTTTCCAACTTGGAAAAAATAATACACAGAGAAAATGTAAGACAGGCCCCACCATATAACACAGATTCTGAGGATGAGAGGATTGAGGGTATACCTTAGCAGTTGCCCAAAACTGAGCAAAATCCGCTACCCGCAGATTGCGGTCATCCACTAAGCCGAGGCAACAACAAATAAGTCAATTTGGTCAACAACAAAACTGCATCCGTTGTTAGTGTAAATTGACCAGTGTTCAATAACACTTATTCTATAATGGTTACGATCATTGTCTTTTTTAAATCATATGTAAGGAAGGAACTTGTGACAAAAAATCGTATTAAACTTCTACAAGGCTTATATGTAAAATGGTAAGATGACCAACTTCAGACAGCTAGTTATTCAAATAAATAATGAAGTGGGCCAATAATTAACCATACGAAATTTAAAAACACAAAATGCAAGATAAAAACAAATATATACCCTTAATATACTAAAAGTCTGGCACTTGTGCCCCAGATAAATCATACCAATTATGAAGGAGTAAACTCCCTCATCAAGGGTCTTTCTAAACGCCTTCAGCATGCTTGCTCGATAAGCCTATGCAAAGATAATATATCCAACGTTAGAAATAATGGCTGTTAATGTAAACAACTAAACAAACTTCAGATTGAAAATGGAATAATATATAAGAGATTAATGAAATTGTAATGTGAAAAGATCAAGGCCGCTTAAAAATAAAAACAAATATAGACATATAGGTAGTAAAATGGGCATGTTGGGTTACAGCTCAAAAGGGGTAACTTTGGTGTGCATTGGCCTAAAACACTTTTTGCCCAAGTTTTCAATAAATAACTAGTTTTTGGCAAAAAGATTACAAAAACTATATTATGTTGGTAGCAATTTAATAATTTAAATAGAATGATTTAGGTGGTTTCATGCATTAAAAACACACTTCGGGCGACTCTGCCCATTTGGCCATTTCCATTTGTGCTAACTTTTTGCATTTAAACAGTTTGACCCGTTAAAGCATAACCTGAAACAACCCAGTTATAACCAAATGGGTCAAAGTCACCACCTCTAGAATCAATCACAAATATTTACGAAACTAGAACAAGATTTTTGCCTCAACCAAACACTTGCATAGCAAACAACAATATGACCCTTTTTACAGTTTGCTTGCACAAACAGAATGCATAAAATCCATACATAAAACAGAATATACATGACTGAGAATTAATGCTTTAAAAGATGAAAATTCGGGATAAGAAGTGAAAATAAGACTTAGATGTAAAACTAGATTAAATTTTAAAGCTTTAACAAAAACATAATATAACAATATATATATATATATATATATATATATCTATTCATTATTTAAGTAACAATTCTGCATTCATGAATGCAAAAAGAAGAATTTAGAAAGATCGAAATGACCTCTCTTTAAACATCAAAAAGAACAAATCCTAACCGATAGCCACACTGAAGAGATGAAAAAATAGAAGCATTACTTAGAATCAAAGTAGGAGCACAAGCATGCATACATGCATTTAGAAAAGAAGCCCTTCTAATAACATAAAGCATAGTAAAAATATATCCACTCACTGGGCAGCCACAAAAAAAGATACAAATGTGAGAAACGAAATGGCCTTAATAACAAGAAAATAAATAATAGACATACACAAAGATCACAGCTTAAAAGCATAAAACATAACATATAAAGAAAACATAAGAACATAGTATATGAAATAAAACATGAAGACTTTTTTAGTACCATCAAAATTTACAAAAACACAAAAAGTAAAATATATGGAAAAGAAAAAATTGCATATCAACATCAAATAATTCCTCCTTAATCAACTCCATGATAGTTGAGAAATAAACAATTAACATAAAATAGACAAGCCAAATCAGAATGCCGATACTTTAAGAGCACACTGTTAGAAGCAATTGTTATATATAAATAAATACTTAAATACCTCCTCCATCTCAGGTTCATAACAATACTCCATCATTGTCTTCATTACTTGTCTCTTACCTCTGAGAGAACTAGACGACTTTGAAAACTCGCTATCTTCAGCCTATAAACTCCATACGATACTTGAGTCAGAACTTTGGAATACTAAAGTTCTTGAAGCAAAAAATGGAAATAAATAGAGCATACTATTTGGAATAGAATGTAAGATGGTTAATGGGTCAAAGTGGGTTCGGGTCAATAAGGGTAACTGAATATGCTTACCAGAAGTATATTATAAATAAAATGATATAAGACAAAGCACTTGAATACCGTTAGGTGACTTTTTACCTGTCCAACCCCTTCAACCCATTTGACCTGTGTCTCAGAAATTTTTAATACTAAAGTTGCTGAAATAAAATAAGGAAAAGAACAGATCATACTAGTAAGAATAGAATGTTAACGTGTAATGGGACAAAACAGGTAAATGAACATGATTAGAAAAATTTTATTATAAATAACAAGATTTAGGACACTATAAGCACTTGAACACATGTTAGGTGACTTTTGACAAGTCGAACCCGTTCAACCATTTGACCTGTTTCTCAGAATTTTTGGATACTAAAGTTGTTGAAACAGACTACAGTAATAGAAATAAATAGATAATAGTCAGAATAGAACGTAAGATGAGATCAGGTTAAAACTGGTAAAAGAATATGATTACGAAAAATATGTTGTAAATAAACGATTCAGAACACTGTAAGAACTTGAACACACATTAGGCGACTTTTGATCTATAGAACTCTTCAACCCATTTGACATGTTTCATTTTTGGCTAATTTTATATTTTATTCATTTGACCCGTTACCGATATAATACAGCCCGAATTGACCCCTTTCCAAACATATGGATTGAAATTGCCACCTTTTCAACTTCAATCATGAAGTACTCATCCATGGAATGAATTCGCGGTGCTTCTCCACCATTTTCAACCTCAATATCACGCAACATTTTTGCCAAGTATCTCTTTCCACTACCTGCAAATGTGGATGTAGGTTTAAGTATTAATTGGCAAACGTTGACATGTCAACCCACATCAACTCATTAACACAAACAACAATAATGATAAGAGAATGCAGCTTGAGATAAATCTTAATTCTTTCAACACAATACTTTGGTAAATGAATTGTAATAAAAAAATGATACATACGTATCAGAACCATAGTAGTTAAAGGCTCAAGGCACAAAGGGTGAGCCTTGGGCCTAGGCGCTTAAAAATCGAGGGCTTTTTTAAGCAAGGCGCAGTGCGCACTATATACAAATGCCATTTTTAGGGGTTTTAGACATGTTTTAAACTAGTTTAAGCATGTTCCAGGCCATTTTTAGATGTTTCAGACCAGATTTGGCCGGAATCTGGCCGAAATTTGACCGGAATGTGCGTCCGTGAGCCTTGATGGATGCAAGGCGTTTTTGCTGCGCTGGGCTGCGCCTGGGCACCTAGGCGCGCGCCTCGCCGCCTTTGACTACTATGATCATAACAAACCATTTTTTCAAAAAACAAAGATGAAGAAAATTGATTTTTAAACTAAATGTATGAAAATATTTAATATGATAGTCATGTATACTTTTGAATAAAATATAGGTGGCCTAAATTACACGTTGCATGACAACTTTGTTTGGCAGGGGACTCATTTGGCCGTGAACTAAACAGAAAAATGAAAAAGCCATTCAGCCAGTAGACAAACCATCGGACTTGGGCATGGGCTATTTATTCAACCCACTATACCTATAATCCATAAAAAAAATTTAAACATGACCCAAACAAAACAAAAGATTATATAAATAACCAATGTAACCCATTATTAGATCTTTGGGTCAAAGTCCCCCATCTACTAACAGGTCATCGTGCTTAATCCAAATTCATTTGAATGCATGACAAACAAAAAAACATATAAATACATGCAATTAATTATTTGTTTGCATGAAACCAAAAGGCAGTAAAAAATGGATCCTAAATTTAGTAGACGAAAGAACAGAACTTTGCTACAACTTTCACTACTAACCCCAAAAAAGTAGAAAAATATAAATATGGTTAAGTTTTAGTTTAATAAGAAAGAAATACTACTTTGGTAATGAAGATTTGACAGCCCTAATTATGATTAAGCAAACTACCTGGAAGGCCTCGTAGGATTATCACAAAATGATCAGGACGAGATGTTCGGTGTGGCTGATTAAATATGTGAGAAGCATCAATACTATTTTGCTTCTCTGAAGATAAATGCCTCAATGGAAATGGTTGAATATCTCTCGCATGTTTTTCAGATGAAGATTGTCGAAAGTGAAATTCCTAATGAGCAGAATGTTGGTTATTAGTGAAAGAAAAATTTGATATACTAAAACCACATATTACATTACATACAAAATATTTTGTTACTTATATATTTTAATCATGCTCATGATTGTTATGGTTATCACACTTCACTATATCCACTTTAGTTAACAATACAAGTTTAAGAGTTACATCAAATAGCATTCTAGGATTACAATATTTAATTATAACTCAGAAATACTAGGAACCTATTGTGCTCATACTTGTTTATGTTGTTTCTCAAAGGGAAAAATATAAGAACACAATCAAAAGCAAATGTTTTCCACCTCTTTTCTTGAATTTTTAGTCTTTCAGACCATTCTACAATCCAAACAGAGATATATTGGCTCAACTATGACAAATAAAAATACCTCACCTTCAGTCAAGAAGACTGGTACCAACCACGGTTCTCACAACAACTTATTTCAAGTCATTCCAAGAACATAAAAATTACGAGTATGTCACCATCACTAAAACCAGAATTTTAGTCGAAAACAGAAGGAAAACAGTACCAAATGTATATATTATCCAATACATGAATTCAAAAAATAAAGATGAAAACTGAGAGAGAGCATATATATGACAGCTACGTTAACAATATTGATCGCACTAACTTAAGATTTCATGTGCGTCAGCGTCAGTAACTTCAACATATTAAAACTGGACTAATTAGTGAGTCTAGTTAATCCACTCTTAACCAATAAGGGCTAGAAGGCTAGCTGTACTTTTAACATTTAAGAACAACGAAGAACCAAAATTGTTAAGTGAAGAGTTAGGCAAACCACTAAGCATTATAACAATGTAACAAACACAACTGGAAGTTTACGGTACTGAATTACTTATGAACTCCAAATGAAATTTTTCTATTTCCAAAAGGAGTTCAGTTTTAAAATGTGTAAGTATCCCCTTTTATTGCAACAAATGATATATTATTTCTAATACTATAATCTACTACAAAAGAATTAAAAAAAAAAAAAAAAAAGGATCCCCGAGTCCTACCTCTGCAGAAGAAAGAAATGAAGCATTGCAACTTGCACTATTTGTATAATAAACCAGCGCAGATGATTGGTTTTCAAGAACTGCAGAACATGATGATGAATCTGCTGAAGAACTAAAAGAAACAGGAAACAGAGGGGGCTTTTTCGGTAGTGGTGGTGTAGCATGTGGCTCAAGGAAATGGTTCTGTGGTATGTTTGTCGGTAGTGGTGGTGGAGGGGAAGCCGGAGGGGGAGGCTGACCGCCATAACCGTGATGAACCTCCAATGAACCCAAGCTGCCCCCAAAAGAATTAGGTGCACAATGACCATCTATGGGTACACGTGACGATAACAAGTTACGATTTGGCTGCATTGCATCAGCAGCCGGTTGACTACTGTAATCTGAATGATGGGACAGGGGGCTCTGATCATACAAATATGGTTCCTTTCTCTCAAAAGACCCCAGGCCCATACTTGAAATCTCATTCACTTGGCATCTGCGTTTTAATCTAACGTCACCATTGGGCTCTGAAAATAAACCAGGTGTGGCATTGACAGCATTGCCATGATCATGAATCAACTTCAATAGCCTCTCACTGTCAGATGGAAACCTGGACATATCCCCAATTTCACCACCCAATACTGGTCTCCTGTTATTATCAATTTTCGTTCTCTTAATTCCACCATTATCATATCCATAATTGGCAGACGCGAGACCACCTCCTGGACCTTCATACGGACTCATATTTAAATTAGGGTTACTACTACCATACCACGTGGGATTGCTACAATAGTTGTATTTTAACAAGCTCTGGGGATTGGGGAAAGGATGATGGTGATCAAAAGGAGGTCGTTGAAAATGGTAATCGTTTTGTGGTTGTGAGTAATGAAATCTAGGGTTTTCGATGAACGGGGAAGGAGGGCAAAAAGGGAAATGCAAAATTGAGCAGATAGGGCATATGTTGGTGTTGTTACCTGGTATTGGTGGCAGCAGCGGAGGACGCCATGAATGATCCATCGGATGAACAATTATGGGATTCCAAGAACCGGAGGGATTCAGAAGAGGTCTGTTTTGATTTATAAAACACACCGAAATCATTGTAAACCTTATTTATATGACCACAGTTTCATTAGATAAATAATCAAAGTAAATTAATAATCTATACTAATAAATAAAGGTTTAAGGTGGACGTTTATCACCTTCTCATGCCTTCTCATATTGATTTTTTCGCCCCTCTCTCCTAATAAATGCGCATCTATCTAATTAAATAATAATAATATTATAAATCTATTATTAAAAAAGAATACTAATTATATAATAGGAAATCAAAATATAACTAATTAAAGAAAAATACTAATTTGTTATATACACACACATTTTCACTTGATATATCTCGAGACGATCATATTAGTCTTAGAAGTTATTACGTATTTACAAATTTATAAGTTTTATCTTTTTTTTAATATACAATCTCGTATAATACACGGGATTTTAACCTAGATAATAACAACTTAAGCACAAGCCAACAAATTTAACCCTAGCCTTTCTAAAATAGAAAATTGACCCCTAAGCTTATATTTGTGAAATAGCAAAATTGACCCCTAAGTTTTATAGAATGTCGGTTTTTAAATTTTTAAGTTTACCTCTATAGTATATACAATCTGATTTTTGCTTAATAATTTTCGTTTGTTTGTTTATTTTTTTATCTTCATGTCACTGTATAAATTTTGTTAAAAACGGAGTCGTATTCAAAATAGAGTATTTTTTAGGTATTTTGGGTTATATCTACTGATGGTGACGTGATGGTACCGTGAAAAATGAGACTGAGACCGACACCGACTGAAAAACATTGGTACCGTTATATAATTGTCTTTTATCTATGTTTCGATCTCCACAACCGAGTCGACTTAATTTAATACGTTTCTTTAATGTATTTAACAATATTTCTTTTTGTGCTTAGCCACGTTAATGGCATCGTCTCAACCGTTTAAGGTCCGCCTCCTGTCATGTAGTGTGTGACAAAATTTATTTAACCACGTTTCTTTTATGCTTAGCAGTGTTAATGTCAGCGTCTCAACCGTTTAAGGTCCGCCTCCCGTCACGGAGCCTGGGGCAAAATTTCTCGTGTTATATATTTTCAATAGATGTAAATAACTGGTAATTTACCCGGTGCGTTGCGACCTCCGCGTTGTCACGCTGCCACACATTAAACAACAGACGCTAAACAACATTGAATTTTACCCAAAAAAAGGAAAGTTAAACCGTTAAGTAAATCAAAGTCTTCTAAAAAGCTTAAAAAACGACACCAAACGGCTTCAAAACTTTATAAAGTAAAAGGCAAAACTATTAAATAAATCAAATTCTTCATAGATGCACGCGTGTTGCAGAGTATATCACATGTGGCAAGATTATCACTAAAAGTCTCCGGTTCCCCTTAACCGATTAACTCAAGGATTGAGCAAATGGATTAATATAGATAGTAATATTTGTAGGTCCCCGGGTGTCACGGATCGTATCGTGCGAGTATGTGACTAGTCGAACAGGGTGCGGAATGCACGTGATTAGCTGGAGAATCAAACACAACAAGTAAACCGACAACAAACAAGAGTCACTGAATAACTTCGTCTATTATCAATCACAGCCGATTACAAGAGTTACAATTAAGAGCGCACTTGTCAACTACAACACACGCTATATATACTAACAGACCAGTTACCTGCGTACTTATCAAGTGCGCAGGAAATCCTTCCTGTGTACTTAGCAAGTATGCAAGGCTTTGTTCATGCATACTTGCTAAGTACGCAGGGTTTAACTCTTGCGCACTTAGCTATGTGCTAACAACACTTAGCCAATACACAAAAGACTAATACAAGACCAATTACATACAGACGCGATTACAACTCGATAACCAATACATACAAAGACTAAACTACAAAATACAAGTACAGAGAACAAATACAAAAGCAGAGACAATCTTCAGAGTGCTTGTCACGTATAAATGCTCCAACACTATTGGAGTCCGGCAAACTCCCATTCATTTTTGAGAATTTTCTGAGAAACTTTCTGTTTAAACGCTGACCAGCCAGTCTGCAGTATGTACCGACATTTCCAAATAAAATCTAAAAATTTTATATGTTAAACATACCAATATGAGTCAAATTATTTTTATGTAATTTCGTTCATACCAATTCGAGAATTTCGTTAATAAATCGGTGACTATTCGTTTTCCACCACCCGGTATCCTAAGACCCTATAAATATCCCCACTCCCCACTCACTTCCATCTTCTCCATCAACCCACCTCTCTCTCTCTTCTTCCCCCCTCCCTTTGCTCGAGAACACCACCACCACCCCATATCTTCATCTTTTTTTGTTGTTTTGATCATTTCTCCATCAAATCCAAGCTCTCAAGTGTGATAATCAAGCTTTTGCAAGAGAAATCATCCGTCCATCCATCCATTTCGATTTTGGTAAGCATCAAAACCCATTTCTTTTCCATTTTCATTATCATGTTCTTATGAACATGCATCCAAAGAAAACTCGTTTTTATGAAAGTTTAACCATGGATTCTTGAAAGAAATGAGTTTTATAACTAAAATGGTACATATTGTTGGTGGCTTTGGAGCCATATTTTTTTCTTAGGCTCGGTTTCCATATAAGGAAACTTTGTTGTATGAGCATATGTTAGATTATGTGGAAACCGAGCCTAAGAAAAAACACATAATCTAACATATGCTGTGTTTCAAGTTCTAAATTCCAATCCAATGTGCTAATGTGTTTATTAATATAATAATAGACTATTTCAAATGAGGTTTGAATTCTATATTAGGATTTGAATGCTTAAGTCCAACGTGTCATCAACGGGTCGTCAAGTCAAAACGTCTTTTAAACGTCAAAGTCACTTTTCAAACAACTCATTTAGATGCATAGAGTTCATAGTCTAACATTTACAATACTTAGACCTTAAAGTCCTAAATGTTTCTTAGGGCACAAGTAGGTCATCTCATTTAGCCGGATTTGCTAGGACTTTTCACGTCATTTTATCGCTTTATCAGGTGAGTTTCACGACCCCTTTTTACTTGCTTTATACTTTGAGGGAAAAACATGCAGAGTCTTACAAAACATACCCGCGTTTAAAAAGCATATCAGTTTTACAAAGGCATACAGGTTTTACAGAAGCATTTCAGTTTTACATAGGCATTTCAGTTTTACAAAGACATTTCAGTTTTACAAAGACATTTCAATTTTACAAAGGCATTTCAATTTTACAAAGACATTTCAGTTTTTCAAAGGCATTACAATTTTATAAAGGAATTTCAGTTTTACAAAGACATTTCAGTTTTACAAAGGCATTTCAGTTTTACAAAGGCAATCTCAGTTTTACAAAGACATTTCAGTTTTACAAAGGCATTTTAGTTTTACAAAGGCATTTCAGTTTTACAAAGGCGTTTCAGCTTTACAAAAGCATACAACCTTTACAAAGTGCATACAAGTTTTACAAAAACATATGATGTTTTCAATCATACAAAGTTTACAAAAACATACAAGGTTTTCACATGATAATGAGGTATTCCGATCTCAAATGGGTTACATGGGTTTTACAAGGATATCAAAACCAAAGTCCCCAGGAACACACACTATAACCATTAGCTATGGACTTAGCCTAGGAATATATAGTACTACTGGGTTGACAACTCATTCATCAAGTTGGTCACGCCAACTATCAGATCAGTGGATGCATATTATCCGGAAATTTCACTTCAATGTTTGTGATGGAACATTGACGGGGCAAAAATCAAAGAACCGTCTAGGGTTGGTTATAGGCTTATGGTAATTGCATTACCTTTTGTTGATTCCTAGCTAGACAACAATAGATCATCTTAGGACTCGTTTATTACATTTATGATATTTCATTTTTCCAATTTATCAAAAGTTTTACATATATATCCATCATGATGTCTAACGATGAGTCCAACAAGATTTTAAACATGTGTTTATCATACTTTTGACAAAACGTTTTACAAACATTTCAAGGGAATGTCCTATGGGAATTCCAACCATATTATTCAGTAAAACGTTCTACAAATATTTCAAGGGAATGTCCTACGGGAATTCCAACTACTTTGTTTCAAGAGTTACAAAGGAAGGTTTTACAAAATCCTTAGGGTATGTTTTCAAAAATTTTTCAAGGAAATAAACTTCTATTGTGGCACTTAAACCTGTAAACTCACCGAATTTATGTTGACATTTTTAAGCATGTTTTTCAGGTATGGTCTAGCAATGGCACGGTTAAAATAGGCTAGTCATTTGGATTAAAACCCTAGCAGCCGAAGAGACAGATTTAACCTATATGGTTCTAGAACATTGTACTAGTTTATGTTAGTACTTGTAATGGTGTTCAACACTTTAGAAATCTTCATTTTAGCTTTCACAACTATGTAATGATAGTAGTTGTTGCAACCTTGAGTTATTTATTAAGTAAATAATTTGGGGGTGTGACAGATTGATATCAGAGCCAATGATTTTAGCGAATTAGGTTTTCTTATTGATACCTAGGCTCTAAACGCAAGTATTTAGGGACCGATATTTCATAAACTTGCATTACACCAGGAACGCCTCCGACTCGAGTATAGAAATTCCAACCGTTGCCTGATCATTTGAGTCAACCGTTAGTGTATATGATTGTACTAGGATAGCATTAGCTTCATTGACACTAGGAACACTTATGTGGCATACGTGGCTAACATCTAACATACGTATCTATACGAAAACGATAAGCATCTACATTATGACCCACTACAGGAGAATACTAGAGTGATCAAGTGAAGTAAATTGACAATTACACTTGATATCACGTAATTATGAATTTACATGCACTTGTGAATTCTAGGAAATTCTAAGGCGATGACCTAAGTAAGATGTAATAATTAGCTACAACTGATGATGCAATAGTAACCATAAGTCTATGCCTTATCTCATCATCGTAAATCCGACCTTCTATTCAGCAGTTTAAACAAACTGACAGTATGCACTAGAAATCTTGATGATCTTGTCTTCTGTTCTGTAGTAATCACTCTATCACCTTTAACGTTAATCTTTCTTTGTTGCTACAAACCTAGTACCTTGAACATGTCTTCAATTATTATGATATACAACCTCATGACAACGTAGGATCTGATACTTATTCATATTCAAGCCTTATTTCAACTCTTCGGACATACTGAACATATTTTCTAGCTGGACGCTCTACAAGTCCTACAGGAATTGCTAATAATCAGGACGGCTCCGACAGAAACTTCAACTAGCCATGCACACTATGAACTCATTCAACTCCAATCCTTATTAAATCGTTTCTATTACTACAACTCCTTCACTGTGACTTTTCTATCCAACTTGTGACATTGATTGGAACTTATGGATACACCTTTGTATGCCCAATTTCATCTCTTTCATTAAGTTAGTTACTTCCAATTGTCCTATTACGTTTTGGTGTTATATTAATTGGCGCATATTGAATTCAGTTACACTTCAGTACGCCTCCCATGCCCTATCACATCGAATCTTGATGGATGTCATTTCAACTACTGACTAGAGACACAAACATAAAGCAGTGACCAGCAAGGTCTACGTGGAAGTCTAGCCCAGAAGTCTTCAACTCCTGAGCTGTAACATCCCTGTTTCTCATATAGAAAAAGGGTTTGTAATTATTGTATATAATTGTTCGCGGGTATAAAATATTCGACAGGTGAAGTACGTTATCATTTATATAAATAATTAGACGGGGTTTAAGTGTAACTATTGAGACCTAAGGGAGAGTTTTGTAAAAGCTTCAAGACGGGCTAGTCTCGAGTGAGGGTCGAATTCGCATAAGGGCCGAAACCCGGTCCAAGGGTGTCAACCCTTTAGGTTCTCGGTTCAAATGGGAAATCCCCATTTTCGAGTTTGCGGCTGCCGAGATCAAGGAGAAGGAGAGAGGAGTTCGTTCGATGTGTTCTTGTGCGGATCAAAGGTATAATCGCAAATCCCTAATCATTGGTTACATGTTTTAATCCTCGAATGATTGTGGAAATCATTTTTGTGATTTCAACTTTTCGAAGGAGACAACGTAGGAAGGAGACGAGTGCATCAGTGATTCGAATAGCATGAATCATTCGAGTTTAAAAGTATTATATCATTAACCCTCTTGTGTTTTTATTTGTCGAGCGTATCAAATCCTGTCTGGAAGGCTAAGGAAAATGTTATGGCAACACCAGCTTTTGACTCTAAAAATGATATGTGTTTGCAGGAAGTGTCTTACATAGATGCTTCAGGAATGCTCAGGTCAACAATGGCTTGGGTACCTATGTCTAACTAATCTTCTCACTCGTGCAGCAAGGAGGAACGTGAACAACCAGACTGGTATGTTGATGAGGGTTATTCCAGGCACATGACAGCGACATCTCTCTCTTGCTTAACAATATTCATTTTAATTGAGATTATGTTTCCTTTGTAGGAGATAAGGGATGTAAGATCAACCATAAAGGTATAATTAACTTTGGTACGTTATGCTTTGAAAATAATGAGTCTTGAAATTCGAGAATGGTTACAAAAATATTTTTCTTTTAAAGTTTTAGATTTTTCTTTGTAGTTTAAATTTATACATTATTTTATTTTTTATGCACATATTTAGGGGGAGAAACAAGAAAAATACAAAGTGAGTCGGCTTTAAATTTCCTAGAGTCAAGAAAAATACAAAAAAAGTCCGCTTTAAATTTCATAGAGTCAAGAAAAATACTAAAAGAGTCTGTTTGTTTTCTTTAAATTTATTTCCCCTTCAAAATTACAAAAAGAGTCTATTTTTATCTTTATAAATGTTATAAGTCAAGAAAATACAAAAAAAAGGTTGTTGCTTAGCTTACTTGTGTATGCTCTTAGTTCAAATAGAGGAAAAATTCAAAAAGAATGAGTTTCTGCTTGAGTCGGAAGTTTTGCAAATAAATGGGAAATAATATGAATGTTCGTTTCTTAAGGCTATGATCAACACATGTAAGACACTTAATTGGAAAGACTAGGATCAGTATTGGATATGTTGATAGACTCTGCATGTGATACACTTGAACAAAATAATCTTATGGCCTTAGTGGGGAACATCTCACAGATTATTATAATTTGCTATTCTTGTTAATAATAGAAAACTTAAACATAAAGGTTGATGAATTATGGATAACCCTCGCTCTATTGGGATTGCACTAACCGGGACCCTTCACAAAGGGGTTGTGAGCTGACTTGATACAAGTTTGTAAATAATATATATATATATATAGTTAAAGACATACATTGGCATGCAATAGGTGAAAAAACACTCAATGATAGTGCAAAGCAGAATTCTGAGCAAAAAGACACGCAATGTTAATGTCGTGCTATAGGAATAAATTCAAAAGATATGCAATTCCATACATCAAAAAGATATGTTTAAAGACGTACATATTCTTATACTTGTAAATATTTTTCTTTTTGGGAATATGTGACTGGAAAGTGATCTCTTGTTAAGGCATAGAAGTCCGTTGTGCTATTACCCTGAGCTTTTGCTGATTCTGAACATGTAAGCCAATAGTGCTATGTTTTTTTATTATCAAATTTTGTTAGAGATTCCCTGAAAAGTTGCATAAACCCGTGCTAGTTATGCTCAATTAGTTATTTTTCTAGGTGCTCAAAAGATAATGAGGAAGGAAAGGTTTACCCGATAAGTTGTGGAGTCCATTAAAGTTCATCAATAATTCACATAATTTACATTCACTTAATTACAGGTTTCTAAGACATGAGTGTGAGACCCATTAAGTCATAACTAATTCTATCCCAAAAACTTGATAATTAAATCACAGTGAAGAACTTCGGTTTGAAGCTAAAGCATGAGTTTAGAAGGATCTGAATATTGGCAATCTACTTGATCTGTCTTAGTAAAAATATGTGCTAAAAATGTTCCTTGATCTGCCTCTAGAACGATATGATCCCATTGTAAACTTCCTTAAGTCTCTTTGTTACAAGTTTGTGTTAATAATTTTTAGTTTAAAATTGTGTTTAATTTGAGTTGCAACTTGTTAAAAAAATTCTAAAAAGATTTTATTTCAAATTTTATCTTTAATTATACTTCAGGTATAGTTTAGTTTTAGTTTTGTTTTATCATTATAAAAATTAACCATTCTTAGATTTAAAGACTCATCATCAAAAGAATTGGAATTTTAAAAGTTTGATAGTTCGTGGATGCACTAGGTATTCGTGTGAATACTGGATCCCATGTTGCATATAAATGTCTGCTTACAGAATTTCTGAAAATTTACAGGATTTGTTTCAAATCAAGAACCAGGGGTTGAAAAAGAGTGAAATGTTTTCAGTTGCTGACAAATTTGAAGTACCTGTGAATCTGCTTGAAAGAGAAAGAATGAAAAAGGAAAGAGCGGTTGAGAATCCTTCTCTCACATTCTATTTTATCAAGATAATCAAGCAAATGCTGATTCTGATCCAAATACGGATCTATCTCTAAGAGAAAAAGAAAGACCCAAGTTTGAGAGTTCGGAAATGGTGAATCTCAACAAAACCAACACCAACATGGACACCACAACAACAACCACGGATTTTGATGAAAATGTTGTATGCTGGAAGTGGTGATGTCAGTTCTACATTCGAGTTATGAAGATCATTTGATAGCATCAGCCTAGGGGAGATTGTTGGGTCTATATATATGAGGTTGACGCGTATCAAATAAATAGAATTGTTGGTGTTTCCGAATATAAATGTATTTGGTTTTGTAACAGTGAACCATACATTCACGAGTTGGGTCTTTGGCCGGCCATGGGACGAGAACATGTATTATGGGCTTAGTTTGTTTAGGCTTAGTATAAATACATGTTTGTGTAACCTAAATTAGGTTAGCAGTTCAGAAAAACGAATTTGAGAGAATAGACGAGTTAGAGAGCCGTCTAGTGTAACATCCAAGATTTTATAGCATTATTTTTATTAAATTTTATACAATAATAACACTTCATTTCAAACCAGTACTTACCACATTAATTCGACGAATAAATTCAATTTTTTTGTATTATTTTTATTTCAACCTTGCAATAACATGTTATTCTCTATTATTATATATATGAAACATATAAATGCATGTTTATATAAATATATATATATTTATATATATATATATATATAAATATCTTATTAGAATAACTATGCACTTTAAATCATGAGTTTACAGTTTAAATTTATATAGCCTACAAATTTTACTCCTATATGTTTATATATATATATATATATATATATGAACATATATGTACTATTGTGTATAAAATACGTGTGTTAAACACATTATTTTTATAAACTTAGTTATGTACACATATTATAAAATTTTAAAACAAAAAATCAATTCATAAATATAAATACATAATTATTTATAATTTTAACCAATTCCTTTGACACATTGAACACTTAAACCCCATTCAAGTCATGAGACCAATTTTGACTTTTAAAAGTCAAACCACACAAGAACCTCAAAAATCAAGACTGGAATCAATCAAATTCGTTTGATATAGGCCTTCAATATTTACACAATCAGGTATTGACCTCTCCTAAACCCAAATAACAATCCAATTCAACCCAATACGTGGCTTAATTCAAAATTCAAACCCAGATGACTCTCCAAAGTCAAATCGAGTTGAATCCGGCTGTAATCGTGAAAATTGACGCGTTTGATACCCGCAAATCACGCCTAGCCTATGCTCGTATGATTCCAGGCCACATTCGCGTCCCGATTCACTCCTAATCAGCTGAATTATGCATAACCCGTTCGACAACTGTCATCCTCAAATCGCGGCCGAATCATGTAATAAAGAGGGAATTAAACGAAATTATACACACACACATCTTCGCATAAGTCATTACAAACCCTCCCAACCCGCAATAGACTTGCATTTCACCTCTTAAGCCCTGTCAAGCTCCGAGAACGACGAGCCTTTGCGTTCAATCAAACTCCTTCGATTCATAATCATTCCAGGTAATTTTTATATCAAAAGTTTCGTTTTAGTTCAAAGATTGAAAGCCCCGTAATTTGGGTGGCTGATTTTGCTTAATCGGGTGAAATTAAATGGTTAGGGTTTAGGTTTTCAATCGGGGATGATAAAGGGGAGGGAGAAGGGTTCGACTTATGGGTTTTGATGTTAGGGAAACCGAGTATTACCAAGGCATATGCCCTGGTCTACCGGTAAAAACCCATGCGCAACACATACATGGTCGAGGGTTCGAACCAACCCCGCACCTTGTCTTTTCTTTTGTTCCAGTGTCTTGATCTCAGAACCGAATCCCTTTGAACCAGTGCTTAACATATATTCGAACCGGCATAAGACCAGGTTGGTCTCTCTGGTCCAGTGGTTAACACATCAAACCTTCACCGGGCAGACCCGGGTTCGACCCGGGCAAGCCCTTTTATTCTTTTTAACCCTTTCTAACATTCCAAAAATTCTACAAAAGATATTTTTACAAACTTAATACCATTTAGGTCTTATTAGTACAATAATTAGCATTCTTTTTCATAAAAATAACTATTTTTACAAATTTAGTTGTGTAAAACCTCATTTTAATCATTTAAAAATATATTCTAAATCAAATTATTAATTTTTTTATAAAGTATTTAATTACCTAAATTCATGAATATCGTGATGAGATTTTTATAAAGATACATTTTCATAAATCATTTGTTTTACTATTAAAACTATATATATATATATATATATATATTATTAGAGTCTAAACAAATAAAACTTTTCTAATATATAATCACAATGTTTCGTTTTTTTTAAAATACATATCACTTTAATAATAACTAAATAAATAAATTTATTTATTAGTTACCTTTAACATCAACAAATTCAAGTAGGGTTTTAATTTGTACTAGTATATACATTTTGACACATTTACACAAATAAATAAATAAAATAAATTTATTCATTTAAATTTACACAAATATATATTTTCTCATTACTTCTTCTAAATAAATAAATAAAAAGAAATTATTTATTTAATTTATTTAGTTATCCAAATATAAACCCTAAGTCCATTAATATTTCATTTAATTTACATTTCTATGCATAAGGTTATTCTAAACACAATTTCAAAACTTACATCCCATATTCATAACTTGACAAAATCTTTGTACAAGACCCTACACCCACTCCCTTTGGAACCCTAGACTCTACTTTAGACATTGTACACAATATTAATTCAAGTTCATACAATCCAACTCTAGGTAAATCTTGTGGCTAGAAATCACTTGTGGTACCTATTCCTCGTACTATCTACATCGTTGATACATGTGAGTTTACATAGCCCCATTTTTTTCCTTTTGAACATATTTGGGGTGAAACGTGATTACATTCAAACACTGTTTACAATTGCACACATACAATTCTACAATATGATCATATGTGTTTATTTGTGCTTTATGCTTGAATGCTAATTGTTAAGGCTACATATACATGATATTCACGTGCAAACACAAATACATTACTTCAGGCTAACATGTGTTGTTAGGCCCTACATTAGGATAACATGTGTTGTTATGCCCTACATTTACATCAGGATAACATGTGTTGTTATGCCCTACATTAGGATAACATGTGTTGTTATGCCCTACATTTACATCAGGATAACATGTGTTGTTATGCCCTATATTAGGATAACATGTGTTGTTATGCCCTTCAATTACAAAGTTTCATTTGTGCATCTAGCTTAACTTAGATTCTCCATAAATGCTTTATAAACCATGCATCATATGAATTGTACACAAAACATTGAACTTTACTTGTGGTGTCAAAACCTATGTATGCTCACCAACTATTTATAGTTGACCCTCTCATTTTATCATGTTTCAGGTACAATTGTTTGAGTTATGATTCAAGCTACATCACTTAGGGTTGAGGACGTAGTCTTAAATTTTAATACGGAGATTCATGTATTCTTAAATTCTTGTAAATGATGTAAATGATTACTTGTGTTATGAAATGAAACTTATTGTCTAATTACTTCAACTTTAGCAAACCATGAGCTTGTGAACAATCTACATGTCCCGCCCCGACGTTTCCGCCGTCGGTTGGGGTGTGACAGATTGGTATCAGAGCCTTGGTTATAGGGAATTAGGTTATTAGACACCTTTGACCTAGACTATAACCTTAAGACACCCATTATTGCCATGTTCTATAATTATATGATATGTTACATCCTATATGCTACATGACTATTTGCTAGACCCCGTTTCTTGCTAGGAGTTATCTAAACAATAAATCCAAAATAATAATACCTTTCCCTTACCCTAAGCCTCAGGCCTTTTCTAAAACCATCATCATCATAGCATGTGGGACGTCATAAAACTTATTTCTACACCTCGTTAGGGTTTTAAACTTTGTTAACTAGTAGTGGACATGTGCAATCTGGAAGAGTGACACCTGTATTCTGGATTTTCTGTCTAGGAAAGCATTTCATATAAATCTCAATCAACCAAGGGATCCGTATGCTTTCCTAGGAATTCCCGTGTAACATCCCGAAAATAAACGATGATTTTATTAACAGAATAAACGAACGAGGCATGACGGGTCGGGTCGGATGGGTCAGCGGGCTATAAATAGCCTATGCCACCCCATTTTCTCTCATTTGCAACCTTTAGAGAGAGAAAACCCGTAGAGAGAGAAAGTGTCGGAATCGCACAAGATCGCACCCGTTCGTGTCTCCTGCACTCGTGAAGAGAACCTCCAAAGCGGAATCGTCATCCAGGTAACCATTCGAGCTAAATCTGAGTTTTAGTTCGTTTTTGGGTTTTTTCGGGTTTTGGGTGAAAAGGCAAGGCTTGAACGGATGAAACTGATAAATAAACATAGATTTGAGATCCTTAATGGAAAACGAACGTTTTGGATGCAACAAATTCGGGATCTTGACACGATCAGACCCGAATGTGAAAGTTACGGTTTTTCGCCAAGAACAGGTCGTGCGCACTTGCTAAGTGCGCACAGAGCAGGAAGAGGAACCTGCGCACTTGTTAAGTGCGCAGGAAGGGAAGTCTGCGCACTTGCTAAGTGCGCAGGAAGCAGAGTCTGCGCACTTGCTAAGTGCGCAGACATCAGAACTGATTAAGTGAAGTCAGTATGTTAGAATGGTTAAGCCGTTAGAGTCGGGATTGGTCTGATATGTTTAACTAATCAATTCAGATCGGAAGTGATGTTGTCGGACCTTCGTTTAGGACAACCCATATTAGCGTATCAGGTGAGTTCTAGAAGCCCTCTTTTAAATGTTTTATATAATGTTTTCGGGCTGGTGTGTATACGTATGAAATGTTGTTTTATAAAATGATGTTTATGAAACTATGTTTACGAAATGAAATGATTTGGAATGAACGGTTTATGGAAAGAAAGTTTTATGAACGGAATGTTTACGAACTAATGTTTATAAAGAAATGGTTTAAAGTAAAGGTAAAGGGTTTTGAAAGTGAAGGAAAGGTTTTGTGAAAAGAAAAGAAAAAGGGCAAAGGTTTTAAAGAAGTCATTACAAATCTAATCTGTCGAATGAATGGAATTGACGAATGAAGTCTGGGAATGAGATTCCCAGCCTTGTGGTAGATTATGGACAGCGAGCCATAGTTACCATAAGAACAACAGGGGCAGTGTCTTAGTGGCCTGCCAATGGTTTGATGTTGTACAACTGGTATGGAGTAACGACGGTTACTCAGGGGTTAACGTGACCCCACGTGAGGTTAAATTATGATCCGACGATGTTATGGCTGAGAGTCATAACCGTCGATGGAAGTTGTCGGTCAATGGCTGAGAGCCATAGCCTTCAATGGAGGTTGCCGGTCTATGGCTGAGAGCCATAGGGGGGCAACTGAATGGGTATTGTCGGTCCTCGTGCAGTTAGCCTTGGGGGCAATACCAAAATGGGAATTAACGGAATGTTGTGGCAACGACGGTGATACGTAACGGTTGACCACGACATGCAGGGTTCCTTCGGGGACACAGAGACGCGTAACGATACAGATTTTAGATAGTAATGTATGACTTAAATGAATGTTAAATGTTTTAAACAAATGATCCGTTCAATGTGTTTAAATGTTTGAAGGTTTTCAATGATGAATGAAAGGCCCTGTTTTCTTATACGTGATGTTAAACCCTAATGAATGTTTTGAATGATGAACCGTTTCTTAAATCAAACGAAAACTAGAACTCACCAGCGTAGCTGACCTTTTTAGTATGCACATTCAGGTTAAGGCAGGTATGGACGATGGACGGTGATGCTTGGCAAGCGAGAAGAGTTACCCGGTCGATCATGAAGACTGGCATCCCGTTATGAGTTGTTTATGTTAAGTTTATGTAATTGACAATGTACGCTTCCGCATGTATGAACAAGTTTTTAGTTATGTTGAATGAATGATTCCGCTGCATTATTTGATACTCATGTTTAAGAACTGTTTGTGAATGAGTAAATCCAACGAGTGAGGCCTCCCGGGTTTGGGGCCTTACAAGTTGGTATCAGAGCAATAGTTTGAGAGATTCGGACACCCCTAATGTCTAAACTTAAACTTTGAATGGGACCGAAAGCGGATGCCAGTACGGGTAACTCGAGCCACAGCATCAGGTATGAAAAGTAGAGTATGTGTATGTAGTATGCCTTAGGAAGAGTTAGGAAAGGACTTGTGTTCTGATGGAATCACAAAGGTGGTCAAATAGAAATCGAAAGGTAGTGTAATGGTTAATTACAGATGGCCAGTGTATATTAACATCTTACAGTACTTATTGAATTTTATTTGTTAACTAGCGTGATGACATTGGATTTCTTGTCTTATAGAACGGAATGGTGAGGAGAGGGAACGGAAGGCGTGGTGGCCGTACCGGTGGTCGTACCGGCGGTCGAAATGGTGGGCGTGGCAGGATTCCTGCGCGCCAAGAGCACAGCGAAGAAGGAAGTGTTCACACTGAACCGACGGTTAGTGTGCATGGAACTGAACAGACACAGGTTGCAGAACAACCTTTCACTTTTGAACCAGAAGTGAGAGCAGCCATAGCTCGAGAGTTCTCCGAGTTGATGAAGAATTCTCTGCCAGGTCTGTTGGCAGAAGCATTGAAGCAGGTCAATGGGGAAGGTGGGTCTAACCCGACGGTTGATACCCCGAACACTGAGGCAATCAACGCACCGCCTGCTCGCGGATGCGACTATAAGTCCTTCAAGGCATGTGACCCGCCAGTTCTGACAGGAAAGAAAGACGCAGTAGCTACGTTTGACTGGATAATCCGTATGGAGGCTGCCATCCGTCTCAGCGAATGTCGAGCGGATCAAGTTGTGAAATTTGCTGCTAACTCCTTGAGGGAGGAAGCATCCCATTGGTGGGAAGGTGTACGTCAGGCAAAAGGGAGCGAGATTGTGGATGCAATGATGTGGGCTGACTTGAAAACTTTGGTGATCAAGAATTTCTGCCCAAGGAACGAGATTGAGAAGGTAGAGAGGGAATTTCTGGGTTTGAAGGCCGGGAACATGACGCACCGGCAATATACAACCCGATTCAATGAACTGGCCCGTCTGGTGCCACACCTTGTCACTACTGAAGAGAGAAAGATTGCCTGCTATATTCATGGGTTGCCGGACCAGGTCCGCACCTATGTTAAGGCAAACGCCCCTACTACCTATGATTCGGTAGTAGAACTGAGCGGCGTAGTATTTGATGATCTGGCACTGAATGTCGCCGCCATCGAGGAACCAAAGAAGAGACCGAGCTTCTCAAACAAGCGAACTGGTGGAAAGATGTTTGGGGCTCGCGATAAAAGGGCTCGGGTGGATGAGCCGACTATTTGTAAGAAGTGTGGAAAGGAGCATGTAGGTGAATGTAGACTGGGATCTAACCTGTGCTTTAAGTGTGGCAAGACCGGACACTACGCCCGTGAGTGCACACAACACTACAAGTGCTACAACTGTGGGGATTTCGGTCATCTGAGTAGGGACTGCCCGAAGCCAAGGATGGGGGAAACCGGGAAGGGAAAGGGCCCGGAAAAGAAGGGAGAGGGATCTCGTGCAAAGACTCGTGCGTACGCGCTGACGCAAGACCAGGCCAGAATGGACCCCGACGTGGCGTCAGGTACGTTCGTCCTTGACAACACTCTTGTTTCTGTGTTATTTGATTCGGGTGCCAGTAAGAGTTTTATATCTGCGACTTTTTATAAGAGAGTGAAGTACGCTGTAAGTATACTAGAAAGGGCCTTTAGCGTAGAAACCGCTGAGGGTAGAATTGCGAGAGTGACCGAGGTAGTTGACAACTCTACGATAAAAATAGAAGGTCATAGATTCCCTGTCAGATTGTTTGTTATGGTTTTGGGAGGGTTTGATGTCGTGCTGGGTATGGATTGGCTAACTGCCAACGAAGCACAAATCATATGTAAACGAAAGATAATCCGACTCAAGGCTCCGGATGGTAGCAAAGTCGAGGTTTTTGGAGATCGTGACGTCCCGATGCCAAACGTCATCTCGATGATTAAGGCAACAGATTACTTGAGGCGCGGATGCGAGGCTTATCTGGTGTACGTGATTGACAAGTGTAAGGAAGTGAAGGAACTAGACGATGTACCCGTGGTACGCGAGTACCCGGAGGTGTTTCCAGAGGATTTGCCTGGGATACCACACGATAGAGAAATTGAGTTCCGAATTGACTTAGTACCAGATGCCCAGCCCGTGGCTAAGGCTCCATATCGACTAGCACCAGTGGAAATGAAGGAACTTATGGTCCAACTAGACGAGTTACTTGAGAAAGGATTTATCCAACCGAGCATCTCGCCGTGGGGTGCTCCGGTGTTGTTTGTAAAGAAGAAAGATGGTTCGATGAGAATGTGTATCGATTACCGCGAGTTGAACAAACGTACCGTGAAGAACAAGTACCCGTTACCAAGGATCGACGACTTGTTCGATCAATTACAAGGCGCAAGTTGGTTCTCAAAGATCGACCTTCGATCCGGGTACCATCAGTTGAAAGTGAGGGAAGAAGACATACCGAAAACGGCATTTCGCACACGTTATGGACACTTGGATTGACGAACGCCCCTGCAGCGTTCATGGATTTGATGAATAGAGTGTGTCGACCAATGCTGGATCGATCAGTAATCGTATTCGTTGACGATATCCTCATCTACTCCAAGAATGAGGGTGATCACGCGTGTCACTTGAGGGAGGTATTGGAAGCTCTGAAGAAAGAAAAGTTGTATGCTAAGTTCTCCAAATGCGCGTTCTGGCTTAGGGAAGTCCAATTCCTAGGTCACGTCATTAACCCGAACGGCATTATGGTTGACCCAGCAAAGATAGTAACGGTAAGAGAATGGAATGTTCCTGAGACGCCAACTGAAATCCGTAGTTTCTTGGGATTGGCGGGCTACTATCGGAGATTCATCCAGGATTTCTCGAAAATAGCTTCGCCGTTGACGAAGTTGACTCGGAAGGAGGTAAAGTACGAATGGGGTTCGACCCAGGATGAGGCGTTTAAGGAATTGAAGAAGAGGCTTACCCAAGCTCCAGTCTTGGCCCTCCCCGAGGGCAATGAAGACCTAGTGGTGTACTCTGACGCTTCGGGTCAGGGATTGGGATGCGTGTTGATGCAACGCGGGAGAGTGATCGCGTATGCGTCACGGCAGTTGAAAGTTCATGAAACTAATTATCCGACTCATGATTTGGAACTTGCTGCTGTCGTATTTGCATTAAAAATCTGGAGGCACTACCTGTACGGGGTGAAGTTTACTATTTACTCTGACCACAAAAGTTTGAAGTACTTCTTCGAACAAAGAGAGCTTAATATGAGGCAGAGGCGATGGTTAGAACTCCTAAAAGATTATGACTGTGAAATCATATACCATCCTGGAAAGGCAAACGTGGTGGCTGACGCTCTAAGCCGAAAGGATGTGCCTACTCCTATTAGAGTGAAGGCTTGCCAGTTGGTGGTAACTTCAGATGTGATGAGAGAAATTGAAAAGGCTCAAGATGAGGCACTTAAAGAGGAAAACATAAAGAAGGAAAGGATGGTTGGCCAACAGGACAAGTTGGAATATAACACCCTTGGTGTTAGGACACGTTTTGGGCGGATATGGATACCTATGGGTGGCGAGCTTAGGACCAAAATCTTGGATGAGGCTCATAAGTCTCGTTACTCTATCCATCCCGGTACCAATAAAATGTGCCAAGATCTGAGGAGGGAATACTGGTGGCCTGGAATGAAATGTGACGTGACGAAGTATGTAAGCAAGTGCTTGACTTGCTCGCAAGTAAAGGCCGAGCACCAGAAACCGTATGGAAAGATTCAACCACTTGATATACCGGAATGGAAGTGGGAACACATTACCATGGACTTCATAACTAAGCTACCTCACACAGCTAAAGGTCATGACACCATTTGGGTAATTGTGGACCGTTTAACGAAGAGTGCTCATTTCCTACCTATTCGCGAGACGTTCTCGTCGGAAAGGTTAGCGGAAGTGTTTATTAATGAAATAATAGCACGGCATGGGATGCCATTGACGATCGTATCTGACCGGGACACACGATTCACATCGAAGTTCTGGAAAAGATTTCACGAGGCGATGGGCACGAGGCTTATTATCAGCACAGCATTCCACCCGCAAACGGATGGTCAGTCCGAAAGGACCATTCAGACATTGGAGGATATGCTTCGTGCTTGTATTATCGACTTCGGTGGCAGTTGGGACAGCCATCTGCCGTTAGCTGAATTCTCATACAACAATAGTCATCACACGACGATAGGCATGCCGCCTTACGAAATGTTGTATGGGAGAAGATGTAGGACCCCGGTTTGTTGGGGTGAGATTGGACAGAAGGAATTAGGAAGTCTCGAAGTCGTAAGAGAGACGTCGGAAAGGTTTGATCAGATCAAAGCGCGAATGAAGGCCGCACAAGATCGTCAGAAATCCTATGCGGATAAACGACGAAGGCCTATTGAGTTTAATATTGGTGACAGAGTAATGCTGAAAGTGTCACCATGGAAGGGAATCATACGATTCAGAAAGAGAGGAAAGTTAAGTCCGAGGTTTGTCGGACCATTCAAGATAATGGCACGGGTTGGGGAAGTTGCTTATCGGTTGGAGTTGCCTGATGAGTTAAGTGGGATTCATCCTACCTTCCATGTATCACACTTGCGAAAGTGTTTGGCGGATGAATCGGCTCACGTACCACTTACCGACATCGAGGTCGACAACAGCCTTAATTACATCGAAGAACCTGTGGCCATCCTTGATCGAAAGGAGAAACGTTTACGTAATAAAGTTATCCAATTGGTTAAAGTCCAATGGAAGCATCAAAAGGGATCGGAAGCCACTTGGGAAACGGAGAAGGAAATGAGGGAGTCGTACCCTCATCTATTTGACTTATGATAGGTTTCGGGGACGAAACCTATTGTAAGGGGGGTAGACTTGTAACATCCCGAAAATAAACGACGATTTTATTAACAGAATAAACGAACGAGGCATGACGGGTCGGGTCGGATGGGTCAGCGGGCTATAAATAGCCTATGCCACCTCATTTTCTCTCATTTGCAACCTTTAGAGAGAGAAAACCCGTAGAGAGAGAAAGTGTCGGAATTGCACAAAATCGCACCCGTTCGTGTCTCCTGCACTCGTGAAGAGAACCTCCAAAGCGGAATCGTCATCCAGGTAACCATTCGAGCTAAATCTGAGTTTTAGTTCGTTTTTGGGTTTTTTCGGGTTTTGGGTGAAAAGGCAAGGCTTGAACGGATGAAACTGATAAATAAACATAGATTTAAGATCCTTAATGGAAAACGAACGTTTTGGATGCAACAAATTCGGGATCTTGACACGATCAGACCCGAATGTGAAAGTTAGGGTTTTTCGCCAAGAACAGGTCGTGCGCACTTGCTAAGTGCGCACAGAGCAGGAAGAGGAACCTGCGCACTTGTTAAGTGCGTAGGAAGGGAAGTCTGCGCACTTGCTAAGTGCGCAGGAAGCAGAGTCTGCGCACTTGCTAAGTGCGCAGACATCAGAACTGATTAAGTGAAGTCAGTATGTTAGAATGGTTAAGCCGTTAGAGTCGGGATTGGTCTGATGTGTTTAACTAATCAATTCAGATCGGAAGTGACGTTGTCGGACCTTCGTTTAGGACAACCCATATTAGCGTATCAGGTGAGTTCTAGAAGCCCTCTTTTAAATGTTTTATATAATGTTTTCGGGCTGGTGGGTATACGTATGAAATGTTGTTTTATAAAATGATGTTTATGAAACTATGTTTACGAAATGAAATGATTTGGAATGAACGGTTTATGGAAAGAAAGTTTTATGAACGGAATGTTTACGAACTAATGTTTATAAAGAAATGGTTTAAAGTAAAGGTAAAGGGTTTTGAAAGTGAAGGAAAGGTTTTGTGAAAAGAAAAGAAAAAGGGCAAAGGTTTTAAAGAAGTCATTACAAATCTAATCTGTCGAATGAATGGAATTGACGAATGAAGTCTGGGAATGAGATTCCCAGCCTTGTGGTAGATTATGGACAGCGAGCCATAGTTACCATAAGAACAACAGGGGCAGTGTCTTAGTGGCCTGCCAATGGTTTGATGTTGTACAACTGGTATGGAGTAACGACGGTTACTCAGGGGTTAACGTGACCCCACGTGAGGTTAAATTATGATCCGACGATGTTATGGCTGAGAGTCATAACCGTCGATGGAAGTTGTCGGTCAATGGCTGAGAGCCATAGCCTTCAATGGAGGTTGCCGGTCTATGGCTGAGAGCCATAGGGGGGTAACTGAATGGGTATTGTCGGTCCTCGTGCAGTTAGCCTTGGGGGCAATACCAAAATGGGAATTGACAGAATGTTGTGGCAACGACGGTGATACGTAACGGTTGACCACGACATGCAGGGTTCCTTCGGGGACACAGAGACGCGTAACGATACAGATTTTAGATAGTAATGTATGACTTAAATGAATGTTAAATGTTTTAAACAAATGATCCGTTCAATGTGTTTAAATGTTTGAAGGTTTTCAATGATGAATGAAAGGCCCTGTTTTCTTATACGTGATGTTAAACCCTAATGAATGTTTTGAATGATGAACCGTTTCTTAAATCAAACGAAAACTAGAACTCACCAGCGTAGCTGACCTTTTTAGTATGCACATTCAGGTTAAGGCAGGTATGGACGATGGACGGTGATGCTTGGCAAGCGAGAAGAGTTACCCGGTCGATCATGAAGACTGGCATCCCGTTATGAGTTGTTTATGTTAAGTTTATGTAATTGACAATGTACGCTTCCGCATGTATGAACAAGTTTTTAGTTATGTTGAATGAATGATTCCGCTGCATTATTTGATACTCATGTTTAAGAACTGTTTGTGAATGAGTAAATCCAACGAGTGAGGCCTCCCGGGTTTGGGGCCTTACATCCCGGGATGAGTGTTTACTTATAGGCTAAAACATGTCTCCTTAAAAGTTATATGAGTTTAATTAACCTTAATGTGTCATAGTATTCAAGTGATTATGTCACTATTCGAGTACAATCCAAACTATGATTTACTACTTCACCTATTATCTTATTCCCTTTTAAATTCAATCAACTTTCATAAGTTCTTACATCTCTTCTTGTCTTGTACAAATCTGTAGAATGTCTCCCCGTCGTGCTACCGTGACCAACAACAACACCGACATTGCTGCTATCCTTGCACAACTTGTAACTCAACTCACCCAAGCTAATGGAGCCATTAGTGGTACCCATGGAACTAATGGAGGTGGTGGTGCCAACCCACCCCAATGCACTTTCAAACACTTTAACTCATGCAACCCCGTCAAGTTCTATGGTACCGAAGGGGCTACAGGCCTTCTTCAATGGTTTGAGAGCATTGAAAGCACTTTTCTCAACAGTGATTGTCCTGACCATCTCCGGGTTCGCTATGCCACCAGCGTCTTTCAGAAACGGGCGCTCACTTGGTGGAATGATGAGAAGAGAAACAGGGGTGTGGATGTGACCATGGACTTGCCATGGGATGAAGTTAAGAGACTCATGACCGAGGAATTCTGTCCTCGTAATGAAATGAAGAAGTTGGAGGCTGAGTTTTGGGATCTTACCCAAGACAGTGGTGAAAGTTTAGCTTACACAACTCGTTTCCATGAGTTAAGTCTTCTGGTACCCCACATGGTCACTCCACTGGCTCGGGGTATTGAGAAGTACATCTGTGGTCTACCCATGAAAATCCAAGATACAGTCCTAGGAAGAAATCCAGCCACTCTTGAAGACGCTATCCGCTTAGCTGCCACATTAACCGATAACCATGTGAAGGCGGGTACACTAACAAGAAAGGCACAAAGAAAGTCACTGACTCAACAGCCTCTTCTGAAACCTCTCAGGAAGACAAACCCAAACCTCCTCACTCCAATAAGAAACGTAACTTTGTTGTCATTACCCCTGCCGTACCAATCAACCAAGTAGCTCCCCTAGCCCAAAACCATAATAAGAAACCATATGCGGGCAACAACCCTCTGTGCAACACGTGCAACTATCACTACTTCCCAAACATGCCATGCCGTCTATGTGCCAATTGTGGAAGGTATGGTCATGTAGCGAACACTTGTCAATCCAGACCACATGTTAGTTAAACCCACCAAGGGAACCGAGCCAATCACCAAGCTGCCAATCAAGTTGTACCAGCCATTACTAATGGGCGTACTTGTTATGAATGTGGTAATCCAAACCACTTCAAAAACCAATGCCCAAGGATAGCCAATGCAAACCAAGGTGGTGCTCGTGGGCGTGCCTTCAACATAAACACTAACGAAACTCAAGTCAATGCCGAGGCAATAGATGAAACCAATTGAAGCCAGTGCAAGATGGAGTCGAATAGGGACCTAGTCGGGAATAAATTATGCATTGTAATCCTTTATGTTATTTTTGTCATTATTGGAACTATTTACACCTACTACGGTTTGCCCCTATAAACTTGAGCTTGCTAGCCAACTTCAGAAAGTGAATCACTTCGCCATTAACGATTTTAAAAGTTAAAACTCATCTACCTACATTGTGCATGAACGCCAGGTAACACACCCGACCGCCTACAAAATCCGATAGTTTCCGATACGCATGAGACTCAAATACACATTCATAAAATACATAATACTAGAGTGATCACATTATACATATTTGCTGATACATGATACCAAATTGTTCACACTATACATGAAACGCATTTGCTTACAACATGCCTAACACTAGATCATATATGAAACATGAGTGTTTACGTTATACACGGAATTAGATTGTTTACATTGTTTCAAAATGACTAAGTACATCATACACAAGGCACGACTATTCACCCTATCCCTGAAAGCTACTCGGGGTTTGACGTATTCTTGTTCAAACACGAGGAAGCTATGAAACCCTAAATTATGCCACGTTATTACTCTTTAGTACCCAATTGGCTCTACTATCTATGGACATAGTTATTGTTAGCAACACATACGTGAAAGCAATAGTTACGAATTAAGTGTTTTTGTGTTACCCCCTGGACCCCACACACAATGGGATGAACTATGTGGACCATGCAACGATTTGGATAATTACGGGTGCACACGTAATTATAAAAATCAGCGCATGAAAGACATAGTGAAATCTGTCGTGTGTTATGACATGAAACCTATCGTGGAATATAGTAACAATACTAATGTGATATGATAAGGACGTGGTGGATATGCCGCTGAGACTTCCTATATATAAGTGTTCCTGTCATAAAATCAGGAGTAGCGTTACTCTTGCCACGTAGAGTCTTATGTTGTTTGACGGGACCAATGTTTGTGAAACCTTTTATCCACTGATAATTCCTGGACATATTAGATTACATTTTAAACAAACTTCGATCATCTAATCCCCATCAATGCATTTCATCCTTGGAATCCAAATTATTATTCAACAGACTTTCTTCTTGAGTTCATTTCAAAACTAAACCCACTATCATCATTCGTGTCTGATCGTGAGAAACAAACCTGAATCTTTTTATCAATTGTACTCATCAAACCGACAGTCAAAACTCGTGAAGAATCCAAACTCATCTCTTTCCCTAATTCAGTAGCCTACATAAATTCAATTTTGGGACGAAATTCCCTCAACTAGGGGATACTGTAACATCCAAGATTTTCTGGCATTATTTTTATTAAATTTTATACAATAATAACACTTCATTTCAAACCAGTACTTACCACATTAATTCGACGAATAAATTCAATTTTTTTTTATTATTTTTATTTCAACCTTGCAATAACATGTTATTCTCTATTATTATATATATGAAACATATAAATGCATGTTTATATATATATATATATATATATATATATATATAAATACATTATTAGAATAACTATGCACTTTAAATCATGAGTTTATAGTTTAAATTTATATATCCTACAAATTTTACTCCCATATGTTTATATATATATATATATGAACATATATGTACTATTGTGTATAAAATACGTGTGTTAAAAACATTATTTTTATAAACTTAGTTATGTATACAATTTATAAAATTTTAAAACAAAAAATCAATTCATAAATATAAATACATAATTATTTATAATTTTAACCTATTGCTTTGACACATTGAACACTTGAACCCCATTCAAGTCATGAGACCAATTTTGACTTTTAAAAGTCAAACCACACAAGAACCTCAAAAATCAAGACTGAAATCAATCAGATTCGTTTGATATAGGCCTTCAATATTTACATAATCTGGTATTGACCTCTCCTAAACCCAAATAACAATCCAATTCAACCCAATACGTGGCTTAATTCAAAATTCAAACCCAGTAGACTCTCCAAAGTTAAATCGAGTTGAATCCGGCTGTAATCGTGAAAATTGACGCGTTTGATACCTGCAAATCATGCCTAGCCTATGCTCGTATGATTCCAGGCCACATTCGCGTCCCGATTCACTCCCAATCAGCTGAATTACGCATAACCCGTTCGATAACTGTCATCCTCAAATCGCGTCCGAATCATGTAATAAAGAGGGAATTAAACGAAATTATACACACACACATCTTCGCATAAGTCATTACAAACCCTCCCAACCCGCAATAGACTTGCATTTCACCTCTTAAGCCCTGTCAAGCTCCGAGAACGACGAGCCTTTGCGTTCTATCAAACTCCTTCAATTCATAATCATTCCAGGTAATTTTTATATCAAAAGTTTCATTTTAGTTCAAAGATTGAAAGCCCCATAATTTGGGTGGCTGGTTTTTCTTAATCGGGTGAAATTAAATGGTTAGGGTTTGGGTTTTCAATCGGGGACGATAAAGGGGAGGGAGAAGGGTTCGACTTATGGGTTTTGATGTTAGGGAAACCGAGTATTACCAAGGCATATGCCCTGGTCTACCGGTAAAAACCCATGCGCAACACAGACATGGTCGAGGGTTCGAACCAACCCCGCACCTTGTCTTTTCTTTTGTTCCCGTGTCTTGATCTCAGAACCGAATCCCTTTGAACCAGTGCTTAACATATATTCGAACCGGCATAAGACCAGGTTGGTCTCTCTGGTCCAGTGGTTAACACACCAAACCTTCACCGGGCAGACCCGGGTTCGACCCGGGCAAGCCCTTTTATTCTTTTTAACCCTTTCTAACATTCCAAAAATTCTACAAAAGATATTTTTACAGACTTAATACCATTTAGGTCTGATTAGTACAATAATTAGCATTCTTTTTCATAAAAATAACTATTTTTACAAATTTAGTTCTGTAAAACCTCATTTTAATCATTTAAAAATATATTCTAAATCAAATTATTAATTTTTTTTATAAAGTATTTAATTACCTAAATTCATAAATATTGTGATGAGATTTTTATAAAGATACATTTTCATAAATCATTTGTTTTACTATTAAAACTATATATATTGTTAGAGTTTAAACAAATAAAACTTTTCTAATATATAATCACAATGTTTCTTTTAAAAAAAAACATATCACTTTAATAATAACTAAATAAATAAATTTATTTATTAGTTACCTTTAACATCAACAAATTCAAGTAGGGTTTTAATTTGTACTAGTATATATATTTTTGACACATTTACACAAATAACAAAATAAAATAAATTTATTCATTTAAATATTCACAAATATATATTTTCTCATTACTTCTTCTAAATAAATAAATAAAACGAAATTATTTATTTAATTTATTTAGTTATCCAAATATAAACCCTAAGTCCATTAATATTTCATTTAATTTACATTTCTATGCATAAGGTTATTCTAAACACAATTTCAAAACTTACATCTCATATTCATAACTTGACAAAATCTTTGTACAAGACCCTACACCCACTCCCTTTGGAAACCTAGACTCTACTTTAGACATTGTACACAATAATAATTCAAGTTCATACAATCCAACTCTAGGTAAATCTTGTGGCTAGAAATCACTTGTGGTACCTATTCCTCGTACTATCTACATCGTTGATACAGGTGAGTTTACATAGCCCCCTTTTTTTCCTTTTGAACATATTTGGGGTGAAACGTGATTACATTCAAACATTGTTTACAATTGCACACGTACAATTCTATAATATGATCATATGTGTTTATTTGTGCTTTATGCTTGAATGCTAATTGTTAAGGCTACATATACATGATATACACGTGCAAACACAAATACATTACTTCAGCCTAACATGTGTTGTTAGGCCCTACATTAGGATAACATGTGTTGTTATGCCCTACATTTACATCAGGATAACATGTGTTGTTATGCCCTACATTAGGATAACATGTGTTGTTATGCCCTACATTTACATCAGGATAACATGTGTTGTTATGCCATACATTAGGATAACATGTGTTGTTATGCCCTTCAATTACAAAGTTTCATTTGTGCATCTAGCTTTACTTAGATTCTCCATAAATGCTTTATAAACCATGCATCATATGAATTGTACACAAAACATTTGAACTTTACTTGTGGTGTCAAAACCTATGTATGCTCACCAACTATTTATAGTTGACCCTCTCATTTTGTCATGTTTCAGGTACAGTTGTTTGAGTTGTGATTCAAGCTACATCACTTAGGGTTGAGGACCTAGTCTTAAATTTTAATATGGAGATTCATGTATTCTTAAATTCTTGTAAATGATGTAAATGATTACTTGTGTTATGAAATGAAACTTATTGTCTAATTACTTCAACTTTAGCAAACCATGAGCTTGTGAACAGTCTACATGTCCCGCCCCGACGTTTCTGCTGTCGGTTGGGGTGTGACATCTAGTGTTAGCGGTTGTTAATGTTTTCTTAGTATAAATACATGTTTGTGGCGTATAAATCTCGCGCAATCAAAGGATTGATCTCCGAACCTCTTAGAGTCAGTACACTATAGTGGTAACCACCTCGATGGCTTTACTATGTAACATTGCATAATAATGTACGAGTTATCCTGTATTGACACTATTGCTGCTAGTAGTAGATACGTTAATACTCTATACTGGTACTTATTATTTATGGATGTCTAGTGTAACCTTGTCACGCTTTGACTTGAGTGATAATATAAGCATATCTCAATCCGACGACCCTTCAAGAACCGTTTGCCCTTATTCAAATTAAGGAGTGGTCAATTACCTTATTGTGGGAGTAACACACAATCATTTCTTTAAACCATCAAATCTATCGTTGCTGAACTTTCAATAATTCCCTTTTAAATTCTATCATGAATTGATTCCCACGAGAGCAAACACACATATAAACTTGGAGTATGTGTCCGCATACTTTTAGAAATCGGTGTACATGAATGCACATCTACCTCTCATTACTAAGGATGGTGATCGTCCTATACCACGCTGAGGAAAACGATCACATAATGAAGTACTTCAGCATCAAATCCTTAATGGTTTACTATCGTATGTGAGTTCACTTGATTTGTGAAAACTCGCTATTTTAATTTACAACGAGTAAACATTCTTTTCACGACTTACTCACTATACAAATAGGACCCAACTGGTTTTAAACCCTTCTGTTTATGGGACTCTGATGATGACTATATCTCCTTGAGGTATAGCTGACATCGTTCACAAGGCGACATAATCAAAGGATCTCATAAATCTACTCATTCGCTTTAATACATGCTCAACAGTAACGTTGTACTGTTATTTGATACAATGACATCTCAATTCCTTACACAACCAATATCATTAGCTGATGAGGTATCCACTTATTCAACATTACCGACTATCATTTGAAGCGAGCGAAAATTCTCCCTAATAATTCTGAAATAAAGTAGGTATACAAAATCTTAGTCCGAGTATGAGTGAGAAATTTCGAGGAAAAAATTTGTAACACCTCAAGAATTCCTAAGAAAATAAAGGACTAAACTTGCTAATTTTCATAGTTGAGGGGTGGATATGTAAATAAATAAAGTTCGGGGACTAAAAGTGAAAAGTGGTGAAAGTAGACAGATGTCGGACCGATATCGGTCCGTTATGTAGAACGGAAGGGATGAACCAGGCGATGACACGTGGCCCAGGACTCATCGGACGCGTGGCTCAATAGCGAACCGATATCTAAACCATAAGGACCATTATGTAGGCCTGAAGTCAATGAGGCGGCTAATAGCCATAGCGGATCGACACCCCCTCAAATAACGGTTCGCTATGAGTGCCCATTTACCCCTATAAATACTTGATCGATCTCAGCACTTTACACACATAAACACACTCTCCTACACACACTCTCTGACATTCCGATCTCGAGCCCCGGTTCGCGTACGAGAGTCCGGTTTCTGAGCATTCGACTCTAAATCTGCTTTAGATAGTGCTGAGGTAAGGTTCCGAACTCTCATCAAGCTTTGATTATGAACCATAAATTACGATTATGTAATTAAGTAATGTTATGATTATCTAGGAGCTCTACCCGAGGTGTTTACCACATTACTGATTTATAAGCCGAAATACTACTGAGGTGAGTTCTTAAACCGTGATGCACAAACCCTTTCATGACCTTGTTTGGCATGATTGATTTGTGAAACATTTTGAGTGTCTTGAAAAGATTGTACCAATTATTTATATATAACGTATTCTAAGCACTTATTATATTTCACTTGCCCGTGGAACGACATGTTGGACAGGACCCGTGGAACGGTCTTTAGTTATATATATACTGAATGATTATTCATAGCTATCTATGAATTTGGGTGTTGAAGCCCTTGAATGTGTTCAAGATACTTTGGTGAGTCATTTTAATAAACTATTTTAGTTTATGAATTCACCAGCTTTGTGCTGACCCATGTTTTATCAAATGTTTTTGACCGCATCACAGGTAGTTATTAGACACGACATTCCAGGACTAGAATGAAATGATGAACGATCCAGATGATGGGCATGCCAGGAACTATAAGCCCCGAATGACTTGTTCCTTGTTAGGAACATATGATGTAACTTTTTGTTGAACATGATGTAAACAATGTTTTGATGTTAATAAAAGTTATAATTTAGTCTTCCGTTGTGTGTTTTTGATATCAACGTCATAGTAACTAGAAGGCAACCTTCTGACCGGTATGTAGTTATCTGATAAACAGAATGTTTTGTCTAGGAAAAGGCGGTGTATAAATCTTCCCTAGACCCGTCGCCCTTACGTGGGAACATATCCGTTGGAGGTACTACACTGGTTATATAACTGTCCTATGTTACGGGCGTGACAAAATTTCTTTAAGGAGGGGAGAAGGCGACACCCGACAAATTCAGGTTCATATCCATACCCGGCTAAAACATAGATTCTAGTATATGACATGCATCCGGCCTTATTTTATAGTAATTAAGTCCATTTCACACTTAGCAAGTCAATCCGTTTACACATGTCGGTAATCCGAAAGATTACCACGTCAAACACACGTCCTGGAGCACGATCGTTGGTGATAATTTAAAACAAATACCTAGACATATAATCTGTGCGTGTAAATTTCATGTAACACTGTGATTTAACTAATCATGCCTATGTGAATTTTTCGGTGATTTATAGAGATACTTTTATTTTCAGCACAGTCCGGTGGACACGCAGTGTGCACTAGCTAGGTGAATAATTCTAAGCAGACACTTAGATGTATATTTGGTGTGCACAAATTACATGTAGTACTGTGATATGCTATTTTAAGCCTCTATGAAATTTTCAGAAATTTTCTAAGAAACTTTCTGTTTAAACGCTGACTGGCCAGTCTGCAGTATGTACCGACATTTCCAAAAAAAAAATAAAAAAATTTTATATGTTAAACATACCAATATGAGTCAAATTATTTTTAAGTAATTTCATTCATACCAATTCAGGAATTCCGTCAATAAATCAGTGACTATTCGTTTTCCACCACCCGGTATCCCAAGACCCTATAAATACCCCTCACTCCTCACTCACTTCCATCTTCTTTACCAACCCACCTCTCTCTCTTCCCCCCCCTGCCCGAGAACACCACCACCACCCCATATCTTCATCTTTTTTTTTGTTGTTTTGATCATTTCTCAATCAAATCCAAGCTCTCAAGTGTGATAATCAAGCTTTTACAAGAGAAATCATCCATCTATCCATCCATTTCGATTTTGGTAAGCATCAAAACCCATTTCTTACAGGAATTCCAACCATATTATTCAGTAAAACGTTCTACAAATATTTCAAGGGAATGTCCTACGGGAATTCCAACTACTTTGTTTCAAGATTTACAAAGAAAGGTTTTACAAAATCCTTAGGGTATGTTTCAAAAGTTTTTCAAGGAAATAAACTTCTATTGTGGCACTTAAACCTGTGAACTCACCAAATTTATGTTGACATTGTTAAGCATATTTTTCAGGTATCGTCTAGAAATGGCACGATTGGAATAGGCTAGTCATTTGAATTAAAACACTAGAAGCCGAAGGGACATATTTTACCTATATGGTTCTAGAACATTGTACTAGTTTATGTTATTACTTGTAATGGTGTTCAACACTTTAGAAATCTTCATTTTAGCTTTCGCAACTATGCAATGATATCAGTCGTTGCAACCTTGAGTTATTTATTAAGTAAATAATTTGGGGGTGTGACACCGTGTCATAACGACGCCGATGCAAACCTGATCGCGTTCTCAAAGTCAATAAAAAACAATATTAAAATCTAACCCCTAGCTACCTTAAATTATAGTATAGTGAAGTAGGGTATCGTATCCACATCGAATTGGTGGAAAGTGTTTAATTATAAAACTATTTAAATTCACATTAAAAAGGAACAAACTTTAAAACTTTTAAAAAACAATAATGAGAAACAGGATTGCTTCCAGGTTCGGATTACAAGTTCGGTGATTACAGATTTGTACTAACTATAAATCACATAGACATGACTCGTTGACTACCAAGTTTGATAAATAATTGATAACGAAGACAGTGACTACACTAAGCAATGATTATAAATCGGATACTTGACACAAGTTAATTACCCAATAATCAATTACCAATTCAACATACCAAGCATAGACACACAATGGCTCACGATATAAAACCGAAAAACTGATGCATGCATTAACTTAATAAATCAAAGTGTTTTAACCAAACCAAGAAACTATAAGATCCAAACAACCAAACGATTACAAGAATCCTATACCAAAACAAGTATGAATTAGATGTATCACTTACAAGCGAACCCTACACCTAGAAACAACCATGAAAGAACTAACCGCTCATCGACATCATCGTTGATTCTTCAATGATTGGTGTAACTTGATTTATCATCAAAAACTCAAAAAGGTTGGAAATTTATCTCTGGAAATCGCCTTAGGGAGGCTCTGGGATGGATGAATGCAAGTTAATTCGAGAATAGACTCCCCATTGGCTTATAATTGCAATTAGGTTTAATTTTCTGAATTTCTTATTCTTTGCGTACCGCGAACCAAGGTTGGATAATCTTCGCGTGGCGCGAAGGCCAAAATAGTCGCGCCCCATAATTAACTTCCTCGCGTACCACGAAATCTTGCTCCTAGTTCCATGAATTTTGACTTTTGTTGACTTTGACTTCTCTGGGCCTGTGTATGCTGCTATCCTCTTGATTTATGCTTCGTATTTCCCGCTCTATTAGCATCTTAAACCTGTGACACTCAACAGAACCAAATGCACATAAAACATACTCGATATACGAAGCTAAACGCTTAAGTGATACGACTTAGACTCTTATACACAAGATATTTAGCACTACATCACATCCCCACACTTGACCTTTTTTGTACCGAAAAGAATTATGCAATGGAATCATAATCGGAAACTTGCTATTTCACACTTTCAATTATTCACAGCTTTGTTGTACTAACACGTTAATCGTAACAATCAGTATTTTGATCCGATTAAACCGAACCACCGACTCTCAAGCCCCCGATTATGTGACCTACTATATTATACATTACCAAGCACATAGTCTATCTATGTGTCTCACACTCAGAAAGCTAATACTCAGCCTAATCCTATCTTAAGGTCATGTTTAGGCCCGGGTTAAACCTTACAGATTTTTCACCACTATAAACACAAATTTGTATGTTTAAAAGTTAAAATGGTTAATGGATCGATGGATGAATGATATGATATTTGATTAATAATATATGAATAAACCTTGACCATTAGTGTTTCAACCAAGTCACTATCCCAGAGGGTAACACATAAGTTGTAGTTTTTAACTTTGAAGTTCATAAGATTCAGTTTAGTGGTGTTTCAACCAGATTTCCACCTCAGAGGGTAACACATAAACCTCACTTAGTTATCCATATATTAATTACTTAAAAGTCTAGCCCATGGTGTTTCAACCAAGCCTGTAACTCGGAGGGTAACACGTAGACGAAACTCAAGCTGTCAAATTCAATTAATTAAACTCATTAATGATGGATTATGGAACGTGGGCGCCACCAACTTTCGGATATATTTTCATAAAAAAAAGTGGTGTGCCAAAGAATTTTAAAAACTTATAATTTTTTGTTTATAGTGGTACATATCACCCTATATTGACAGTTTCGACCTTACCGACACCCCTAAAATGAGAACCCACAAGACATCCTGAATTAATTATTCAATTTTAACCTACATACACTATCAGGATATTTGAGCTCTTACGTCGGTTGAGCCTACCAAAACATTACAAATTATACATGTTTTTTATTTTCATTATTCATTTATATTCCACAAGTAAAGTTTCCAATTATACCTATCATTTTCCATTTAGTTGCAACAGTTCTAATCCAAAGACATTTTTGAAATTTTTTATGGATTTTTCAGATTTTTATGACTCAAAATACAGACTCAAATTATAGACCTTGACTAAGGTCTCCCCTCCCCACACTTGAACTCGACATTGCCCTCAATGTAGGAAGAGCGACTATAAAAATAAATATACAAAAATAAAGAAAAATTAGCTAGTCAGACGATCGTATAGCATTTCATTCGCGATCGCTGAAAAAATCTGCTAATGGGTTGCCTTTTACAATATAATCAAGTTAAGCTCGGAATGTCACCACCCGAATGAAGATTGAGTACGTGAAATTTAATCCAAACCTACAAAATTAAACTCGAAACAGACCCACAAGAATCATATCGACTCAATAGAAAGACTCAATGAAAATTAAAAGACACTACGGACTCGACACGACACAAAAAAAATTACAAAAATGAAAAATAGGGAAAAAGGACCATTTTTGGGTCACTCGCGTGTCGCGAGAAACAAATTCCAACTCTTCGCGTACCGCGAAGAGTGGAAAAACACCCGACCAACATTGAAAGTCTTCGCGTGTCACGAAGAACTCCCCTTGGCTTTCGCGTACCGCGAGGACACCTGCTTGACAGAAAGTTTCGACGATTTTCGTGCTTAGAAAAAATTTTGGCCTCTAAAGTCAAATTTTCAACCTTTTCAAAAATGCATTCCAACACCCCAATGATGTTCATACATACTTGGAACACTGTTTATGATGATTTTCCTTACTCGTATGGTCCTAAATCCCTGACAAAACTTAAAACTACGCAAAAACATACCAAAAACACTAAAAACTTAGACTCACGACTCTACAAAGTCTACACACGGTATCTCCCCCCCCCCGAGAATGATGCATGGTCCCATTGCATTACTACAAGTCTCAGCATTCCCAGAACGTCCCTACACTTGGGCTCTTCCTAGATAAAAGCATAAAAACATAACAAAAACCTAACTCACTTTCGTAGGAACCACGGATGCATTTAGCACATGCAACAAGACTTTTAAACCCCTCGGTTATCACAACCCGACCAGGGGCTAGGCGTGACGATCAAATACCAAAACAAAACACAACGAAAATAAACGTGACATATATTTTATAAATGTCATGAGTCCAACTAAGTTAAAATTTACATTTACAACTTTACATTTCTTCTATATAATAACAAAAATAAAATAAAATAATGGCTTCTATCTTCCCCTCAAAGCTTTCTCGGGTGGAATCTATGGCTCGACATAAGTATTCTAAAGGAATCATCTATCTTCAAGCAAACTCGTGTCTAAGTTGCTAATTTCCAACTCGAGGAGGGTACCTGAATACATGCTTAAAAATATTGTGTCAACTAAAAAGTTGGTGAGTTCACGAGTTTAGTTAATAGAGTGTTTATATTGAGAATCCAAATATGTATGGTGTAAAATTAAAAAAAGTTCACAATCAACCCTGTGCCCACAACCCATGGACATCTAGAAATAATAATATACCCCTAACCCATACCCCTTATTGTTATGGGTCTAATTACTCATGTGTGCCAACATGAGTTTAAAACTATTAAACGAATATATGTCACAAGATATATATTATCATTATATGATTATCATTCCATGAGAGGTTGTCCCAGTTACGTCGGGCCCATGGTGTGCGGGGGTTTCACCAGATAGTACTACCCATATATTTGATGGCTCCAAAGGAGTTACTGATTGTGTGCTAAAGTTCAGGGATTCGTTATGTCAGCTAAAATGGCCTTATTTAATTATTACACCAAGTATGTAAACTATCACCCTCAAAAGTTTAAGTAAAAGAGGGGGAAAAGCACATTAACTCACCTAGTAATCTTGTATATGTCCAAACAATATGCTAAAGTTGCGAGCTTGCTATCGTGTGTGTAGGCATTAAGACAAATCCTAATTATGATTGTGACATTAGTAATTTATACTAGAGTAATGTCATTAAACGTGTGGTTGAGCTCGACCGATTCTTTAGAGTGTTGGGTCGTTTGGTAAAAATCTTGGGTTGTAATCTCCATTTATTATTCTAATAGATGTACTATAAAAGTGTTGGTTCGACTTAGTATTCTTGTATTGAAGTAATACTTGTGTATATGCTCTATTATAAGTAGTAAAAATAATAATTATTCGACCCGAATCAAACTAATACTAAGTATTATAATAATGGTTCGATTCAGATAAACTAACACTAGCCATTATTTACTTACACGATATATGTGTATAAAAATAAATATATATTTGAGTAGTTGTATTTGTTTTGAAAATAATAATCAGAGTATATAGTTATGTATATAAGTATGAAAGATTTCACGACTATATATGTATGTTATATATCGTAAGTATTAAACCTAGTTATAGGGGTTGGTTTGCAAGTATTGGTAAAATGCCTAAACTTGTATTTACATGACGCTACATAAAAATATATTTGTATCGAAAGTAAATATTTGGAGTTCATAAAATGTTTGTTTATATAAATATACATAATATATTGATAAAGTATTATGTCAAATATCGTTATTGTTAACTATTTGCTAACTAAAATAGGGTTAAGTAAGTACATATGTAAGTATGTCTAAAGTATATAATTTATAAAACTTGAATTATTATATAACAAGTCATAGAAAATATATATATGTATAATATATTTGTTATAAAAAGTAGCTAATTCTTAGTATCTTTAACTATACACATTCGTACTAAATAAATAATTAAGATTGTAATTATAGATACATGTTTGACTCGAATAAGTTAATATATTTGATGTAAGTATGCTTGTGTCAACTCAAACCAAATATATATCTACATATTTGTACACTTTAGAATACACATTGATAATAATTTATATTATGAATATAATTTTAGTAGCATTACAATGCAAGAAAGTAGATATTGTATAATAATAATTGTAATAGATAAAAGTAATGATATCATTTAGGATATATCGTTTGTAATTAATAGTACTAATATTAATGAAAACATTTGTAATGTTAATAATATTAGTGTAAAACATAATATAAGTTTTAGTAATTGTTTTTATGAAAATGCAGGCCGCCTTATGTTATACATGTTCATAAGGCGGCCTGTTTTTATGGAAGCGGTTTGTCCTTTATTTAATATCCCCTCACGTTTTACCATTGCGCGTGACATTAAATATTATTTTTTGGATGAAAAGAAAAAATTAAAATCATATTTCATTAAAAGTAAATAAAGGGATTGTTTAACTACCGATACATGGACGTCCAAACAACGAATTAATTACATGGTATTAACCGCACACTTTATTGATGATGATTGGACATATCATAAGAGGATACTGAACTTTAAGCCAATTTTTAGTCACACGGGTGATGGTATAGCGAGGGATATTGTAGTGTGCTTGCATGAATGGGGGATAGAAAATGTTATGACTATCACAATGGATAACGCATCATCAAATGATGTCGCCATATCACATTTGAAGACTAGGTTGCCTAATTTGTTTCATGATGGCATGTATCTACATGTTAGGTGCTTAGCCCATATCATTAATTTAATTGTTAAGGATGTCCTAAAAGCACCTGATGTAACAATTAACCGTGTTCAAAACGCGGTTAAACACATAAGACAATCACCCCATAGGTTCAACAACTTTAAATCATGTGTTGTTGAAAAGAATATAGTTTCCAAAGCTTTGTTATCTCTCGATGTTTCCACTAATAGCACGTGTGAGATGTTAGAAAGGGTTGTTGTGTTTGAAAAAGCTTTTGAATTATATGATCGGAGGTATAAGAGTTATCATGATGAATTGGGTCAAATTCCGGATCGAACGGATTAGTTATATGCAAACAAGATGGCTAAATTACTAGGACTTTTTAAACGAAAAACAGAGAAGATTTCTGGTTCAACATATGCTATATCACGTCAGTTCTTTTTAGAGGTTATGGATGTGGGTGATAACCTTGATCGAATGGTAAAAGAGAATGAGTTGGAAAAAATTAGCCATTTTAAGGATATGATAGCACTGATGAGACAAAAGTTTGATAAATATATTGGAGATGAAGATAGGAAAAACATGTTGTTTGAATTTGCTGTCATCTTGGATCCTCGAATGAAGCTCCAAATTATACACTTTTTGTAACATCCTAAAAATAATAAAACGAATAAATATAGCGAGACCGGTGATTTAGTTGGAATATTTAAACAAAAAGGGAACGGATGGGCTTGGGCTCGGCTCCAACGGGCCGAGGGAAGCCCAGGTATAAAAGGGGCAAGGCAGCCCACTAGCTCATTTCACCTTCATTTTCACCATCTTAGAGAGAGAAAGGGAGCTCGGGTCTAGAGAGAGAAAGTCGACGGATCGTCACGAGATTTGAGAAGCACGTTACAGCTGAGCTCATGAGCAAAGCCTCCAAATCAGAACTTCAATCCAGGTAATGATTCAACCATAATCTGAGTTTTTGTTCATTTTGGGGTTTCTCGAGTTTTAGCTAAATAGATGATGTTTTCATGGATGAAACTTGAGAATAAGCTTAGAACTAGCATCTAGGGTGAAAACCGCACATTTTGATCAAAGAAAATTGTAAGATTAGCATGATCGGATTAACATGCAAGAATTCTGAAATTTTGGTCCAAGAACCAGGTACTACGTACTTACCAAGTGCGCAGGAAGGAATCCCTGCGTACTTACTAAGTGCGCAGGCAGCAGTCCCTGCGTACTTACCAAGTATGCAGGAGGAAGACTCCTGCGCACTTGCCAAGTGCGCATGAGCAAGTCCCTGCGCACTTACTAAGTGCGCAGGCAGCAGACAGCAGGCAACAGTTTGGTTAAGTAAAGTCAGTAAGTTTAGAATGATTAAACCATTAGAGTTGGGGTTGGGTCTAATGTGTATTTAACTACCTAATCCAGATCGGAAGTGACGCTGTTGGGCCTTTGTTTAGGACAACCTAGAGTAGCTCATCAGGTGAGTTCTATGTGCCCCCTTCTATTTATGTGCAAATGATTTATAAATGTTTTGGGGCTGAAGTGTATACACTAAATGAATAAATGCTATAAGTGTCAATGTGATCATACGTGTATATATATAAATACTTATATATGTGAAAATGAATTATGAATAAAGAATGAAGCGTATGATATAAAGAATGAATGAAAGAAGGACATAACGTAAAAGAATGAAATCTTGCTTTATATTACATATATATTACATGTTATGAATGAATGTAAACGTTATAAACCCTTCTATGACAACGGCTACTTCGGTAGACGGACGACCACGTGATTATTTTGCAACCGGGACGAAAACGTTCCTACGTAAGATAGGATGTATGAAAAGGTAAAAATGGACGGTCGAAGCAATTGCCTTAACTAATGTAGAACGGTTGCATACATAATGGTCACGTGGGAAACGGATGCCCTAGGGCAGACGGACAAAAATGACGGACTACGACGGTAGGACGGTAAAGAGCGGACGGACAAAAGTTGCCGGACGGATTTAATGTTATGACGGACGGTTTTCTAGAGCCGGACGGTAATGAGAAGGGCTACGACGGTAGTTCTGACTGCGATGTCTTCGTGACATTCGCGACAAGTATGATGGGTTGATCTCCCTTAAGATTATGGCCAATATGTGTTCTCCCAAAGAAAGTATGTATGTACATATGTATATACCCTCAATGAATGTTATGTGAGAACAGTAAAGTAAAGAATATTTAAAAGTATGAATATACATATATACCCGGCACAAGACTGACATCCCACTTTTTGTTTGTTAAGAATATGATATGTTTTATTTGTAAAGACTTCCGCTGTTATGATTATGTAATTAAATGATGAATTTTTAATTTAAGTTCAGTATTTATGACTATGTTTATGAGTAAATCCAACAAGTGAGGTCACCCGGTTTAGGGGCCTTACACTTTTCTTGTGAAAGAAAATGTAACTTGATTAGGAAAGACAAAATAATGACAAATGAGGAGTTAAAAAAGATGGTTGATGGAATTAAAAATGAGATGCAATTGTTGGTTGATGAGTATGACCGTTTGTATGGTAGTGGTCAAATGATCCCCCTAAAACACCAAACAAATTTGAACATTATGGAATGGGTGAAAACTCGTTTCTTGATGCTTTTCAACAATATAGGGGAGTTGGAGCTCCTTCTTTTGGTGTTAAAACAAAACTAGAGAAATATTTGAAGAATGGCATTGAAGAGAGTACTAGAAGATTTGATATTGTAACGTGGTGGAAGATAAATTCGGCTCGTTATCTGACTCTTTCCAAAATGGCCAAAGGTAATAGTATTGTTTATTTTTTATGTGTATTAACTGATTTATCTTCGTGCTAAGCCTAATTTTGTTTCTTATTTAGATATATTAGCTATATCAGTTTCAACGGTTGCATCAAAGTCCGCTTTTAGTACCGGGGGACGGTTACTAAACTCGTATAGAAGTTCGTTATCGCCTCCTCTTGTTTAAGCTTTAATTTGTACCCAAAATTGGATTCACAAATCAAGTAAAGAAATCAACGAAAGCAATAATTTTGAGAAACTAGAAGAACTTGCGAACAGTTAGTTTATTTGATTTTATGATTTGCTATGTAATTGTAATTAATGGAAAGTTATAGTTTCTAATAGTTACTTTCTTTAAGATATTTATGAAAACATCGGATCAGTGACGATTGATGAGTGAATAATTGAAGATTGAAAGTATTTTAGTTGGAGTTTGAAGATTCAAGGCATTTAGGAATTGCAACAATCTAGAACTTTGGTTTTTTTTTTTTGTGAGTTTGGAACTTTAATTTGTTTTGTGGAGTATTTTGGGTTTGTTTTTTGTTTTTTGTTTTATGGAGTTGGATTGGAACTTTTTGTTTTTTGTTTTATTGAGTTGGATTGGAACATAATTTGTTTTTTCTTAATCGGTTCGATCCAGGATTTAAGCATGAACCGACCCGTTTAATACGGTTTGGTCCGACCCGAACCGTTTATATACGTTCCGATTCTCGGTTAACATATTTGTATACAAACAGTTCACGGTTCCGGTCCGGTTCGGTCCGGTTCGAACCGAATGCTCACCCCTAGTAATAATGCTAATAATAAGTGTAACATTGTTAGTAAAGGAAATGTTGATTTATAAAGTTTTTAATATAAATATATTTTTAGTAATAATAACAATAGTGATGAACATAAGATTTTTGATAAAAATTACAACTTGTATATTATAAGTATTACTTAGTTTTAAATAAGTTAACAATAATAATAATTATAAATAATAAAAATAATTTAATTCTTTTAACAAAAATAACAACTTATATCGTATTAATATTAATTAGTTATACATAAATACTTATAACTAAATAACCTAATAATAATAAAGATAGTGGTATTATGTTATCAAAATACTAGTGTTTTAAAAAAATACATTTATGTAAATTAAGGACGGTATGTTCTTAATATATATATATATATATATATCTTTTAATACTAATAAAAGAATAATTGTTGTTGACACTTGTCAACTTCTTAATGCATTCTCAATGATTTTTTTCCCCAAATCTTATATCAAGTATTATTATTATTAATTAAATTAATAATATTAATATTAATACTAAGAACAATTACTAATACTAATTATAATTACTAATACTAATTACCAATCAATAATATAAATTATACGTAGTCAGTTACTAATACTAATTACTCAACGGTTGCTGAACCATAATTTTTCATTAATGTGCTGATCTTTACTATTATTTATATTATACTAGCTTAGCACCCGCGTCTACACACGAGGTGTAAAATATCAATACATAAAATTTTTAAATCTTCATGTATATATTTTACAGATGTACAAATGTATTGCATTTACTAAATACTAAGGATAGAAAACAAACTTAAAATATGTAAAAATTAATATATAACTGGGTTTCGAAAATACCGTAATAACTATTTAATATAATTTGACTTTTATTTAATATTTGATTGAAAATAAAAATTACATAATTAGATTTTAAAGTTTTTTATAATAAGTGATAATTAAAAATAAATGTGTTTATTAGTATAATTAGTATTTTCTTTAAAAATATATTATTATTAAAAGATTAAGATGTGTTTATTAAGAGAGAGAGACGGGAAAAAAGATGATAGTGAATATGGAGACGACATGTGGAATGTCAAAAACCTTTATTTATTATATAGTATAGATTACTAATCAATAATAATACCTTTAGAAAAATATAGAAAGTCGTGGTTTCCTGAATTAATACTAATTAGTTCTCCTAATTATTAAATTTCTAAATGATTACAAATTTAAAAATTAAAACTAATGAATTTAAATATCTGACGATATCCACATATTTTGTAAACATTTCAATTTTCTGTATTCCAAATTTTTGATTAAAAAGTTTCATATTTATGTCATAAAATTTACCAAAAATAATTTTCAAATACCGAATCACTGTATTACTACTCAATGTAACCGTAATTTCAATAATTAAATTTGCCTAAAATCATTTAAGAAACGTTATACTGCTGCAATGAATTAGATGCAAAAAAATTTTCATTAATATGTTGATCTTTACTATTATTTATATTAGTAATCAATAATAATACATTTTGAAAAATATAGGAAGTACTGGTTTGCTGAATTAATACTAATTACTTCTCCTAATTATTACATTTCTAAATGATCACAAATTTAAATATTATAACTGTTACGAAGTTTCTATTAGTATCCTAATAATTTTTAAATTTGTTATATAAACTACTCTATCCCCTTTTCCTAATTTCTTACTTATGTTTCTATATTTTTAAATATTTTCTTCACACAATCTGTAAGGTTTGTTGATTCAATTTTTTAACATCTGCTCTTCATCTCTATATTCTATCAAATATGAATCAACCAGTTTCATCTAAAACTTATAAATCGATTTTGAGAATTAAGCATGTTATCATGCAGCATAAATTCAAGAAAATGAGAATTATTGTTCTCTTCTCATTATGGTTCTTCACACATTTATCTTCATGTAAAATAAATTGGATTGATTTTTGATAAATCATTTTATCATGCAATATAAATTCTGTTAAACAATAAAATTTTAAATATTTAATGTTTCCTTTATTTTTTAATGATTATCACTCCATGTTTTATTTAATGTTTCCTTTACTTTTTAATAATTATTACTTCATGTTTTATTTTTTAATTTATTAATGAACAAGTTTTTGTTGTTTAATATATTTAACATTTGATATCAATCATTAATAAGTTCTTTTTTACATATTTTACGTGTTTGAGTTTTGATTTTCCACCCGTGTAAAACACGGGTCATTAACCTAGTATATATATGAGTTGTGAAAACTCTATGTAACAACTTTATTTTTTTTTAAAAATTAGGGTAGTTTCGTTACATATTTTCTTCACTTTTTATAAAAAAAAAATCAAAAAAGCGCTGAAGGAATTTTTTTATAAAAAAATGTAACAATTGTAAAAAATCATGTTTTTCAGTTGTTATGTATAACAACGTTGTAACGGTAATTTTTTTTACAATTTTTATATCTTTTTTTTAAAAAAATTCCTTCGGCGCTTTTTTGATTTTTTTTAAAGTGACGAAAATATGTAACAAAACTACCCTATTTTTTAAAAAAATAAATAAAGAAAAAAAGTAGAGTTTTCATGGATTTTCACAACTCATATGGGTTTCCATTCTAACCTAACCCTATATATATATATATATATATATATATATATATATATATATATATATATATATATATATATATATATATATATATAGGGAATGGATATTATGAAAACTTGGGTTAGTTGTGTAAACCTTGGAAACCCTTTTCTAGCCATAGATGAAAAGGATTGAAAGGTCTAGATTAAAAATCAAATTAATGTATTTTCTTTTCTATTAACTTTATTTCGAAAAGTACTAAAAGGGCAAGAAGGTGATTTAGCCCCACGTCCTTTTAACCTTGAGAAAGGATGGTTTCGAGACATGTAAAGTTAGATAAAGGAAACGTCCCTTCATCTCCTACTCTCTTTCCTAAATATTCAAACACAATCTTCTGGTCAATAGATCTTGGAAAGAGACAGCGTTTGAAGATACTCAATCTTTAGTCCAAAATCTTCAATAATATCAACGGAATCGATTATCAAACAAGTTTTCTTCATCAAGTAATATTGGTTTTGAAGAACAAGAACACTGGGTGTGAAAATCTTCGACTTTAGGTTAGTTATGTTCATCAAGTAATGTTCGATCTCAGTTTAGTTTTTGAAGTAAAATCTTCGATTTCAGGTTAGTTTTTTTGTGTTAATAAAGTTTTGGTAATTTCTGTAATGAAATATTAGAGAGAATCGTATGTAAACCTGAAGCGATTTGAATAGGTGTTCTTGAATCCAAAAAACTGATTACTTTGTTATAGGATCTTCTGATGTTCATAAGAAAAACAATGTTGTTAAAACATTTTGATTTTAACCATGATGCAACATTCATAATCTTATTCCAAAGTAATTTCATTTTGCCCCAAAATATGTCTCGAAATTCAGAATGTTGTAGTAACATTTTTTATTATTGGTGGATTGTTAATGCAGGAGAACAAAAAGGAGGAAACACAGAAAGAATGACTAATGGTATGGAAAAAAATTAATTAGATATTGTTTTATAAAATATAACAATTAAAATTATTAACGTAAATTTTGTTTATTGCAGGTAGGAAGAGTGGTTGTTTAGCAATAAAAGCATTAAGTAGGTTTAAAAATACATATGATGTTCCAATATGTATTGAAACAGATGAAAGGGTTAACAAAGAGAAAAAAATGAGCAAAAGTAAAGGTACTTTTTAACATATATTTATTTTAATTATAAAACAAGATGATTCAAAATAAACATATTGTTATTTACTGGTTATGCATATGTTGATGACAGTGATTTGTATTCACCTGTAATGACACTAAAGAAAAAAAATACAGGTGTGTTTATAAAATATACACTATTTTATTATATGATTGGTATTTGATACATGTTACTTGTGTAAATAATAGTGTATTATAATGTTATAACATTCTTTTATTCATATGGTTGAGTAAAAAAGTGTAATGTTACACATGTTATATATGTATATTAACATTATAGTCTGTAACAAGTGTTTTTTTTATAAAGATTATCTATTACATATGAATTTATTGATAGTTATGTAAGTATCATACTTAGAAAATTATGTTTACATATGTCATATATGTTCAAATAGTGTATAACTATGTAATAATATGATAGTTATGTTAATTGTAAACTAAAATTAAGATATGTTACATATGCATTTGTTGTTAGTTACAAAAGTATAATACGTACAAATTTTGGTTTAATGTTCAGGAAAAAAAGTTGTAGATATAAAGACTGATGGCTACAAAATTCTCTAAGTACAACTGCTGCGGACTCCACAGTTTTGCTGCTGACCAACAAGCTGATGCGGATAAGCTTGTTTGCTGCGGATAGTTGTTCTCCTACTGATGAACAACTTAGCTGTGGACAACCTTATCTGCTGAAGACCAGAGTTGCTGCTGATAGGCTTCTCAGCAGCATCAAACACTTGATGCTGCTGATAGGCAAATCATCAGCAGCTTTGGAGAGTTGAGTCTTGATGCGGATCACCAACTTTGCTGTTGATAGCCATATCTGCTGAAGATCAATCGTTGCTGCTGATTGGCATATCAAAAGCATCAACTTTACTACTGACAACTTTCTGCTGCAACTTTGACACATCTCATGCAGAAAGAATGTTACTGGTGCAGATAATAAAAGACAACAAAGCTCTCCTTCCAAGTATCCAAGCAATGATGCCTAAGAAGACGTTTGATTAAAGTTAACTTTTGTAGTATTTGTTGTCTTAACTTATAGTATAGCTTCTAGTATACAAGATCAATGGCTTGTGTTTGATCTGATCCTTAGAATCAAGGGTCTGTCTTGATTCTAAGTTACTATATAAGTAGTGTATCCGTTCATTGTACAAGTGTGCTTTCTTAGAGTTTTCTCTGTAATCTTGTAACCATTGAAGCTTAATACAAATTGCATTTATTAGTACTCTTTGTGTTTACTTGTTTACATTGCTTAGTTGTGATTGTTTCCGCCAATCTCAACTAGAATAGAACCATCTTGTATTCACCGATCCTACAAGTGGTATCAGAGCTTTGGCTCTCAGATTAAACAAACTCACACTTGTTTAATCACTCTCTGGTTTTATTCACTACTATCTCTTTGCTAAAACACTATATGTCACAAATCCAAAAATGGCACAAAACAATGGTTTTGATGATACTGGAAGCATCAACAGACCACCAAGACTGGTGTCTGGAGAAGACTATGATATGTGGAAGAACAGGATGGAAAGTTTCTTCTGCTATCAAGAGTATGGGATGTGGAGATCCATTAAAGATGGACCATATGTACCCATGGTGGCCTCTGCTGATTCCGAAGGTCCATCAGTCCCCAAAGAACCCTCAAAGTATTCAGATGAAGACATCAATAAGATGGAGGTAGACTTCAAAGCCTTAGGAGACATTCAGATGTGCTTGCCAAATGAAGTATTTCACAACTTCAGAGGATACAAGACTGCTAAGGAGCTATGGGAGGCTCTTGAGAAGATGTTTGCTGGGTCAGAAGAAGTGAAAGAAAATAGAAGAGACATTCTGAAACAACAATATGAGAACTTTGTCTGGAAGGAAGGTGAGTCTCTTACTGTGTTGTACAACAGGTACACCTACCTTGTGGGAGAGCTACAGTGCTCAAAAGTGAAGCTGGAGAATGAAGACATTCTCAAGAAGTTCATCAGGTCTTTGCCAAGCTGCTGGACACTTTACATAGTGTCAATCAGAAGAACTGAAAATTTAAAGACTTTACAGATGACTGAGCTATTTGGCATGCTGAAAACCTATGAATTAGAAATGATTCAAGCCAAAGAGAGAAGCTCAAGTTACTCAACAGCCTCATCATCCACCACCACTTCCTCTACACTTCACTCTGACCACTCAGTTCCTAGTTCAAGCAACTACTACCCTCCCATTGTCACTCATCCCCAGACTCCAACCTCACAATCAAACAACTCACCATTTCTTCTTGAAGCCCCACCCCAAACATCAACTTCTGCTGCCTTTGTCTCTGAAAACTCAAGCAATATGTCCTTTATCAAGGAAGATCTGGAATGTTTTCATCCAGATGATCTAGAAGAAATGGATATACAACACTCCTATGCCATGCTCTCTCTAAGAGCAAAAAGGTTCTACTCTAGAACAGGAAGACCCATTACAAGCAACAACTCCAACACCAGAGTTGGCTTGGATAAAAGCAAACTGAGATGTTACAACTGTAACCAACTTGGTCACTTTTCCAAAGAATGCAAGGCACCAAAGGCAAATCCAGCTGCTACGCAGCAAAGGCAAGCTCATCAAGGTCAAACAAGTCAAGCTCAACTAAGACAGCATCAAGCTACCCCTCCTACTCAAACTGCAGCGTGTGCAGCTGTTGGAACTACTGATTTTGAATGGAGCTTTCAGTATGAGGATCTTCCTGCCAACAATCAAGCTCTCATGGCAGACACATCAGAGATACTACCTCAGGCTACAAGGGCTGAATTAGCAGACCAAAAGGTCCGTGTAGAAAAATATGAGTTTGCATCCAAAAAGCTGCAAAGACTTTTGGATGCTCAAATTCATGAAAAGGTAACTACTGGACTTGGATTTCAAGCTGAACAACCCTACAGTGTTGTTCCTCCACCTGCTGACTATGTAGTCATTCATGAACCAAGTTTCAATCTTTCCAACCTTGATCTGGCCAACCAAAATCTTGACCCTGCTGTCCAAGAAACCTCTGTGCAAGAATGCACTACTTCATCCGAGTCTGAGTCCACATGCTCAGACTCCACTGAAACCAATAAAGCTCCATCACCACCTTCCTTTGAAGTTATTCAAGCCAACAATCCAAGCCCTTTCATCCCTTCAAAAATAGTACTAGTATCTCAACTCACCACACAAATAAAAATCAGCTATCCTCTAGAAGGAAGAAAGCTAACTGTTGAAAAGGGACAGTCTTCAACCTCCACCAACCTAAATCCTCAATCCAAATCAATCCAACCAAGGAAGGTGTTTGACATATGTCATGCGCCTATAGAGAGAGCTCCATATGTTCAAAAGACATTGGAAGAAGCAAATTTTAAGTACAAGATACCTTATAAGCTCTGGTTCAAAAGAGTTCCCTACATTGGCTTTCTAAAACCTTTTGGATGTCCATGTACCATTCGGATCACACATGGGGTTCTTCCCAAGTTTGGTGCCAAATCTAATGAAGGATATTTTATGGGCTATTCCTCTCAATCCAAGGCCTATAGAGTATTCAACTCAAGAACAAGAATTATGGAAGAATCAGCCAATGTGGAATGTAGGGAACACATCAATACCGTGCAATGATAGGATCACTCATATATCTCACTGCCTGAAGCTATTCTTAGAAAACATCTCAAGCTTCAGGATGAGGGGGCCGCCGTTTCATACTCTAGGGAAGAGTATATGAGGTCCTTTGTATCCATAGGGTACACTAGAAATCAGAACGAATATACTGTTGAAAAGGCACTGATGGGCCCTCCATTGAAGTTTCTATGCCACACTCTTCTACAATGCATATCTCAGAAGAGAAGTGGCTGGTATCAAGTGAGCTCTGCTCTCACCTCTGCTGTTCACGGTATGGTCACTGGCCAAGGTTTCAACTTTGCACATCTCATTTTTGAAGGTTTGAGATATAACATTCAAGAAGGTGCAAAGCAGGCATTCTATATGTACCCAAGATTCTTGCAGCAAGTTTTCAACAATGAGCTAAAAGATCTTTCAAAACCTGCAAGAATCTACTTTATGCTGGGTCATAAAAATAATATTTTTCAAAGCATGAGAACTGTTTCCAAAAATTTCTCAGGGGTCAATGTTCCATTGTTATCTACAATGATTAACATACAAAGTACCCAGGGTGACAGTTTAGCAATCCTAGCTGATACTGATCTCACACCCTCCATTTCAAAGTCTGAACATCAATCTACTTCCAATGTAAAACCCATGTGCATCCTATTGAGGGTGCACAGGTACAACAACTACTTACACCTGTTTTGGATGTTATCACTGTCCAACTGGAACACAGGGCCCCAGTTGAGGCAAAATGTACCAAAAAAAGAAAAAAGGAGCAAGAAGACTCCTTCTATTCTTGTCTCTCAGGCCCAATCCCAACCTAAAAGCCCTTATTCAGAATCCCAACATTCTAATGAGAATATCAAAAGGGATAGCCAAATTATTAGAGAGACTTCCTTGGAAGTTTCTCTATTAGGATCAAGATCACATCTCGGATCCATAGAACAACCTTCTGAGCCCTTTCATTATTTTTCTTCTCTGAACTTAAGTGCAGAGGCACCTAGTCAAGATGATATACCTTCTCTAACTACCACTATCTAGGAGGTATTGATTGACTTGGCTGCTAATGTACCCAGCCCAAGTTCATCACCTAAGAAGGTTCACTCTGGGAGTGATGATAGAGTGAATGTGGAAAGGGCTTTCACTACTACTGGTACATCCATTGACCAGGAGGACAGTAATAACATCATTAAGTCCCCAACCACGGCAACTCATAGTGAGGATGTTTTTCTTGAAACACTCTTCACTGAGAGGAATCCCAGGTGCCAAGAAAACCAGGGTGATAGGGATGCAGAGGCTAGGCCTAAGGCCCCATATACTTCCAAGGATTCCACAACTGTGGATGAGGATATACTGAAACTTAAAAAAACATGGTATTGACTGCCAGGGTGGCAATGCTAGAGGCTGAAGTGCCTAAACTACAGCACCAAGTCTCTATGTATGAAGCCCATCAATGCCCTCCAGTGACTACTCCTTCCCTTGTATCAGTGGGCACTCAAATAGATGAAACTCTATGCACTGATGCAACCAAAAGGGGGAGATAGTTACTACTGAAGATGATGCTGACACCCTTGATGAATGGATACAAGAGCAGGCTGCTTTTAAAAGTACTCTCTTCAAACCTGCTTTTGTTCAAATCAATGACTTGCCAGACTCATTAGATGAAGAGGAAGATAAATATGAGGATTGGAAGTTAGTTGTCAGAGCTGTTGATGAGGTGTTGGAGAATGAAAGTCAAGATTAAGACACACCTTTATCATTCAGCATACTTCCAGCGGCTGCAAGTATATCAAGACAGACCATTGCCCCTTAATTCACATTGACTGCACATAAGCTAGAGTTTGAATCTATCCTAGATTGGGGGTATGATGGTCAATCTGAGAGATTCTAGATTGGACGGGAATTTGGTGGAATAGAAGAGCTTAATTGGAATACACTGAATCCACTTCAGGTTCTTGAACTGTACTTATCAAGCTGCATCAACACTTCCACAGATCTCTCAGCAGAACTTGCAATCAATAGGTTCTATGTCTTGATGGAGGATAATCTGACCTAGTTTGAATGGTTTCTAGAAGAAGCAAACAGGGTGGCCTATCCTAAACACATTACAGAGTCTTCAAGCACATCATAACAAAGACTGGCTCCAAGATTTGACTTGATAAGGAGCAGTGCTTTAACAGAAGAACAAGTTCTATGTTGGAGAAGATTATTCTACAATGAAATGGTCAGGGGCTTGGAAGTGCAAGGATGGTCAAGCACTGGGTCCTCTGGCTTTCAGTTCTTCTTATGTGATGGATCATATTTCACAATCAACAACATTCAAGAGATCCTGCTCCTCAATCCAGATTTCCTGCATAAGGTCTTTGAGCTCAGGACACACATCTGTAACATCAACTCCTTAGAAAGTCAAGCAATGATCAATATTATCAAAGCTTATATTGAAAAGGAGGGATGGCTTGTAATGGATGATTCTGACTCAGATCTATCCCTTCTCTCCTTACCAACTGTCATACTGAGTGCAGCAGTAGAGTCAAGAAAAGTGGCTGCTTAGAATGTCAAAGAGGCCTTCAAAGCTATACATGGGAATGAATGGGAAAAGGAAGAGAGTGAAGCAGTCCCTTCTTCTGTGTCTGTTCCTCAGCTTGCCAATAAAGCTGAAGCTGAGATCCCAACATCATCTCTTACATCAGCTGTTGTGATCCTTGAAGCTGAAGCAGAGGCATCCAACAAAGACAAGGGGAAGGGCATCATGACAGAAGAAGAAGAAGAAAGAATTGAGAAAGAGAAGAGAGAAAAATAGAAGAAAAGAAGAGAAAGAGAAGAAGAGGATATGGCTGAGATTAGAAAGATTGAAGAAAGAAAAACTTCCATTCTCCTCAGGGAATAACATATCCAGTTGTTTGCTAGGAAACTGGATACCTTGAAAGTTAAAGTTCCTGCAGCTACACAATTACAAGAAGATGAAGCTCTAGCTCGTCAGCTGCAGGAACAACTCAATAAAGAAGAAGAAGAAGAAAGAGAAAAGATAAGAAGAGAAGAGGCTAAGTTCAGGATAACTGACACTGAACTAGCCAAAGAAATGAGAGAGGAGTGGATAGAAGCTCTGATTTCTCAAGGTGAGGATGTAGACTACCTTGAGAAACTATCAAATAAAGAAATCTATAGAGCTTTCATGGGTCAGCAAGGTCAATTGGCAAACAAGAAAAGAGCTGAAGTAGAAGAAAAAGCCAAACAAAAGTCCAAAAAGACCATTGCATTTAACATAAGGACCCATGAAGAAAGGAAGGCCGTGATAAACTTCCTGAAGGCTAGAGGAGAGAGTGGAAAGAGGCTAGGTCCAATGATATTTATGAACCTGCAAGCCTTGTATTTCAAAGTAAAGAAGGAAGAAGAAGAAAGATTGGGGAAGACAGGCTCAAAGAAAAGGGTAATTACTCAAGCTGATGATAGAAAACAAAAGAAACCCAAACCTACTCCCTCATCCCCTACTTCCTCTATCCAAAAACCTTCCACTCTCCCTCCTAGACCTCCCTCCTCTCCACCCAAAAAGTCCAAATCCTCCCACCCAGCTCCTCCTCATCAACAGCCCCCAAGAAGAAAACCAAACCTACTACCAAACCAGAAGATTCAAGAGAAATTGTTGGTTGGTTCTACAATAATCAAAGATTCTGATCTTAGAAGAATGATGGAGCTAGGTGAAGCTCATATGCCTGAGAATGAAAGCGGAAGACATCTGTTGCTAGTGATCAAACATCATTTAAACCCTAGCAAAGATGTAGCCATTGATGCCAAACCTCTCAAATCCCACTTTCCATTCACTAGCTGGTCTTACAATGCTGAGAAAGATGAATTCACCATAACAGCTGTCAGAGGTCAGTAGATGAGATGTTCTAGCAAGGCCATTTTTAAGATGCCAAGCAAGGACATCAAATCTCTGTCTGATCTTCCTCTTGACAATCCCAACAAGGACCCTAGAGGCTATGAGGTAGAAAGGATAGTTGCAAACATGCAAAAGCTTCAGCAACAATAGCAGTGAGAAATTTTTGGTAGCATCAGTCTAGGGGGAGTTTGTAGATATAAGGACTGATGACTACAAAATTCTCTAAGTACAGCTGCTGCTTACTCCACAGTTTTGCTGCTGACCAACAAGCTGTTGTGGATAAGCTTGTTTGCTACGGATAGTTGTTCTCCTACTGATGAACTCTGCCGCGGACAGTCTTATCTGCTGAAGACCAGAGTTGCTACTGATAGGCAAATCATCAGCAGCTTTGGAGAGTTGAGTCTTGATGCGGATCACCAACTTTGCTGCTGATAGCCATATCTGCTGAAGATCAATCGTTGCTGCTGATTGGCATATCAAAAGCATCAACTTTACTACTGAAAACTTTCTGCTGCAACTCTGACACATCTCATGCAGAGAGAATGTTACTGGTGTAGAAAATAAAAGACAACAGCGCTCTCCTTCCAAGTATCCAAGCAATGATGCCTAAGAAGACGTTTGATTAAAGTTAACTTTTGTAGTAATTGTTGTCTTAACTCATAGTATAGCTTCTAGTATACAAGATCAATGACTTGTGTTTGATCTGATCCTTAGAATCAAGGGTCTGGCTTGATTCTAAGTTACTATATAAGTAGTGTATCCGTTCACTGTACAAGTGTGCTTTCTTAGAGTTTTCTCTATAAGATAACAATGGAACATTGACCCCTGAGAACCTTTTGGAAACAGTTCTCATGCTTTGAAAAATATTATTTTTATGACCCAGCATATGGTAGATTCTTGCAGGTTTTGAAAGATCTTTTAGCTCATTGTTGAAAACTTCATGCAAGAATCTTGGGTACATATAGAATGCCTGCTTTGCACCTTCTTGAAGGTTATATCTCAAACCTTCAAAAATGAGATGTACAAAGTTGAAACCTTGGCCAGTGACCATACCGTGAACAGCAGAGGCGAGAGCAGAGCTCACTTGATGCCATCCACTTCTCTTCTAGGGTATGCATTGTAGAAAAGTGTGGCATAGAAACTTCCATGGAGGGCCCATCAGCGCCTTTTCAACAGTATATTCGTTCTGATTTCCAGTGTACCCTATGGATACAAAGGTTCTCATATACTCTTCCCTGGAGTATGAAATGGCAGCCCCCTTGTCCTGAAGCTTGAGATGTTTTCTAAGAGTAGCTTTGGTGATGATGATATATTTGCCGTCTACCGTAGCTTGGATTTGGGGAATCCCCTGTTCGGTATAGTAGACGGAGGTGCTCCAAAAGTCTTCCATACGAGGGATGTATATGGCAGGGTTGACTGTTAGTGCAAAGTATAACTTTGATCGACAGAGAAAATCGATCATATCATCGAACCCGTCGGACTTCTTTCCTTTAACTAGGTATGCAGTGAGATTGTGGTAGGGTGAGAACTTGTCATCGGGCTGATTTATGTCGACCTCTGCCATTGTTGTTGGGTTTGGAGGGAAGGAGGAAGTTTTTGAAAGGTGGTTAAGTATGGAAGGCTTTGAATGTTTGAGAGAAAATGGTGAGAGTTAGGTTGGAATTGAATGTGAAGAGGTTAAGGAGAAATTTGATTATGACGGCAGAGGAGGGAAAAAGCAAAGTTACTTGTACTAACAACCTCATTCACTTTTCACTGTTACAATTGGTAATACACTATAGCAGTCATGGTAAAGACTGAAAGTATTTTTTACAGTGGGTAAAAGTTAATTTGGACTTATTTTTACCCATCAGCAGCAAACTTGGTTGTTGCGGATGGTTAAGCCTATGCGCTGCAAACTTGGTTGCTGCGGATGGTTAAGTCTGTCAGCAGCAAACTCAATTGCTACTGATGGATGCAATAGACCGCAACAAAGATGTTGTTACTGACTGCCTTAAAGCTATCCGCATGAAACTTGTTCCTGCTAATAACTTAAAGTAGCCAGTCGCAAATTCTTCGCTGCTGAAGATTAGACCTGTCAGTAGCAAAAATGGTTGCTGCTGACTTATAACTTTTATTTACAACAAAAGACAAACACACTTTAAAAAATAAAATTATAAAGACTTTGGATCAACAATTTTAGAGACAGATTTTAGTCAAAGTTCATCATACCAATGGGTTAAACTAAATATCTAAATCTAGCTTCATCAAAAGGTTTTGTAAACAAGTCATCATATTGCTCATTGGTATGAACTTTGGTTAAAATAATTCTCTTTTTCTCAGCTTGATCTCTTATGAAGTGATACATGATGTCAATGTGCTTTGTCTTGGAGTGCTGCACCGGATTGTTTGTGATTGATATAGCACTCATGTTGTCAATGTGAATGGGAGTGGCCATGAAAGTCATCCCATAATCCAGAATTTGGTTTTGTATCTAGATGACTTGTGCACAACATCTTGAAGCTGTAATGTATTCTGCTTCTGCTGTAGAAGTTGATACATAGGTTTGCTTCTTGCACTACCATGAAATCTGTCTTCCTTCGAGAAACTGACACCCCCCTGATGTGGATTTTTTGTCCAAGTTGCATCCTCCATAGTCACTGTCAGTGTATGCATACAGGTTGAACTTATCATTTTTAGAATACCATAGCCTAAGCCTCGGGGCTCCCTTTAGGTATCTAAAAATTCCTTTAACAGCTTGAAGATGTGTATTCTTTGGAGTTGCTTGGAATCTTGCACAAAGGCATACTGCAAACATGATATCTGGCCTTAAGGCAGTGAGATATATTAGTGATCATATCACTGCACGATATTGATGTTGATCTGTGTCTTGACCATCTTTGTCTGGAGTCAGTTGATGGTGCACTTGCATAGGAGTTCTTGCAGCAGAGCAGCCAGCCATCTTGAATCTTTCCAAAATGCTATTGACATATTTGGATTGGCTGATAAATATTCCATTTGGAACTTGTTTGACTTGAAGACCCAGAAAGAAATTTAGTTCACCCATTGAACTCATTTCAAACTTTTAGTGCATCCGGATCTCAAAGTCTTTACACAATTTCTTCCTTGTTGATCCAAAGATGATGTCATCAACATAGATTTATACCAGTAGGATTTCTCCCCCTTCATCTTTGATAAACAAGGTCTGGTCAATGGCACCTCTTCTGAAGTTGTTGCTTAGTAGATATCCAGACAGAGTTTCATAACAGGCTCTTGGAGCTTGATGTAAGCCATAGAGAGCTTTGTTTAGTTTGAACACTTTGTTAGGATGTGCAGGATCTACAAAGCCTGGAGGTTGTTTGACATATACTTCCTCACCAATCTTCCCATACAGAAAGGCACTCTTGACATCCATTTGATAAACTATGAAATTCTTGGATGCAGCATATGCCAGGAAGATTCTGATGGCCTCCAGCCTGGCAACAGGAGCAAAGACTTCATCATAGTCAACTCCCTCTTCCTGAGTGTAGCCTTGAGCTACAAGTCTGGATTTGTTCTTGACGACAATGCCTCTCTCATCTTTCTTTTTCTGAATACCCATCTTGTGCCAATAGCAGTTTGACCACGTGGAAGATCAACAAGTTTCCAGACATCCTGTCTCTTGAATTGCAGCAACTCTTCCTGCATTGCCTCAATCCAACTGCTGTGTTTCAGAGCTTCATCTATCTTATTTGGTTCTACCTGAGATAGAAAGCAGGAATACATACATATATTGGCCTCATGATATTTGCTTCTTGTTTGAACTCCTTGGTGAACTTAGCTAATGATATTTTCCAGGGGATGTTCCTTGTTGATTCTCTGTGCTGGTACAACATCTAATTGTATCCCTTGCTCAAGATTGCTCTGATTCTGATCAGGAAACTCTTCATTCATGGTGGAAGAGTCTTCAATATCAACAGCAACATCAACGTTATCAGCAGCATCATCAGCAGCAGATGCCTCTACAGCATTTACAAATGTGTCTTCATTCGTATTTTCATTTTCAGAGAGACTGCTACTGGTGACATTTGAGAATTTGGTTCCGGCTTCACTGGCTTCAATAGCTTCCACCATAGATGGAGGATCAATAGATGGCCTTTTCAGTCTGATAGAGGGACTAGTGAACTACAATATGTAGTCAGTGGAAGATGTGGAAGTTGGTGCTTTGGAAGAGGTAGACTCTATATTTGAGAAGATGAGAGGCTCAAATATTTGTGTGAAGGAGTCTATATCAAAGAGCCAGTCTGGGCCTTTTCCCTGTTCACATGTAATGTGTTCCCTACATTCCACATTGGCTGATTCTTCCACGATTCTTGTTCTTGAGTTGAATACTCTGTAGGACTTAGATTGAAAGGAATAGCCCACAAAATATTCTTCATCAGATTTGGCACCAAACCTAGGAAGAACCCCATGTGTGATCAGAATGGTGCATGGACATCCAAAGGTTTTAGAAAGCCAATGTAGAGAACTCTTTTGAACCAGAGCTCATAAGGTGTCTTGTTGAGTGGCTTGACAATGAGAACTCTATTCTGCACATAGCAAGCTGTGCTTACTGTTTCTTCCCTGAATGTGAGAGGCAGTTTTGAATCAGCTAACATTGATCTTACTGATTCAATTAGAGTTCTGTTTCTTCTTTCAGCAACCCCATTTTGTTGCGGAGTTCTTGGAGCACCGTATTGTCGTTCTATTCCCTTGCTTTCATAGAAACAGTTTAGAGTGTGGTTCTTGAACTCTGTACCTTGATAACACCTTATGACTTTCACCTTTTGATTGCTTTGATTCTCAACTCGAAGAATATAAGATTTAAGAATCTCAGCAGTTTCATATTTTGTTCTCAAGAAGTATACCCATGAAAATCTGGTATAGTCATCAGTGATCACCAGACAGTATGACTTCTTGCCCATTGACATGACATTTGTAGGACCAAAGAGATCCATATGTAGCAGTTGTAATGGAGTGTCATTTGAATTCAATGTCTTGGGCTTGTAAGAGCTCTTGTGTTGCTTCCCCTTCAAACATGCAATGCAATGATCTTCAAGTTGGAATTCTTTATCAGGAATCCCTCTTACAAGATTTTCCTTTACCAACTTGTTAATGGTTTTTACATTGACATGGCTTAATCTCCTGTGCTAGAGAGCTGATTCATCAACTGATGCCTTTGACAGAAAATAAGAAACACTACCAGATGGAGTGACCTTATTCATGTCAAGCACATATAGGTTATCTTTTCTTTGAGCAGTCAATAGGATCTTCTCTGGAGGAGGTTTGTTAAAGCCAAGAGATAGTACAAAACATTCTGTATCCAATTCTTTTGATCACAGACCTGGGACACACTCATGAGATTGAAGTCTAATTCTTTGACATAGTTTACTCTTTCAATACTCATCCTTTCATTGGACACAGCTCCTTGTCCAGTAATTGACCCTCCTTTTGAATCACTCCCAAAGGCAACATATCCTCCATTGAAGTGTATGAAGTTGGAGAGGATGGATCTGTTGCCGGTAATGTGCCTGGAACAACCACTATCTACAACCCATGTGTAATTCTTGTGACCTGGCTGTTCCTGCACATGAGAGAGATCTAGTTAGAGGGAGGAACCCAAGAACTTGCAGCCTTGGGTAAATGTGTTGTTGGATCATCAACATCAGTATGCTTGCATTCAATGGAAACAATGATGATGCTTTGAGGGATAGAGGCTGGGATCTTGGCTTTCCATTACCGAGGAGGTGGTTTTCTAGATTTCTTTGCTCTATCAGCAGCTGATGTTGCTTTGGCTGCTGACAGATTTGCTTTATCAGCAGCTGATTTTGCTTCTGGGGACTTTGGCTTATCAGCAGCAGATTTTGTTGCTGCTAATGGTTTTACTAGAGTAGCAGCAGACTTGGTTGCTGCTGAAGGCTTGTCCTTTGGTTTCTTGGGCTTCACTTGATCAACAACATTTTTGTTGGCTGCTGATGGTTTAACAACAGACGTATGCTTATCCTTCTTTACCTTGTTAACATATGGTTTCTCTATAGAAGTTCTTTTGCTGATAGGCTTTTGTTTAGGAGGGGCTTGATGAAGGATTTGGTTGAAGGGATTAAATTCGCAATTTGCAGCAAAGAGGTCTGATTCGCCACAGATGATGCAAGATTGTTGAGGTTTTGGTAGCTTCTTCCTTGGTGGGGAGAGAGAGTTTCTGAAATGAGTTGCCTTGGCTTCAAAGCTTCTTACCTTTTTGTTCTTGTTCGTCTTATCGAAAGTATGTTTCTTGAGGTTTCTTTGTTGTTGAAGGTAGTAGAAGCATGTGCTGGAAGTGTGATTGTATTTGCCACAGACAAAACATAATTTAGCCAGTTTGTCCCTTTGGAAGTACACATAATCTTTTCTTTTGAACAAGTCTTTGAAATTCTAGGGGTGAGCTTTGTTGTGCTCAAAAGTGGCTTCTTCCAATGTCTTTTGAACATATGGAGCTCTCTCTACAGGCGCATGACATATGTCAAACACCTTCCTTGGTTGGATTGATTTGGATTGAGTATTTGGGTTGGTGGAGGTTGAAGACTGTCCCTTTTCAACAATTAGCTTTCTTCCTTCTGGAGGATAGCTGATTTTGATTTGTGTGGTGAGTTGAGATACTAGAACTATTTTTGAAGGGATGAAAGGGCTTGGATTGTTGGCTTGAATAACTTCAAAGGAAGGTGGTGATGGAGCTTTATTGGTTTCAGTGGAGTCTGAGCATGTGGACTCAGACTCGGATGAAGTAGTGATCTCTTGCACAGAGGTACCTTTTCATGAATTTGAGCATCCAAAAGTCTTTGCAGCTTTTTGGATGCAAACTCATATTTTTCTAAATGGACCTTTTGGTCTGCTAATTCAGCCCTTGTAGCCTGAGGTAGTATCTCTGATGTGTCTGCCATGAGAGCTTGATTGTTGGCAGGAAGATCCTCATACTGAAAGCTCCATTCAAAATCAGCAGTTCCAACAGCTGCACACGCTGCAGTTTGAGTAGGAGGGGTAACTTGATGCTGTCTTAGTTGAGCTTGACTTGTTTGACCTTGATGAGCTTGCCTTTGCTGCGTAGCAGCTGGATTTGCCTTTGGTGCCTTGCATTCTTTGGAAAAGTGACCAAGTTGGTTACAGTTGTAACATCTCAGTTTGCTTTTGTCTAAGCCAACTCTGGTGTTGGAGTTGTTGCTTGTAATGGGTCTTCCTATTCTAGAGTAGAACCTTTTTGCTCTTAGAGAGAGCATGGCATAGGAGTGCTGTATATCCATTTCTTCTAGATCATCTGGATGAAAACATTCCAGATCTTCCTTGATAAAGGACATATTGCTTGAGTTTTCAGAGACAAAGGCAGCAGAAGTTGATGTTTGGGGTGGGGCTTCAAGAAGAAATGGTGAGTTGTCTGATTGTGAGGTTGGAGTCTGGGGATGAGTGACAATGGGAGGGTAGTAGTTGCTTGAACTAGGAACTGAGTGGTCAGAGTGAAGTGTAGAGGAAGTGGTGGTGGATGATGAGGCTGTTGAGTAACTTGAGCTGCTCTCTTTGGCTTGAATCATTTCTAATTCATAGGTTTTCAGCATGCCAAATAGCTCAGTCATCTGTAGAGTTTTTAAATTTTCAGTTCTTCTGATTGACACTATGTAAAGTGTCCAGTAGCTTGGCAGAGACCTGATGAACTTCTTGAGAATGTCTTCTTTCTCCAGCTTCACTTTTGAGCATTGTAGCTCTCCCACAAGGTAGTTGTACCTGTTGTACAACACAGTAAGAGACTCACCTTCCTTCTAGACAAAGTTCTTATATTGTTGTTTCAGAATGTCTCTTCTATTTTCCTTCACTTCTTCTGACCTAGCAAACATCTTCTCAAGAGCCTCCCATAGCTCCTTGGCAGTCTTGTATCCTCTGAAGTTGTGAAATACTTCATTTGGCAAGCACATCTGAATGTCTCCTAAGGCTTTGAAGTCTACCTCCATCTTATTGATGTCTTCATCTGAATACTTTGAGGGTTCTTTGGGGACTGATGGACCTTCGGAATCAGCAGAGGCCACCATGGGTACATATGGTCCATCTTTAATGGATCTCCACATCCCATACTCTTGATAGCAGAAGAAACTTTCCATCCTGTTCTTCCACATATCATAGTCTTCTCCAGACACCCGTCTTGGTGGTCTGTTGATGCTTCCAGTATCATCAAAACCATTGTTTTGTGCCATTTTTGGATTTGTGATATATAGTGTTTTAGCAAAGAGATAGTAGTGAATAAAACCAGAGAGTGATTAAACAAGTGTGAGTTTGTTTAATCTGAGAGCCAAAGCTCTGATACCACTTGTAGGATCGGTGAATACAAGATAGTTCTATTCTAGTTCAGATTGGCGGAAATCACAACTAAGCAATGTAAACAAGTAAACACAAAGAGTACTGATAAATGCAATTTGTATTAAGCTTCAATGGTTATAAGATTACAGAGAAAACTCTAAGAAAGCACACTTGTACAATGAACGGATACACTACTTATATAGTAACTTAGAATCAAGACAGACCCTTGATTCTAAGGATCAGATCAAACACAAGCCGTTGATCTTGTATACTTGAAGCTATACTACAAGTTAAGACAACAAATACTACAAAAGTTAACTTTAATCAAACGTCTTCCTAGGCATCATTGCTTGGATACTTGGAAGGAGAGCGTTGTTGTCTTTTATTGTTTGCACCAGTAACATTCTTTCTGCATGAGATGTGTCAGAGTTGCAGCAGAAAGTTTTCAGTAGTAAAGTTGCTGCTTTTGATATGCCAATCAGCAGCAACGATTGATCTTCAACAGATATGGCTATCCGCAACAAAGTTGGTGATCCGCATCAAGACTCAACTATCCAAAGCTGTTGATGATTTGCCTATCAGCAGCATCAAGTGTTTGATGCTGCTGAGAAGCCTATCAGCAACAACTCTGGTCTTCAGCAGATAAGACTGTTCACAGCAGAGTTGTTCATCAGCAGGAGAACAACTATTCGCAGCAAACAAGCTTATCCGTAGCAGCTTGTTGGTCAGCAGCAAAACTGTGGAATCCGCAGCAGTTGCACTTAGAGAAGTTTGTAGCCATCAGTCTTTATATCTACAAACTCACTCTTTGTGTTTACTTGTTTACATTGCTTAGTTGTGATTGTTTCCGCCAGTCTCAACTAGAACAGAACCATCTTGTATTCACCGATCCTACAAAAGTCATAAACATTGATAGCACAACCGGTAGAAAAAGAAAAGCATTTAATACATTGTTATATATTTTGCCAAAAACAAGATATTGAAATTTGACAGAAGTAGGTAAAACTGCAGATCTAACAATGGAAGATTTAGAGGAGCCAAGTTTGAACATTGGAACCGATTAAGTGATGGAACAATCGATAGACATTATAGATGATGAGGTGGAAAATGAAGAATTAAAAAGTACTGTTGGGGAATCTGGGAGTTCATATTTGGAAACAAAAAAAGGAGAACAAAAAGGTAAGATAGTGACATCTAAATATGTAACATATGTAACATTTAGTTTTTTTACATATGTTTCAATATTCCATAAAAATTGATATGTAACATATGTAACTGATGAAGTTACATACAACCCCTAATAGATTATTGAAATTTAAGTCCAGATCTAACAATGGAAGATTCAGAGAAGCCAAGTTTGAACATTGGAACAGATCAAGTGATGGAACAATCGATAGACATTGTAGAGAATGAGGGGAAAAAAGAAGAATTAAAAGGTACTGTTTCATTATTGTAACTGATAGTGAAATCTAAATATGTAACTGATGTTTTTTACATATGTTTCAATATTCCCTAAAAATTGATTTGTAACATATGTGACTGATATAGTTAAATACATACATTTATTTTGTTAAATGTGACATTACATACGTCGACGAATTATTTTGTTCTCAAGAATGACATTTTATACAGAGGAAGATTCAACAAGGCAAAATGTGATTGATATGCTACAAGCTACTAGAAAGAAACCAGGTAGGGAAAAGGCGTTGGCTGAAGTAAAAAGGTCGCCTTTAATATTAAGGGGGATAGAATTAACAAAATCTTTTACAAAGGAAGAATATGAGATATTGTATTATCTTTTCAGAGAAGATGGTAAGAAGACAACAATGATGCAAAAAAAAAGAAAAAAAGTATTGATGAGCGTTCGGGGTTAGTGAAATAAAATTTGAATATGTATAATTATGAATACAAAAGGTTTTCTTACTAATAATTTATTTAATTTAAAATATATGTTGGAATGTTTGAACATAGTGAAAAGTGAAGAAGAAAAAACAACTCAGGAAGATGCTAAACAAAAAAGATCGGAAACAAGTATTTTGTAAGTTATCATAATTGTACTTGGTAAATTTATCTTAATTGTTTATATGTAAAGGTTACATATGCAATAATGATTACATAAGAAAAACTAGTAGTTACATACTGTTGTGGTGTTGGGATAAAATGATCAAAATCCATTTTACATGTGCAAGTCTAATATGGTTACATATGTATTAATATTAGTTACATATGTTAAAATAATAAATACATATGTTTTGGTTCAGGGATATACTTTTCAAAAGAGATATGATGTGGAAGAAGCGAAGTTTATTATGAGAACATTAAAGCCTGACACTAAGGTGTATAATAGTGTGATTGATGCTTGGGCGGAGGTACTAAACTATGAGGAAAAGTTTAGAGCACCTTCATCTCCTAATAGGTTGTTTTGTGGTACCAATGTAATTGTGAGTATCTTACTTGTGTACATCAAAAATATATGCTTCACATTAGTTTAATAGATTATGAACTAACAAAAATTATCTTACTTTTAAAAAATAATAGGTTAAGTTGATGCTTAATGATATGAACTCAGATGCAGTGAAACGTAATGGAAGCTTTAGCAATAACATGTATAGAGCTGTGTATGGGAATATGTAACTGCTGGATCTGAAAATTTTTGATATGGTTTTTTTTTCGATTCTGGAGCACAAACATTATTACCTGGTTATATTTGAACTAAAGAACCCAGCAATTTCAGTTATAGATAACTTTCAGGATACATGTAAGTTGGTGGGAGTACTCGACAACGAGGATTATTACCAAAAGGACAGTCCGTACAAAGTGGTAAGTTCTTAATATTTGTTAGTAATATTAAAGGGAACAAAAAATTGAATAGTTGTATGGTTTTTTCATTGTTGACAGAAAGAAATGTTTGTTCATTACTTAAAAAGATGGAAACATCCTAAAGCAGATGAAATCAACTTTACAAAGATCATGAAAGTGAAAATTAAGTGGGCAACGACCTTGAATAATGTTTATGACTGTGGTGTCTTTGTAATGAGGCACATGGAGAAATTCATGGGCGTACGTGAGCATTTTGATTGTGGATTCAACAATATTGGGATGAAGAAAAAATCCAGCTAAAATCGTTGAGGAAGAAAATTGCGGCGCATATATTACTATCAGATGCAAACATTCTTAAAGGAAAAATTATGGCAGAGGCATCGGGGAAGCAAGTTGGGTTCATTTAACTTTTGGTTGGTGGTTGTTAAGCTCTCTGAAAAACATAACTTTGTTTAACTTTTGGGTATCTTTTGTTGTTAATCTCTCTAAAATTCTTAAATGTCGTTGGTTTTTTGTGGACAAATACTCGGATGAATGTTGTTTGTGGGATGATGTGTTTAAGTTATTAGAATTTGTTTAAATTATTATTATGTGTTTGTATTAATTATCTATGTTATTTGCATGAACTGGGATTTTCATGGTAACATGATGCTTCCAATTAAAGGTAATTTTACAAGATGGTAGTGTGTAAAATGTGTGTTAAAAGTGGTATAACATAATCTCATTTAGTTGTCATTTATAACATAAAATGTAAGTAATGTAAGAAGAAGTTTAACCATTTTTGTTACATGTGTGCATATTTAAACATATGAAAGGTTAAATTATGGAACTTATAATAAATAATAATATTACTTAAGCAAGTGCAACTAACCCATATTCTGTTACATATGCTCACAGATTGAATAAAGGAATTTGGAAGTATGGGTAACAGAAAAATAATGTGTTGCGTTACATATGTAATGATATTTTCATGTGATGTTACGTATAAAAAACGAAGTAAATGGTTACATATGAAATGATATTTTCAAACTTTGAGAATAAAATAATGAAAATCACATAAATAAATTCAGGTGATGTTACAGTGAGAGGAACGTATGGGTAACACATAAATATATTCATTTGATGTTATGTATGAAGGCTAATGTGTTGTGTAACATATGTAATGATATCTTCAAACATTCAAATTAAAATAATAAAAATAACATAAACATATCAAAACATTCAGATAAAGTAGACATAAAGTGAATACATAGAGTGACTAAACTTAAAAACATGGAATTAACCAAACACAGAAAAACTCAAAGGAAAAGAAAAATAGAAGAAAACTAATAATGATAGAACATGGATTTAATGTTTTTTTTTTATAAAAAACATTAAAAAAACATAATTAATAGTAATTGGGGAAGCTTCATCATCAGTGCTTAGCTCATCTCTCAAGGATTATGATTGGCCCACCCAAGTTGTAACATTTCTGATTTTTTAACCCTATTTTAAATTATTTTAATCAATAAACTAACAACACGACATTAAACCCTATATACTTGTTCAAACCTACGCCTCATTAATTGTTAGCTGATCGTATTTTAATTCAAAGTTTTAGAACTCATAATCACGTGGTAACACCTCCTAGAGCTAACTCAGTTAGTAACCCCATTAGGTGTTCTGTTAAATCCTAACCAAGCTAATTCTGTCAAAGCTGAAGTTGCAAGGACTGATTTTGTAAATAACTAGAAACCCTAATAGGCACGGTCGCGCCTTGATTTGGCACGGTCGCGCCCAGTGCCTTGGCACGGTCGCGCCTCTCGTCAATTAAAACGTAAATGCAGTCTTTAACCACAGAGACGTTCGAATTTGTAACCATTACACACGTCACTACAATTAACGAGCACAATTAAGTTTTCAATCACCGTAATTACAACAAATAAATCCAATTAAGTCGATTCGTCTAAAAACCGCCAATTTCTTTCATGACACCACCGATTCCTCCATTATGATTTGCAATTTCCCCAAGCAAACGCATCATCGACCCTCTCTGAAGCTCCCGAAAACATCGAGGCGGCTGGAGTTGCAGCAAAGGGCGCCGGAAATCAAACCTGTCGTCGTCGAAACTCGTTTAATCCGTACGCCATCGATTCATCATCTTTCAGGGTAATTGAAACCTCTTACACTTTCGTTTCAGTCTATAGATCAAAAGCCCCAACCTGATTTGGGCTTACAATAGAGAATTTATCATGAACCCAAATCTAGGGTTCATACGTTTTCAGTTTAATCAATAACCATGCTAGACACTGTTACAATCCAATAAATTTATATGGTTAAATCCATAATAGACTACTCATTAAAAACCCTATGATTTCCAACATTAATATCATAAGATTTGAGAAATTTGTTTCTGGTTTGGACCGAACACGGTCGCGCTAATCTCCTAGCGCGGTCGTGCTACATATGGCCACGGTCGTGCCACTCCAAGCACGATCGCGCCTCACACTCAGACCTTGTCGTGCCTCTTGGCCATACTTGGTCGTGCCTCAGAACCCTAGACACGGTCGTGCCTGGCCCAGACACGGTCGTGCCTAGTGGTCAGCCTTGTTGTGCCTTCTGTTTGACCAACACGGTCACGCCCTTGACCAGCACAGTCGCGCCAGTGATCTTAGCACGGTCGTGTGTGAGGAAACACTTGTCAGAATGTTTGATTTTATATTTTCAAAACTATAAGTATTTAAATTAATTCTCAAATAAAAATAATTGATTTAAAAAAAAAATTATATTAACTTTATTTAAAAAGATCTATATCTTAGTTATAAATAAATAGAAGTTATTTATTATAACCTACAAAATTAAATTTATATTTATCATTAAACTCTACACATAAATATTAGTTACACAACTTATTTACTCATCTTTATAAAAATAGCGTAAAGATTATTTATTAAATTTATATTTAATATAATACACCCACTATATTTTTATAACTAAATGAATAAGTTACATACCTTTATAAATAAATAAATAAAGTAATAATTATTTACTTAATTTATATTTAAACAAAATTGGTTATTTAGGCCACACTTAAATAAACCGAATAATTACATTCTTTTGTAACTAGAATAATTAAATAATAATTATTTGATTTAAATATTCAAATCCAAACCCTAATTTAAAAACATTTTAAACTTTTCATTTCAAATTGTTTTCATTTTATTCAACACCTACACAACCCTTTTTTATAATTCGTCACGAACTCATTATATAATTCCTTATACTCATATCCATTGAAACCCTAGACTTTGAGTTAGACATTTTGTAAGGCCCCTTTTTCCGGGTGACCTCACTTATTGGATTTACTCATAAACAAAGTCATCAATACTGAACTTTAAATTTAACATATTCAATTAACAGCCAAAATCATTCACATTTGAGTACATTACAGCGGAAGTCTTAACATTTAACACATACATCAGTGTTTAACAAAAACATAAATCGGGATGTCAGTCTTTAGCCGGGTAACCTTCAAGCCTTCGCACGACCCTTTTCTTTGTTACCTGAAATGTATACTAAAAGTCAGCTACTGCTGGTGAGTTCTAGTTTAAAATGATTAGATATAAGCATTATTTCCTTAAAAGTATTCTTAAGTTTATACATAAAGATCATAAATACGTATTCTTAACTTTTTTCTTAACATTCATTTGGTCGTAGACATATGGGTGATCAACCCGTCTTTTACTACGTATGTCACAAAGACATACGCCATGAAGCTACCGTCGTAGCCCTTTGACTCGTCCGGTCCTAGAAACCGCTCGCCATAAAAAAACCGTCCGGCCAACCTTCGGCCGTCCGTCATACCGTCCTACCGTCGTAGGCCGTCCTTTTCGCCCGTCTACCCGAAGGTATCCGTTTCCCACGTGCTACCATGTTTGCAACCGTTCTACATATGATTTGGCATTTGCTTTGACCGCCCATTTATGCCCCTTTTTATTTCCTTGCTGATGAAGGAACGTTTTTGTCCCGGTTGCAAGATAGTCACGTGGTCGTCCGTCTACCGTAGTAGCCGTTAGCATCGTAGCGTCCATAACATTCACGTATATTCATATCATGCAGTATATATATAATATAAGGCAAGATTTCATTCATACTTTGTAAACATACGTTTCAATCTTTGTTCATAATTCATTTTCATATATTTATATATCACGTATGTTCACATTGGCATTCATAACATTTATTCATTTAGTGTATACACCTCAGCCCCAAAAATATTATAAATCATTTGCACATAACATAGAGAGGGGCACATAGAACTCACCCGATCGGCTAGTCCTGTTCTGTCCTAACTGCGGTCCGATGAGCGTTGCACACGATCTGGATTAATTAATCATACACGTATCAGATCTAAACCAAGTTACATTCCTAACACAGCTGACATAGGCGAACTTAATGCCTAAGTTCGCTTCCACTGGCCTAGGAAAACTTATAGGCGAACTTAATGCCTAAGTTCGCTTCCTCTGACCTAGGCGAACTTAATAAGTTCGCTTACCCTTGGCCAAGCGAACTTGCCAAGCGAACTTAATAAGTTCGCTTACCCTTGGCCAAGCGAACTTGCCAAGCAAACTTGCCAAGCGAACTTAATCAGGCGAACTTGATAAGTTCGCCTCCACCAAGCGAACTTAACAAGTTCGCCTGCACCAGCAGTCATCTTCCCCAAACAGTCCGAAATTCTCGGATTTGGGTTCGATTATGTCAAAACTTCAACTTTCTTTGCTCAAAACAACTGGTTTTCATTCCAGATACTAAACCCAAGCTTATTCTCAAGTTTCATCCGTAAAAACGTCCTATTTTCACCCGAAAACCCGGAAACCCAACCTAAGCAAAAATCTCAGTTTTGGCTCGAATGGTTACCTGGATGACGATTCTGATTTGGAGGTTTCCTTCACGAGTGCAAGAGACACGAGCGGGTGCAATCTTGTGCGATTCCGACACTTTCTCTCTCTACGGTTTTTCTCTCTCTAGAATTGTAAAGAGGAGAACAATGAGGGCCTTAGGCTATTTGTAGGGGAGACCTCCCCAAGCCCGGTTCGCGACTGACTCGGCCCGACTTCGGCCCGCTTGAACTCGTTAACTTTATTTCTCGCCATTTTAGGATGTTACACATTTTATTAATTCATGTTCACACGCAATACACTTTAGGTTAACGTTGTGCGTTACAAGGATCACGATACTACCTAGTCTCTCGTGTTAGCTACGCCTTTGAATCAAGTGAGTATTACATAGCCCCTTTTACTCTGTTTACACTTTTTGGGGTGGAACATGAACACTATACAAACTATTGCTCACATTTACACAAACTACACAAATACAAATCCTCTTTACATTCATGTGTGTAATTTGAGCTTTATGCCTGAGTGCTAGTTGTTCTAACTTTTGTGTGCAATTTATGTGCAATCATTAACTATTCAAGCCGACGGTAAACAATGATAGATCTATTGAGTCTGACAAACCCACCCAGATTGGGGTGATTGTTACCGACAACACAATTTTGCATGCTAGTTACAAAGGTTTGATTGTACTTTGGTTACACAATAGCTACTCTCCATAAATGCCTTATTTTATCATGTTATGTAAGGATTTGTTTATTCACAATCTATACGCTATATATGTACAAACCTGTGTATGCTCACCAACTTTATAGTTGACCTTATTTTATTCATGTTTCAGGTGCTAACATATGAGATTAATCAAGACATGATACACATAGGCTCTGGACTTAGTAAATTTTAATTCAAAAACAATTTGTAATTCATTTATTTACTTTGGAATTGATTCATGTTTGTTTGAATGGAAATGGATTTAATATATTATAATTTAGTCTACCTTGAGCTCATGAACAGTCTACATGTCCCGCCCCGACGTTTCCGCCGTCGGTTGGGGTGTGACATAAGTAACGTGTTTAGAGAATGTGTGGATGAACCCAAAACCTCATCTTCATTAGTGACTGCTAAAGGGTTGGTTAAATGAGGATGCACCGGTGTAATGACTGGATTGTTAAGAGCGACTTGGTTGAAATCAAAATTTAAAGCCCATTCAGAATCAAAGGGATCGTAACCTAACTATGGATCAACATTTGGGTTACTAGGGAGGGAAGGAGCAGTGACATGGGTGGTGACATTGGAGATTTCAGATACAGAATGGGGAGTAGAAACAGGGGTAAAAAGTTGTTCTTTAGGTTCAAGTTTTGAGATACAAGGACTAGCAAAGGTTGCATTAAAATGGGGGTTTGAAGAACCTACATTTTCCTTTTTGGGAATATATTTCCTTGGTTTCTTGACATCAGTTTCAAGTTTGGGAATGTTTAAAACATTAGATGGTCATTTGACATGATGGACTTTACAGAAAAGGAAAGAATAGATAAGATGTGTTGGTATGTTGAGAAAGGGAGGGATGAGATGATATTTAAAGTAAAAATGGAAAAAGATAAAGAGAGAAAGGGTTAGGTGAGAAAGAATACATTTATTTAATGTTAAAGGTTAGAAAAGTAAGAATTGATAGGTTAGTAAGATGACATGACTTAAAGCTAATTTGCTTTATTGACTTTTTTTCTTCTTTCATTAAAATGTTTTGAAAGAAATAAATAAAATATAACACGTCTTCAAAAATATAATGCATAATATTATAAAAACTTTCATCATCCAAACTTTTACAAAATACCACCAAAAAACCCTCCTAACATAAAAAACACATGTTTCACAAAATAAAAGGGTGCCTAAAATAAAGGGGACATGGAGTAGGGGAACATAGTTGACAAACAAAAAAAATTACATAATCATCCCTACATAAACAAAAGGCAAAGTGGATGGAGTTTAGTTCCTAGTAGCTTGGGTAGGGTCTTGATTGTTTCTTTCAGCACTATCAGTAGATTCTTTCTTCTTTTTCTTGTAGTTCCGAGAATCATGATATGTTACACGTTTGTTACATGTGCGACAAAGCCTTGGGGCCTTTTATTAATTTTCAACCATTTTTTTCACCTGGACCAATCAAACGTCGATTCTTCCCACATCCTTTATTTCTAATCCCCTGAGGATTACTTAAAGAAACATCCACATCAGTAGATTGACCAACTAATTCTTCAAAAACAGAGGCCTTAGAAAACTTGGGTGGGATAGAAGACCTTATTTCTCTAATCTGAGCAGAAAATGAAGGCAGTGCTTCTGGATCACCCCTTAAATCATCAACACATTCAGCGACCAGTTCCAAAATCTCATTCCTCATAACAGATACTGGACTGTTATCAACACCATATTATCTTTCAATAGCAAAAATCAATTTAGGAAGAACATCTCTCTTCCAGCGTTCAAAAATGTATTGAAAAGGAACGAGTTCAACGTTATTGACCCTTTAAACATAGAAAATATGACGACATAGATACCCAATTCTTGTGAAACCCATGCACGAACAAGAAGATGAATGGTCAACACTATTATATTTAACCCGCAGAAATGATGGGTAAAATTTAGCAAATAAAAAAAGAGTGATATAAAAGTACTATGATACATGTGTAACAATGCATTTGTAACACATGACTTTCAAGTATCATTCATATGTAATAGTGAATGTGTTACACAGGTAAATGCAATAATGCATTACCCGAAAAATGTTGAGAAATTGGTTGGCTTTGTCCAAGTGTGTAACAGAGTACACAAATATGCCATCAATCACTTCAGTGTTGGATATGTAACATGAGAGCTTTCCTTTGAGAATCTCTTTTTAAACAATAAAAAATATTTTTTGCGAGTACAGATCGAACGCTTGCTTCTCGATAGCCAAGCCAGTAATACCTTGAAACATAGTGGATGATGTCTTATATTCAGCAAGTCTTTGCCTATAACGTTGACTATCAATTCTAGTATCAAAACACAACATGAACTGGACAAGAGTGTTTGCTCCAGTTGAGTTTACTTTAAATGAAGCATTTGAACTTTCATATCGAGATGTAGTCTTCATCAGACAACACATAGGGATTTCCCTAAAGTATGTGGGAACCCAGTTAAACCTAATGTCATACATCTGATTCAACCCTTGATAATCTTGTAGTTGGAACTTTTCAAGGAGTTCGTGCCATCTGCTTTCAAAAGTAGAGGGCTTGATATACACGTTCCATACCAAACGGTGTATAGACTTCCTAAAGTTTGTATTTTGTAACAAATCACCAGACACCTATTGGAAAAAAAAAATGTTCAGATAAGTTTTACATATGTAACTAAATGTTTACATAAGTATCTATGATGCATAATTTTTTTTAAAAGATATTAAAACAGTGGTACCTTAGCAGGGAGTTTCTTCATAATGTGCCACATACAAAGCCTATGCCTAGATTCAGTAAACACGTGTGAAATGGCTTGGCTCATAGATGGATCCTTATCAGTCAAAACTAACTTGGGCTGTTTACCATGGGCTGTAAGAAAAGATTCAAGCAACCACTTGTATGATTCGATAGTTTCACTATGTAACAAACTGACACAAAAAATAACGCATTGCTTGTTGTGATCAACACCGGTGAAGGGGACAAAAATCATGTTTTACCTATAAGACAAATATATAAATAAAAAACAATATTAATTGTACATACCAAAAAAAGGAGAATTAACTTACTTGTTTGTTTGATAAGTTGCGTCAAAAGCTAGAATGTCCCAAAATACTTGGTAATTTAACTTTGAAATCTCACCAGCCCAGAACAGGGATCTCAACTGACCTTTAACAACAGAAAAGTCAAATTAGAAGTTGGGTAAATTGTCAAAACGATCTTGAAGCCTATCAAGAATAAACTGAGAGTCTCTATCACCAATAAACATTCTAATAGACTGGCTATAGTTCTTGTAATCTATGGGAGTACCACGAACATTATGATGGCCGCCCTTCATGGAAACGCGGAGCCTATGAGCTATAGTAGGACCAATTCTATTCAAACTCATTTGATGTATGAACTGTTTCGATGAAAAGGGAAGCTTTCTGGAAATCTTAGTTAAATCATGATTAAAACTATCAACAAGAGGATGATTGTGTTTTTCATTAAAGTCATACAAAATAAACCTAGAAGTTTCTTTGCAAACTTGAACACTTATGTGGGCATTGCAATCAAACACAGTAAATGTACTTTGCCTAAGATACAATGAACTTTCATCCATCGTATCAAATTTACGTTTCAGTTGGGGTTTGACAGCCTCGTTACACCTCAAGTATTTGTGAGAAACAACACTTTTCCATTTCTTGGTTTGACCAATCCAAACAGAGAAACCAACTTTTTCGGCATAATTGGCATATATACTCAAAAGATCATGCCAAGTATTGAAAAAACTACCAACAACCGGTGTCAGCTCAAAAGAAACATTTAGACACCAAAACTTGGTTCCATTTGGTGTAACATATACATAATACGGATCTGCATCTTTGTTTACTTAAATAAAGGCAAGAAAAACATAATAAGTATGAGGGATACAAAAAATTCAGTACATATATTCCAATATGATATTACATATGTAAAAATTGGTAGTTTGTAAAAATAATATTACATATTTAAAAATTGATAGTGAAAAGAAAAATTATAACGTTCGCTATGCAGAGGGACTGATGAGAGTGGTGATGTGTTTAACAGCTCGACAGGGATATGAAGAGGGATTGATGAGAGTGGTGGTGTGTTCTCATCTATTACATATAAAAAATAATATTACATATTTAAAAATCTCATGAACCGTGTATGCAAACCTTATTTGGACAAGTTCGTGATCGTTTTCATTAACGACATTCTCATCTATTCTAAAACGAAGGCGGAGCATGAACAACATCTTCGTTTGATTTTGGAGCTCTTGAAGAAAGAACAACTATACGCCAAGTTCTCCAAGTGTGAATTCTGGCTAAAGGAGGTTCAATTTTTGGGACACATAGTCAACGATAAGGGGATTCATGTGGACCCGGCAAAAATCGAAGCGGTAAAAAATTGGAGTACTCCTAAGACTCCTACCGAGATTCGTTTTTTCCTTGGACTAGCGGGTTACTATCATCGCTTCATCTCAAATTTCTCCAAGATTGCGGTTCCGCTCACTGCCTTGACTCACAAAGGTAAACCTTACGAGTGGGGACCCAAACAAGAGGAAGCTTTTCAAACTCTCAAGCACAAGCTCTGCAATGCTCCTGTTCTAACTCTTCCTAGTGGTAATGACGACTTTGTCGTTTATTGTGATGCATCCAACCAAGGTCTTGGTTGTGTTCTTATGCAGCGTGGCCAAGTAATTGCATACGCATCATGTAAGAAGAACTATACGACCCATGATCTCGAGCTTGGTGCTGTCGTTTTCGCATTGAAAATTTGGAGACACTATCTTTATGGCACCAAATGCGTGGTTTTCACCGACCACAAAAGTCTCCAACATATTTTCAATCAAAAAGAGCTTAATATGAGGCAACGACGATGGGTCGAACTTCTTAACGACTACGACTGCGAGATTCGCTACCACCCCGGCAAGGCAAATGTTGTAGCCGACGCCTTGAGTCGTAAGGAACGTATCATGCTTCATAGTGTTCATATTCATAACGATATCCAAGCCCGCATTCTCCAAGCACAACGCACCTCGGTTACCGAGGGAAACATGTACCAAGAAATGGCATGTGGTGTAGAACTCTTGCTAGAAACCAAAGCCAACGGCCTATTGTATTACTTGGATCGTATCTGGGTTCCCTATCGCGACGACCTTCGTATATTTTTGATGAACGAGTCCCACAAAACTCGATATTCGGTACATCCCGGAGCTGATAAGATGTACATGGGTCTTCGTCAACAATATTGGTGGCCCGGCATGAAAAAGGATATTGCCCTCTTTGTGGCAAAATGCTTAACTTGTTCTAAAGTAAAGGCCGAACATCAGAAGCCTTCCGGACTCCTCGAACAACCTGAAATTCCCATGTGGAAGTGGGAGAACCTTGCTATGGACTTCATCACCAAACTCCCACGCACTTCTAGTGGGCACGATAGTATCTGGGCTATTATCGATCGACTCACAAAGTCTGCTCATTTCTTGTCTATTCGTGAGGACTATCGAATCGAGAAATTGGCTCGGATCTACATTGATGAGATCGTAAGTCGACAGGGAATCCCTTTGAACATTATCTCCGATCGTGATTCGCGTTTTACTTCCCGATTTTGGCAATCATTACAATCTGCGCTTGGTACTCGTTTGGATTTAAGTACGGCTTACCATCCTCAAACCGATGGACAAACCGAGCGAACAATCCAAACTCTCGAGGATATGCTTAGAGCTTGTGTCATTGACTTTGGTGGCAATTGGAATTATCACCTACCACTGATCGAATTTTCCTACAACAACAGCTACCACACAAGTATTAACATGGCACCGTTCGAAGCCCTTTATGGACGGAAATGTCGTTCACCGATTTGTTGGAATGAAATTGGTGAAGCACAAATCACCGGTCCCGAGCTTATCCAAGAGACCACCGATAAAATCTCTCTTATTCGTGACAAAATTCGAGTAGCGAGGAGTCGGCAAAAGAGCTATGCCGATAAACGATGAAAACCCTTGGAATTTCAAGTTGGGGATATGGTTCTTCTAAAGGTATCACCCTGGAATAGCGTAGTCCGATTTGGAAAGAAAGGAAAACTTGCACCTCGATATGTGGGTCCATTCAAGGTACTCGAAAGGGTAGGGAAAGTGGCCTACAAACTCGATCTTCCTTCAGAGCTCAGCAACGTTCATCCGAATTTTCACATATCTAATTTGAAAAAGTGCCTAGCCGACGAGAATCTCCACATCCCTCTTGATGAAGTGCGCATTGACGAAAAAATGCACTTTGTTGAGAAACCCGTGGAAATCATGGACCGTGAAGTCAAGAAACTCAAACGTAGTCGCATCCCCATTGTAAAAATCCGTTGGGAGTCTAAACGTGGACCCGAGTTCACTTGGGAATGTGAAGACCAAATGAATACCAAATATCCGCTGTTGGATCGGGATCTACCTTGATCCAATGATTCAACACATTAACCGAACCAAATCGTGCGGAATCCGATTTGATTGGCAATCCAATCTATGACACGGATCGGGTCTTAAGAAACGAGCGGATTAGATGTCGAGACGAAGGTTTCTATCAACCCTTTGGTGTAGAGAAGTTGGATACAAGACCTGGAAACTCTCAACGGACAGAGATTCGACAATACAGGTGCAGAGAGTTTGTGTTTTGTTGGTCCTGCTCTGGTCAGTCTCTCTATGTGTATATCTGTTGTATTTCCGTGTTGTATGTGCTCATGAAGTGAAAGTTATATATATAGTGCAGAGGCCATTCGTACGAATGAGCCATGTGAATGGACTCATTCGTGCGAATGAATCAGCAGAATGGTTCATTCTTAAGAATGAATCATCAGAATGGTTCATTCGTACGAATGAATCATTCTCATGACTTATTCTAGCGAATGAATCATTCTCATGAGCTATTCGCGCGAATGGATCATTCTCATGATCCATTCGTGCGAATGGGCCTTTCATTAGCACGATTGATCAACGTTATCGCTATTTATCAGATCGTTTAATACACAGTCATTATATATGAGTAAACATTAAGGATAAACATGTAATTTCATTACTACATCAAATAATTACATTAAACATAGATGAAATACATATTACAAGGGATTAGGGACATATTATGCATCTACATACTCCCCCTTGGACCTAGATCCCTTCAAAATGACCTAACTAACATTAGTTGGTCTTCAACATCTCTTTTGTACGAGTTTTCCAGTTAACTCCGGCGTGTATGTCAAAAGCAAAGCATATACGTATTACTTTCACATACTGCAACGCCTGGTCTATATCTGCAACTTCAAAAAACGGTTGACACTTGTATAGAGTTGTAACATCTTGTTCAGACAAGTTGGTCAGCCACAAGGGATCAAAGACCCTGATGGTCTCCCATGACCCTTCTTTACAAAGCACTATAACAGCTTCACCAGTACGCCCATCATAGTACCACCATTTGAACTGATCTGAGAAGTCCTGGATCATTTTCCTTAAAGGAATCTTCTTCATGATCGTTGGAGGCTTCCACTTTAAGACAATTAGGGGCTTCTTGGTGACTGGATGAACCTTTTCCTTATGAATGTAACGTGTAGGCATTTGTGGCTTGAAGTTCACCCACTTCTTCCGGTATTCGTATTGTAATTGACGTTCAAACCATTCGGATAGACCGGAAGATTCGCTGTATAGAAGCTTTAGACGCGCCAATTGATTTACTTCAAATGCGGGCAGCGTCTTGAAATCATGAGGGTACCTGAAATATTGTATGCCCTTCTCTCTTTTTATAGCATAGCAGCTTAAGTCGTTGAAGTATGCCCAACTGATTATACGACCATCAGACTTGTGTCCTTTGAGTCGATAAACTTTAGTGTACTTGGTTGGAGGAGAGGACTTTGAGATCTTTTTTAATTCGGCCATGTATTCCATCCACTGAATTTTACGTTCATTCAGCTCGTCAATGTCAATAGTGGAGGGACCGGCTTCATCCTGTTTGTTGTCGATAATGCGGTTGACCTCCTCGTCGGACTGCTGAGTGAATAAGTCCACGAAGGAGGGAAGATCATCACCATCTACTGATGTGTACTTTGGATATTCTTGATCAGTGATGTCTTCGACTTCAACCTCATCAACGTCTTCTAGTTCGTCAGAAGAGGGATAATCAGTTGTTGAAACAGATGCCTCTTCAGTAATGACTTCGTCAGGATTCATTTGAAATAGCTCGGCAATCTGTTCTTTTGACAAGCAATGCACGATTTCCCCTTCCTCTTTGTCATAAATAATTGAATGTTGGATGATCCCTTGCATGTCAAGCACATAAGTTAACTTTGAAGGTTGTTGCTTGAGAGGCATCACATCCAAAACTTCAGTGCCCTTTTGTGTATCTGATGATGGGCCTTCTGATTTGTCTGATTTTTGCTTAGTGCGTGCCTCTGCTTCTGCTGTCTTTGAAGCACTTGATGCAGCACCAGCATTGGCACCATCATCCTTATCTTTGTCATTATTATCATCATCATCGTCACCATCATCATCCTCGTCATCATCATCATCATCATCATCATCATCATCATCGTCACCATCATCACCATCTTTGCGAGCACCCTCAATTCTGGGTGTCGTGTCCCTTCTGCTTTCTAAGTCTTCCAACAGTCTCTTATTTTCCTCCTCTATCCTTTGTATTCTCTGAGCATGTGCATCAACAGTTTTAGACAACTGTTGATTCTGGTTTGTAGCAGTGAGAAGGAGGGCTTGTTGATCATTGCATCTATTGGAAAGACTTGTGATGGCTTGGGCTTGTTCAGTATTTTGCAGAGTCAACTGACTGATCTGCGAGCCCTGAAGATCTAAACGCTTTGACTGTTCTTGATTTTGAGCCAGAAGCTGCAGTACCAAGCTGTTTAGAGTGATGATTTGATCGTTCAACGAAATAGTCGGCAATGATGTTGATGACTCAGCTCGAGTAGTGGCTGGCTGTGATGTATGAGCAGTCGTGTAGATGGGAGGAGGAATCGGAGGCACAGTTTGTGTCTGAGGCATGGATGTTGACATTGGAGCCTCAGACCTGGTGGCAGTTGCTGTTGTAGCAGAGGTGCTCTCCGTCCTTCTGACAAGTTTGAACTTTTGGCGTTTGGCCATTCTCTTCATTCTTCCTTTCTTGACTGGGGTAGATTGGGAAGAAGGAGCAGCAGATACTTGTGGACAGTCAGGGACAAAGTCAGCATCCCTGACGTCATCATCATTAACCCTTGAGCTTCCTTGATCTGCTCCCCTCTTTCGTTTTGTGGCGACCAATCTTGCCCCTTGTTGACTGATTTCGAATTCATCTTCAGTTACCTCAGAATCAGTAAACAGGACGGTGTCCAGGTTAACGTCTTCTGGGTTAGTTGGAAGGGATGAATCGATAGCAGTAACAGTAGGAGTGGTGGCAGCGGTAGATGGAACATTAGGAGCATTGCCACCACCTCCCTGACCATCTTGGTCGTCGTCATCTTGGTCGTCAGCTGGAGGCACAACAATATCCTCCCTGTCAGAATCACTATTATCGTGATTTGACGGAGTTTTGTTCAAAATCAGAAATTGATCGAACAGACGTGCGAATGCAGATTTTGAATTGTACGAATGATGCTGCACATGCGAATGAATGGCATATTTATAGGATGGCCTGGTTCATTCGTACGAGTGGACTCTCATTCGTGCGAGTGGACTCTCATTCGTGCGAGTGAACCAGATTTGATTCATTCTGCCACTCATTCGTACGAATGGACCATGCGTACGAGTGAGCCATTCGTGTGAATGATCTATTCTCCTCATCCATGCGTACGAGTGAGCCATTCTGCTCATCCATTCGTACGAATGGATAACCTCATTTAGTAAATTAAACTTTTCAGGTTAAATGAGGTATCCGACCACATTGGTCTTGACAACAATTTGATTATGAAGTGAGGGATCAATTATGAAGTTTTGGAATAGTTTATGAAGTACAGGAACGATTTGATCAATCAGGGAGTCAAGCGGTTTTCAAATTTGGTTGATAACAGTCGTTCGAGTCTTATCAGATAATCTAAAATTCAGAAAAATTAAAATCTTTTTGGATTTTTTGAATATGTAATACTGAAAATAATATCAACAAGATATATACACGCATGTCTTAGTAAGAATGATCCTTATGAGAAATCATACAGACTTAGTGACTAATGATCTGAGACATTTTGAATTTTGTAGATACAACTATACAATGGTATTTACACATCTTTTTGTGAGAAAGATCCGAACATAGGATCAGTACTAAACTCATAGCAATCAGCAACATTGCAAATTATCTGAGCTTTAAGTACACTTAGTCAAAATGCGATCATTGATATGTTTGTCCATCTTAAACTTATGCAGACCTTTTCTCAACACTTACAAGATGATCTTGAAGGATTAAGTCCATTATCTGTGTGTCCCACACTAGTTAAGAATTGACTTGAATTACTTTTCAAAACATGTTAATGTTTCAAATCAGCACAACTTACTTAACCAATCATCATAAGTTCATGAGATCTCAGTTATTCCCTGTTGCTTCTTTACTAGACCAAATTTTTTTTTTTTTTTTTTTTTTAGTATTCACAGTGACAGCCATCAGCTCATGGACGGCTTCAGCCAGGTATTTACAAGGCAATATGGCACGTATACAGCTAACGGTGTTTGTGTTCATCTTATCCCATGGATGGCTTCAACCAGGCTGCAACCCGGTAATATGGCACATATACGGATTCGGATTCATACTTTTATTTTATTCTTAATCGCATGGACGGCTTCAGCCAGGTATTTACAAGGCAATATGGCACGTATACGACTTCAGAATCTAATTTTTAATTTTATAACTACTTTCTGATATCTCATTAAACCGATGATAACTGGTGTGCACAGAATGAGAAACACCTTCAGTTTCTATTGTTGATTTTCGTCAATCCTTTCACCATTATGTGACTCACAAGACAATATCTAATATGGTATTGATTTATCATCAATGGTCGAGATTCAGTAAGATAAGCCTATCAATGCATCACATGTCGACTTAGTGTGACTATTCACTATGACATTAAATGCAATGTGCTTCATACATATGGTTAGTGTGCCATCACTTCCCAAAGGTTGGATACGATTTCTCATTTTTGAGTTTTTCAGATGTTTTTGGGTTTTAGACTGTACAAAAATGGAAAATCTTTTTTTTTTTTTTTTTTAATAACAAACTGTACACAAAATAGAAATCTTTTTGGAGTCTCAGAAAACTAGCGTCTGTGTACTATCATTTTTCTCAGCGAGAGATCATTTTCTTACTGACATTTTCTCCCCCTAAAATTTCAAAATGAAAAATCTTTTTGAGTTTTTGAGATTTTTAATAAACGCAAGAAAGAAAATATATACATGAACGTAATTGATAAAAATTAGTTTAGATTAGGAACCCAAGCCTTTACGGTCTTGGATTTTCCAGACTCATCTACAACCGTACAATCCATCCATTGTCCTTGTGGATTTTTGGAACAACCACCTGACTTTGAAGTACCGTCGTCAGAAGCATCATCTGATTTTGCTTTCCACACATGTTCTTTGTGCAACGACTGTTTGTGGTAAACAGTGGATTGCTTAACGATTTGTACAGGTGTGGAACTCGAATCAGAGACCAACAAGTCATGCATCTTTTGTTTAACTTTCTTTTGATGCACTTGTTGTTGGGTAAAAGAGTTAGATTTTGACTTTAAAACCTTTTGTTTATTTTCTGAAAAATTGTTAACTCTTTTACTTGGCTTCTGAAGATAAGGACAGTTGACAACAATGTGTCCTTTTGTACCGCACTCAAAACAGTATCTCCGCTCAACCATCCTCGGAGATCTGTATTGATTTTCACTTTGGTGAGATTTTGAACCACCAGCCTTAGTTTCTTTTTGTTCAGCTGAAGAGAGTGACTTGTTTGATTTAACAGACTCTCCAGCTTTAACAAAATTAACCTTTTTGATTGAGGCTTTGGTTACTTGACTCTTCTGATTAGAAGTAGTGGGATAAGCTGGACGGCAATTGGTTTGTTTAATTTTAAAAACAGTTTTAGAAGCAGATTTTGAAATACCAATGCTGTCATTCTGAGGAGCAGACGAGCTATTGTGTCCCAAACCACGAGTAGGGCACTCATCGTCGTCTTCATCCCACTCTTCTACTATTCCATCAACACACTGGGACTTTGAGGTCGAAGCACCATTATCGTCAACCTTTTGTTGAGAAATTTTGTTTTCGCTTGGATCAACGACAAGTGGCGTTTTGACCTTAAAGTCAATGATTGGGTTATCATCCGGTGTGTTTACCATGGTATTCAACACCGGTGGAGGACAATTTTTATACCCAAACCCAGCATTTTTCTGTCCTGGAGTGGACCGTGAAATCATGTAATCAAGAAGGTAAGAAGAGTTTGAATAACTTTTCAACTTTTGATTTAGAGTTTCATAATCACACTCGACAAGCACCAGCTTTTTCTTTGTTTCATCAATCGTGTTTAAATAAAAAGTGATGGCATTTTGTTTGTTGATAACACAGATTTCTAATTCATGAACTTGCCTGTTTAAAAGATCAATTTTGTTTTTGAAGGCAAGTTCGTTTCCCTTTAAAACACGGTTTGCTTCAAGACAATTAGTTAAATCAGCAATTAAATCTGTGTTGTGACTTTTAAGTGTCTCAATTTTCTTTTCAAGTTCATCACAATTTAAACACGGTTGAGATTCAGACTCACTTTCAAAACTTTCAGAATTTACCTGAATGCCTGTGGATGTTTTTACCATAAAAGCACAGCTACAGGTAGATTCAGAAGAGGAATTGTTAGTATCCACATCAGCTGTTGATTGACCTGAAGAGACGACAGATGATTTATGTTCATTCTCAGGTGTGAAGCCAGAACTGTTTGAAGATGTGTCGTCTGCAGCTGATGAACTTTCTGAAGCAATCTCTTTCTCAGCATCAGAATCTGATTCTTCATTGATTTCTACAGTCTTTGCCATGTAAGCTCCATCCCCTGAACTGCCATCAGTTCCAAATTTAAAAGACCAATCAACAGTCTCATCTGTTTGAACAACCATAGCTTTTGTTCCACTTGAAGTGCCTTTATCTTGTGTAAGAGTAACTGGAACAATGTTTGTTTCTGTATTTTGAGTTTGTGGCTTCGGTTGGCTTTGACGGTTGTTGAAAGGGTTGCGGTTTCCAGTCTGTTTAGGCTTTTCACATTGCCTAGCAAAATGCCCTTTCTCACCACAGTTAAAACAAACAACAGCAGACAGATCAAATCCATAAGTAGTGTCTTTGTTCCCTTCGAGAGTTTTACCAGTCCTTTTTACATAATCTCTCGCTCTTCTGACTGCACTTGCAAGAGCCCACATTATATCAATTCGATCCATTTCATCCTTATCAATCTGAGCATAGTCTTCTGCTGTCAGATGACTGTTTCCAACCTGTCCAGCAACAAGACTGTCATATGAATTGACAACGGTAGACAACAACGCCATGTGTTCCTTGGCCACTTCGATAGTAACTTTGTCGAAGTTGTCTGTTTGCAATTTAATGGGGCTTGGTTGAGGAGTACTAGCAGTATTTCCCTGCTGTGGAACCGAGCTTGAAGAAACTGAAGCGTGAGCTTTTGAAGACTGGCTGGCTGAAACATTTGACGTGTTTGATACAAACGCAGTCTGCAAAGGAGCATTTTGTTGAGTTGATGTAGAATAGTACAATGAAGGATCCTGAGCTTGTACGCCTCTCTTTAACTTCCACTTATTCATCACCTCTTGTTCTCTCAATTTCTGAAGAAATTCATTTATGTCAATGGTTTCAAGAGTATTGTTTTGTTTGAGAACCATCAAGAATGAATCCCATTTTGGTGGTAGCGCATCTGCCAAGCATTGAACCTTTTCTTCTTTTGTTGTTTTGACCCCATGGGCATGCAATTCACTCAACAAGTGATAGAATCTCTCAAATAGATCATCTAAGGACTCATTCCCAATATACATGAAATTTTCAAATTCCTTCTTAATGGCCTTAGCATTGATAGCTTTCAACGAAGCATTTCCTTCGTGACGTTGTTCTAAGGCATCCCACAGAGATTTTGAAGATGTAAACTGCCGGAATTGATGAAATATTTCTCTTGACATGGCCTGAGATAGGATAGCATATGCCTTCTTTTCTAAGTCATAATCTTTCCTTTGTTGTTCACTTAAAAGGGAAAGAAAAACAGTACTTCCATCCTCATTCAACACCTTTTGATATCCACTCTCTATCATCATCCATAAGTTTGTATCAACTCCATTAATGTGTATCTCAAACCTGTTTTTCCAGTGATGATATTCGTCCATTGTCATGAGTTTTGGAGCCTTGTTAGCATTTCCAGCTTCATTATCGATTAATAACAAGTTTTGGATTTTTCTGTTCTGACTGGCAACAAAGGCTAAGTCCGACATTGTAAAAAACGAAGTTTTTCGACACTTGAAAAAATTTCAGAAGAGATTTATGCGAATGGGTCTATTCGTGCGAATGGAATTATCTATTCGTGCGAATGGAATTATCTATTCGTGCAAATGGAATTTTCTATTCGTGCGAATGGAATTTTCTAGTCGTGCGAATGGAATTTCTATTCGTGCGTTTGGAAGTTTGAACAATGAGCGGGAGACTTGATCTATTCGTGCGAATGGTAGGAGCCATTCGTGCGAATGAAGTTCATCATAGTAGCCATTCGTACGACAGAGAGCAGTTTGACTTTTTTGCACCAAAAAGCACCAATGATTGATCCTTTTATCAGATCTGGAAATTGAGATGATCAGATCACTCAGAAACAATAATCACAAGATTTAAATGTGGCTAAACAACGATCAAGTGATCTTTATAACATTCAAGAGGATAGAAAAAGCAAGATTTAAAGGCAAGATCAGATTTTCTATGTTGAATCTAGAGCACACATCTCTGATACCACTTTGTTGGATCGGGATCTACCTTGATCCAATGATTCAACACATTAACCGAACCAAATCGTGCGGAATCCGATTTGATTGGCAATCCAATCTATGACACGGATCGGGTCTTAAGAAACGAGCGGATTAGATGTCGAGACGAAGGTTTCTATCAACCCTTTGGTGTAGAGAAGTTGGATACAAGACCTGGAAACTCTCAACGGACAGAGATTCGACAATACAGGTGCAGAGAGTTTGTGTTTTGTTGGTCCTGCTCTGGTCAGTCTCTCTATGTGTATATCTGTTGTATTTCCGTGTTGTATGTGCTCATGAAGTGAAAGTTATATATATAGTGCAGAGGCCATTCGTACGAATGAGCCATGTGAATGGACTCATTCGTGCGAATGAATCAGCAGAATGGTTCATTCTTAAGAATGAATCATCAGAATGGTTCATTCGTACGAATGAATCATTCTCATGACTTATTCTAGCGAATGAATCATTCTCATGAGCTATTCGCGCGAATGGATCATTCTCATGATCCATTCGTGCGAATGGATCATTCTCATGATCCATTCGTGCGAATGGGCCTTTCATTAGCACGATTGATCAACGTTATCGCTATTTATCAGATCGTTTAATACACAGTCATTATATATGAGTAAACATTAAGGATAAACATGTAATTTCATTACTACATCAAATAATTACATTAAACATAGATGAAATACATATTACAAGGGATTAGGGACATATTATGCATCTACATCCGCATCTCTTTTCATAGCCTCCAGTAGTTGAATTTCGGGGCGAAATTCCTTTAACATGGGGAGACTGTGACATTTCGGGTTTTTATTCACGTTTTTATAACATATGTCATGTAATCATTTTCTATTCAATGAAATGCAAGTGTTTTTATTCAATTTTTGTACAAAGTATATATTTTTAATTTAGGGATTTAAAATAATTAAAATTTTATAAGTTTTAAACTTATATAAAATTTTATAAAAATCTAAATTTAAAAGATTCATAACATAAATATGATAATCCATCTAAATAATAATTAACTTTTATAAAAATATATTTATAATAATAATATAAGTTTATAAAATATAATTGAAATTAAAAAGAAATCTAATTAATTATTTTTATAAAAGTTAAGGGTCTGTTTTGAAAATAATTAAACTACAAGGTTTTAAAACAGAAATCAGTTAAGGGACTAAATGTGGACAAATCAAACCACAAGTCTCAGGGACCAAATAGATTCAGAAGTAAACTCCAGGGACCAAAATTGCCAAATCCCAATTCGCGTTTCCGGTCGTCTCCCCCATTGACCGGCGGTCCAAGCCATTTTCCGGCGACTCCTCGACACGCCTGTTCCCTGCACCTCGACAGCCGAAAAGAGTCTCTCTGACCTCGTCGTCCCCACGCGAACAAAAGCCCTCGACCAATTTGTCGTTTAAACATACGAAAAGTCTGATCGTGTCTGTGGCCGAAAGTCCACGCCACGAATTCGGCCTCGACAAGAAACCTCCACGCTTGAAAGATGGCTCGATAGTTTCGTCTCGTCCAGACGAGTGTCTGGACATGCTCAATTGCTTGTCTCATTATCGGGATCGAGCTCGGCTATAAATAGCCATTACCGGAACTGCTCGAGCTCGCCATCCCCTCTTCACCCACTCTCACTCAAAATTGAAACTACCATTGTGTTCGTCGCCTCTGAGTGAAGCTGTGACCAGATTTTTAGGGCCCAATTCATCCCGAAGCATAGATTCCCGATCTTGGTATTTTCGGACCATTGGCCCTGTCGTCCAGACCATTCGCGACCAAGTAAGAGTCTCAAAATCGTTCCTTTACCTTCTGTTATCATCTGGCCATCGGTTCCAATCGACAACCTGACCTCAGACCTTCGATTACCGGGCAAACCAGTGTCCTCGGACACGGTTTGCCGGTTTCCGAGAACCAGCGACCAGTTTTGCTTGTGTGGTTATCAATTAAACACCACACACATAACCAGCGATGGCCCGGCTGGTTATGCGTGTGTGTGTGTGTTATGTCTAGGTCGCGGGTTCGATTCTTGTGGCCTCCGGCTCAACCCATTTTTTTCTGTTTTGTGATATAATTTATTTTATCATATTTTAATATTATCTCTACACAATAAAAACTATTACGAATTGTTTGACTCGTTCGTTTATTTTTGAAACTATTAAATAACTTTTTATACATATTTAACCCGCCCAATTTTTATAAAATAATAAACCCTATATTTTTATAAACTTGTTAAAATAGTTTTAACTCACAAAAAAATATATATAATAATAATGATATAAATAAATAAAAAGAAATTTTTATAAGTACATTAAGCATAATAACTACTTATTTAAAAATATAATGTTTTAACAAGATTAAAAATATATTTTTATAAGTTAAGTTTTACAAAAATCGTTATCATTTTACTACAATATTTTATACAAATAAATCTTAAGAAATGTTTTTATTTAAAAACCTATTTATCCACATAGGGTTTCAACGTGCTTAGATTTCAACGTTCTTATCACCTACATTCGTGGATTAAAACATTCGCTAGCCAGGTGAGTTACATAGCCCCTATTTTACATTTTTACATACTTTGGGGTGAAACATTATTTCATGCTACACAATCAAATTGTTTATACGTGTTATTCATGTGTATTATATGCTTATTATCTTAGGTGTACAATCATTTACTTTAAACACAAGAAAACCAACAGTAATATTAATAGATCTATTGTGCCTGACCAGCCCACCCGGTTAGGGTGTTTATTACTTCATACTCGGATATATCCACGTGTTATATTCAAACATATCGGATATAGTGGGTAACTATATTCAAACATACCGGACCTAGCTGTTGTGCTATGTTCAAGTGCGTCAATCAAGGTTTGAATTGTGCTTAGACAAATGATACAACCATGTATGCTACGTTTAACAAGATAAACAATGAGTTGCAAAACGTTTTTATCTACTATTTATCAGTTCCACTAAACCTATGTACTCACCAACTTTATAGTTGACACTTGATTTAAATAATGTTTTAGGTTTGGATATGTGATTGCTTGCTGAAGATTCTACCACTTAAGAACTTATGGACCTAGTTAATTAAATCAATGTTTTGAAATAGACTAGGTTATTTGAATTTGTATTGTACTTGAATGTTTGTTGTCTTTAATCAAATTAATGAATTATGCAATATTTTAGTTATCATGTGCTTTTGAACAATCATTCCATTGTCCGCCATCGGTCGGGGTGTGACAGATTGGTATCAGAGCCATGGTTATAGGGAATTAGGTTATTAGACATAATGACCTAGACTATAACCGTAGGACTCCCTTTTACGTGTTACGTGCTAAATGATTATTTGCTATGTGAATTATTTGTAGTTAGGTATTATTTAAATTTTCCCAAGTTTAGTACATGAGACTTATACACATACATACAAGGCCTTAAACATACAATACATACTTTACATACACATTTGACAAATAAACATATGTAAACAAATACACTACACATCCTTATCCATACTCCTTCCTCATCCATACTATTTGCAACATTCCTACATATTTTATACTCGTAGACTCACAAGTGTATTAAATTCTTGAAAATCTCGTCAACGACTTAATATCTTGAAAACTAGTAAAGGACATGTGCAATCTGGAAGGGTGACACATGTACATTGGGTTTTCTGTCTAGGAAAGCATTTCGTATAAATCCAAATAAACGGACCCGTATGCTTTCCTGGGAATTCCTGAAGTGAGTGTTTACCTATAGGCTAATGCATGTCTCCTTGAAAGTTTCGAGGAATTACTTAACGTTGATAAGTCAATGTATTCGCAAGAATACGATCCGAACCTAAACTCAAAACTTTGGGGACATTATAGTAAGATAGGAAGAACTAGATGAACATGCAAAGCAAATCATTAGTACGGGTGCACACGTAATAACGATTTGTAGTGCATGCGAATCCCGGCAATTCCTATTACGCGAATAATGATCTATGACATCATCTCCTACCCGGAATAGATGGCTTATTTTCCCCATCAACCTTGAATAAATACACATACATTGGCACGCGACATGATGAATCCCGCATTTTCTGCTTACATTATTCCCACTATAACTCATATATATCCACTTTATCTAAAATATCATAAATTATTGTCTTTTCTTGTGGTGTTAGAATGCCTCCTCGACGTGCAAACTCTAGCACTTCCAACCCGGATCTTGCTACTCTTCTTGCCCAATTGGTGGGACAAATGACCCAAGCCAATAACAAAAGTGACAGGTCTCACAACATCCAAGGAAACGGTGGTACCAACCCGCCTCAATGCACGTTTAAGCACTTTAACTCGTGCAACCCTACAAAATTTTACGGGACTGAAGGTGCTACCGGCCTACTACAATGGTTTGAAAGCATAGAAAGCACATTCCTAAACAGTGACTGTCCCGATAATCTTTGGGTTCGCTATGCCACAAGTGTACTACAAAAGAGAGCCCTCACCTGGTGGAACGGTGAGAAACGCACTCGTGGTGTTGAGGTTGCTACATCTTTGTCATGGGATGATCTGAAGAAATCCATGACTGATGAATTCTGTCCTCGAAATGAAATGAGGAAGCTCGAGACTGAGTTTTGGGATCTTGCCCAAGACAGCGGGGATAATCTGGCTTACACAACCCGATTTCAAGAGCTGAGCCTACTGGTACCTCATATGATCACTCCCCTTGCTCGGGAAATTGAAAAATACATAGGCGGGCTGCCTATGCAAATTCAAATTGCTGTGTTAGGAAGCAATCCTCCTACACTTGAAGCTGCTATTCGTCTATCCGCTACGCTATCCGACAACCACGTCAAAGCCGGAACCTTAACAAGAAAGGGTTCCAAGAAGGTTGTTTCTACTCTTGCGGTCGTCAAAGATGTAAAGCCCGAGTCTTCTAACCGCAACAAGAAACGAAAGGGCCGAAACTTCGCAGCTGTAACTCCCACCGTACCTGCTATTCAAGTGGCCCCTTTGGGTCAAAACCCGAAACCTTACTTGGGTCCAAATCCGCAATGTTAGACCTGCAAGTACCACCATTCTGCCAACTTACCATGCCAATTGTGTTCAAGCTGCGGACGATATGGACACGTGGTCACTACTTGTCGTACCCATCCTCCTGTCCATCAAGCTGCTCCAGCCAACCGTCCAAACCATCCGGCACCTCTCAATGGTCGGGCATGTTACGAATGTGGAGACCCAAACCATTTCCGTGACCGATGCCCAAAACTTCATCATCAAGGTGGTCCCAAGGACGAGCGTTTAATATAAACGCTAATGAGGCACATGCAAACAACGACGTGATAAACGGTACGTTTCTCGTAAACAATCATTATGCATCCACTTTATTTGATACCGGTGCCGATAGGAGTTTTGTGTCTCTTACCTTTGAATCTCGACTTGCTAAACAAAGAACGAAACTTGACAATTCTTATTCCGTGGAGATAGCAAACGGGAAATCTATTGCTATAAATTCTGTTATCCGCGACTGCAATCTCGATCTTAATAATCATGAATTCTCTGTTGATCTCCTTCCAATGCAATTGGGAAGCTTTGATATTGTAATTGGCATGGACTGGTTATCCAAGCACCATGCCGAGGTTATTTGCTACGAAAAGTGCATTCGTATACCTCTCCCTTCGGGCGACACGTTAGTTATTTTCGGTGAAAAATCGTGTCGTGGTCTTCAACTCATGTCTTGCACATTGGCACAAAAGTACTTGCGAAAAAAGTACGTTGCCTTCTTGGCCCACGTAGTTGACACGAAAGACAAAGGTAAGAAATTGCAAGATATTCCGATTATTCGAGACTTTCCCGAGGTATTCCCCAAAGATTTACCCGGTCTTCCTCCCCCTAGACAAGTAGAGTTTCGTATTGACCTTGTGCCCGGAGCAACTCCCGTGGCAAAAGCTCCCTATCGTCTTGCACCTTCCGAGATGCAAGAACTCGCAAGTCAATTACAAGAACTCTCATCCAAAGGATTCATCCGACCAAGCCATTCACCTTGGGGTGCTCCCGTGCTGTTCGTAAAGAAAAAGGATGGATCGTTTCGAATGTGCATTGATTATCGTGAACTCAACAAGCTTACAATCAAGAACCGTTATCCTTTACCCCGTATCGACGATCTTTTCAATCAACTTCAAGGTTCAACATGTTCCTCCAAGATTGACCTTCGTTCCGGATACCATCAACTTCATGTTCTCGATGAAGACATTCCGAAGACTGCCTTTCGGACTAGATATGGTCACTACGAGTTCATGGTCATGCCTTTTGGCTTGACTAATGCACCTGCGGTTTTCATGGATCTCATGAACCGTGTATGCAAACCTTATTTGGACAAGTTCGTGATCGTTTTCATTGACGACATTCTCATCTATTCTAAAATGAAAGCGGAGCATGAACAACATCTTCGTTTGATTTTGGAGCTCTTGAAGAAAGAACAACTATACGCAGTTCTCCAAGTGTGAATTCTGGCTAAAGGAGGTTCAATTTTTGGGACACATAGTCAACGATAAGGGGATTCATGTGGACCCGGCAAAAATTGAAGCGGTAAAAAATTGGAGTACTCCTAAGACTCCTACCGAGATTCGTTCTTTCCATGGACTAGCGGGTTACTATCGTCGCTTCATCTCAAATTTCTCCAAGATTGCGGTTCCGCTCACTGCCTTGACTCACAAAGGTAAACCTTACGAGTGGGGACCCAAACAAGAGGAAGCTTTTCAAACTCTCAAGCACAAGCTCTGCAATGCTCATGTTCTAACTCTTCCTAGTGGTAATGACGACTTTGTCGTTTATTGTGATGCATCCAACCAAGGTCTTGGTTGTGTTCTTATGCAGCGTGGCCATGTAATTGCATACGCATCACGTCAGCTCAAAGTCCATGAGAAGAACTATATGACCCATGATCTCGAGCTTGGTGCTGTCGTTTTCGCCTTGAAAATTTGGAGACACTATCTTTATGGCACCAAATGCGTGGTTTTCACCGACCACAAAAGTCTCCAACATATTTTCAATCAAAAAGAGCTTAATATGAGGCAACGACGATGGGTCAAACTTCTTAACGACTACGACTGCGAGATTCGCTACCACCCCGGCAAGGAAAATGTTGTAGCCGACGCCTTGAGTCGTAAGGAACGTATCATGCTTCATAGTGTTCATATTCATAATGATATCCAAGCCCGCATTCTCCAAGCACAACGCACCTCGGTTACCGAGGGAAACATGTACCAAGAAATGGCATGTGGTGTAGAACTCTTGCTAGAAACCAAAGCCAACGGCCTATTGTATTACTTGGATCGTATCTGGGTTCCTTATCGCGACGACCTTCAAATATTTTTGATGAACGAGTCCCACAAAACTCGATATTCGGTACATCCCAGAGCTGATAAGATGTACATGGGTCTTCGTCAACAATATTGGTGGCCCGGCATGAAAAAAGATATTGCCCTCTTTGTGGCAAAATGCTTAACTTGTTCTAAAGTAATGGCCGAACATCAGAAGCCTTCCGGACTCCTCAAACAACCTGAAATTCCCATGTGGAAGTGGGAGAACCTTGCTATGGACTTCATCACCAAACTCCCACGCACTTCTAGTGGGCACGATAGTATCTGGGTTATTATCGATCGACTCACAAAGTCTGCTCATTTCTTGTCTATTCGTGAGGACTATCGAATCAAGAAATTGGCTCGGATCTACATTGATGAGATCGTAAGTCGACAGGGAATCCCTTTGAACATTATCTCCAATCGTGATTCGCGTTTTACTTCCCGATTTTGGCAATCATTACAATCTGCGCTTGGTACTCGTTTGGATTTTAGTACGGCTTACCATCCTCAAACCGATGGACAAACCGAGCGAACAATCCAAACTCTCGAGGATATGCTTAGAGCTTGTGTCATTGACTTTGGTGGCAATTGGAATTATCACCTACCACTGATCGAATTTTCCTACAACAACAGCTACCACACAAGTATTAACATGGCACCGTTCGAAGCCCTTTATGGACGGAAATATCGTTCACCGATTTGTTGGAACGAAATTGGTGAAGCACAAATCACCGGTCCCGAGCTTATCCAAGAGACCACCGATAAAATCTCTCTTATTCGTGACAACATTTGAGTAGCGAGGAGTCGGCAAAAGAGCTATGCCGATAAACGATGAAAACCCTTGGAATTTCAAGTTGGGGATATGGTTCTTCTAAAGGTATCACCCTGGAAAGGCGTAGTCCGATTTGGAAAGAAAGGAAAACTTGCACCTCGATATGTGGGTCCATTCAAGGTACTCGAAAGGGTAGGGAAAGTGGCCTACAAACTCGATCTTCCTTCAGAGCTCAGCAACGTTCATCCGAATTTTCACATATCTAATTTGAAAAAGTGCCTAGCCGACGAGAATCTCCACATCCCTCTTGATGAAGTGCGCATTGACGAAAAAATGCACTTTGTTGAGAAACCCGTGGAAATCATGGACCGTGAAGTCAAGAAACTCAAACGTAGTCGCATCCCCATTGTAAAAATCCGTTGGGAGTCTAAACGTGGACCCGAGTTCACTTGGGAATGTGAAGACCAAATGAAGACCAAATATCCGCATCTCTTTTCATAGCCTCCACTAGTTGAATTTCGGGGCGAAATTCCTTTAACATGAGGAGACTGTGACATTTCGGGTTTTATTCACGTTTTTATAACATATGTCATGTAATCATTTTCTATTCAATGAAATGCAAGTGTTTTTATTCAATTTTTGTACAAAGTATATATTTTTAATTTAGGGATTTAAAATAATTAAAATTTTATAAGTTTTAAACTTATATAAAATTTTATAAAAATCTAAATTTAAAAGATTCATAACAAAAATATGATAATCCATCTAAATAATAATTAACTTTTATAAAAATATATTTATAATAATAATATAAGATTATAAAATATAATTGAAATTAAAAAGAAATCTAATTAATTATTTTTATAAAAGTTAAGGGTCTGTTTTGAAAATAATTAAACTACAAGGTTTTAAAACAGAAATCAGTTAAGGGACTAAATGTGGACAAATCAAACCACAAGGACTCATCCGTAATTATCTCAGGGACCAAATAGATTCAGAAGTAAACTCCAGGGACCAAAATTGCCAAATCCCAATTCGCGTTTCCGGTCGTCTCCCCCATTGACCGGCGGTCCAAGCCATTTTCCGGCGACTCCTCGACACGCCTGTTCCCTGCACCTCGACAGCCGAAAAGAGTCTCTCTGACCTCGTCGTCCCCACGCGAACAAAAGCTCTCGACCAATTTGTCGTTTAAACATACGAAAACTCTGATCGTGTCTGTGGCCGAAAGTCCACGCCACGAATTCGGCCTCGACAAGAAACCTCCACGCCTGAAAGATGGCTCGACAGTTTCGTCTCGTCCAGACGAGTGTCTGGACATGCTCAATTGCTTGTCTCATTATCGGGATCGAGCTCGGCTATAAATAGCCATTACTGGACCTGCTCGAGCTCGACATCCCCTCTTCACCCACTCTCACTCAAAATTGAAACTACCATTGTGTTCGACGCCTCTGAGTGAAGCTGTGACTAGATTTTTAGGGCCCAATTCATCCCGAAGCATAGATTCCCGATCTTGGTATTTTCGGACCATCGGCCCTGTCGTCCAGACCATTCGCGACCAAGTAAGAGTCTCAAAATCGTTCCTTTACCTTCTGTTATCATCTGGCCATCGGTTCCAATCGACAACCCAACCTCAGACCTTCGATTATCGGGCAAACCAGTGTCCTCGGACACGGTTTGCCGGTTGCCGAGAACCAGCGACCAATTTTGCTTGTGTGGTTATCAATTAAACGCCACACACATAACCAGCGATGGGCGATAGCCCGACTGGTTATGCGTGTGTGTGTGTTATGTCTAGGTCGCGGGTTCGATTCTTGTGGCCTCCGGCGCAACTCATTTTTTTCTGTTTTGTGATATAATTTATTTTATCATATTTTAATATTATCTCTACACAATAAAAACTATTACGAATTGTTTGAGTCGTTCGTTTATTTTTAAAACCATTAAATAACTTTTTATACATATTTAACCCGCCCAATTTTTATAAAATAATAAACCCTATATTTTTATAAACTTGTTAAAATAGTTTTAACTCACAAAAAAATATATATATAATAATAATGATATAAATAAATAAAAAGAAATTTTTATAAATACATTAAACATAATAACTACTTATTTAAAAATATAATATTTTAACAAGATTAAAAATATATTTTTATAAGTTAAGTTTTACAAAAATCGTTATCATTTTACTACAATATTTTATACAAATAAATCTTAAGAAATGTTTTTATTTATAAACCTATACACATTTAAATACGAATACACACATACAAACATACAATAATACCTATTTATCCACATAGGGTTTCAACGTGCTTAGATTTCAACGTCCTTATCACCTACACTCGTGGATTAAAACATCCGCTAGCCAGGTGAGTTACATAGCCCCTATTTTACATTTTTACATACTTTGGGGTGAAACATTATTTCATGCTACTCAATCAAATTGTTTATACGTGTTATTCATGTGTATTATATGCTTATTATCTTGGGTGTACAATCATTTACTTTAAACCCAAGAAAACCAACAGTAATATTAATAGATCTATTGTGCCTGACCAGCCCACCCGGTTAGGGTGTTTATTACTGCATACTCGGATATAGCCGCGTGTTATATTCAAACATATCGGATATAGTGGGTAACTATATTCAAACATACCGGACCTAGCTGTTGTGCTATGTTCAAGCGCGTCAATCAAGGTTTGAATTGTGCTTAGACAAATGATACAACCATGTATGCTACGTTTAACAAGATAAACAATGAGTTGCAAAACGTTTTTATCTACTATTTATCGGTTCCACTAAACCTATGTACTCACCAACTTTATAGTTGACACTTGATTTAAATAATGTTTCAGGTTTGGATATGTGATTGCTTGCTGAAGATTCTACCACTTAAGAACTTATGGACCTAGTTAATTAAATCAATGTTTTGAAATAGACTAGGTTATTTGAATTTGTATTGTACTTGAATGTTTGTTGTCTTTAATCAAATTAATGAATTATGCAATATTTTAGTTATCATGTGCTTTTGAACAATCATTCCATTGTCCGCCTCGATGATTCCGCCATCGGTCGGGGTGTGATAGTTATGCGGGAAAATCTCCTAAGTGTAACAAGTGCAACTTCCATCACTTTGGGGTTTGCAACCGTTGTCAGCGGTGTGGCAAAATAGGCCATGCTGCCAAAGATTGTAGGGGTGAGTTGCAAGCCAAGCAGCCTTTTCAACAGCGTGGGTCTACAAAGGGTTGTTTCGAGTGTAGGAAGGAGGGACATTTTTGGAAGAATTGTCCTCAGTTAAAGAAGGGAGGTAATGGAAACCACAACCCTAATCAGAATAACAACAATGGTGGCAAGAACGGAAATAATGGAGGAAATGTTGCGAAAGGACGAGCCTTCGTGCTAGGTTCTGGAGAAGCTCATTATGATCATAATGTAGTCACCGGTAAGTTTATCTTAAATAATTACTTTGCTTCTGTCCTTTTTGACACTGGTGCTGATAGGAGTTTTATATCTAAGAAACTTAGTGATATGATAAAAGGAACTCCAACTCTGTTAGAAGCTAAGTATATAATAGAGATAGCTGATGGTCAAATAATTGAAGCAACCCACATTCTTAAAGGATGTAAGTTTGAACTAGCTAGTCATATACTTGATATTGAACTTATGCCGGTCACACTTGGTAGTTTTGATGTAATTGTCGGCATGGATTGGTTATCTAAAAACCAAGCTGAAATCATATGTCGTGAGAAAATTGTTCGCATTCCTCTCCCGAGTGGAGAAACCCTTTCCGTTCAGGGCGAAAAGGTTGGTGCAGTCATGGGCATCATATCCTTTATGAAAGCACATAAATGCCTTCAAAAAGGGCATACTGCTATTTTGGCTCTCGTTGCTGAGCAGCCATCAGAAGAGAAGAATATTGTTGATATTCCCATCGTTCGTGAATTTCTGGAAGTATTTCTCGAGGATTTGCCTGGTCTGCCACCACACCGTCAAGTTGAATTCCAAATTGATCTAGCACCCGGAGCGGCACCAATCGCTAGGGCACCTTATAGACTAGCACATAGTGAATTGCAAGAGCTGTCCACTCAGTTACAGGAATTGTTGGATAAAGGTTTCATCCGACCTAGCTCATCGCCATGGGGAGCTCCGGTCCTGTTTGTCAAGAAGGACGAGACTTTCCGTATGTGTATCGACTACCATGAACCGAATAAAGTCACAATCAAGAATCGTTATCCTTTGCCTCGTATAGATGATCTCTTTGATCAACTCCAAGGATCAAGTTTCTATTCCAAGATAGATATTAGGTCTGGTTACCACCAATTGAGAGTCCGAGATGAAGATATCTCTAAGACTGCTTTCAGGACAAGTTACGGCCACTATGAGTTTATGGTCATGCCTTTCGGGTTAACCAACGCACCTGCGGTGTTCATGGATCTCATGAACCGTGTGTGTATGCCATACCTCGATCAATTTGTCATCGTTTTCATCGATGACATCCTCATTTATTCCAAGAACAAGGTGGAACATGAGGAACATCTACATTTAATCCTGGAATTACTTAAAAAGGAGCAGTTGTATGCTAAGTTTTCCAAGTGTGAATTCTGGATCTGGGAAGTTCAATTCTTAGGACATGTAGTTAATGAGAAGGGAATACATGCCGATCCATCAAAGATAGAAGCCATCAAGAATTGGGCAGCACTGACAAATCCGACTGAGGTGCGACAATTTCTGGGATTGGCTGGTTATTATCGGCGATTCATCAAATGATTTTCTAAAATTGCACAACCTCTCACTGTCTTAACTCAAAAAGGGTAAAGCCTATAAGTGGGGCGATAACTAGGAGTCAACATTTCAGCTCCTTAAACAGAAACTTTGCAGTGCATCCATTCTAGCTCTTCCGGAAGGAACGAATGACTTTGTGGTGTATTGTGGCGCATCTATTCAGTGTCTGGGTTGTGTGTTGATGCAACGAGAAAAAGTGATCGCATATGCATCGCGTCAGCTAAAGATTCACGAGAAAAACTACACCACTCATGATCTAGAGTTAGGAGCTGTAGTTTTCGCACTTAAGATATGGAGACACTACTTGTATGGTACCAAGTGCACCATCTACACCGATCACAAGAGTCTTCAGCATATCTTTGAGAAAAAAGAGCTGAACATGAGACAGCGTCGTTGGGTCGAGCTTTTGAAAGATTATGACTGTGCGATCCGGTATCATCCGGGTAAGGCTAATGTTGTAGCTGATACCCTAAGTCAAACGGAAACCAAGCCCAAACGAGTTCGAGCATTACAACTTACTATTCACCCCTGTTTACCTGACAAAATCCGTAGTGCTCAACTCGAAGCCTTGAAAGAGGAAAACCTACCGCTGGAAGGTACACGCGGCATGGAAGCACAACTCGAAGTCAAATCTGATGGTATTTGCTACTTCACCGAACGAATATGGGTTCCGACAAGATGTATCATGACCTAAAGGTGCTGTATTGGTGGCCAAATATGAAGGCCGATATAGCCATCTTTGTGAGCAAGTGCCTGACTTGCGCGAAGGTCAAAGTTGAATATCAAAAGCCTTCTGGTCTTCTCCAACTACCAGAGATTCCCATGTGAAAATGGGAGCAGATATCCATGGACTTTATCAAAAAATTTCCACGAACTCCTACCGGATGTGATACCATTTGGGTAATCGTTGATCGTTTAACAAAGTCCACTCACTTTTTAGCAATCAAGGAAACTGACAAAATGAATAAGCTTACTCGTATTTACATGAAAGAAGTAGTCTCTCGGCACGGGGTGCCAATCTCTATCATTTCGGATCGTGATGCACGATTCACCTCTCGTTTCTTGCAATCGTTACATAAAGCTTTAGGCACGCACCTAGATATGAGCACAGCATGATGGTCAGACAGAACGTACTATTCAAACTCCGGAGGACATGCTACGAGCTTGTGTGATTGATTTCGGTAACACTTGGGAGTCTCACCTACCGCTGGTGGAGTTCTCCTACAACAACAGTTATCACACTAGCATCAAGGCAGCTCCATTTGAAGCATTATATGTACGAAAATGTCGTTCTCCTATTTGTTGGGCCGAAGTTGGGGATAGTCAACTTACAGGTCCTGAACTCGTACTTGAAACTTATGAGAAAATCATCCAAATTAGAAACCATATGGCGGCAGCTCGTGACCGTCAAAAGAGCTATGCCGATAAGCGTCGTAAACCGTTAGAATTTCAAGTAGGGGATATGGTCTTGTTAAAAGTCTCACCTTGGAAGGGTGTCATTCGTTTTGAGAAATGAGGCAAAATGAATCCTCGTTATGTTTGACCATTTAAGATAGTGAAAAAAATTGGTCAAGTATCGTATCAACTGAACCTACCTGAAGGACTTAGTGGTGTACACAACGTCTTTCACATCTCAAACCAGAAGAAATGTCTGGCAGACAAGTCACTCGCGGTTCCTCTTGAGGAACTGCACATCGATGAACAGTTGCGTTTCATCGAAGAACCCGTGGAAATCATGGATAGGGAAGTCAAAACGCTTAAGCGTAGTAAAATCCCTATTGTCAGAGTTCATTGGAACTCGAAACGCGGACCGCAATTCACGTGGGAGCGTGAGGATCAGATGATGCGTAAATATTCTAATCTGTTCAAGCACTCCACGTCAAATTCTTAAGGTAAAATTTTAATTTTCGGGACGAAAATTCTTTCAACTAAGGGATGATGTGACATCCGAAATTTTTTTTATTATTTATTTATTTTTCGGGACGAAAATTCTTTCAACTAGGGGATGATGTGACAATCCGGACTTTTAGGGTTAACCCCGTTAGCAAATCCAGTTAAGTTTTAACTCAGTTAACTTAAATTCAAACTCCAGGGATTATTTATGGCATTTTCTAAACATTCTCTATTATGTTGACATTTGAAAGTCAACTAACCGTGTACTTAACTCGTTTTTAACTTCAAGGACCAATCCTGCCTAAATCCAAACTTCAATACAGGAAATTGCAAGGACTAACTATGTAATTAACCTAAACTCGATTATTTTGACTTCCCAAAGCCAAAATTCGCTAATCCTTTAATCCAAACTCAATCTATAACCGAATTAGTTTGAAATGGTAACAGGAATGCGCTTTAATCCTATCATCGTTCATTATGGGATCATTATTGAGCAATAATCGTGCGAATTAAACCCAATTATGGGCATTCAAAACCGTAACCGCCGAAACTCCCTAAAATCGTGATCAATTCACTCATTATGTCTATCATTCTTGCAAATTGAACCTCTACGCACCTTATACGAACTCTCTGGGAACTTTTGCACTCACCAATTCCACTTGAAACACAGCAGGAGACGCCGAAGTCCAAGCCGTCGCACAGCGGCTGCCCTTTTAGTCGGGAACCACCAATTCAAACTCAATTCTGGTAAATTCTTGTACCCTCAGTGTCGTTTTTATTCTTAGAATGAAAGCCCTATGATTATTAGGGCTTATATCATCGATTTGATCATGAACTCGATTCTAGGGTTCATCTTAAATTGATTTGATCGAACTCTATCTTAGACCCGATTCGAATTCAATTAATCGACACCTTTAGACTTGTAATCACCTGTATAATGAAAGCCCCATGTTTATTTGATCAATTATCACTGAATTTATCGAAATCCGAAATCTAGGGTTCGTTCATAATTTGATTTGGGGCTTTTGATCTTAGACACATCGTAAATGAAATTAAACCACATACACATATTCGAAATGTCCTAATTAACAAAAGCCCTATGGTTTTAATCCTTGATATCATCTAATTTGACGAATTTAAATCGGTGTTCATACAGTTAGGGTTCGGATTTTAAGCGAGCAATTAAAGACCTTAAACCTGTTGTTTTTGCAATTAATCGTAACCACTGGTTCGAAAGTTGTTTAGGAACAAAACCTCTCTGAATCTATGTCCCTTCGCGATCGGAATTGTTGAATTTGGGGGCGGGTTTCGATATATGGGAGGGAAACCGGTTTGAACTCTATAATGAAATCAATTTATCCGGGTTTTTGTTGCGAATCACCATGAAGCTCGACTGGTTAATGATGTGTGCTTATGTGGGAGAGACCCGGGTTCGAGTCTCTCCACACAGTTTTTATTTTTAAACCATTTTTTTTATTTAATGTTTTCAAATGAAAATCAATCACTAGATTATTATATTATCATATTAACGTGTTTCAACCCAGAATATCACCGTAGGCTCGGGTTTAGTCTTGTAACCCATAGTTGTTATTAAAAATGTATTTATAAAATTATATATTTATATTATTTTCATACCGTAACACTAATTAAAAGTAATATAGTTTATATATTATTTCCTCCATGTTATAAACATTTTTGTAACACTTCAAAGTTATAAATAATATAAGTATCTGTATTATTTACCCATAAATATATTCTTGAATAAAAATAATAGATTTATTATTTTTGTCACACAATTGTTTATTGTGATACTTTGTTAAAACTAAAAATAATATATATATTATATTATTTTCTTAGGCCATTATTTAATGGCAAAAACGATCGAATATATTTATTACATATTATTATTTGTCATTCGTCGAGAATCGTAATTATCTAAATTAGTTAATTTAATAACCCTTTATTCTCGTGGACACGTTTGTCTACTCCTTGATCATTAGAAAGTTTTTAGGACGTTCAACCTTCCGTGTCGTCGTCACATATCCCATTTTATCCCTAATAATTATGTTGTAATTCTAGGGCATTAGTGAGCCGTGTCAGGCTAACGCTTGAGATTTCAATCCCATACTTGTGTGATACTTCCTACGCAAATCAGGTGAGTTTTCACGGCCCCTTTTACTATTTTAACTTGGGGGAGAAAACATGTCGCAAACTATTTTTGGAATATTGTATTCATATGTTATCAATGTTAAAGCTAAGCGTAACAAGGTATCACTGAAAGTCCTCAACACACATCGAACCGTTAATATGGATCTTAGCAAGGTAATATTTAGTAGTACTACTGGATTTGACAAATCCCACCCGCGTTAGTCACGCTAACTCGATTGGAGGTTGAACGGGTGAAATGTTAGCCTACTCACATCGCCAGAGTTGATAGACCTGATAGGAGGCAAATAAACAAACAGTCAGCTTCGGTTGCAAGCGCTTAAGTTAAACATGAACATAGGTTAGTTACCTACAGATACATATTGAATGATCAATAATCTGGTAAACGTTTATTTATATACTGAAACCTGTGAACTCACCAACTTCGTGTTGACATCTTTTCTTACATGTTTTCTCAGGTCGTTGAGATAAGGCACAGGTGCATATATAGAAAATGCATGGGATTCTTCTATTGATTGATGTTTTAGTAAATTGTTTGGACTATTTTGAATTGTGTTTGGTTTGGACTTTTGGACTTTTTGGGCGCGTGTGTTTTACGCATTTACTTTTCTTTACGCTTCCGCATTAAACTCGGATTGATATGATATTTTCATTTGAGTCCCATATATAGTCGTTTAATGTAACTAATGACTGAGATCCTGGTTTGTCACTTCCCAAAACGGTAAAACTCCGTTAGTTGAAATTGGGGGTGTGATAAACCGCCACCAAGATATACAAGTGTCCCGACCAGTTAGGGAAAGGGCCCATGAAGTCTATGCCCCACCCATCAAATATGTTGACGACCATGATTGGTTGCATGGGAATCTCATTAGGCTTGGTGATGATTCCCAGTTATTGACATCGGACACAGTTTTTCACGAACTCTGCAGTATTTTTGAAGATCGTGGGCAAAAGAACCCACAAGTTAAGACCCTATGGCTTGTTTTGTGCTCGCTAAAGTGCTCTCCACATACATAGGAATGGGCATGTTCCAATAAGCATTGGACCTCACTCTCGGGCACACAACGTCGGATCATCTGATATGCCCCAACTTTGAACAAATATGTTGTTGTCTGAAGCCAGATTGTCCTTGTTGTTGTCTACTTGAGCAGAAAGTGATGTGACAACATCGACGGAGTGAACTCCTTGCTCGGCTCCCCTGCTATTCCTTGGACTGTACCATTGATAGTTATTCATAGCTATTTCCTCAATTAGGTTGTAAGCTTCTTGTGGCCTCTTGTTTCAAAAAATACCACCTGAAGTAGTGTCAAGTGTTTGACGAGCTTGATTGTGCAACCCATTGTAGAATGATGATACTTGTAACCAAACTACTAGCCCATGATGAGGAAATTTTCTCAACATATCCTTAAAACGTTCCCATGCCTCATATAGTGATTAACCATCATCCTGAGTGAAAGTGGTGATATCATTTCTCAACTTAGTAGTTTTTGCTGGCGGGAAGTATTTTAATAGAAATGTTTTAGCAAGATCATCCCATGTAGTGATTGACCCGGTAGCAAGAGAGTTCAGCCATGCCTTGGCTCGTTCCCTTAAGGAAAAGGGAAACATTCGGAAACGAATTGCATCATTCGAAACTCCGTTCAGTTTGAAAGTGCCACAAATTTCGAGGAAATTTGCAACGTAGGCATGCAGATCTTCTTCGGGTAATCCATTGAAAGTGCATGATGACTCAATCATGTGGATAACATGAGATTTTATTTCAAAGTTGTTAGCGTCAACCATCGGCCTTGTGATACTAGATCCCAAAGCGTCAAGTGATGGTCTTGCAAACTCAGAAATAGTGCAGTTTTCAACGGCCATTCTTCTAGCACGGTTTACTTGTCTTTGGCGGTGGAAAAATCTTTCGGGCTCTGCTAAAGGTTATTATAAACCAGTAGTAGAGATATGGATCATACACTACCCACACAAAGAGTAACAGAAAAACATATGGAAAATGATAGGCTAATCTGTTAACTTGATTTTTGCTTGAAATCACCGTGTCCCCGGGAACGGTGCCAAAAACTTGATGTATTTGTGGATTAAGTTAAAAATATAATAAATAGATTTTGAGATGGTTTCACGAGATCCGGTAGATCAGGTTTTAAATTTGTAAAACGATAAGTACTTTTACTTCAAACACACACAATAGGCAAGTGTACCTATCGCAGCGTAATATAGTTTAGGTAAGAGCAAAGTATCGAACCAATGGACATGGTCGAGTTTCAATACTCGACTTTTGTTATCGTTTAGCCGGATTAATTAGTGAGTGAGTTTTGTGTGCTTGTGAAACAGATAAGTAAAAGACAGAAAAGTAAATGACGGTAAAGTAAATAACATAAAAGTAAAAACGTGCGTTATGTGTGTAACAGGAATGTAACGAACAAAATAGTAAATAGCAGAAAAGTAAATGTCTCGAAAACGATCAGGTCACGAAGAGTATTGCTTCGGGCTTCGAATCCACTTGGTACGTGATAATGTTAAGTTGACTAATTCAGTGATATGACTACTATAAAGTTGTGACCGGGTCACCGCTAGAGCCTCATCCTCACTACATTTGATTCACGATTTAAAATCTTTAAATTAAAATAGTTGTGCCTCCCGTTAGTGACAAGATGTAACACCTCGAATTTTCCCATAGAAATTAAGAGCTAAAGATGCACATAATTAAAGTCCAGGGGTTGAATTGCAATTATTTCAAAGTTAGAAGGTTTAAAATATAAAATTCTGAAAGTTGGCTGGTAGCGGACCGCTACCAAGGTCCTAATGGTCCCCTACCAAGGTCCTAACGGTCCGCTACGTGGAGAGAAAGGCAATCATGGGACAATGCCACGTCATCAGATGCGTGTCTGATGACTCAGCCCTAAGGCGGACCGCTAAGCCTTTGGCTAACGGTCCGCTAGCCGCAATTTAGATATGAACAACGAGGAGCTGACGCATGTCAAGTGACTCACTGAAAACCGTTGTGTGGTGGACCGCTACCACCATGGATAACGGTCCGCTACGTGGGCGCTATGCCAATTCAGCCTCCATAAGGGGTGACGGACCGCTACGGCTTTGTGTAACGGTCCGATACGGGTCCGATGATGGCCTATAAATAGAAATCAAAATTCAGAGATTTTATAACAATCGCACACACACAAAACACCATTAAACACACACACTTAACCTAGGGATCCATGCCAAGGTTCCGATACGCGTTTAGAAGTCCGATGCCTTTAAAATTTCGGAAGATAGTGCTGAGGTAAGGTTCTGATAACTTGGTTACGAACCATTAAGCTTTAATTATATTATAAAGCTTATTTTAGATTTTAATTAGCAGTTAAATATACGTCAGGGTGATGTCAGAGGTATTTATCATATTGATACAATAAGCCGAGATACTGTCGAGGTGAGTTCATCCAACTGGGAAATATTTTATATATGGTTTTGATTAGGAAATGTTATGATTTGGATAAATAAATCAAATGATTTTATGTTAAACCAGATTTGAATACAAACAATGTTTTAAGACTAAGTATCTTGAATTGTTATCAATGCGTCAGATAAAAGCTTTCATGTGGTGGGGTGTATCATGATAGTAATTCCTGTGTCGACCAAGCCTTCAGTTTCGGGGTGGTCTAGTATTCAGTTTCGGCAGTAGACTATTGTCTAGTTTGGACAGTATGGTCAGATTGCCATCTGTTTCAGTTATAGGGCAGATGACGGAAATGCTTGTTATCTAGCTGTGATACAGATTAATTCGAGTTATGTTTTCAACTAAAAATTGTGAACCTGGAATGTTTATGAAATCCAATAGTCGTTGCAGAAGAAGATTATTAGTTATTGCTAACAGGTATCATTTTGAACCCTGATTTCAAAGCCAAATGATTTTAAAAGTGAACTCACCAACTTATGTTGACCTAATTATTTTCTAAATCTTTTAGACAAGTTAGTAGATGGCATTCCAGATAGACTTGCTGATTGAATACTCTGATAAATGAAGGCACACTTGGAAGAGCTATAAGTCTTGGAAAATGGTTAAGTTTGTAATAGAAGTTTGGTTTATGATGTAAAACAGTTTAGTTATGAAATAAATGAGATTATGGTTTAGCTTCCGTTGTGTGTTTTTGGTATCAACGTCACAGTAACTAGAAGGCTACCTTCTGACCAATATGTAGTTATCTGACGAACGGAATGTTCTGTCTAGGAAAGAGCGGTGTATAAAGCTCTCCTAGACTCTTCGCTCTTACCTGGGAACATATCTGTTGAGGTACTACTCTGGTAGATAACGGTCGTGTGTTACGGGTGTGTAACAACAGTTACCCTCAACCCTTTGAATGTTATCTCCATGTTGGTTTAAGAGGTGATTATATTTTGCTCACCGTGAGGCAGTGTAACAATGGGACCGAGTATAAAGACGTACCGTTCCCAACACGAGTTCACCAATTCTTGGTAGCATAATAAGTTCGTACAAAGACGTACGACCTTAATAGTGTAGACCAAGCATTGGCTTATCAATCTCAGCTTGTATAAAGACGTACAATCTTCAAAGGAAGTTTGATTAAAAAGGGTTTTACGATCTTACGCATTAAAATCAAGACACTCACAGATATAAAGACGGATTTGGACAATAATAAAAGCCCATCGAATGGTGGTTTTAAGAGCAAATAATTAAAGACATAAAGATACCACTAAATTAATACGTCAAACATTAACATGCACCAAACATCGTCTTCACCCTAGCAATACAAGAAGCTTAGCCACGAATGGCCATAACAACTAACGTAACGCTGAGTTTCGTAGGCTCCCCTATTGCGGAACAAGGAGGATGAGCCACTCTACTCTCTACCACTACTCTAATACTACTAAAAACAAACTATTCTCTCTATCTTTGGTTGTGTTTAGGTGTGTGAAACCAAGAACCCAAGCCCTCTATTTATAGGCCTCAAAATGAGTATTGCATGGCCGTGCATTAGGTAGCACAGTCGTGCAAAGGCCTCGCTGTAAGGCCCCAAACCCGGGAGGCCTCACCCGTTGGATTTACTCATTCACAAACAGTTCTTAAACATGAATATCAAATAACGCAGCGGAATCATTCATTCAACATAACTAGAAACTTGTTCATACATGCGGAAGCGTACATTGTCAATTACATAAACTTAACATAAACAACTCATAACGGGATGCCAGTCTTCATGATCGACCGGGTAACTCTTCTCGCTTGCCAAGCATCACCGTCCATCGTCCATACCTGCCTTAACCTGAATGTGCATACTAAAAAGGTCAGCTACGCTGGTGAGTTCTAGCATTTCATAAAAACTTTAACATCAACATTTGCCAAAAACGTATCATTCATTTAGTAAAAACCTTTCACAAAAGCATGTAATAATTTAACATCTTTAAAAAAAGTTTCGTACCCATATCATCATCAACATCATAATCATAAACACCGTTAAACGGATCGTTCATTAAAACTTTTAACATTCATTTAAGTCATACATTATTATCTAAATCTGTGTTACCCTTCGTTCCGTCATTTAGTATGGTATTGCCTCTAAGGCTTAACTGCACGAAGACCGACAATACCATACATTCCGTCAATTCCCTTATGGTATTGCCCCTAAGCCTAACTGCGCGAGGACCGACAATACCCATTCAGTTTCCCTTATGGCTCTCATGTCCATAAACCGACAACTTCCATCGACGGTTATGACTCTCAGCCATAACATCGTCGGATCATAATTTAACCTTACATGGGGTCACGTTAACCCCTGAGTAACCGTCGTTACTCCCTTTTACCAGTTGTACAACATCATAACCATTGGCATGCCACAAAGACATGCCCCTGTTGTTCTTGTGGCAACTATGGCTCGCTGTCCATAATCTACCACAAGGCTGGGAATCTCATTCCCAGACTTCATTCGTCAATTCCATTCATTCGACAGATTAGATTTGTAATGACTTCTTTAAAACCTTTACCTTTTTCTCTTCTCATTAAACATTTCCTCAATTAAACCGTTCATAAAGCATTCGTAACCCTTTTTGGCAAAAACATTTCAAAACCTTTCCTTTCGTAAACATCGTTTCAACATTTCAAAACCTTTCCTTTCGTTAAACATCATTTCGTTAAAACATCATTTCGTTAAACATCATTTCTTTAAACATCATTTCGTTAAACATCATTTCGTTAATCATTTCGTAAGTATGCACACCAGCCCAAAAACATTAACAAAACATTTAAAAGAGGGCTCTAGAACTCACCTTATAAGCTAGTCTCGGTTGTCCTAATCAAGGGTCCAACCACGTCACTTCCGATCTGAATTGAGTAGTTACATACACATCAGACCATTACCGACTCTAACGGTTTAACCATTCTAGACATACTAATCTCTACTCAACAGCCTGATGTCTGCGCACTTAGCAAGTGCGCAGACCCTGCTGCCTGCGCACTTAGCAAGTGCGCAGACTCTGCCTCCTGCGCACTTAGCAAGTGCGCAGGTCCCTCTTCCTGCGCACTTAGCAAGTGCGCAGGTTACTTCTCCTGCGCACTTAGCAAGTGCGCAGGTCCTTCCTCCTGCGCACTTAGCAAGTGCACAGGTCCCTTCTCCTGCGCACTTAGCAAGTGCGCAGGACCTGCTCCGTGCGCACTTAGCAAGTACGCACGACCTGTTCTTCGCGAAAAACACTAACTTTCGCATTCGGTCAGATCATGTCAAGATCCCGAACCCCTTTGCATTCAAAACGTTCTTTTTCCATTGTAGATACTAAACCTAAGCTTATTCTTAAGTTTCATCCGCAAGAACGTCCGATTTTCACCCAAAACCCGAAAACCCAAAAACGAACAAAAACTCAGATTTAGGTCGGATCGTTACCTGAATCGAGCTTCTGATCCGGAGGTTTCCTTCACGAGTACAAGAGACACGAGCGGGTGCAATCTTGTGCGATTCCGACACTTTCTCTCTCTACGGGTTTCTCTCTCTAGAATTGCAAATGAGAGAAACATGTGGTGACCTTGGCTATTTATAGGGGAGACCTCCCCAAGCCCGGTTCGCGACTGACCCGGCCCGACTTCGGCCCGCTTGAACTCGTTAACTTTATTTCTCGACATTTTGGGATGTTACAAGTCTACCCCCCTTATAATAGGTTTCGTCCCCGAAACCTATCACAAGTCAAATAATTGAGGGTACGACTCCCTCATCTCCGCCTCCGTTTCCCATGTAGCCTCCGATCCCTTTCGGTGCCTCCATTGGACTTTAACCAATGGAATAACTTTATTACGCAAACGCTTTTCCTTTCGGTCTAGGATAGCCACGGGTTCTTCGATGTAATTAAGGCTGTTGTCGACCTCGATGTCAGTAAGTGGTACGTGAGCTGATTCATCCGCCAAACACTTTCGCAAGTGTGATACATGGAAGGTAGGATGAATCCCACTTAACTCATCAGGCAACTCCAACCGATAAGCGACTTCACCAACCCGTGCCATTATCCTGAACGGTCCGACAAACCTCGGACTTAACTTTCCTCTCTTTCTGAATCGAATGATTCCCTTCCAGGGGGACACTTTCAACATTACTCTGTCCCCAACATCAAACTCGATAGGCCTTCGTCGTCTATCCGCATAGGATTTCTGACGATCTTGTGCGGCCTTCATTCGTGCTTTGATCTGATCAAACCTTTCCGACGTCTCTCTTACGACTTCGAGACTTCCTAATTCCTTCTGTCCAATCTCACCCCAACAAACCAGGGTTCTACATCTTCTCCCATACAACATTTCGTAAGGCGGCATGCCTATCGTCGTGTGATGACTATTGTTGTAGGAGAACTCGGCTAACGGCAGATAGCTGTCCCAACTGCCACCGAAGTCAATAATACAAGCACGGAGCATATCCTCCAAAGTCTGAATGGTTCTTTCGGACTGACCATCCGTTTGCGGGTGGTATGCTGTGCTGATATTAAGCCTCGTGCCCATTGCCTCGTGAAATCTTTTCCAGAACCTCGATGTGAATCGTGTGTCCCGGTCAGATACGATCGTCAAAGGCATCCCATGCCGTGCTACTACTTCGTTGATAAACACTTCTGCTAACCTTTCCGACGAGAACGCCTCGCGAATAGGTAGGAAATGAGCACTCTTCGTTAATCGGTTCACAATTACCCAAATGGTGTCATGACCTTTAGCTGTGCGAGGTAGCTTGGTTATGAAGTCCATGGTAATGTGTTCCCACTTCCATTCTGGTATATCAAGTGGTTGAATCTTTCCATACGGTTTCTGGTGTTCAGCCTTTACTTGCGAGCAAGTCAAGCACTTGCTTACATACTTCGTCACATCACATTTCATTCCAGGCCACCAGTAGTCCTTATTCAGGTCTTGGTACATTTTGTTGGTACCAGGATGGATAGAGTAACGAGACTTATGAGCCTCATCCAAGATTTTAGTTCTAAGCTCGCAACCCATAGGTATCCATACCCGTCCATAACGCGTTCTAACACCAAGGGTGTTATATTCTAACTTGTCCCGTTGATAGATTCTTATGTAGTCTTGACTATACCTCTCTTGTTCTTGATAGACGTTATCTTTTTCAGCATCGTACATCCCTAGTCGGTCTTTCACATCTAACCGTTAGGGTTCTTATATCGTCATTCTATGTGAAATGTCTTATCAAACTCGGAGTCGTCCACAGAAGACTCCATGGCCATAATTTCCACTCCTCGTTAAGGTTATCTACCTTGCCATCTGGACGGTTACTATCGATCGTCTCTCGACTATTTGGATCATTGTGTATACCTCATAAGCTGTCCATGGTGCATTCGTCCTTGAAGGACCATACCATGCCATTCTCGAATGAATCATACCATGCAGTTCTCGAATGAATCATACCATGTCGTTCTCGAATGAATCATACCATCCCGAATGATTCCTACTATCAAGTTCTTGAAGGTACCGTACCATCTTATTCCCGAAGGAACCACATCGTCTCGTTCCCTAAGGAACCGTATCGCTTCGTCCCCTAAGGAACCGTATCGCTTCGTTCCCGTAGGAACCATATCGCTTCGTTCCCGTAGGAACCGTATCGCTTCGTCCCCGTAGGAACCGTATCGCTTCGTCCCCGTAGGAACCGTATCACTTCGTTCCCGTAGGAACCATATCGTTTCGTTCCCGTTGGAACCGTATCAGGTATCCCCCAAACATATGAGGTATCCCTTATCACACTCAACTTGCCGGGAAGGTATTCATTCAGATGGAACACTAGTCGCTCGAACTTTTCATTCATATTTTCATACACAATCTCCTTCTAGTCTATCTTTCAAGCGTACTTGTCAGGTTTTACATTTCACATCATCAATTTGTGGTACCCCTTCTTCTGTCATACCCTTTGACGGCCTTAGGGATGGGCATCCCATCTGACAGACAATAAATATTCTCTAGCTACTCGTTTCCATTAGCCTTTTCTGCATGCATTTCTTCTAAAGTCACATTCGTTGGTCTTACTATGGATAAATGACACGTACGATGACACTTGTACTTTCATTTCCTTTCTAGTTTCAATGGGTCCCTCAACGGCTTTCCAATTCTAGCAACCCTCGCGGCTATTGATTAGACTCAGCCCTAGTAGAGCGTTCTCTGAGTCGCCTTTAATTTCTTCTTAGTGCCACTGCCTTACTTCACATTGTTGGTCAAAACTTGTCTTTCACATTCATTCTAGACCAACAATCCTTGGGTCAGATCTGGTTTGATTTGGTTTAGTCTGCACGCCCTAATTAACATCGTGGTTCCCGTCTCTTGTTGTTGTTGGTATACCTATTTTCTCGTTTCAGCAGATACTCTTATTAGTTGTCTTGGATTGTCTTCTACATAGAAAGATGCCATTTGTGCATTCATGCACTCATATATTCTTTGGACATACACTTGTGTGGTTATTTCCTTCGTGCTCATGCATACTTTAACAGTAGACCGATTCTTATTCACCATAACGTTTTTGTGCTAAGCGTAGTCCACCCTAGCTCCTTGGCATCCTTCATACGTATGCTCGTCTGACTTAGGTAAACCGAAGTTTCATTCCTCCTTATCTTGTCCGTGGCTCGTACTCGTTGACATCATTCACCTTTGTAAGGTATACCATCTCTGACATCGTTACTATTACTAATGATGTTCATCAATCTCTTTAAATCGCTACTCGTGTGACTAACATCTCGTAGTCGTGGTTGAGTAATTGGATCAACTCTGATACGTAAGCATTAATCAACACCATAAAATTCGCTATCATGCACGTGCACCTGTAAATTCACAATTTCGCGGATCCAAACGAAATTGCCAATTTACCTTACTCGAGCATTCTAGTTCCTCTTATAACACTTCATAATACTCGCGTCTCTTCAAAGTTGAGATTTTGTCCCGGTATACTCCTCGACACTTCTTACCACTTCCGCGCTAAGTCCACACAACAGAGGACATCTCGCATCACACTCGTACGGTCTCATGCGCACTACCTTCCGGTTCCGCAAGAACACTTGCCTCTTTACTATAAACTTGGTGGGCGGGAATCCTACCGTGTTGTCCGGTACCACTCCCACCACGCCTTCCGCCTATTTTACTCTCCATTACGTTCTAAAAGACAAGGAATCCAATGTCATCACGCTAGTTAACAAATAAAATTCAATAAGTACTGTAAGATGTTAATATACACTGGCCATCTGTAATTAACCATTACACTACCTTTCGATTTCTATTTGACCACCTTTGTGATTCCATCAGAACACAAGTCCTTTCCTAACTCTTCCTAAGGCATACTACATACACATACTCTACTTTTCATACCTGATGCTGTGGCTCGAGTTACCCGTACTGGCATCCGCTTTCGGTCCCATCAAAGTTTAAGTTCAGACATTAGGGGTGTCCGAATCTCTCAAACTATTGCTCTGATACCAACTTGTAAGGCCCCAAACCCGGGAGGCCTCACCCGTTGGATTTACTCATTCACAAACAGTTCTTAAACATGAATATCAAATAACGCAGCGGAATCATTCATTCAACATAACTAGAAACTTGTTCATACATGCGGAAGCGTACATTGTCAATTACATAAACTTAACATAAACAACTCATAACGGGATGCCAGTCTTCATGATCGACCGGGTAACTCTTCTCGCTTGCCAAGCATCACCGTCCATCGTCCATACCTGCCTTAACCTGAATGTGCATACTAAAAAGGTCAGCTACGCTGGTGAGTTCTAGCATTTCATAAAAACTTTAACATCAACATTTGCCAAAAACGTATCATTCATTTAGTAAAAACCTTTCACAAAAGCATGTAATAATTTAACATCTTTAAAAAAAGTTTCGTACCCATATCATCATCAACATCATAATCATAAACACCGTTAAACGGATCGTTCATTAAAACTTTTAACATTCATTTAAGTCATACATTATTATCTAAATCTGTGTTACCCTTCGTTCCGTCATTTAGTATGGTATTGCCTCTAAGGCTTAACTGCACGAAGACCGACAATACCATACATTCCGTCAATTCCCTTATGGTATTGCCCCTAAGCCTAACTGCGCGAGGACCGACAATACCCATTCAGTTTCCCTTATGGCTCTCATGTCCATAAACCGACAACTTCCATCGACGGTTATGACTCTCAGCCATAACATCGTCGGATCATAATTTAACCTTACATGGGGTCACGTTAACCCCTGAGTAACCGTCGTTACTCCCTTTTACCAGTTGTACAACATCATAACCATTGGCATGCCACAAAGACATGCCCCTGTTGTTCTTGTGGCAACTATGGCTCGCTGTCCATAATCTACCACAAGGCTGGGAATCTCATTCCCAGACTTCATTCGTCAATTCCATTCATTCGACAGATTAGATTTGTAATGACTTCTTTAAAACCTTTACCTTTTTCTCTTCTCATTAAACATTTCCTCAATTAAACCGTTCATAAAGCATTCGTAACCCTTTTTGGCAAAAACATTTCAAAACCTTTCCTTTCGTAAACATCGTTTCAACATTTCAAAACCTTTCCTTTCGTTAAACATCATTTCGTTAAAACATCATTTCGTTAAACATCATTTCTTTAAACATCATTTCGTTAAACATCATTTCGTTAATCATTTCGTAAGTATGCACACCAGCCCAAAAACATTAACAAAACATTTAAAAGAGTGCTCTAGAACTCACCTTATAAGCTAGTCTCGGTTGTCCTAATCAAGGGTCCAACCACGTCACTTCCGATCTGAATTGAGTAGTTACATACACATCAGACCATTACCGACTCTAACGGTTTAACCATTCTAGACATACTAATCTCTACTCAACAGCCTGATGTCTGCGCACTTAGCAAGTGCGCAGACCCTGCTGCCTGCGCACTTAGCAAGTGCGCAGACTCTGCCTCCTGCGCACTTAGCAAGTGCGCAGGTCCCTCTTCCTGCGCACTTAGCAAGTGCGCAGGTTACTTCTCCTGCGCACTTAGCAAGTGCGCAGGTCCTTCCTCCTGCGCACTTAGCAAGTGCGCAGGTCCCTTCTCCTGCGCACTTAGCAAGTGCGCAGGACCTGCTCCGTGCGCACTTAGCAAGTACGCACGACCTGTTCTTCGCGAAAAACACTAACTTTCGCATTCGGTCAGATCATGTCAAGATCCCGAACCCCTTTGCATTCAAAACGTTCGTTTTCCATTGTAGATACTAAACCTAAGCTTATTCTTAAGTTTCATCCGCAAGAACGTCCGATTTTCACCCAAAACCCGAAAACCCAAAAACGAACAAAAACTCAGATTTAGGTCGGATCGTTACCTGAATCGAGCTTCTGATCCGGAGGTTTCCTTCACGAGTACAAGAGACACGAGCGTGTGCAATCTTGTGCGATTCCGACACTTTCTCTCTCTACGGGTTTCTCTCTCTAGAATTGCAAATGAGAGAAACATGTGGTGACCTTGGCTATTTATAGGGGAGACCTCCCCAAGCCCGGTTCGCGACTGACCCGGCCCGACTTCGGCCCGCTTGAACTCGTTAACTTTATTTCTCGACATTTTGGGATGTTACACTCGCGAATCAAAACGGGTACAGAGGACGACATACTTGGTCCTTGGGGAGCAAGATAGGGAATGCGTGACCGTGCAAAGCCATGTCTGCTCCCTATTTCGTCTTTTAGCTCCTTGTTGATCTATGACTTCTTGGGTGTCAAAGCTCGTGAATGATCATTCTAGAAGCTTGATTTCTCGATGTTTTTTTATAGGATTTAGCTTGATTTATATTTTCAACACTGAATAACCTGCAATTATTAAATATAAACGTTTTAAGTATCAATTGTAAGGTTATTATTCAGTTAGTACCATAATATGAGGATTATGTATACAAAACATGTATAAATGATGGTATATCACCTTCCATATGAAAAATCGGCACAGTGCTCGACAGGGCACGGTAACGAGGATGTTGCAACTGGTTAAGGGGGTAATGACGGTTATCCCGGTCATGACTATCACCAAAGTGATAGAATGTCCTTTGTGGAAAATCCGGTGAGAGTAGCCTTCGGACTTAGAGCCTTAGGGATTCTCACCAAATAAAAGTGTTCCTTCATGGATGTAATGTGTCCTTCGTGGACGATACGTATTGTAATATGTCCTTCGTGGACTGTAATGTAAAGTAATGTGTCCTTCGTGGACGGTAATGTAATGTAATGTGTCCCCCGTGGACTGTAATGTAAAGTAAAGTGTCCTTGAGGACTGTAATGTAAAGCGTCCCTCGTGGGCTGTAATGTAAACGTGTCCTGGTGGATTTTAATGAACGAAAGTAAAGAAAGAAAGTGTCTTTCGTATAAGTAATGATGTAAAGAAAGAGCTAAGTAAGAATTACATGTGGTATTGTAATATGTTTTTACTTAGTAGTATAAAGTATGTTTAAGGTATGTTTTCATTAAACAAGTTTTATATGACTAACATGGAAACGAATAGTAACTTATTAAATGTATACAAACTTGAACTCACCCGTGTTAGCTGACTATTTTAGTATGCATATCAGGTAACAAAGAAAGATAAAGATATGAAGTTGCGAGAGCTTGGTAATGGATGGCTATGGGCTGCTGCTGATCAAGACTGACATCCCCATTATTATAGTTTTATGAATGTTAAAAGTTTTAATTGACTCTGAAATGTAATAGACTTCCGTTGTTAATGTTTAATGTTTAATTCAAAGTTTAACAACTATGTTATGCAATGTTTGCCAACTATAAGAGGTACTCAGTGCGGATCCTTTCAAGACATGAGAGAGAGAGAGAGATGGGGGCAGATGACATTTTGCCGTCGGGTTTGGGAGCTTTATTGGTCATGCTCTTACCTAGATTATACATGGAAATATCATAAACTTTATCATTTAGTTCTTTCATGTTCCTTTTCAAGCCAATAAATATTTGTGAAGTTTTTATAAAATTATAGTTTTTTCAAAAAAACATTAAAATTTGCTAAAAGTATATTACGTTTCTAAAGTTAGTAATTCATGGTATTTCAATGTTTAAAATATGATTGACTATAAAAAATTGTAATTTTATAGACTTTAAAAATGTTCTTAAATTTATTGTATAAATGTCTACTAGTATAAAGAGTTATTAGTAAATTCATATATACATTGGCAATATAACTTATATAGTTAAAATTTTCGGTATGTATAAATAAATAATCATGTTTATTCATTTAGAAAAGAGTAAACTCCCGTTTTAGTTCATGTGATTTGTACCAATTCCCTATTTTAGTCCAATAGTTTAAATTTCTCTTTTTTAGTCATTGTGGTTTCATTTTTGTTCTAATTAAAGTCAGATAGCTAACACCGTTTGATTTTCTGTTAAGTTTTTTTATGAAAAGTCAAAAATACCCTTATAGTCGACCACCACCATCCCCATCTTCATAAAACTCTAAAATGAAAATAACCTCCACCTTCATCTTCACCACCACCACCACACCCCCACTACCACCAACGCCACTGCCACCACGACACGCCCACCACCGCAACCGCCACTGCCATCCTCCACCACCACCGTTTTCTGAAAGTCCACCACCACCAGCTACACGCACAGGTGGAGGCCCAAATCAGATCTGAAAAACCAAGATCTTGTTATGCAATTCTTCTTCACCTCCTCTGTTTTCCCCTAATAAACATACGTTTAGAGAGAGAAAGTGATGAGAGAGAGGATTCAAGGCGAGCGGGTCGCTTGGAGGAGGATTCAAGGCGGCGTTACCTTCTGACTTCCAACACCAACAACACCCTGGACGCTCTCTCTCAAGAGGGTTCATGTATTTTAATGGAGGAATTTATATCCAAAAGGACTGATCTTGTTCCTATTTTTCCAAATTCATTTTTTTTTTTGCTTTTTTGGATGTCAAATTTGTTGATTGCAATCAAAACATCGATTTATTTAAGAAAAAAGAAAGATTTTGTTGAAGAAGATGAAATTTAAGTTCACTGTGAGTGATATTTTACCATTCGGGAATTTGGATATGAAGCTTTCAGGTGGGCAGAGAGTTTTCCGACGATACAGGTGGCCGGCGGTGGTGGAGCTGGCTAGTAAGACAGGTCTGTGCGGGGGGGGGGGTGATGGTGGTGGTGGTGGATGTGGGTATTTTAGGATTTTTATGGAGAAGAAAATGGTGGAGGTTGCGGTGGTGGGGATGTGGTGGTGGCAGTGGGGGTGAAGATGACGGTGGAAGTGGAGGTTATGGTTATTTAGGGTTTTATGTTTATGAAGGATAGTGGTGGTGGGCTATAAGGGTATTTTTGACTTTTTATAAAAAAAAACTTAACAGAAAATCAAACGGTGTTAGCCATCCGGCTTTATTGGAACAAAAATGAAACCACAATGACTAAAAAAAAGAAATTTAAACTATTGAACTAAAATAGGGAATTGGTGTAAAACACATGGACTAAAACGGAAGTTTACTCTTTAGTAAATGATATTGTCTAAATATTTATAAAGGGTAGATTTTTATATCGAAAAATGACATGGGACGGTTAGACAAGAAAAAAATTCGTTAGGAGTTGTTTGAATTAGTAAATGGTAACAATTAATCTCCAAGTATTTTAACATTTGAGTTTTTTTAAAACTAAGATACATATTTTCAGTTTTACAGTTTATTTTCATGCTAGTATTTTATTAATTACATCTACTAGGTTATAGACCCGTCTACTACACATGTTTAAGAATATAAATTATACACGTCTACTACACATGTTTAATAATATAAATTATACGGGCTTGAAGATAGAGATTATGTTTTTTTTGAACGGCAAATAGATATTATGTAATTTTATAATGTCTTTTCATATTTATATAATTGAATTAGTTTTACTACGTACAACAATATAAATCAAAGAACAATAACAATTTACAAATCTGAAAACACTTCTTTGTACATAATTTGACCATCCTTATCAAGTCTCAATAGCTAAAGTTCATATCTACTTTTTACTCTAGAGAATGTAACATATAATTGGCCATGTTTAAAAATTGGTTCTTTAAAAACAAAACAACCTTACATAGCAATTGTCCTTGACTTTTATTTATCGTCATGGCAAAACATACGGCGAGAGAAAACTGTCTTTTTTGAAATTTAAACGGAATCCTTTTGTCTGACAATATTAATCGAAATCTAGGGATAAACGTCCGGGCGTCAATATTACTTCCAGATAAGATTTCTGTCTCAATAACCGGAACACCTAGTGATAGATCCCACTACAGGAAGATCCAACTCAATATGGCCAAAAGGTTGTAAGAAAGGGGTCTCCTGAGTCCTGAGAAACAGAATTCAACTTAAATAATAACCCACTACATATAATAAACGTCACTATAGGAATTGAGCATTTAGCATGGCAGGATCACCCACTGTCAACTTCATATCATATTTCCTGGAGAGAGAAAAGAAATTCTCCACAAGTACAAGAAAATCCTGCAACATGTAATGTAAAGTATAGTGTAAAAATTATGTCCGACATATAAAAAAAGATTGTTTAAGTTTCTATATAAGATGTTTATAGGCAGTTTCGATCCATTTACATACGTCTAACGAGTCAAATGGATTAAGTTAAAAGATAGTGCAAAAAAGAAAATAGGTCAAATGAGTCAAGTTGGTTGAAAGATGTAAAAATGCATGAAACCTCCAAATTTGCCAAAAAATGATCAAAATTTGGTTCCTGAAACATGATTAAGTTGTATGAGTCTCTATTCTACCAATGAATTAATGACTACATGTTATTGTTTAAATAGATTTTTCCTCATCATATTCAACACGTTTATTATTTATGGAACTAAAAAGATGAATAAGAAATTGCTTGTGAGTGTGTCATTTCAATCAGAAGATATGCTCATTTACATTTCTATATAGAAAATTCTGATATGCTCATTGATATTTCAATATGAAAAATTCTGACTCTACACAATACATACATGATTATTCTATCTAAATTTGAATCCTCTAAACAGATACAATGTAACAACTGACCTCATCGTGAATCATTGTAGATTTGACATGAAACGTAAACTCTCAAATTCTAACAAATGGAAATGTATTATCATGATCAATTATCAAGATCATCCGTAAACAAACAAATGACAGGAGAATAATCCTTACCCAAACATCAAGGATGATCACATCAGACGAAAGAGGAGAAAAATGATCAGATCCAACACCGGTCGGATCCGCCTTAACTTCCCCTCCATCACCGCCGCCGCCACCATTTACACCACCTCTAACTCCCCGGAAACGGAAGCAAACGAAGCAGCAGAGCTCGAAAGACATGCCAATTGATGCCCAATGAGAGGCGCTCCAACGCCAACATTTCTCAGCCCAAAAAGTGGAGTTGCAAAAGGGAACTTCTTCGATGATCTCCGAAACTCAGCTTTGGGTGCGCCGGAAGTCAGTCGGACATGGAGTAGTGCAAGCTGAGTCCGGGGGTTTGAGCAGCGGTTGTGGAGTAGTGATTTAAGGGTTTGATGAATAGAGTGGTGGTGTTGAACGGTGAAGAAGAGAGGGTTTCGAAAGCGGCGTGCAAAATGATCTTTTAGGGTTTGATTAATTCCAACAAGTTATAAGAATAAATAAGATCCATATAGATTAGTGGAATTGTTTATTAGATGGTTTAAAGTAGGGCTGTTCACGAATCGAACCGAACCGAACCGAACCGAATCGAGCGGATCTTTGCTCGTGCTCGGTTCGTTTACAAACCGAACCGAGCCGATCGGCTCGTTTACAACCGAGCGGAAATTCGAACGAGCATTATCCGAGCATTAATTTTCCGAGCAAAATTCGAGCGAGCGCCGAGCGATTTGGACAACCCTACTATATGCTCTTCGGATTGCAGAGCTGCAAAATCTGCTCGTCGCTCGGTGTCATTGATCGTGAGCCGTAAAAGTTGGTTGGCTGACCAAGAGGGGGAGACGATTTAAGACTTGAATCGCATAGTTGCAAAGGCTGCCTGTGAGGGCAGCGTCCGATTAGGGTTAGGGATTTTAGGTAGAGATAATTTGATACTTGAATTGATTAGAGGGTTCTCATGGTGGAGTAATGAAGTAACATAATTACTAAAAAAAAAAATTTTAGATTTTAATTTGAGCTACTCTTGACTCATTATAGGAAGTTCCATGTTGGATTGGGGCAAAAGATTTATTTATAAATGTATAAAATATTAATTTATTAATTACACACACACACACACACACACACACACATATATATATATATATATATATATATATATATATATATATATATATATAATTCGAGTCAAACCGAACGAGCAACGAGTGAGCGTACCTTTGCTCGTGCTCGGTTCATTTACAAACCGAGCCGATCGGCTCGTTTACAAACCGAGCAGAATCCGAACGAGCATATTTCCGAGCAATTTTCGAACTAGTTTCGAGCGTCGAGCATTTTGGACAGCCCTAGTTTAAAGTATCCATTGATTTAGATATAGACTAAATTACAGAAAATAACCTTTAGGTATATACCAAATTACACCCACAGACCTTAATTTTCACTAATTACACTGGACACCCTTTATCTCTATGGTTTGTATCAAGTTATAATCTTTAGACTAACCAAGGTTAAATTTTTCAGTTAAATGGCATGTAAATGACTAATTTACCCTTCATTCTTATATTAACAAATTAATATATATATATATATATATGTGTGTGTGTGTGTATTACTCTCTCAAGCTCTGTAATAAGTAAAAGTCACACCACCACAGTCACCAACCGATGACCGGGATTAACAAATTAACCGCCACCCGCCCGCCGTTTCTAGCCTATCTTCCTACCGTCGTCTCCTCTTTCTCTCCCTTTCCCTCTCCTTTCCATCGTCTACACAGACACATACCATCGTCCTCTCATCGTCGGCCGGCCTGAACAACCGAACCCCTTTTGCCTCACTCTCTATTCTCCGACTTTCCCCTTTGCTCAACACATCCAACCCTAATTTGGTTTCCATTTGAATCGATTTCATTTTGGATTTGGATTTTGCACACCGATTGTAAGCTTCTATATTTCAGTCGAAGCTTACAAACGATTTGGGTTATAGGCCGATTGTAAGCTTCTGTATTTCGGTCGAAGCTTCTGTATTTTTTTATTTGGATTTTTGCCCACCAATTGTGTTATTGGTCATTTTGGATTTGGACTGCCAGCCAAACACCCGTCGGTTTCATTTTGGATTTGAATTTTGCCAACCGAATATAAGCTTTTTGAAGTATGAGAATTTGATTTGTATGTTTTTGGTTTTTGGTTTTTGTTTAGGAAGAAGGCATAATGGATGGGGCCCACAATGCTTTTGAAATTTTTATTTATTAATTTTATAATAGTAAGGGTAATTTGATCGTTTATAAAAAACTAACTGAAAAATCTAACCTCTGTTAGTCTAAAGGTTATAACTTGATACAAACCATTTAGATAAAGGGTGTCTAGCGTAATTAGTGAAGATAAATGTGTGTGGGTGTAATTTAGTATATACTTAGAGGTTGCTTTATGTAATTTAGTCTTAGATAAATCATATATGAAATTATTTCGTGGAAGATCTTAAAATTTAAAGGGATAGACCAAAGATTACATTTACTAGTTATATGAATCTAATAAACATCATCCAACTCACACGAAAGAAGAACGTTCTGTTTGAACTCTGTTTTGTTCTAACTGATTTTCATCATACATCTATTATTTCAAGTTTTTATGTTATTTTTTATTTTATTTTTCTACTTTTTAAACTACGTGTAGACAACATACATACTTAATATTAATATTGTTATTTATGAAAAGGAAAAATGATTCATATGAAACACATGACAATATCAAAAGTACTGGGAGAAGAAAATGTCTAAGCCAATATATGTGCTTAAAACTCACATTAGTACTACCTCTAAATTTCATATCATGGCGAAGTTATTCGACATCTATATGAACACATGATCAAATATAATATTACTATTGGTAAAATATGTTTTAAATAGCATGTAGTGGGTAGAGCGTTAATTCTTTTGTTTTTTTTAAAACAAATCATACTACTAATCCAGAATTACAAATTTATGGCCGAAGACTCGATTTTTTGTGTTTAACATGTCGACCCCATTTCTTTTCTAACACAAAAATTACCCATCGAGTTTAAGTTATGATATAAAAAACCTTTTAAGAATACATGATCCAACAACCCACCACATTACCCATTTAGTTAAACCAATTAGCAGGTTGTGAATTTCATCATGTTTCATGCCCATTTTCCTTTATGTGAAGAATATGGGACGAAGTGGGGTGGTGTTTTATTAAAGAAGTCACTCTTCATGTTTGCAGCATTGGTCTATACAACTCAACCACTCCCAATACTTTAAATATTAAGCTCATAAACAATCTGCCTTAGATACTAGCTTGCCTGCTATGACAGAAAGACATCAACCACCATGTCATCACTGAATGAAGTCTTTTTTCACTGCAAAAGTATTTCAGTTCAAGTAGAAGGCGGGATTTTCCAATTTTGTGGGACTGGACCGACATCATAAATGACCTCTCTATGGCACGACCACACGAGTTTTATAGCTTCTGGAGTCCCAATTCCTGCTCCTCTTGGATCTCCAGCCGGCCCAAACCTGAACTCACAACCCATATACTATGAGTGCTTTATTTTTCAAATCTTTTCTTCGAAAATAAAATGGAATATGCTCTTATCACTAACAGGTCAAACAGATGGAAAAAGTATAAACCAAGTTAACAGGTCAAAAGTCACGGCATTATTAATGCATCAAACCTCCTAAATCATTTTATTTTATTAAGACAAATAGGTCACTAGTGAATAGTATATTTTTCTAATCATATTTCGCATGCTAATTTTTCATAATAGGAATCTACAATTTTGGACAAAACCAAAGCTCACCTGTCTTGATACATTACCCAACCCAGCTGACGTGCCCATTTTGTCATCTTTAATCCACAAGTCGACCACTAGAAACCAAAACAAGATGGAAAGAAAGTTGAGTTTGATTCATGGTACTCACCAGTGATTCTGTGGTGCCCCTGTCGTTCTTGCTCTAAGTCCAGCATAAGTGGTTCCATTTACTGTTTTTCCAACAACTTCCTGGAAAGGAATTGCAACCATCAACATAAATAAATTGAAACATTATTATTTTCAACAGAATCGTGTTTATAATCTTATTTAAAACCAGTTATTAATTAAATTAGGAAGAATATGTTACAAGTCATCCCAAACAGAACCAACCCATCTGGATACATATTAAAAGTTGCCTGTTTTGACTGCCTATCCAACTTGCCCATTTTGTCACTTTTAGAAAATTGTACATAGACAGTTATTAGTTATTTCTTTAACACGGGTCAAGCTATTAATTTGAATTTATGATCTGTAGTAGCATTTGCCCTGACAAACTAGTAGCATCAGGAAGTCTAAAATATACTACCTAATAAGTCAAACATAACGATATTCTGGTTATACCAAAAAAATATCGTGGAGAGAAGGCATAGCAGAAAAATGAAGAATTTGATATTTCAGAATAAACAATATGACAAAGAGAAAAATGGTGAAACCTGAATAAAAAATGGATCATTGGTAACCACGGCAGCTGTTAAATGTGCATGCATCTTTTCAAGGGCATCCAACACCAGTTGGAGTTGATTGTCTTTGTACTCCGTGATAATCTGAGTGAAAAAGGAAAAACAGTCATATAAGAGCAGAAATTTAGGAAAAGTTGCATTTAGTTTATTTAAAAGTGGATGTGTGGAGGGTAGCAGGTTTGAACCAAGTCAACTTTTAGTACGTTTCAAAACTGGATGGGTTGAACTGCAAACACTTATCTACCAATTTTTATATAATAATATTAGTGCATTAATTATGGTTACAAAAGCAATTACATTACAATATTAATAATCTAAATCTTTGAGTAAAACAATTTTGGTGGTTTTATACATCATATAGACTTCGTTGAGTTTCAACCCGTTTCTCTTTTAGATAAACCTTTTGATTTGGAGATAAGATGATTACCCAAATTGACCAATCATTTCATTCATAAGTAAATGGATTGAAATTCCCACCTCTAAATTTCTTAGAATATAATACTATACTAGCATACCTGAAACGGTCCAAATATTTCTTTTGTAACAAGTTCATAATTTTCACCCTTGAGTATTTCTTCAATAGGAACAAAAACAGCTGTTGGTTTTATAGCCCCATATACGGAAGGAATAGAATGGTTTTCCAACTCTACACCACCAAAGAGTAGCTTGGATCCAGGAATCTGTAGCAATTTCTTCATGTGATCTAACATAGCTTCTGTTGTACACTGCATAAAACAAATAAATATTGCGGTTTCAAATTTCATATTATATCAATTTCCCCAGATTGAGTAAAGAAAAGTAGGTCCACTTACAGTAAGAACTGGCCCAATGGTCAAGTCTTCAAGCTTCCTCCTCGCAGCAAGGTCAATAAGTTGACTCAAGAGTGATGTTTTGCTCCAATTCTACATATAGTGATTATAAAGAAAGTTGGAAAAACCGTAACAAAAATTAAAGACTTCTATCAGGATCCACTTTGCAATTTCTTTGTCCAAAGAAAATCATATTTATATTTTAACACCAACTACTTGATGTTTATAAAATACTCGTTTTCGTTAGATTGGGTGAAGAAACATTTAGTACATTTGTATTCGCTCATGTGTAGGATTGCCTATGATAATTTTTGTATTAACTTTTTTCTAATTTTAGTTAGACATCTTTTAGGACAAAAAGGGCAAATATTTAAGGAGTTTATGAAAAGATATGGTAATGAGATCATGTGACAACTACCTCATGGATGAAAAGCATAGATTGTGCTGAACATTTCTGACCACTGCATGCATATGCATCTTGATCGCAAACCCATGACACATAATCCACCTGATAATCAACGAAAATACTCAAGTTGTGAATGAAAAATACATGCAGAAAGTTCCACACTTCCACATTTTGTGGTTTAAAGTTAGAACTAACATTTATTTAGCACTTTGCCACTTTCTACCCACATAAAGGTGAATGAGTCGATTTGGGTTACATTATTTCTCTAATGGATTTAATAGGAAACATTGACATTTATGTACCTCATGAACATCAGGGCCAAGGATTTTCCAGTCAAATCCAGCATCTTCTAACTTGATTCTACCATTTAAGTCATATGCCAACTTGTCTGCTACTCGAGAGCTACCAGTGAAGAGTGTCATCCGTGGTTTTGCCTGAATATAGCATTTATAGTTTATAGAAAATGAAAAGACTAACAAATATAAAAATAAACTACAATTACTAAAGTCTTAAACTCCAAAGTATACTATTTATTAAAATAGCATTTCCTCCAAAGAATTATCCAAGAGTGCAAGTGGAACCATAAAAACCAACCTCTAGCAGTAGCTTGTTCATTGTTTTTCCATCGGAATTGATGAAATCGACGTCATCCATAGGCATCCCACAATCATGGAGCAAGCGAAGCATTTGTTCCATAACAATGCATACCTATAAAATGCAAAATTGTAATATTATTAAATAATAATAATAATAATAATAAAAGAGTTAATAAATATGATAAAAAGGTGCTAAGAGCAACATATTAAACTCTGAAATATTAGCCAGTGTATGATGTGTATCACTGTATCCAACTTGTACGTCATAAAACCCACCTTGCTATCAACCTTGAGAACAGGCTTATTTCCCATATAAAGTGCTCCCATCAACTGAAGTAGAGGAATCTCTAGAGGGAAATTAAAAGGGGTAATCACTGCCACCTGATAAAAACAATTATTTGCAGGATTAAAGGTAATAGATGATTACATAATTTAGTGTACTTTAAGGTAAAAAAGAATTCATAGTTGATCATGCACAAATAAAACTGAGGAAGCGAGGACCCTACCTCGTCAAGCGTATATACTTGTATACCATTCAGAAATGTTAAATAAATGTACTAAGATTTAGGTAATTACTATTACAAACTTAAGCTCGTATAATGATAATAAAAGTAGAAGACAAATACAAAGAGTTTAATCAAAAATACAAGATGCAGTTTATTTTTACACATAAAACAGGCTCCCTAGCATAGTTAATGATTCTTTAAAGCCCATCTATTTGAAATTTTGAACTAAATGAATGAATAAACAAATAAGTGAAATAAATCTTACAGCTCCATAAGGCCAGCGGAAACCATGACTTTGCTGCCCAAGATGATTCCCAGGAACTCCAAATGACCTTGCCAGGAAACGTACCTATTAAACAAGCAAAGATATATAAGTTGGAATCAATGAGGATAACCCATCTAACTTATAAAATGATAATAACAGAAAACAGCATACACATACAACATCGTACTATATAATTTTATAACCCGTATAACCCACCTATTTATTTTACATTTGGTGATCAAACATTAACAGCAACGGATGATATCACATTTACCATTTGCATTTGGGTTAAAAAGACAGCAGAAAAGTTTCAAACGGTATCTAACCAGCATGTACCTGATCACCAGAGAAGTTCTCTAGAAACTTCCCTGTAACATAAACTTCACCAAGAGCTTGCTGGTAACTCTTAGGTGCTACTCTCTGTATCAGCTTAGCAAAGAAATCAGAAACCTGAAAGGAAAAGAAGTTGAAAAATCATTAAACTAATGGTGTGTTTAGTAAGTCAGATAGTCAAAATTTGGATTGGCAAACTCAATGCGTTTTTTTCAATATAAGTGTAATACCTCCGGCACGGAAAGCATATGACCAGCCTTAGCAGATATGTCTCCATACAAAAGGTACCTGGAAAAAATGGGTTGTATTAATACCTAATCATAGGCAATATAAATGTATAAAGAAAACATGTTCACGATATAAAGATTGTATACAACCTCTCTGGGGATTTAAATGGGTTGTGCATTCCATGTTTGGGACACTTGGACAAGCTCTCTACAAAAGGCTGCATGTTAAGTCAATAGGTATCTGATAAGTCAACTAAAAGAAACTAAAAAAAAAGAATGCTAATAATAAAAGTAATCCAGGCTGAACAAAAAGAGCTGATCCCATAAGGAAATATGGTAATTTTGGTTGATAGTATAATACAGTCAAGATACAGACCTTGATTCCAATTTCATCTACTTCTGAAACTTTGATAAATGATTCTCCATTTAAGGGGTCCACAATTGTATTCCAATTAGCCGACTTAATCCATTTTCCCTGGACTGTAGAAAGATTACAAACCATGTAAGCATTCTGATGATTATATATTTCTTACAATGCATTTACTTTAATGTAGTCTTCTAGAATCAGTTAGCTGAATCTGCTTATTTAGTAGATTGTATGTGTAGCAACTTAATAACTTATATGTCCGACTGGAGCTACAAAGTTCACGATAAAAAAAGAACAGGCAAAATTATTACTCGATGAAGAAATAGATTAACAGCATCATGCCACGCAACAGATGTAATCTAACCAATTAACACCGCAAATATTGAGAGCATAGATTGATCACTAACCCCTGCTATTTCATGGCATATAGAACACTTTTAACTAAACCAGATTAATATATTTTCGCAGACCTACAACATATATCACTCAAACTAAAGTTGTTACCCAAGTTGTGTACTTCAGCTGGCTGAGACCCAGATATCTCTTCAGCTTTCACCGTTGCAAATCCAAGAGAATGAACAAGTCTGCATTCCAACAACTAACTTCCATAAACACAAGTGTTAAAAACATACATCACATTACAGTATTTTCTTCCACAGAGAATGAAAGCAGAAGCACAATCATGGAAATCATATAAACACTCGAAAAAAAAGTTGCAATTCAACAAAGACAAGGATACTGAAACCCACACCTAATCCATCAACGTTTTACCTTATTCATCCTGTCATGTGTATCCAGATCTACAGTACCCAATTAAGCCCTACTTTGCCAATCATGCACATCAACATAATTAATGATCGAACTGAAAATGCCGTACACATAACAGATTCAATCATCGAATCACAACACAATCGAACAGTTAGACACAAAACCCTTACATAAACATGATCACAACACAATCGAACGATTAAATTAACCTTGAGAATCTGAGAGAAGGAAAGTAATCTGAAGCTGTTTTACGACAAACATTTGATCTGATTCCTTTCGAGAGCCGGAAAACTGACATTTTTTCTTTGATCTGCTTGAGGAAAATCGAAACCCTCGAGAGTTGACGTTAAAACTTAAAAGACTGATTGTCACGTGCAGTGACACGCTGAGATGAGGTGTCAGATTGATTCTGATGTAATAAGACAAGATCCTTTTCAATTTCTCCATCCTTTCGCTATATCTATATATACTATATTAGAAGGAGAGAATGATTTGATAAGTGTCTTAAAATAACACTTTTACGTTTAAGGATTATTCTTTGTCCTACGTTGATTAAGAAATAAAAGTGAACGAAACCACCCACTCTATAAAGACATGGTAATCTCCAAGACATGGTAATCTCCAAGCAAAAATTAATAAATTGTGTAACTTACTTAGCCATTTGGCTAAGGCTAGGTAAAGTTTTATTTTTATCTATTTGGCAAGAATAAGTAATATGTTTGACCCTTATGAAAAAATAAGTTGTAAAGTGAAACCAAATTAAGTCGAACAAACTAGCTTGATTTTTAATTGAGCGAAGCTCGTGTTCAAGATTCCAGCTTGATTTTAATATCGAACTAAATTGAGCCCACTTGGTATAAAGTTCAAATCGAGCTTGAGCCAGCCTTAGCTCGGCTCCTCTTGGCTTGTTAACATCCTTTAAGTGTTGTTCCCTGTTGCATCTCGCAAGCATCCTTCTAGTATAAATTACATATATATAATTTTTAAATAGATAGATCATTGACGTGTTGAATTTAACTTGGTCGAGGCTGTGGACAAATTGGTACCACACGAGGCGTGTCTAGCTTTGGCACGGGGCGTGCTATCTTGGTGTAAGACCTCAACCCGGGTATCCTACAGTTAGATCTCATAACGGGTCATTTTCATTTAAAAACGTATTTATTGAAATTCAAACTACAACGGAAGTCTTTCGAAACTCATTTATTACCATTTAACGTTATTAGGCTTACCGTACGAATGCCTGCACCCCAATCCGAGTAACACCGCTTCCAAGCCAAGATACGCCAATTTTGAGCTTACCTACAAAACAATCTAACGTACACACAAAGTTAGCTACGCTGAGTGAGTTCTAATAGTTTAATTTAGGCAAAAACCACCAAGTCATATTTCTTAGTTTAACCTACTCCGGACCTTCCGGTCCTTACAAAATAGTTTTTCGATTTATTAACGAATAGTTAACCCTCTGTCATCCCACGACATCCCATAACCGATCATCACTCGGGACTCAGCAACATACATACCTTATCACTGCACCCTCATCAGAGTTACCCTCGTAAGGGCGTTCAACACACCCCGAGCTCATCATTAACCTGTTAAATAAATGTCACCTTTGGTGACTTCCCGAAGGACCTCATCTTTCACAATCCCGTTTGCCGTGTCATAACGACAGCGAGGCAAACCCGACACATCAATATAAACACATAATATCACACATCATATACAAGACTCATTAACTATACATGCACCTCACACGACGACATTAGAACAACATATCCCGCATGCAATCATAACCATTTAACTTTAAGCCCGACTTTCCTTGGCCAACCCTTAACATGTCACACATTAATAACTCATCTCTCTAGCTCACACATTTCTATGAACACACCATAAACATTACGACTCTTAAATAAGCATTTTATACTCAAAACATATTGGGTTAGAACACGAACCCTTAACACGATTAATTATATTAACACCACGTGAATGTATGTACGATAGCCCCAAAACAGTAAAACGTTTAAAAGAGGGGATTAGAAACTCACGGGTTGCGAAGCTTTCCTTCCGAAGTCGTATACTCGTAAACTCGTAGTCCAACACGAACCTGCCATCAAATGAACTACCCAGATCAATCCTATTACCGTAGTAACACTAACGCATCTATTCTGGACCAACAGCTACAAGCTTGGTCTAAGTCGTCCCAAACTGTACAACCGACGCGCTCGCTAGCGTACAAAAACCCTTAAATTAACATTACCGAAAAACGTTCCCGAAAGTCGTTCCTGACATTTTTACCATATCCCAAAATACTCCCCAACAATGAATATAAAGTCCTATGGGTTCATACTTTTGCGTATAAGCCGTTCTAAGCGGTTTTGTACGAAACTGTTGAGCACCACGCGAGAGGAAAACTTGTTTTGCTCATATCTCGACCATACGAGCTCCGTTTCGCGCGATCCACCTATTCACACGTTCTTCTCGATACACCTGACCTCACAAAAATATTGGTGTCGGCCACCGCCGCCACCGCTGCTGCCAAAACGCATACTCGTCTTTCAGCACGTTTGGTTTTGCGCGTCAATATACAAGTAGTTTAAAACCGACCCAAATGGACTCCGTTTTAGGCAAATAATATGTCCACGCGTTCGTATCGCCGAACCCTTTCAGAAGGACTAGTCTCCATCACCGGAAACTGTCGCCTCCGTTGCCGAAAAACCGAACAGTAGTCGGAATTCGCCTTTTTCGCGCGCCTGTCTTCGCACTGTTCGTATCCCTATCAAACGAACTCAGAATTGGACAAATAATATATCCACGCGACCGTGTCGTCAAACTCTTCCACCTCCACCCGTCTCCGCCGAAGTCGCCACCGGAAATCATGAACAGTGGCCGGAAATCCTCGCCGGATTTCCTTTTTTGCTCGATACCTTCACCAATCGTTTCCATGTCACCTCCTAGTGGCCATAACACTTTAATCAATCAACCCTAACAGAAAAATCATCCAAAATCGAATACAATGAGGAAAAGGAGATTACCTCGTCGCGTTTGAAAGCTTCCTGATCGGAAACCACCGCGTCTCCGCCTTCCTCCTTCCCGATCCGGCGGCTCTCCCTCTCTCGGTTCTCCTTCAGCCGTCGCACACTCTCCCTAGCCAAATGGCTAGGGTTTGCGCATAATGGTGGCTTTTAAATGGCCACTATTTTCGCTTCGGGTCCTTGTAAAACCGTCTCGCGCGCTTTTAATCCTGAACTAGACATTAAACGGTTACTCGATGTTTTACCTTAATTGAATCAATCTTTACAAGGCAATCCCTGCGAACCGGGACATGCAATAAGGATTCGGTTAGTCCACTAACCCGAATCGTTCGCTTACAGATTTTCAGGATGTTACAAGTCTACCCCCCTTAAAAGAGGATCCGTCCTTGAATCCTGCATCGACACAACCCAACTCCGCTCATCTTCCTTCTACAATTGGTGCACCCAAGATCCCTTAGTGCTACCTGTGACAATCCGAATTTTCAAGTTAACCCCGTTAGCAATTCCGTTAAATATTCTGTTAAATCCTAACCAAGTTAACCCAATTCTAAAACCAAGGGATAACTTATGTCAAAATTGAAGTTGCAAGGGCTGGTTTTGTAAATAACCAGAAACCCTAGTTGGCACGGTCGCGCCTCTTGCTGGCACGGTCGCGCCTCTTGCTGGCACGGTCATGCCTCTTGTCAGTTGAAACGTAAGCGCAGTCTTTAATCGCAAATTCGTTCGATTTCGTAACCGTTCTGCATGTTCTTATCTTTAACGAGCATCATTATGACTTTAAACCTCGTTATTACTCCGAATTAAACCCAATTATGGTCATGATTACCGTAACCGTCGACCCTTTATCAAATATCAACACATTCGATCAATTCTCGTAGTACTCTCACGAATTGAACGAACACACACCTAAATCGCACCTGTTAGAACCTGTTGCACACTCGAATTTGGCCGAAATCGCTGCAGTGGTCGCCGGGGATCGAAGTCGACGACGGCAGAATCTGTTCTAGTCGGGAACCTTCAATTCGAGTTCGTTTCTGGTAATTTCCTTCTTGTTTACTTTCGTTTTTACTTCATGATGAATAACCCTATGATTATTTGGGCTTACAACATCAAATCGGTGATGAACCAATTCTAGGGTTCATCCCATTTGTGGTTTAATCGATTACCAGTCCAGGCTTAATCTCAATCAAATTAACCTATACTGTTAGATTCGCAAAGTTCTGTTTTGTAAAAACCCCTTGTCTTTTTGGTCAATCGCGATCGAAACCAAACGATTTTGGATTTATTGGGTTATTCTATTAAACTTTGTGTCTGTAAATCCAGGAGACACGGTCGTGCCAGGTTTTAGCACGGTCGTGCGTCACCCTCTGATCAGCACGGTCGCGCCCGTAACCTTAACACGGTCGTTCCTTGTCTTAGGCACGGTCATGTGAGAGAAAACCTGTTGTCAGAATGTTTTTATTAATATTTATATTTATATTTTCAAAACAATAATTATTATATATTATTTGTCATTTATCGTGAAACGCATTTATACTAATTTAAAATTCCGTATTTTCGTAAACTTGTTCGTTTACCCATTAATCTTTAGAATGTTTAAAGACGTTCTAATCCTCCGTGTGTCGTCACAAATCCCATTGAGTCCCTAACTGTTATGTTGTAATTCTAGGGCATTCGTGAGCCGTGTCAGGCTAACGCTTGAGATTTCAATCTCGTACTTGTGTGATTACTACCTACGCCATTCAGGCGAGTTTTCACGGCCCCTTTTACTGCTTTTAAACCGGGGGAGAAATCATGACGCAAACTCTTTTTGATTTTTGTACTTCATATTGTATCACTTGTTATGACTATGCGTAAACTCTATCACGAAAGTCCTCACATCGAACCGTTTAAATATGAGAATAACGAGATATGTTGGGTAGTACTACTGGGTTTGACAAACCTCACCCGCGTTAGTCGCGCTAACTCGATTGGATATCGAACGAGTGCAATATTGACCTAAACGTGCACCATGGTTGATAGGCCTAGTGGGAGGCATTCAAACAGCAAGTTTACGGTTGCGAGCGTTATAGCAAACATGAACATGGGTTAGCTACCCATCGATATATATATATATATATATATATATATATATATATATATATATATATATATATATATATATATATATATATATATGTTGATTGTACAATAAATCTGGTAAACGTTTATTTATATATTGAAACCTGTGAACTCACCAACCTCGTGTTGACGTCGTTTTCTTACATGTTTTCTCAGGTCGCTTAAGATAAGGCACAGGTGCATGCATAGGGCATGCATGGATTCTTATGGTTTATTTATAAATTATTATTGTTGAATTGCTTGTACTTTGTTTTTGGACTTCGTTTGTACCGGACACTTTGGGACTTTTCTTGGGCGCCTTTCTTTTGCAAATTTACTTTCATTTTACGCTTCCGCACTTACTTTGATCATTTATGATATATTTTCATTTTAGTCCCATATAGTGTCGTTCAATGTAACTAATGACTGCGATCCTGGTTTGTCACTTCCCAAACGGTAAAATTCCGTTAGTTGAAATTGGGGGTGTGATAGATTGGTATCAAAGCCATTGGTTATAGAGAACTAGGATTGCATACTAGACTATAACCTCACACATTAGTTACATGTCATAGACATTTGGATTTTGGTACTTATGTATTACGTTACAGGATCATGTCGTCAACCCCACCACCCTCACTTAAGACATCTACCTTATCATCTCCGGAGCCCAAAAGGCGCCAGACTAGTTCTAGTGACAACTCGGTAGAACAGGGTGAACCAAGTAATGCACAAGCAAGGAACACAACACTTAATTGGAATGCATATCCGAAGATGATCCAAAGGTGGATCGAGATGGGAAATGTTCCATCACCCTATTTTTGTTCTACTTCCTCATCCTCTACTTTGCCAAGCTTGCCATGCACCATGGAACAAGCTTTTGCAACTTTTATGTTTATCATAACTAAGGAGTTAAAAGCAATGAAGGAAGCCACAGATGAGATATCCGGCATTCTAGAACGAGAGCCACAAATGGAGGAAAACAAGGAGCAAATAGAGCATCTGACCACTGAACTAGCAGCAACGGATCAGGTCCATAACCTTTTGGTGGATCGAGTTACACATTTGGAGACGAGGGTGGATACCTCGGAGCATGATGTAGGAGGGATTTTGGAGAGAGTGACTCATCTGGAAGCTCAACTACAAGTAGCAGACCATGCTGCTGAAGGACTTCGGGAGAGAGTGACCCACTTAGAAGCTCAACTACAAGCAGCCCTATTTCCAAAAGACGTTCCACTTTCGGACGACGAGGAGGAGCCCTTAGAGGAGGAGCCCTTTGAGGATGAGACTTTAGAGGAGGAGCCACCCGAGGAGGAACCGGTGGAGATCGAAAATACACAATCATACGTTTCTTCCGATGACGAGGATGTTTGATGATCTTTCTATTCTATCTTTCCTTTTCATTCATGTTTCGCTTATGTTATTTCTCTTTTCAACCTAGATGGGTAAGATTGTTCCCATTCAATAAAAGCATGAGAAGTTTAATGTTTTGAGTTATTTATTTTGTAGCTTTACAATTTATTTAATTTTCAAAATGTTAGATGCTGTATTTCCTTACTTGTACATAAATAATGTTTAATATGTGATATATTTCTCATTGTTTTGTATTTGCGAATGTGAAGAATCATGTCGGGAAGAGGACGTGGAGGTCATGCTGGTGGTCGAGGTACCATCAACATGACAGCAGCGGAGCTGGCGACACTAATCAACGATAGTGTGGCTGAGGCTCTAGCATCACAGAATGTTGCAGGTAAATGTTATAACCATTGACTAGTGAGGTCAATTCATCTCTCAAAGCGCCTTTCCTAAGCCTTATAACCACGAACCTATACTATGTTTCTAATCCAGGTCAGCAGAATCAGCAACCAGCATGCACATTCAATACATTTATGGACTGCAAGCCCCACACCTTTAGTGGAGCCGAAGGAGCTGTCAGACTACTCTGGTGGTTCGAAAAAGTAGAATCGGTATTTGCCATGTGCAGCTGCCCATTGGCCAATCAGGTCAAGTTCGCTTTTGTAACTTTGAAGGGCCCGGCTCTCACTTGATGGAATGCTCAGGTCCAAATGTTGGGTCTAGCTATGGCCAATGCATTCCCGTGGAAGGAGTTTAAGACAATGATGAAAGAGGAGTACTGTCCTCGGGATGAAATTCAAAAGTTGGAAGGAGAATTTTGGAACCTAAAGATGGAAGGTTCAGAAATTGAGCTATATACCACTCGTTCCGATGAGCTTGCTACCATGTGCCCGCATATGGTGACTCCTGATTATAACAGGATTGAGCTGTATATTGGAGGCTTGGTGCCTCAAATTAAGAGTATGGTTACTTCATCCAACCCTACTACCATCCAGTAGACTATCAGACTTGCCCACAAGTTAACTGACCAGGCGGTAACTCAAGGGACTCTACCCCTGAGAGGTTCGGTCTCTAAATCCACTGACAACCATAAGCGCAAGTTTGATCACAACTTTAACTCTCACTCCAGCTCCAAGGGACCCCAGTTTAATCAACCGCAGCAACAACATAAGTTTGAGCCTGCAAAGAACTTCAATCAGACGACCTCTTCAGGTCCGAATCAGAGTGAATATGCTGGGAAGTATCCCAAGTGAAACAAATGTGGCTATCACCACACAGGCACTTGTGACCGTCAGCGTTGCCAGCGATGTGGTAAGATGGGCCACGCTGCGAAAGAATGTAGGGTTGCACTTCCGAACAAGCAACCATTTCGACCACAATGATTTACAAGAGGATATTTTTAGTGCGGTAAGGAGGGACATATTCAGAGGGATTGTCCTCAGTCAAAGAGGGGTAGTAATGGAAATGGTAATGGAAATAGTAATGGCAATGGTAACGTTAACGGAAATAGTCAGGGTAACAATGGTTATAACAACAATCAAGGCAACAACAATGGTGGCAATAATGCCAATAATGGAGGGAATGGTGCGAAAGGACGAGCCTTCGTACTAGGATCTGGAGAAGCTCGATATGATCATAATGTGTTCACCGGTAAGTTTCTCTTAAACAATTACTTCACTTCTGTTCTATTTGATACCGGTGCTGATAGGAGTTTTATATCTAAGAACCTTAGTGATACGATAAAAGGAACTCCAACCCTGTTAGAAACTAAGTATATAATAGAGATAACTGATGGCCAAATAATTGTAGCAAACCACATTCTTAAGTGTTGTAAGCTTGAGCTGGCTAGTCATATACTTGATATCGACCTTATGTCAGTCACACTTGGTAGTTTTGATGTAATTATTGGTATGGATTGGTTATCCAAAAACCGAGCTGAAATTGTCTGTCGTGAGAAAATTGCTCGCATTCCTCTCCCTAGTGGAGAAATCCTTTCCGTGCAAGGCGAAAGGAGTGGTGCAGTCGTAGGCATCATATCATTCATGAAAGCGCAGAAGTGCTTGCGTAAAGGTCATACTGCTATTCTGGCACTCGTTGCTGAGCAACCATCAAAAGAGAAGAAAATTGATGATATTCCCATCGTTCGTGATTTTCTGGAAGTGTTTCCCGAAGACTTTCCTGGTCTGCCACCACACCGTTAAGTTGAATTCCAAATCGACCTAGAACTCGGAGCGGCACCGATCGCTCGGGCACCTTACAGATTAGCACCTAGTGAATTGCAAGAGTTGTCAACTCAGTTACAGGAATTGTTGGATAAAGGTTTCATCCGACCTAGCTCATCGCCATGGGGAGCTCCAGTTCTGTTTGTCAAGAAGAAGGATGGGACTTTCCGTACGTGTATCGAATACCGTGAACTGAATAAAGTCACAATCAAGAATCGTTATCCTCTGCCACGTATAGATGATCTCTTTGATCAACTCCAAGGATCAAGCTTCTATTCCAAGATAGATCTTAGGTCCGGTTACCATCAACTGAGAGTCCGAGATGAGGATATCTCTAAGACTGCTTTCAGGACAAGGTACGAACACTACGAGTTTATGGTCATGCCTTTCGGATTAACCAACGCACCCTCGGTGTTCATGGACCTCATGAACCGTGTGTGTAAGCCATACCATGATCAATTTGTCATCGTTTTCATCAATGACATTCTCATTTATTCCAAGAACAAGGAGGAACATGAGGAACATCTACGCTTAATTCTGGAATTACTTAAAAGGGATCAACTGTATGCTAAGTTTTCCAAGTGTGAAATCTGGATCCGGGAAGTTCAATTCTTAGGACATGTGGTTAATGAGAAAGGAATACATGTCGATCCATCAAAGATAGAAGCCATCAAGAATTGGGCAGCACTGACGACTCCAACTAAGGTGCGACAATTTCTGGGATTGGCTGGTCATTACAGTCGATTCATCGAGGGACTCTCTAAGATTGCACAGCCTCTCACTGCCTTAACTCAAAAGGGTAAAGCCTATAACTGGGGAGATAACCAAGAGTCATCATTCCAACTCCTGAAACAGAAACTTTGCAGTGCACCTATTCTAGCACTTCCGGAGGGTACAGATGATTTTGTGGTGTATTGCGATGCATCCATTCAGGGTCTGGGTTGTGTATTAATGCAACGAGAAAATGTGATCGCATATGCTTCGCGTCAACTAAAGATTCACGAGAAAAACTACACCACTCATGACCTAGAGCTGGGAGCCGTAGTTTTTGCACTTAAGATATGGAGACACTACTTGTACTATACCAAGTGCACCATCTACACCGATTACAAGAGTCTTCAGCATATCTTCGAGCAGAAAGAGCTGAACATGAGACAACGTCGTTGGGTTGAGCTCTTGAATGATTATGACTGTGCGATCCGATATCATCCGGGTAAGGCTAATGTTGTAGCTGATGCCCTAAGTCGAAAGGGAACCAAGCCTAAACGAGTTCGATCATTACAGATTACTATTCACCCTGAATTACCTGACAAAATCCGTACTGCTCAACTCGAAGCCTTGGAAAAGGAGAACCTACCGTTGGAAGGTACGGGCGGTATGGAAGCACAACTCGAGGTCAAATCTGACGGTATTCGCTACTTCACTGAGCGAATATGGGTTCCAGTATTCGAAAACTTAAGAGAACTAGTCATGGATGAGGTTCATAAATCTCGTTACTCTATTCATCCAGGTTTCGACAAGATGTATCATGATCTAAATGTGCTGTATTGGTGGCCAAAGATGAAGGCCGATATAGCCACATATGTGAGCAAGTGCCTGACTTGCGCGAAGGTCAAAGTTGAATATCAAAAGCCTTTTGGTCTTCTCCAACAACCAGAGATTCCCATGTTGAAATGGGAGCAGATATCCATGTACTTTATCACAAAATTGCCACGAACTCCTACCGGATGTGATACCATTTGGGTAATCGTTGATCGTTTAACAAAGTCCGCTGACTTCTTAGCAATCAAGGAAACCGACAAAATGGATAAGCTTACTCGTATTTACTTGAAAGAAGTAGTCTCTCGGCACGGGGTGCCAATCTCTATCATTTCGGATCGTGATGCACGATTCACCTCTTGTTTCTGGCAATCGTTACATAAAGATTTAGGCACGCGTCTAGATATGAACACAGCATACCATCCTCAAACTGATGGCCAGACAGAACGTACTATTCAAACTCTGGAGGACATGCTACGAGCTTGTGTGATTGATTTTGGTAATACTTGGGAGTCTCACCTACTATTGGTGGAGTTCTCCTACAACAACAATTATCACACTAGCATCAAGGCAGCTCCGTTATCCTATTTGTTTGGCCGAAGTTGGGGATAGTCAACTTACAGGTCCTGAACTCGTACTTGAAACTTCTGAGAAAATCATTCAAATTAGAAACCGTATGGCAACAGCTCATGACCGTCAAAAGAGCTATGCCGATAAGCATCGTAAACCATTAGAATTTCAAGTAGGGGATATGGTCTTGTTAAAAGTCTCTCCTTGGAAGGGTGTCATTTGTTTTGGGAAATGAGGCAAATTAAATCCTCGTTATGTTGGACCATTCAAGATAGTGAAGAGGATTGGCCTAGTAGCGTATCAACTGGACCTACCTGAAGGACTTAGTGGTGTACACAACGTCTTTCACGTCTCAAACTTGAAGAAATGTCTAGCAGACGAGTCACTCGCGGTTCCTCTTGAGGAACTTCACATCGATGAATAGTTGTGTTTCATCGAAAAACCTGTGGAAATCATGGATAGGGAAGTCAAAACGCTTAAGCGTAGTAAAATCCCTATTGTCAGACTGCGTTGAAACTCGAAACGAGGACGGAATTCATGTGGGAGTGTGAGGATCAGATGATGCGCAAGTATCCTAATCTGTTCAAGCACTCTACATCAAGCTCTTAAGGTAAAATTTTAATTTTCTGGACAAAAATTCTTTCAACTAGGGGATGATTTGACATCCGGAATTTTTTTTTATTATTATTTTAATTTTCGGGACGAAAATTCTTTCAACTAGGGGATGATGTGACAATATGACTTTTCAAGTTAACCCCGTTAGTAATTTCGTTAAATATTCTGTTAAATCCTAACCAAGTTAACCCAATTCTAAAACTAAGGGATAAATTCTGTCAAAACTGAAGTTGCAAGGGCTGGTTTTTTAATTAGCAGAAACCCTAGTTGGCACGGTCGCGCCTTGTTTTGGCACGGTCGCGCCAAGTGCCTTAGCACGGCTGCGCCTCTTGCTGGCACGGTCGTGCCTCTTGTCAGTTGAAACGTAAACGCAGTCTTTAATCGCAAATTCGTTCGATTTCGTAACCGTTCTGCACGTTTCTATCTTTAACGAGCATCATTATGACTTTAAACCTCGTTATTACTCTGAATTAAACCCAATTATGGTCATGATTACCGTAACCGTCGACCCTTTATCAAATATCAACACATTCGATCAATTCTCATATTACTCTCACGAATTGAACAAACACACACCTAAATCGCACCTGTTAGAACCTGTTGCACACTCGAATTTGTCCGGAATCGCTGCAGTGGTCGCCGGGGATCGAAGTCGACGACGACAGAATCTGTTCTAGTCGGGAACCTTCAATTCGAGTTCGTTTCTGGTAATTTCCTTCCTGTTTACTTTCGTTTTTACTTCATGATGAATAACCCTATGATTATTTGGGGTTACAACATCAAATCGGTAATGAACCAATTCTAGGGTTCATCCCATTTTAGGTTTAATCGATTACCAGTCCAGGCTTAATCTCAATCAAATTAACCTATACTGTTAGATTCGCAAAGTTCTGTTTTGTAAAAACCCCTTGTCTTTTTGGTCAATCGCGATCGAAACCAAACGGTTTTGGATTTATTGGGTTATTCTATTAAACTTTGTGTCTGTAAATCCAGGAGACACGGTCGTGCCAGGTTTTAGCACGATCATGCCTCACCCTCTGACCCGATCGTGCCTCTTGGCTAGACCTGGTCGTGCCTCAGAACCCTAGACACGGTCGTGTCTGGCTCAGACACGGTCGTGCCTAGTGATCAGCTTTGTTGTGTCTTCTGTTTTGATCAACACGGTTGCGCCCCTGACCAGCACGGTCGCGCCCGTAACCTTAACACGGTCGTGCCTTGTCTTAGGCACGGTCATGTGTGAGAAAACCTGTTGTCAGAATGTTTTTATTAATATTTATATTTTTATTTTCAAAACAATAATTATTATATATTATTTGTCATTTATCGCGAAACGCATTTATACTAATTTAAAATTCCGTATTTCCGTAAACTCGTTCGTTTACCCATTAATCTTTAGAATGTTTAAAGACGTTCTAATCCTCCTTGTGTCATCACAAATCCCCTTGATTCCCTAACTGCTATGTTGTAATTCTAGGGCATTCGTGAGCCGTGTCAGGCTAACGCTTGAGATTTCAATCTCGTACTTGTGTGATTACTACCTACGCCGTTCAGGTGAGTTTTCACGACCCCTTTTACTGCTTTTAAACTGGGGGAGAAATCATGACGCAAACTCTTTTTGATTTTTGTACTTCATATTGTATCACTTGTTATGACTATGCGTAAACTCTATCACGAAAGTCCTCACATCGAACCGTTTAAATATGAGAATAATGATGTATGTTGGGTAGTACTACTGGGTTTGACAAACCTCACTCGCGTTAGTCGCGCTAACTCGATTGGATATCGAACGGGTGCAATATTGACCTAAACCTGCACCATGGTTGATAGGCCTGGTGGGAGGCATTCAAACAGTCAGTTTACGGTTGCGAGCGTAATAGCAAACATGAACATGGGTTAGCTACCCGTCGATATATATATGTTGATTGTACAATAAATCTGGTAAACGTTTATTTATATATTGAAACCTGTGAACTCACCAACCTCGTGTTGAGATCGTTTTCTTACATGTTTTCTCAGGTCGCTTAAGATAAGGCACAGGTGCACGCATAGGGCATGCATGGAGTCTTATGATTTATTTATAAATTAATATTGTTGAATTGCTTGTACTTTGTTTTTGGACTGGACACTTTGGGACTTTTCTTGGGCGCGTTTGTTTTGCGCATTTACTTTCATTTTACGCTTCCGCACTTACTTTGATCATTTATGATATATTTTCATTTTAGTCCCATATAGTGCCGTTCAATGTAACTAATGACTGTGATCCTGGTTTGTCACTTCCCAAACGGTAAAATTCCGTTAGTTGAAATTGGGGGTGTGACACTACCTGCCCTCTCTCGCACACCTCACCGAGGTCATTATCTTTCCACCCGGCCACCATCCATGGTGTTCAAATAAGTCTTATCTATTTCCCGCTTCAACTTTGGGACTTGTAGATCTCATATACATATTCCCTTGTTACTCGTTATCGAATTTTCACTTATGTGGCCCACATCAACAATTACCTGCTTACTTGTTCTGTCCTCATGATTTGATTACGACATCCATGTCGTCACTCTTTGTATATCCCTGATGATCTCTTCGTCCTGCCGGTCACCCCCAGTAAGATTCCTTGCTTTTCATAATTAGGATCATTTTTCGTCCCTCTTATCTCGTACTCTAGTTACCATCCAACGATGTTTCCTTAAAACTCAGGCACCACTGCCTGGCTTACCGATGTGATACATTTCTCGTCCTTGAATGACCTCCAAGAACTTGTGTCAATCTTTAATGAAATCTCCTAACGGTTCCCCATCACAGTATTCCTTTGCTTCTTTACCACGTATTTAATATGCACCTCAAGCATGTACATACACTTAACACTAGGGTCATTCTCATCCGCCCTCGATGTCCTCAAAAGCTCACCTACCACCGTCATGTTTGTTTCAATAGCCAATATTTGCTTAACTTCATTGCTTTATCGGAGCTCTCTCTAAGCCAGTCGTAAGTTTGCCAGCGTAGACCTTTCCTTCTCAGTCACTTATGTGCAATCCTGCACTTCCCCTTCTCCCGTTCCACTTTTCTCGTCGATGCTTGCCACACGACCACCGATCACGTCTCATTCATCAAGTACGAACAGGAATTCCACCCTAGCATGCGCCCCCACTATCCATCGTCTCGTTCATAGAGAACATATCTACTTCTCTCATGGAGCGTATCCCATGGAGACCCTATCGTCGCTTGTCTACTCCACGCTGAAATCTCTAGCGTCGTCACCTTGATCATGTTGTAACTAGTTCTGATCAAACGTCCACGTAACGCTTTCATCGTCATCCCTCACCGTTGCATCCCTTGGCTCTATGCTCCGCATTCCCAAGATATAAGTATAGGTATCTCGTGAGAGCACCTCACTGGTAGACCAGAAAGATGTCAAACTTCTTGCATCACCTTGATATATCATCGTTACGAAAATCGTCAAGATATAAAATCTTAACTTGAGCACACCTATCACTCGTCCTATGCACGACTAAGCGTGTACTACAAGGACATAACATAACTATCGGACGTACAATGTACTACACGTGTACTAGTAACCCCACCTTCTAACTCATACAAAGTGCACACAACTAGCTAGACCTGAGTAAATTTTCATGCATACAATACGACCTCGCCATTTATAAACACACAAACTCTTGAACTCTACCTTCTATTCATTATAACGGTAGCTACTGCCACACGTCACCACATATTCACACATAATTCACACGGTCTCACCCCTACGGGTAGTATTAATGATTTAAGGCAACAGACTACTCAATCTAGACACAAGTCAACACCCTCACATTCACACTCATAATATTTATAAGCATAATCTCTCCACAGGACCCCGCCCTGCATATTCACGCAAAGTGCAATACACCTATTGCACTCCAAACATCACCTAATCATTAGCACATAGGTGACACTATCTAAAAATTGTAGACATAGACAATTTCAAAACCCATTCTATACAAATCTACTCATACAATCCAAATAACCATGCTATAGCACCACAGGAAAATTTTAATTTAATATAAACTCACGTTGTTCATAAGTAATCACATAATCACATGATAATGCTCTAATTTAACATGTTACCCACAATGGTATGCTATCATGAGCACAACTATCATTAATCATGCCCAAGTCATCCCGCGGTATAACTCGCAATAATTGTCAAAATCAAATAGTCAATATTCGAAATAGGCATCCCACCCCGTAAACGTCTAATCAACCTAAGCGTCAAATCACCCCTGAGTATCCCATGGCAACTAACACACAAATACTCATCAAGAAATCGAGCATCCCAAACACTGCCTGCCAAATCATAGCTTGACCACGTCAGGTGCATCTGGTGTGTCCTCCTCTACTCCCTCCTGAAACAAAACTCTCGCAACCAATTCAAGTGGTCGATCTCTTAACCGTGTAGGTCCACATCCTGGAGGAAAATCATGTACAGCTGGCACTACTCCCCTTTTCCATCCCATCTTTCCAATCATAGTTCCACGCGGTATGTCGCCGACCGAAGTTTTAATCACCCTTGGCACGAGAAGCGCCAACACTACTCCATTTCACTAGCAGTTTAACCCGCATCAGTTGTCGTCTTGACTGGTCGTTCTGCATTCCCCTTAGCAAGAGCATCACACCTGACCGATGTCGTATGCTTCGTCTTAACCACCTAATCCTACTCAAGATAGAACGCTAGAGTGATTACTATGGGCGCAAATCCAGAATATGAAAGTAATTAGAGACTGCAAATCACAGTGATCAAATGCAATTTGGTGGTCCACATCACTGCTCGGATTCTAAACCTTTCCTATCATACCCACACTAACTTTCTACCTTCACGCACACCGGATGCAATGCATCTCACACAACTCACATAACACAGAGCAATAATCTAACAAATTATCATATTCCTTACAAATACATACTACACAAGGTTGCACAGAACATCATTAAAGCACGTCAACAAACCAAACTATCCCACATAATCACAATCAATGCAATTCTACAGTACTCAAATCGCCAAAACATAATACCAGTTAATCGTATCATCTACTCCACCTAGTTCTACCTACTACTACTCAAGAACAGGAAGCCGTTATGGTAGTCTGATAACACATACCTCTGATACCAACTTGTAAGACCCCAGCCCGGGTATCCTACAGTTTGATCTCATAACGGGTCATTTTCATTTAAAAACGCATTTATTGCAATTCAAACTACATCGGAAGTCTTTCGAAACTCATTTATTACCATTTAACGTTATTAGGCTTACCGTACGAATGCCGTCACCCCAATCCGAGTAACACCGCCTCCAAGCCAAGATACGCCAACTCTGAGCTTACCTGCAAAACAATCTAACGTGCACACAAAGTCAGCTACGCTGAGTGAGTTCTAATAGTTTAATTTAGGCAAAAACCATCAAGTCATATTTCTTAGTTTAACCCACTCCGGACCCTCCGGTCCTTACAAAATAGTTTTTCGATTTATTAACGAATAGTTAACCCTCTGTCATCCCACGACATCCCATAACCGATCAACACCCGGGACTCAGCCCGTGCCAATAATAATAATTAATAATAGTAATGGTAACAACAGTACCATCTAGTTGATATAGACTTATCTTACTATACAAGCCACTCATATCAAAGAACACGTACTAACTCGACTCTTGGATAACACAACATACTCTAGACATTAACACACCCGACCTTAACCAAGGCGCTTACAATTAACTGACACGACACTTATACACGCCACATCACAAATCCTGACTCAAGGACAGTCTAACTCTACATATCACATCACTATTATCAACATATCACATTAACACTTTTTCACACACAATAAATATAACTCATTACTAGCATGCAAATTAACACATATATACGCATGCAAACACATACCTTATCACTGCACCCTAGTCAGGGTTACCCTCGTTAGGGCATTCAACACACCCCGAGCTCATCATTAACCTATTAAATAAATGTCACCTTTGGTGACTTCCCGAAGGACCTCATCCTTCACAATCCCGTTTGCCGTGTCCTAACGACAACGAGGCAAACCCGACACATCAATATAAACACATAATATCACACATCATATACAAGACTCATTAACTACACATGCACCTCACACACGACATTAGAACAACATATCCCGCATGCAATCATAACCATTTAACTTTAAGCCCGACTTTCCCTGACCAACCCTTAACATGTCACACATTAATAACTCATCTCTCTAGCTCAAACATTTCTATGAACACACCATATACCCTACGACTCTTAAATAAGCATTTTATACTCAAAACATATTGGGTTAGAACCCGAACCCTTAACACGATTAATTGACTCAACGGCCAGTCTAACTCTACATATCACATCACTATTATCAACATATCAGATTAACACTTTTTCACACACAATAAATATAACTCATTACTAGCATGAAAATTAACACATATATACGCATGCAAACATATACCTTATCACCGCACCCTCGTCAGGGTTACCTGTAGAAATAAAGACTAATGGCTACAAAATTATCTAAGTACAACTGCTGTGGACCTTAGAGTTTGCTGCAGATCGACAAACTGCTGCGGATAAGCTTATCTGCTGCGGATACTTGTTCTTCTGCTGAAGAACAAATCTGCTGCGGATAGCCTTATCTGCTAAAGAACAAAGTTGCTGCTGATAGGCAAATCATCAGCAGCTGTGGACAGTTGTGTCTTGCTGCTGATCAACAACATTGCTGCTAATAGCCATTCCCTCTGAAGATCAAACGTTGCAGCTGACTGGCTTCGATAAAGCAACCATTACCGCTGACAACTTTCTGCTGCAACACTGACACACTCCACACAGAAAGAATGTTACTGGTGCAAGACAATAAAAGACAACGACGCTCTTCTTCCGAGGACTCAAGCAATGATGCCTAAGAAGACGTTTGAGTAAAGATAAATTTTGTACTATTTATTGTCGTTACATGTATAATAGCTTCAATACAAGATCAACGGCTTGTGTTAGATCTGATCCTTAGAATCAAGGGTCTGTCTTGATTCTAAGTTACTATATAAGTAGTACTTAGAGTCATTGTATAAGTGTGGTTTTCTTAAGAGTTTTTCTTTGTAATCTTGTAATCTTTGAAGCTTAATACAAATTGCATTTATCAGTATTCTTCTTGTTTACTTGTTTACATTGCTTAGTTGTGATTGTTTCCGCCAATCTCAACTAGAATAGAACCATCTTGTATTCACCGATCCTACAAGTGGTATCAAAGCTTTGGCTCACAGATTAAACAAACTCACACTTGTTTAATCATTCTCTGGTTCTATTCAAAACTATCCCTTTGCTAAAGTCACCCATTATCACAAATAAAAAATGGCACAAAACAATGGAGTTGAAGACATTGGAAGCATCAGCAGACCACCAAGACTGGTGTCTAGAGAAGACTATGATATGTGGAAGAACAGAATGGAAAGCTTCTTCTGCTATCAAGAATATGGGATGTGGAAATCCATTAAAGATGGACCATACATACCCATGGTGGGCTCCGCTGATTCCGGAGGTACACTAGTTCCCAAAGAATCCTCCAAATACTCTAATGAAGACATCAAGAAAATGGAGGTAGATTTCAAGGCCTTGGGAGCCATCCATATGTGCTTACCAAATGAAGTTTTTCACAACTTCAGAGGATACAAAACTGCAAAGGAGCTATGGGAGGCTCTTGAGAAGATGTTTGCTGGTTCAGAGGAAGTAAAAGAAAACAGAAGAGACATCCTGAAGCAGCAATATGAAAACTTCGCCTGGAAGGAAGGTGAGTCTCTAACTGTTTTATTTAACAGATATACTTATCTTGTAGGTGAGGCGCAGTGCTCAAAAGTGAAGCTAGAAAATGAAGATATTCTCAAGAAGTTCATCAGGTCTCTACCCAGTTGTTGGACACTCTACACAGTGTCCATCAGAAGAAATGAGAATCTAAAGACTCTACAGAAGACTGAGCTTTTCGATATGCTAAAGACCTATGAATTAGAGATGATTCAGGCCAAGGAAAGAAGCTCAAGCTACCAAACAGCCTCAACATCCACCACCACCTCTTCTGCCCTCCACTCTGACCACACAGGTCCTAGTTCAAGCAACTATTATCCTCCCATCGTCACTCATCCCCAAACTCCAACATCTCAATCAAACAACTCACCATTTCTTCTTGAAGCCCCACCTCAAACATCGACCTCTGCTGCTTTTGTCTCTGAAAACTCAAGCAATATGTCCTTTATCAAGGAAGATCTGGAATGTTTTCATCCAGATGATCTAGAAGAAATGGATATACAGCACTCCTATGCCATGCTCTCTCTAAGAGAAAAAAGGTTCTACTCAAGAACAGGAAGACCTATTCCAAGCAACAACTCTAACACCAGGGTTGGCTTGGACAAAAGCAAATTGAGGTGTTACAACTGTAACCAACTTGGTCATTTTGCTAGAGAATGCAAGGCACCAAAGGCAAACCCAGCTGCTGCTCATACCAGACAAGCCAAGACAGCAACAACAGCAACATGCCACACCTCCTGCACAAACTACAGCTTGTGCAGCTATTGGAACTGCTGACTTTGACTAGAGCTTCCAGTATGAGGATATTCCTGCTAACAATCAAGCTCTCATGACAGACACATCAGAGGTACCACCTCAGGTATATGAAAATCTTTGTACTCAAACTTGTATTGATAAGGTCCTTAGATACAGGAAACATAACCAGAATCTCATAGATCAAAATGAAGAATTTCACCAAATGAAATCTGAATTTAAAAAGGTTAAAAACAGCTACAAGGAAAAGATTGATTATTTAAAGAAAGAAATTTCATCATTAAAACATGAACAAACAAACCTTGAAACTCAAATTGCTGATCTTCTAGTTAAGTTAAAAGCTACAAGGGCCGAATTAGCAGACCAAAAGGTCCATGTGGAAAAATATGAGTTTGCATCCAAAAATCTGCAAAGACTTTTGGATGCTCAAATTCATGAAAAGGTAACCGCTGGTCTTGGATTCCAAGCTGAACAACCCTACAATGCTGTTCCTCCACCCGCTGACTATGTAGCCATTCATGAACCAAGTTTCAATCTTTCCAACCTTGACATGGCCAACCGAAATCTTGACCCTGTTGTCCAAGAAACCCCTGTGCAAGAATGCACTAATTCATCCGAGTCTGAGTCAACATGCTCAGACTCCACTGAAACCAATAAAGTTTCATCACCACCTACCTGTGAAGTTATTAAAGCCAACAATCCAAGCCCTTTCATCCCTTCAAAAACAGTAACACTATCTCAACCAACCAAACAAATCAGAATCACCTATCCTCCAGAAGGAAGAAATCAAACTGTTGAAAAGGGACAGTCTTCAACCTCCACCAACTCAAAGCCTCAATCCAAATCAATCCAACAAAGGAAGGTGTTTGACATATGTCATGCGCCTGGAGAGAGAGCTCCATATGTTCAAAAGACATTGGAAGAAGCCACTTTTGAGCATAACAAAGCTCACCCATGGAACTTCAAAGACTTGTTCAAAAGAAAGGACTATGTGCACTTTCAAAGGGACAAACTGGCTAAATCATGCTTTCTGTGTGGGAAATACAATCATACTGCCAGCACCTGCTTCTATTACCTTCAACAACAAAGAAACCTAAAGCAACACGCTTTTGAGAAAACAAACAAGAACAAAAAGGTAAGAAGCTTTGAAGCCAAAGCAACTCAGTTCAGAAACTCTCTATCCACACCAAGAAAGCATTTGCCAAAACCTCAACAATCTTGCATCATCTGTGATGAATCAGACCACTTTGCTGTAAATTGTAAGTTTAATCCTCTCAACCAGGTTCTTCATCAAATTCCTCTTCAACAAAAGCCTATCAGTTAGATGAAGAATGGTAAGCATACTTCGGAGATTAAACCATCATCAGCAAACAAAACTGCTGCTGATCAAGTAAGACTCAAACAACCAAAGGAAAAGCCTTCATCAGCAACCAAGATTGCTATTGCCCAAGTTAAACCATCAGCAGCCAACAAAAATGTTGTTGATCAATTAAAGCCCAAGCGACCCAAAGACAAGTCTTCAGCAGCAACCAAGATTGCTGTTGCTCAAGTAAAACCATCAGCATCAACAAAATCTGCTTCTGATAAGCCAAAGTCCTTAGTTGCAACATCTGCTGCTGACAAAGCAAAGAGAGCTGGAAAACCCCAATTCAGTATTGGAAAGCCAAAATTCCTCCAAGAATCATCCTTGATTCCGTTGAATGCACACATGCTGATACTGATAATCCAAGAACCCTTTTTTACAAGGATGCAAGCTCTTGGATTCCTCCCACTAACTTGATCTTTCTCATGTGCAGGGACAGCCAGGTCATAAGAATAACACCTGGGTGGTAGACAGTGGTTGTTCCAGGCACATGACAGGTAATAGATCCATCCTCTCCAACTTCAGACATTTCAATGGAGGATATGTTGCCTTTGGAAGTGACTCAAAAGGAGGATCTATTACTGGACAAGGAACTGTGTCTAATGAAAGAATGAGTATTGAAAAGGTAAACTATGTCAAATAATTGGACTTCAATCTCATGAGTGTTTCCCAGGTCTTTGATCAAAAGCATTGGATGCTCTTCACAGATAAAGAATGCTTTGTACTGTCTCCTGGCTTATCCAAACCTCCTCTAGAAAAGATTTTATTAACTGCTCAGAGAAAAGAAAATCTTTGTGTGCTTGACATGAATGAGATCACTCCATCTGGCAATGTATCATGTTTTATGTCAAAAGCTTCAGTTGATGAATCAGCTCTCTGGCACAGGAGATTAAGCCATGCTAACATCAAAACCATCACCAAATTAGTGTAGGATAATCTTGTCAGAGAGCTTCCTGACAAAGAGTTCCAGCTAGAAGATCATTGCACTGCTTGTTTGAAGGGGAAGCAACACAAGAGTTCTCACAAGCCCAAGACTTTGAATACAAATGACACTCCACTACGGCTGCTGCATATGGATCTCTTTGGTCCTACAAATATTATGTCAATGGGTAAGAAGTCATACTGTCTGGTGATAAATGATGACTACACCAGATTCTCATGGGTATACTTCTTGAGAACTAAAGATGAAACTGCTGAGATTCTCAAATCTTACATTCTTAGGATAGAGAATCAAAGCAATCAGAAGGTAAAGATCATAAGGTGTGATCAGGGCACAGAGTTCAAGAACCACAACTTGAATTGTTTCTATGAAAGCAAGGGAATAGAAAGACAATACAGTGCTCCAAGAACTCCTCAACAAAATGGAGTTGCTGAAAGAAGAAACAGAACTCTAATTGAGTCAGCAAGATCTATGTTGGCTGACTCAAAACTGCCTCTCACATTCTGGGCAGAAGCAATAAGCACAGCCTGCTATGTGCAAAATAGAGTTCTCATAGTCAAGCCTCTCACCAAGACACCTTATGAACTATGGTTCCAAAGAGTTCCCTACATTGGATTTCTAAAACCTTTTGGATGTCCATGCACAATTCTGATCACACATGGGGTTCTTCCTAAGTTTGGTGCCAAATCTGATGAAGGATATTTTGTGGGCTATTCCTCTCAATCCAAGGCCTACAGAGTATTCAACTCAAGAACAAGAATTATGGAAGAATCAACCAATGTGGAATGTAGAGAACACATTGCCTGTGAACTGGGAAAAGGCCCAAACTGGCTCTTTGACATAGACTCTTTCACCCAAATATTTGAGCCTCTCATCTTCTCAAATATGGAATCTACCTCTTCACAAGCACCAGCTTCCTCTTTCTCCTTTGACTATAGACTGGATTTTCCTAAATCTTCCATTTGTATGAAAAGACCATCCATTGATCCTCCATCTATTATGGAAGCCATTGAAGCAGGTGAAGCCGAAACCAGACTCTCCAATGTCACCAGCAGCAGCCTGTCTGAAAATGAAAATTTGAATGAAGACTCTTCGGTAAATGCTGTAGATGCTGCAAATACTATTGTTGATAATACTGATGTAGCTGTTGATATTGAAGACTCTTCCACCATGAATGTAGAAATCCCTGATCAAAATCAAAGCAATCTTGAGCAAGGGATACAGCTGGAGGTGGTACCAACACAGAGGATCAACAAGGAACATCATTTGGAAAATATTATTGGCCAAGTTCACCAAGGAGTTCTAACAAGAAGAAAATCTCATGAGGCCAATATATGTTTGTTTTCATGTTTGCTATGTCAGGTGGAACCCAAGAAGATAGATGAAGCTCTGAAACACAGCAGTTGGATTGAGGCAATGCAGGAAGAGTTGCTGTAATTCAAGAGACAGGATGTCTGGAAACTTGTTGATCTTCCACCTGGTCAATCTGCCATTGGCACAAGATGGGTATTCAGGAACAAGCAAGATGAGAGAGGCATTGTAGTCAAGAACAAAGCCAGACTTGTAGCTCAAGGCTACACTCAGGAAGAGGGAATTGATTATGATGAAGTCTTTGCTCCTGTTGCCAGGCTGGAGGCCATCAGAATCTTCCTGGAATATGCTGCATCCAATAATTTCATGGTCTATCAAATGGATGTCAAGAGTGCCTTTCTGTATAGGAAGATTGGTGAAGAAGTATATGTCAAACTGCCTCCAGGCTTTGTAGATCCCGCACATCCTAACCAAGTGTTCAAACTAGACAAAGCTTTGTATGGCTTACATCAAGCCCCAAGAGCCTGGTTTGAAACTTTGTCTGGATATCTACTAAGAAACAACTTCAAAAGAGGTGCCATTGACTAGACCTTGTTTATCAAAGATGAAGGGGGAGAAATCTTATTGGTACAAATCTACGTTGATGATATCATCTTTGGATCAACAAGGAAGAAGTTGTGTAAAGACTTTGAGATCTTGATAGCACTCAAAGTTTGAAATGCTCAATGGGTGAACTAAATTTTTTTCTGGGTCTTCAAGTCAAACAAGTTCCAAATGGAATCTTCATTAGCCAATCCAAATATGTCAAGAGCATTTTGGAAAGATTCAAGATGGCTGACTGCTCTGCTGCAAGAACCCCTATGCAAGTGCACCATCAACTGACTCCAGACAAAGATGGTCAAGACACTGATCAACATCAGTACCGTGCAATGATAGAGTCTCTCATGTATCTCACTGTCTCAAGGCCAGATATCATGTTTGCAGTATGTCTAAGTGCAAGATTCCAATCAACTCCAAAGAATTCACATATTCAAGCTATCAAGAGAATTTTTACATACCTAAAGGGAGCCCCAAGACTTGGGCTATGGTACTCTAAAAATGATAAGTTCAATCTGTATGCATACACTGACAGTGATTATGGGGGATGCAACTTGGACAAAAAGTCCACATCAGGGGGATGTCAGTTTCTGGGAGGGAGACTGATTTCATGGCAGTGCAAGAAGCAAACATGTGTCTCAACTTCTACAGCAGAAGCAGAATACATTGCAGCTTCAAGTTGCTGTGCACAAGTCATCTGGATACAAAACCAAATGCTGGATTATGGGATGACTTTCATGGCAACTCCCATTCACGTTGACAACATGAGTGCTATATTAATCACAAACAATCCGGTGCAGCACTCCAAGACAAAGCACATTGACATCAGGTATCACTTCATAAGAGATCAAGTTGAGAAAAAGAGAATTATTTTAACCAAAGTTCATACCAATGAGCAACATGCTGATTTGTTGACAAAACCTTTTGATGAAGCTAGATTTAGATATTTAGTTGAATCTATTGGTATGATGAACTTTGATTAAAATCTGTCTCTAAAATTTTGTTTTATAAATGTGTTTGTCCTTTGTTGAAAATAAAAGTTATAAGTCGGCATCAACTTTTTTTGCTGCTGACATGTTTAATCATCAGCAGCAAAGAATTTGCCACTGACAGCTTTAAGTTATCAGCAGCAACATCCTTGTTGCGGATTATTGCATCCATCAGCATCAATTGAGTTTACTGCTGACAGACTTAACCATCCACAACATCCAAGCTTGCAGCGGATAGGCTTAACCATCCGCAACAACCAAGTTTGCTGCTGATGGGTAAATCAAATTAACCTTTACCCGCTGTAAAGAAAACTTTCAGTCTTTACCATGACTGCTTTAGTGTATTACAGCTGTAACAGTAAAAAATGAACACGGTTGTACTGTACAGGTATTTTGTAACATCCCAAAAAAAAAATAAAACGACAGTTAAAATGATGAAATAAATGAACGAGGCATGTTGGGTCGGGCCGGATGGGTCGGCGGGCTGGAAGGGGAGCCTCCCCTATAAATAGCTTAAACCTCCATCATTTCTCTCAGTTGCAACTTCTAGAGAGAGAAACCGTAGAGAGAGAAATTTGGCAGATCGACCCGAGATTTCAGCAAAGTGTTGCTCCATAGCTTATGAGAAGAACCTCCGGATCAGAAACTAGATTCAGGTAACGATCGGGCCTAAATCTGAGTTTTTGTTCGTTTTTAGGTTTTTTGGGTGAAAAAGTAACGTTTTCACGGATAAAACTGAAAGATAAACATAGATTTGAGTTCCTTAATGGAAAACGAACGTTTTGAATGTAAACAGGTTCGGGATCTTGACGTGATCAGACCTGAATGCGAAAAGTTAGGGTTTTGCGAAGAAACAGATCATGCGTACTTATCAAGTACGCATGGAGCAGGTCCTGCGTACTTATCAAGTACGCAGCGTACATATCAAGTACGCAGGAAGAGGATCCTGCGTACTTATCAAGTATGCAGGAAGAAGGGTCTGCGCACTTGCTAAGTGCGCATGCATCAGGTTGTTTAAGTAAAGTTAGTATGTTTAGAATGGTTAAATCGTTAGAGTCAGGATTGGGTTTGACGTGTATTTAACTATCAAATTCAGATCGGAAGTGACGTAGTGGGACCTTTGTTTAGGGCAACCCGGATTAGCTTATCAGGTGAGTTCTAGAAGCCCTCTTTTAAATGTTTTATATAATGTTTTCGGGCTGGTGTGCATACATATGAAATAATGTTTTTACGAAACGATGTTTATGAAACTATGTTTATAAAATGATGCTTATGAAACTATGTTTACGAAATGAAATGATTTGGAATGAACGGTTTATGGAAAGAAAGTCTATGAACGGAAGGTTTACGAACGAAATGTTTATAAAGAAATGGTTTAAACTAAAGGTAAAGGGTTTCGAAAATGAATGAAAGGTTTTATGAAAAGAAAAGAAAAAGGGCAAAGGTTTTAAAGAAGTCATTACAAATCTAATCTGTCGAATGAATGGAATTGACGAATGAAGTCTGGGAATGTAATTCCCAGCCTTGTGGTAGATTATCGACAGCGAGCCATAGTTGCCATAAGAACAACAGGGGCAGTGTCTTTGTGGCACGTCAATGGTTTGATGTTGTACAACTGGTAGGGAGTAACGACGGTTACTCAGGGGTTAACGTGACCCTATGTAAGGTTAAATTATGATCCGACGGTGTTATGGCCGTGAGCCATAGCCGTCGATGGAGGTTGTCGGTCTATGGACATGAGAGCCATAGGGGCAACTGAATGGGTATTGTCGGTCCTCGTGCAGTTAGCCTTGGGGGCAATACAACAGGGAATTGACGGAATGTATGGTATTGTGGCAATGACGGCGATACGTAACGGTTGTCCTAGACATGCAAGGTTCCTTCGGGGATACAGGGACGCTTAAAGAAAGATACAGATTGTAGATAGTAATGTATGACTTTAATGAATGTTAAATGTTTTAAACAAATGATCCGTTCAATGTGTTTATGATGAGGAAAAATGTTTGAAGGTTTTCAATGATGAATGAAAGGCCCTGTTTTCTTATACGTGATGTTAAACCCTAACGAATGTTTTGAATGATGAACTATTTCTTAAATCGAACGAAAACTAGAACTCACCAGCGTAGCTGACTTTTTAGTATGCACATTCAGGTTAAGGCAGGTATGGAGGATGGACGGTGATGCTTGGCAAGCGAGAAGATCATGTAGACTGGCATCCCGTTATGATTAGATTATGATTTGTTTATGTAATAGACTAGGTTACGCTTCCGTTGTTAAACAATGTAATGGTTATATTTATTTAAAGTATTTTCCGCCGCGTTATTTGATAATCAAGTTTAAGAACTGTTTGTGAATGAGTAAATCCAACAAGTGAGGCCTCCCGGGTTTGGGGCCTTACAAGTTGGTATCAGAGCAATAGTTTGAGAGATTCGGACACTCCCAGTGTCTGAACTTAAACTATGAATGGGACCGAAAGCGGATGCCAGTACGGGTAACTCGAGCCACCGCATCAGGTATGAAGGTAGTATATATTTACGTATATAGTATGTCTTAGAAAGGGTTAGGTAAGGACTTGTGTTCTGATGAAATCACAAAGGTGGTCAAATAGAAATCGAAAGGTATTGTTATGGTTAATTGCAGATGGCCAGTGTATATTAACATCTTACAATACTTATTGAATTTTGTTTGTTAACTAGCGTTATGACATTGGAATCTTGTCTTATAGAACAAAATGGCAAGAAGAGGAAACGGAAGGCGTGGTGGGGCCGTACCGGTGGTCGTACCGGTGGTCGTAACGACGGTCGCGGCAGGACCCTGCGCGCCAAGAGTATAGTGAAGAAGGAAGTGTTCACACTGAACCGGCGGTTGGTGTGCATAGAACCGAGCAGACACAGGTTGAAGAACAACCTTTCACTTTTGAACTAGAAGTGAGAGCAGCCATAGCTCGAGAGTTCACAGACTTGATGAAAGTTTCGTTGCCAGGACTGTTGGCAGAAGCATTAAAGAAGGTTAATGAGACGGGTGGGTCTAACACGGCGGTTGATACCCCGAACACTGAGGCAATCAATGCACCGCTTAACCGTGGTTGCGACTATAAGTCCTTCAAGGCATGTGACCCGCCAGTCTTGACTGGGAAGAAAGACGCGGTAGCTACGTTTGATTGGGTGATTCGTATGGAGGCTGCCATTCATCTGAGCGAATGTCGAACGGATCAAGTTGTGAAATTTGCTGCTAACTCATTAAGAGAGGAAGCATCCCATTGGTGGGAAGGTGTACACCAAGCAAAAGGGAGCGAGGTTGTGGATGCGATGATGTGGGCTGACTTGAAAACTTTTTCTGTCCAAGGAACGAGATTGAGAAGGTAGAGAGGGAATTTCTGGATTTAAAGGCCGGGAGCATGACGCACCGGCAGTACACAACGCGATTCAATGAACTGACACGTCTGGTTCCACACCTTATCACGATTGAGGAAAGAAAGATTTCCTGTTACATTCAAGGGCTGTCGGACCAGGTCCGCACCTATGTTAAGGCAAACGCCCCTACGACCTATGATTCGGTAGTAGAACTGAGCGGCGTGGTATTCGATGATCTGGTGCTGAATGTCGTTGCCATTGAGGAACCGAAGAATAGACCGAGCTTCTCGAACAAGCGAACTGGTGGAAGGATGTTTGGGACTCGCGATAAGAGGGCTCGGGTGAATGAGCCGACTGTTTGTAAGAAGTGTGGAACGGAGCATGCAGGTGAATGTAGACTGGGATCTAACTTGTGCTTTAAGTGTGGCAAGACCGGGCACTACTCCCGTGAATGCCCACAACACTTCAAGTGCTATAACTATGGGGATGTCGGTCATTTGAGTAGGGAATGCCCGAAACCGAGAATAGGTGAAGTAGGGAAAGGGAAAGGCTCGGAAAAGAAAGAAGAGAGGCCCCGAGCAAAGACTCATACGTACGCACTGACGCAAGACCAAGCCAGGGCAGACCCCGACGTGGCGTCAGGTACGTTCATCCTTGACAACACTTTTGTTTCTGTGTTATTTGATTCGGGTGCCAGTAAGAGTTTTATATCTGCGACTTTCTGTAAACGAGTGAAGTACACTGTCAATAAGCTAGAAAGGGCTTTTAGCGTAGAAACCGCTGCGGGTAGAACTGCGAGAGTGACCGATGTAGTTGACAACTCCATAATAAAAATAGAAGGTCATAGGTTCCCTGTCAGATTGTTTGTTATGGTTTTGGGTGGGTTTGATGTCGTGTTAGGAATGGATTGGCTAACTACCAATGAAGCACAAATTATATGTAAACGAAAGATAATCCGACTCAAGGCTCCGGACGGTAGCAAAGTCGAGGTTCTTGGAGATCGTAACGCCCCGATGCCAAACGTCATCTCGATGATTAAGGCAACAAATTACTTGAGGCGTGGATGCGAGGCTTATCTGGTGTACGTAATTGACGAGTGTAAGGAAGTGAAGGAGCTAGACGATGTACCCGTGGTACGCGAGTACCCGGAGGTGTTTCTAGAGGATTTGCCTGGGATACCACCCGACAGAGAGATTGAATTTCGAATCGACTTAGTACCAGATGCCCAGCCCGTGGCTAAGGCTCCATATCGACTAGCACCAGTGGAGATGAAAGAGTTAATGGCACAACTAGACGAGTTACTTGAGAAGGGATTTATCCAACTGAGCATCTCGCCGTGGGGTGCTCCGGTGTTGTTTGTGAAGAAGAAAGACAGCTCGATGAGAATGTGTATTGATTATCGCGAGTTGAACAAACGTACGGTGAAGAACAAGTACCCTTTACCAAGGATCGACGACCTGTTTGATCAATTACAGCTTCTTGCATCAAAGTACAACAAGTTAGTCAAGTTCTACTTTGACTACAAATTGAAGATGGGAAGCGGAGCTAGTGCTGTTGACCGTTAGAGACTGAAGAAATCTCCAGAGTTGCTGTTAAGGGGGTGTTTGTTGAAGCATTTCTAGTGACAAGTACTCTGAAGATTGTCCCTGCATTTGTAATGTATTCAGTCTCTGTTGTATTTGGTTTATCGAGTTATATTCATGTCTGTATGAACTTGTTTCTGTACTTGTCGTTTGAAGTTGTTGTATGCTTTGCATACTTAGTAAGTGCGCAAGAGTTTTCTCCTGCGTACTTAACAAATACACATGAAGCAAGTCTTGCGTACTTGCTAAGTACGCAGGAAGGATTTCCTGCGCACTTGCTAAGTACGCAGGTACCGGGTCTGTTAGTATATATAGCTGGTTGTAGAAGTTGTTAAGTACGCTCTTATTGTATTTGTTCAGACTTCTTGTAATTGGCTGTGATATTGATAATAGACGAAGTATTTTGTGACTTGTGTTTGTTGTCAGTTTCAATTGTCGTTTATACTCCATCTAGTCACATGCATTCCGCACCCTGCTCGACTAGATACTCAGCCACACGAGAAGATCCGTGACACTCGAGGGACCTACAGTAAAAATGACTCTAGGGTGTGAGATTGGACAATCTCCAACTTTCAAAATTTGACCAAAATCTGTCTCCTACGCCGACGGTTGATGGGACGGTCGACTGTGGCTAGGCCAGTCTAGTTTTGCTTTTTGGTTATAAACAGTAGCTCTTATCCAACCTTCACACTCACTCTTTTTACTCTAAAAATTTTAAATACAAATTTGATACATTATTCTCCAACTCTCTTGACATTCAAACATCATTTGAAGAGAGAAGGTCAAGATCAAGAGAAAAAATAATTTGTGTTACAACTTATATCGTTATTCTTGTATTGTATATGATGGGTTTTCATTAATAGTGTTTAGTGAAAGTGTAACTTGTGAGTCATAACACTATCTTGATATAGTGTTGATGTGTGAGAGATAGCAATATCTTAACATAGTGTTAAGTTGTGAGGCTATACACTATCTTGATTATGTATACTTATGAGAGCTCACTATCTTGACATGGTGAGAAGTGTAAAAACCACTATCTTGACATAATGTGTTGAAGAAAGTAATTATTACCTTTGATTAGTGAGACGTTGTACAAGATGATAATTAACTTCTAACTAGTGAGACACTGGGGTATCTCATTTTATATGATATTGTACATTTTTTTGCATCAATGCTTTTCACTTTATGATTCCATCTTTCCTTGCTATTCCTCTCCGTTTTTCACAGCCAACTTTGGGCAAAAAGTTGAGTTCAATACTACTCTCAAAGTGTGGTGAAAGTGTGAAGAACATATACATAAAAGAACTTTTTAATCTAACCTTTTGATGGTATAGTTTTCTAAGTTCCCAAGAGTGCTATTCATCTATTTGCATACACTTTTAAGTGATGAAAAAAGTAATCTTGTTGGTCACTTATTCTTGACATTTGGTGGTTGAAGACCTTCTTGGATCAAAGTTCTTCTTGGATTACCTTTAGAGAGAAAACATTTGGTTTAGAGAAAACATTTGGTTTGTTGTTCATCATCTACATCAAAGGACTACCACTACTCTTAAAATGTTATTAGTTTTAAACACCCTATGTTTGAGTTTTAATTTCTTAGTACTTAGGTATGGATCCTTGGTGGGTTTGGTTTAAGAGTTTTAAAAGACATGCATGTTCAAAGCTTTCGTTGCCAAATGATTTTGAGAAAACTCATGCATGAAACGCAATAAGACCTAAGAGAGATCCCATTATTGTGGTCTTATGATGAGGACTTGGATGCATTTTCAATCATAAAGGCAGTGGGAAGATCACATTTTAATATATTAGAATTGTAACTCATTGTAATAGAAGCAATACGATTATTGTTTTTAATAAAATGTTTACGATACTGGATTTATGTGTTCTTAGTGTCCCTTGATTGTTTTTAATACTTCCGCTCCTAATAAACTTAAAACAATCTTAATCAAAGAATAGGTTAATCCCAATAGTGTTACGAGAGACAGTGGTGGTGAAAATGATAATTGAATAAACATGGATGTATTGCACGTGTTGCTATTCATTTTCAAATATTTAGGAGAAACGTGAAGGGACGAATTATGAGTAAAGATAAAATCATATGAATGGCCACGTCGGGAGTGTGATAGTCTAGGTAATATGTGATTGAAGGTCGAAGAAGTCAAAGTCTAGATAGACATTCCACACTGTCATAATACAATGGAAATGGGATGATCAAGAACTAATTGGGTAATTGATGAAAGATTTTTAGTTAACCAAGGAACGAGTACGTGTTTAGGTAAAAGATTTTGATGTGAAAAAGAGAGTAAAATATATCATTGCTGATTATTACTCATTCTAAGCCAAGGTGGGTTGTTGCATCAAGAACCATCCAAATATCTAGTACAATGTGTCGTTGCTCCGAAATTAGGGTTGTTGCATCAAGAACCATACAAATATCTAGTACAATGTGCCGTTGCTCCGAAATTAGGAATCAATGTTTCAGCTATCAGACGTGTATCCAAAAGGAATGTAGTGGTTGGTTAGGGTTACTAACCCAAAATGTGAAGCATCTTGTTGCTAAAAGGCCCATAAGGAAAATACATGAGGCCCAGAAGTAGTTAATGATGTGAACAAAAAATAAGGGTTATTTTTTTTTTGAAAGGCGACTTTCATTTTTTAAGTGGCAGTCGCATCTTCAACAAGTCGGAGACCCGTTACCCCTCAACCTGACCACTACGTTGTCTGAACCGGGCCCGCGGGTTCAGAGCGAGAGGCTAGGCTTTCACCGGGAAACCATGGAGCCTGCTGTCACTTGACAGCAGTTGCGCCGCTACACGGGCCAAACCCCGCTAGCGTAACGCACTCCGGACTAAAACCCGGTTCGGCTCGGATTCGAACCTGCGTGGGCAGGTTGAATCTTCATCGCCTATACCACTGGACCAAAGCCAGTGGTTAAAAAATAAGGGTTATTGAACAACAAAATCTAAAAGCATAGAATCAAACGTCGTATTCTTGTTATGTGAACATTCGGCTGTCTTCTTTGTTCGATCTTCAAAACAATGAATCTGTTATTATTCAATCTCCGTTGTCGATTGAAGTTGCAAATGTTTTGAATTCAGTCTTCTGAAATTTTCATATTTTCGACTTTTGAACCTTAGATTTATAGATTTGATCGGATATATTGAACAAAATAAGCAAACTATACGATTTGAACTTCAAAGCCGGTGCACCAGGCCTTTATTCAAATCCACATCAAGTTAAGCTTTTTACGTCTCACAATTGAATTTTGAATAATCCGTACATGTTTTGTTGCTTGGATCCAATACAAGTTCCATTTAGCTAGGAAAGGTAACAACTTCTAACTACATAACAGAAAATTGTTACAACTTGCTATCACAGTTGACTTTGACTCGAGACTCGCAGGCTTTAACAAAACTAATGATTTATTTTTTACATTTAGGCTTTGTGTTTCCTGGAACATTTGTATAATTTATCTATTAAACTGTGTACTTTTTATGTAAAAAGGAAGCATTATCTTTCATCAATCACTAGTCTTGCAAAAACTCATATACAATACTGTAAGAGTGATTAAAAACTACCAAGTATAAACAATACAATACAACATCTACAAACCAAACAATAAACATATAGTGTTAATCAAGATGTTGAATTACCAACTTCGTTCGGGTCAATAACGATCCCACGAGTTGGGCCAGAACGGCCGAAGAAGTTTCTTCGAGATGAAACATTGCTGAGCTGGACATGAGGCGGTATTGGTGTTTCATTTGAGTGGCCTGAGATGCAGAGAGCACCTGCATCATCTTGGCCCCAGAATACTTCCACCATAGATCCTCTTGGATTTTCTCTTGTAATTGTTTCTGGAATTCCAATGTATCTTGCTCCAACTGGTATCTGCATAAGTCATATCATGTTTTTTATTAAACCATGTGATGTTAAATGTCCCAAATCTTTTACAAAGCCAGAATCAGAACATGGGTGGGGATTTTGACCCCTTTACTGATATACGGGTCGATTTGAGTTATGTTTATCTCAAATGGATCAAACAAAAGATTTTACCTAAAAGGGAAAGTTTCTGATAAATGGTATATTTCCTTGCCTTTCCATTACAATAAACTAGTTATATAATACGAGCTTTAACTCCGTGTGTTACACCGGGTGAAACGTTAAAATTATATTGATAAATATATTAATAACTCTTTTTATTCAAATTTCTCATTAAAAAAGATAAATAAAAAGATACAAATAAAATTTAAATTTCAACAATATATCGTCTTTTTAATTCAAAATTTTAAAAATTTCACTCATTATTTGGACACAATTAAATTTAAAATTCTAAAATTAAATATGAAAAAATTAAAACTAATAAATTAGAATTGAAACTTGTAAACATATTTTTTTGAAAACAAAAATCTCGTCATTTAAAAAAACTGAAGTTTAAAATATAATGCACTTTTAAAAATAAATATTTGCATGTTTCTTAATTTTATTAAAAACTAACTATTAAAATTTATAAATCAAAATAAAAAAATTATTTAAAAATATCAAATTTAAATAAAAAACTACTAACTAAATATTAGTGAACTTTATTCTAACACATATTTATTTAAAATATAAACGTAGTGTTTTCAAATTTATATGTAAAATTAAAAAAAAATCTTGTTTTTTAATAATAAAATTTTAAAAAATCTTTTTTTAAAAACAAAACTTTAAAAACTCGCTTTTTTAAAATTTCCTATTTTTTAATTTCTGATTTTTTAAAAAATATTCAGTTTTGATGATAATTTTATTAAATGGAGGATATAAATATGGTTTTGGGGGGAAAAAACTTGTGAGATGTAATGTGGTGATGCCAAGTGGCAAAACCAATTAGTCTTTTATTAGAAGAGGGATAAGAGACCTATTCTAAATATGGACAGATTACAAAATTCAAAATTGACAAATTTGTCACTCAATCATATCTAAATCAGTTTCCTGATTCTGAGCATGGCCTTGATCTTCGGCTCTAATAGGTTCAAATGGGTAATAGTCACCCCAATTCTATTTCTTAAGCATATAACCTCCTAATTATTCATTCAAAGATTTAGATTATTATTGTAATAGAACGTTTTTGTAATCACAGTCAATTAATTAGCTATTTATAAAAACCAATAAAAATGATCTAATGGTCAACTCATCCCAACCCAGCCCGTTTCAACCTGAACCCGTTAACACCACCAACCCCCCAAACAAAACCAACTAAAACGTCTAAAAAGGGAAGCAAAATTATAGAAATCTGAAGCGGAAAAAGACTTACTTGAAGAGAAGTTCCTGAGATCAAAGTCAATGTGGTGAATCTACCTTCGGCTGCAGCACTTTCAAACTCGGCTTGCTTTGCAATGTTGAGAAAAACTTCTTCAAGAGTTGTAAGGCTGAGCTGGATGTCCGATATACCAAACTCCTCCTCTCTATTTTCCAACTCCTCAAAGAAATTCTAATATGACAACCATTTAAACATAATGACTTAAAAACGAATTTAAGCATAAACTGTAAGTGTGTGTTTGCTACTATCAACAGTGAGTCTTCATTTAAAGACAATCTCAGAGAGGAGGGGACACAACCCAAAACATGACAAGAAAATAATCAGGTTTTGGGTTGTCATATCTTACCCATTTAATAAACTAGGGTTGACATGTTTAACCTGTTTAATTAAACAGGTTGACCCGTCACCCGTTTAAATAAAAAGGTCGACTCATCAACCCGTTTAAATAAACAGGTTGACCCGCCAACCAGTTTAGCAAGTTTACAACTTGATTATAACCCATTTACAACCCGTAAAACAGTTTAGTACTCGCCAACACGTCAACATGTGACTCGTTTAGATAAATGGGTTAAACAGGTCGTGTTTGGGTGGCACAATTTTAAGTGTGTTCGGGTTAGGGTTGATGTCTTTCACAAGAATAAATATAGGCTGTGTTCAGGTTCAACGATTTAACCCCACCCCAGCCTGACACGATTGCCCTTGTCCACCAGCAGCATAAGGCAAGTTATTCATAAACTCCCTTCAAACCTAGAAACTAGAGGTACAAAATGGGCGCAGGTCAGATGATTTAGGTAACGGAAAACTATTTGATGGTTGAAAAACAGGTCGGTGGGGTTAGCAGGACCGCCAACATTCTCAGGAGAGAACAACAGAAGCAAATCTACAGTACCAACAGAATGACAATTCTTACCGTTAGTAGGCCTTCCTTGTCATGTGGAATAACAAAAGTGAGGAAGGATTTGTTTTCCTCATTAGGAAGAACATCTAAACGCTGCAAAAATAATCCTCAAATCAATAATTAGAGTATATAATACAATTATATATCAAACAAGTTATACCATACATCTTTAAAGAACATTTTCACTTCCTCATGAGGTGCATCAACAGTGGTCCCGGAGAAGCTTATATTAGCAATGTAACCAGTACCAAATCTTGACTTTAATCTGATTGAATTTCCAATGCAGCGAAGCCTACCTTTTGTCATAATTCCTATTCTATCACTTAAAATATCAGCTTCTTCCATTGAATGTGTTGTGAGAATAATGGCTCGACCTTTCTTTGCATTTTCAATAATGTCCCAAACATGCCTTCGAGTTATCGGGTCCATACCAGTAGTCTGAACACATAAAGGTAGACAAAGATGGAGATTAGTGGTGTCAGTTTTGAACAATGAATCGATTCGGTTTACGTTTATGAGTTTATCTCTACAGGTCAAACGGTTAAAATTAAAAAAACATGTATAGTGGGTCAAATGGTTGAAAGTGGTGTATTTTATTAGCTGTAGATTTATTTTGTATTAATTAGCATAATTAATCTTATTGTATATTACCTAGTCAAATTCCTCCTAAATTAGAGGATATTAGTTTCCTGATTCGTAGCTTGTAATCTGTATTTGTGATAGTTCATGGAATGAATCACTTTTGGATTCCTATCTCTATCATGATAATCAGAGCATAGGCGCGATACCTAGTTTTTTTTTTCGCCGCCAGTTTCTCCATTCTCTTTTCTTGTTTTGTTGCGGGCACCACAAGAAACATCCATTCTCAACCCTAATTTCGCTCACAGACGAGTCCCATGGCTGACAATAATGACAACATGGAAAATGCTCGCACCAAGACCCTTCATCCCGTCTACACCGTGACCAACATAACGTCCGAGTGCTCGACGGTGTGAAGGTTTCGTACTCATTGTGGGTCAAGCTCTTCATCCTACACGCCAGGGGCTATAAGGTTCTGGCACACATTGAGGGTACGCCACCACCGGCCAAAACCGAATCCGGCTATGAAGCATGGTCTAAGATTGACACGATTGTTCTGCAATTGAATTATGGAACGTTATCCAATGATTTACTGGTTCGTGTCTTAGAAACTGAGTCCACTGCTTAGGAAGCCTGGTGTCGAATCAAAACCATATTTCTCAACAATAAGGGATCTAGGCTGGTTGCCCTTGAACATGAATTTAATAATTTTACGTTGAAAGTCATGCCGTCTCTTGAAGCCTACTGTCAAAAACTCAAGAAACTAGGTGATCAACTCAATGATGTGGCTGCCCAGTTAACCATCAACGGCTTGTTCAACTTGTTCGAGGACTACCTGCTGAATATGACACAACGGCATCGTATATTAATCCAAGTCTTCCCACGTGGGAGACTGCCTAGAATATGCTTCAGTTGGAGCACCAAAGACAGTCTGCCTGGGAAACCCTGTCACCGCCGACCGCCATGGCAGGCATCTCCCAAAAGTCCAAGACACGTCCCTTGATTAATCCAATTCAAATTTTGTCAACAGAAGGCGCACAGGAAACAGGCGGCCCAACACTCAATTTGGAGGCTCTTCTTCCACCTGCCCAAGATGCAGCCCAGCCCAATCTCAGCCTAATCAATCGTCTTAGTCTTCACAGAGTAACCGGCCACCATATTGGGCCTACTGGAAACCACCGACGTGTCCTTACCCAACTAATGGGCCACCCCTTGGTTCAGCTCACCGACGCCACCCTGGAAACCCTAGGGCATGCCCACAACCATCAGGCCCAACCCAAATTAGGCCGATCTCACTACATTTGATCCACTGGAGCTGACCCAAATTGGGTAGGCATATCAGGCCATGAATTTGGAATAGGTGGACGATCAATGGTATATGATGGACTTGGGTGTCACGGATCATCTCACAGGAGACCAAGGTGAAATTTCTAATCCCTCGTTATCTTGTCATGTTGGTTTGATATTTGTAGGTAATGGTGCTCGTATGCCAGTTCGTGGATCAAGTAACTCAATCTTACCAACCCCCACCCGGGACCTTTTTTTTTGTACCCGAGACCTACACCTTAATAATATCCTTTACACACCGAATATCATTAAAATTCTCAGTTCAGTTCGTAAATTTTCTATTGATAATGATGTTTCCATGGAATTTGATCCATATGATTTTTTTGTGAAAGAACTACCAGACTGGCCAGATGCTATCCTGCCACAGTAGCTCGAGTCAACTCTATCCACTCACTTATCCAGTCACCACATCCACCTTTTTTACATCTAGTGCTCGGGATTTCTGGCATGACTGTTTGGGACACTGATACAGACCCAGCTTCTGTCCGGGTGGGTTTTAGGGCTGGATCAACCGGATCCAGAAAGTAAATGGGACTGCTGATCCAGGAAGTAAATAGGACTATTGAACTGGGACTTTTGATCTTTAAGGGAATAAATGCCCAAAAACTGTCAACTCTTTGGCTTCACCTTCACCTCTATTTAAGTTCTTACATTCTAGTTTTAGGATTGTCTTGGTTTTTATCTAAAGTAGTTCTGTGATCAGAATTGTGGAGACAGCACCTCTCGAATCGGGCCAACTATCATTGTTCTTGTTTATTTTAATCAATTAAATTTCCGGTTTCTATCATTGGTTCCATTGCCGGGAAATGAACGAGATGATTAATGCCGGAATAGTGCGGGAGAAGGAAGCACCCCATCTGATTCAGTCGCTGCTCAATTGACTGCCATTGCTGCAAAACTTGACGCCATAGAGTCGCAATTGAGAGGAGATGTTGCAAAGCTCAAGACCATGATGTTTGGAACACCCATCCAGAGCAACAATCACACAGAATCTAGTTCAGGAAGGAGCTCAAATGAAACCTCTAGTTCTAAGCCTGTTTTGTCCACCACCAAAATGGTTGTAAACACCAACCCTTTTTCTCATGTTGTTCTGAAACCTACCAGCAACCAAGAACTACCAGCCACACCGTCTACACCTACACCGACACCAACAATAACACCAAAATTAGGCCCGTTACTAGACCCTTCCGTACCTCCTTTGGCATGTTCTAACCAACATCACCCAATAATTTCCATGTGCACAGCCCATACTCTTAACATCTTTATACAAGCCGACACCTTTAAACTGCGGGAGGCTGATGTGGTCTTAGGAATTCAATGGGTCGCTACCCTAAACACCATTATAATGAATCGGAAAGAGCAGTTTCTTATGTTTACAATCGAAGGGCAGAAGTACAAGCCGCAAGGAGTATCACCGGATATTCAAAATTCTGCAACCTTTCATCATCTCTCTATCGAATCCTTTGAGGACCAGTCAACAGGATGGGCAACTCTGTTTTTTCATACTCGACTTGAGGACAAGTCGTTTGTCCGGGCAGGCTGTATTGATACAGACCCAGCTTCTGTCCGGGTGCGTTTTAGGGCTGGATCACATCCAGAAAGTAAATGGGACTGTTGATCCAGGCATAGTTGTCAATAGCGACAAGCCACCTATACGCTACGTAGCGAATAACGGGCGCTATTTCACGTTTAGCGATACACTAGTAGAAATTTTTAGAAATATTTTATATTAAACTATTGTAGGATTTGTAGCAATTATAATCAATAATCATCTAAATCTTCATATATTAGGGTTATTAGCAACCCTATTTATATTAATCAAGTAAAAAACTGGTTAAAAACATAAAAAAAATAAAAAAAAAACAAAAGTCGCTATATGGTCGCTATGTAGTCGAGAAATGGAAATAGCGACACCTTATCGATTCGCTATGTAGCGCGCTATAGCGCGCGCTACAAGCGCTATTGACAACTATGGATCCAGGAAGTAAATGGGACTATTGAACTGGGACTTTTGATCTTTAAAGGAATAAATGCCCAAAAACTATCAACTCTTTGGCTTCACCTTCACCTCTATTTAAGTTCTTACATTCTAGTTTTAGGATTGTCTTGGTTTTCATCTAAAGTAGTTCTGTGATCAGAATTGTGGAGACTAGCCCCTCTTGAATCGGGCCAACTATCCTTCTTGTTTATTTTATTCAATCAAATTTCCGGTTTCTATCAGACACCCCGGTCTTCCTGTTTTAGATTTCTTAGTTTGAATAATATTATTCCATGTAATAAACGTAATCAAACATTGGTTTGCAATTCTTGTCAACTTTCAAAGCATAAACGTTTATTGTTTTCTGTTTCTAATTCCAATACTGTTTTACCATATGATATTGTTCATTGCGACTTGTGGACCTCACCTGTAACGAGCAAAACCGGATATAAATATTATATGGTTTTATTCGATAATTTCACACAACATACTTGAGTTTTTCCACTTGTGTTCAAGTCCGAAACATTTACCAAGTTTTCACATTTTCATAGATATTTCCAAACTGAATTCAACCTTCCTATTATTAAAGCTTTCCGGTGCGACTAAGGGGGTGAATTTGACAACTTCAAATCATTTGCTGACACAAACGTCGTCCACTTTCGCTTCTCTTACCCACTAACGTCCCAACAAAATGGGAAATCTGAGCTAATGATCCGTAGACTTAATCGGATCATGCTTGCTCTCCTCACACACGCGTCTCTCCTGCCTCATTTTTCGATAGAGGCATTACAAATTGCGTGTTATCTTCACAATATTCTCCTGACCAAGCTCCTCAACTTTACCACCCCTATGAGACTGCCCTTTCTCACGTCTACCCGATTATGACCGCCTACAGGTCTTTGGTTATGTGTTTTATCCTAACACCACCGCCACTCAAGCACATAAGTTGGAGCAACGCTCCAAGTTGTGTGTTTTCTTTAGATATCCAGCCCATTTCCGAGGATACCGCTGCCTTTACATTTCCCAAGGTCATTCTCTCTCGTCATGTCACCTTTGACGAAACCTCATTTCCCTACTCAAACCACCTCCGATGACTACTCTTTCTTGGAGTCCGACCCATCTCCCACCATATTCCAGCCTCCTATCACCTCCCAACCTGAACAAACACCACCAACACCATCATCTTTCGCCCCCACACCACCGACGCCCACCCCTATGCCCGGCCACACCTCACAATACACACATATCACCGTTGAAACAGACAACCCCCGCCTACAAACACCCAGCAGTCACCACCTTCCCCCATTCCTTTTCCTCTTCACAGCCCGTCAACTGTGACCACCTAACCGTCTCCCCTACCTCCACCACCTCCACTAACCCACCCTATGGTCACCCAGTCTCGAGCTGGCACATTGAAGACTTAAGTTCCACTCAGTCTTCACACTACTGCCACCTCTACTACCTCTCTCGTCCCTACTTCCCACCTTAAAGCCTTATCCGATCCACATTGGCAAGGCACCATGACAGACGAATACCGAGCCTTAATGGACAACCATGCGTGGGATTTGGTACCCGGCCCCCAAAAGCTAATATTATTCGATGCCTACGGTTATTCAAACACAAGTTTGATGCAAATGGCACCTTACAACGGTACAAAGCTCGGTTAGTCATCAACGGGAAATGTCAACAGGTCGGCATCGATTGTGATGAGACTTTTAGAACTGTACTCAGTTTAGTTGTCTCCCGGTGTTGGACAATTCACCAACTCGACGTCGAAAATGCTTTTCTTCACGAGGACTTAAATGAGACAATTTATATGTTCCAGCCTCCGGGTTACGCAAGTCACTTTATGGTCTAAAACAAGCACCTAGGGGTGGCATGACTGATTTGCTACATATATTACTAAGTGTGGTTTTCGGAGTACCGTAAGAGACACCTCCTTATTTGTCTATAAAATGGGGACTAAGATGGCCTACTTACTTTTGTATGTTGATGGCATCATCGTAATGGCCTTTAATGGCAAGCTTCTCAACAATATCATTGCTCTTTTACCTTTGCTATGTCAGATCTCGGTGCACTTCACCATTTTCTCGGGATCCATGTTAAACGCCAAGATGGCGGCCTCTCCCTCTCACTAGAAACCTATGCCGCTGACATCTTATCCGGAGCACATATGGCCGAATGCAAAGCTAGTTCCACACCCGTCGACACTTCACATATATCGAGTGCAATGAGCGGTGAACTACTATCAGATGGGACGCTATATCGCAGACTAGCAAGCGCTTTGCAGTACTACCTTACTATTACACGTCCTGGTCATACTTATGCGATACAACAAATTTGTTTATTCATGCATGCTCCACGCATCACCCTTTCACTCGGTTTCATCCTCCTGCTCAGACTGAGGGGGTGTATTAGCTGTACATTTATTTTGTATTAATTAGCATAATTAATCTTATTGTATATAAGCTAGTCAAATATTCCTCTTAAATTAGAAGATATTAGTTTCCTGATTTGTAGCTTGTAGTATGTATTTGTATCAGATAGTTCATGGAATGAATCACTTTTGGAATTCCAATCTCTATCATATTTTAACTGCATAAAATCTACAAAATCATTTAATCAAAAATATATATTATTATTAAAATAATATAGTTTATGGAATCAAATTTGACGGTAATAGTATATAAAAATATAACTTAAAAAAAAGCAAACCCTAACCCACACCCAAAAATACCCATTTTAGCCCGTAACTATCAGGCCTTATCCGCCAATTTTAGCACCTCTATTGGAGATGATTGAACGCTTTTAAAAATAAAACAAAATTCAACTCTATTTACCGGTTCATCTAAGATGACCAACTTTGGTTCACCGATTAGAGCTATTGCAACACTAAGGCGGCGTTTCATCCCTCCGCTGTAGCTACGAGTTCTCACTCTGGCTGACTCGGTAAGTCTCACCTCTGCCAATGATTTTTGCACAACCTGTAAACCAGTAGGATAATAAAACAATTTAAACACAATCAGAAAGCACAACAGGGGATCCATTCTGACAGCGATAATAGGAATATTAATTTCCGATGATTTCATTTACACTCATAAAGGAGAATATATAGTACAATAGGTCTAACTCTATATTTGGCTAATATACAAAATTGACTACCAAATATTCAGTATAAAACTATTCTAATAATATAATAATCGGTTACATCTAATACCCCGCATTCGAAACAGGTCGAATGTTGAGACTGGATATGAAATCATCAAATAGAACACGCGGAAGATCCTTAGTGAAGATGTCAGCAATCTGAAACCGAGAGGGAATGTGGAGGACCCGGACATGGCCCCTAGCTACCTTCTCTCGAACGAAATGTATGTCTATCTCGATGTGTTTCGTCCGTTGGTGTTGCACCAGGTTGGTAGATAAGTAGACGGCACTTACATTGTCACAATAAACGAGAGTTGCTTTTGATGGAGGATGGTGAAGCTCGCCTAGTAAATTACGTAGCCAACACATTTCAGATACGACATTTGCAACGCCCCTATATTCTGTCATAGCACTGGAGCGTGAGAGTGTGTGTTGTCGTTTTGAGGACCATGAAAGAAGATTGTCCCCCATATAAACGAGAGGTGCCAAAAGGTTAATGGAACGGAAGAGTGGGCGAGGAGAATGTTTTTTATAGAACGAATTTTTCTTTCGGATTTACCGTTTTGGGAAGATATGTAGGGACATGAGAAACGGAGGACCATACCGTTAGTTGCACAAAATTGTTTGAAAGAATGGTTATCATATTCTTTTCCGTTATCACATTGGAGAGATTTAAGTTTGTATTAAATTGAGTTTGAACAAATTTATGAAATTTATGAAATTTATGAAATTTTTGAAATGTTCGAAAAACTTGAGATTTATTAGCGAGTGGATAAGTCCATAAGAAATTTGTATAATCATCCAACGATAAAAGATAATATTTGTGTCCTCTCGAGCTTAGAACGGGAGAAGTCCATAAATCACTGTGAATAATATCAAATGGTGAATAAGTAACAGAAGTACACGAAACAAAAGGTAATTTAATATGTTTCCCGAAAACACAGGATTGGCAAACTGAATAACTGTTTACATTACGAGAAAGAAAGAAATTTTTATTCAAAGCCGATAAGATAGGTGATCTTGGATGTCCAAGGCGGTGATGCTAGAGATCTTGAGAGAGGGCTGCAAATGTAGGACTTGTGACTTTGGATGAAGAAGTGTGAATGTCAGTGGGTACAAGTCTTCAGAACTGTTGCATCTAAGCAGAGGAGTGCGGGTCTAGAAATCCTTCACATCAAAACCATATAGGTCAAATGTTGTTGTCGGTTGTTAAGCGACGAACAGAGAGTAAACTTTTAATAAGATTAGGGGCATGAAGAATATTATACAAATGTAGAGGTGGGAAGGGGTGAGATACGGTTTTATTATCGGTTCCATGAATTGGAATTTGAGCGTAATAACCTACAATTATATTCCGAAAAATACCTTTATTGACATAAGATGAGAAGGTATCTGAGTTGTTGGACATGTGAGAAGTGGCGCCTGTATCCATATACCAGTTCTGATCAAAAGGTGTCATGGACATGATGTGAAAAGCCTATTCTAAATCAGTAGAAGTAAAGCTTGATTCAGAGGTTGCATAGGACTGGGCCGGTCTTGGGACTGGGCCGGTCTTGGGACGAGGATTCCTGGACCCAGCAGCAGATGGTGGCCCGAACTGTTTTGGTTGGGCTGTTGGGTAGGGACAAGGGTGCAGTAGGAGCCCAATGAGAGTAACTGGGTTGTTGTGGAGGGGGAGCCCAGTGTGCAGCCTGTTGGGCCTGCTGTGAAAAATACACAGGTGGTTGTGTGGAGGGGCCCGGTTGGAAGTAGGTTGTTGCCATGGTGGACATTGCATGAAAGTTGTGCCACGGCCACCTCTACCTTACCGGCCACGTTGATGACCACGCCCTCGGCCTCTTTGTTCCATGTTGTAGTCAAACTGTGGTTGAGAATGTTGCTGTTGGCAGTAGTAATCCGAGGAGCGGGATGTCTGAGCATTGAGAGCAGTCCCGGTGGCTGTGTTTGCTGTTTGGTTGCTCTTTCTGGTTTCTTCCAAAATCAGTTTGGTTCTGGCTTCATAGAATTCAGGTAGGGGGTTAGTTTGCTGAATCATCATTGCAATCCCTTCATATGATTCATTGAGCCCTGCTATGAGTTGAAGAACTAAACGTTGATTTGTCACCAGGGCACCAACGTTCGAAGCTGATCAGAAAGCATTTTTAACGCCTGACAGTAGGCGGAGCAGTTCGGAAAGCTTTCAAGATTGGTAGTAACAAACTTGTGTCCCAAATAAACCGCCCGTTGGTTCTGGTTATCTTGAAAAATATTTTCAAGTGCAGTCCATGCTTGTGCAGCTGAGGAGTCGGGTTTGAGTATGGTGTGTAGCAAGTCATTAGATATCGTACTGTAGATCCACTGGATGACAATGGCATCCAAACGAGCCCACAGTTCGGCATCTATAGGTCTAGCACCAGAAGAAGAAGAGGCTAAGTCAGTTGCTTTTGGTGTGATATGATCGATTACTTGGAAAGCACCACAGTGGATCTTAAAAAGTTCAGCCCAAGACGAGTACTGCCCGCTTTCCATCTCAAGGGTAATTGGAATGAAACTTCGAATGTTTGTCACCATGAGAGCGGAATGAATCTGTTTGGAATCCATGGAGAAGAAGAAGGGTTGAGATGAACAGAGAATCGGGAGAGGATTTCTGGTTTAGTGGGGTCGCTGACTAAGAATAGAGATCGCCGACTGAGAAAAAGCGGCTAGGGTTGAGAGGTGGTTTACCATGACAGCGATAATAGGAATGTTGATTTCCGATGATTTCATTTACACTCATAAAGGAGAATATATAGTAGAATAGGTCTAATTCTATATTTGGCTAATATACAAAATTGACTACCAAATATTCATTCTAAAACTATTCTAATAATATAATAATCGGTTACAGCTAATACATTCTAAATTACTTGATTTGAATGATACAAAGAACTCAGTTGACACTAGTAGAGGTGGCATTTTAGATCTATTTCCTTATAAACGGGCCAACCAATTATTTTGAAAGGAAACCGGTCAAATAGGTTGAACGGGTCAAAAGCGTTAAAAGTCGACCTAAGTATATTTTTTAATACGTAATCCGCCTAAATTATTTTATTCAGAAAACTAAATTTTTATCGAAATATAAGTTAGACTTGGGTCAGTGTTTTACTTTCAGTCAGTCGAGTATTTTAATTTGGTTTGTAGTTTGTATTTGGAGATTACCCATTCTCGAAATTGGGCACTGTACTTGTTTTTCTGTTAAATCCAAGTATCCGATTTCGGTTCCTATCATTGGTTCCATCGTCGGGAATTCCAAGATGGTTAACATGACACTGCATAAACCGAGGTTGGTTTACAAAGCCATGAGCATAGCCTTAGAGTTTGAGTCAAAATCAAACCACAGCCAGAAGGAAATGAAATCACAAGCAACTGAAACCACCAAGCCCTCTCTTCCTACCACTACATCAGCTGTCATGCAAACCTCAGCCCCACCTCTCCGCATCTCAGAAACAGAGAAACAGGCCATGTACATCAAGGGGGAGTGCTTTAAGTGTGGTGAAAAATATGGACCATGTCATAGGTGCAAAACAGGCACCTTCAAACTGCTCGAATACACTGAGGAGGGAGAGAGCCAGACCAGAACTGGACTAGCAGTAAACGAACAAGACCAGACCATTGAGCTAGCTGAAATTAGCCTCCATGCTCTCTTTGGTCAGCCCAACACAACCACTATAAAGTTGCATGGTGTGTTAGGTACTATGGAAGTTCTGTAGGGTATTGTATTTTGTAAGCTATGTCATCACTGTAACACTGAACAAATGTCTTTTGTGTTTGTTAATTCTGTTTGTTAAGTAGTTTCAATTTCCTGTAATTTACTGCTTTTGTTAGTTAAGTCTAGGCCATCGAAACTACCTAGTTTCGGTTGAGGTTTGTTCAACCGAAACTAGTAGTTTCGATAGATAGGAAGTTTCGACAGGAGGTTCTGTTTTATGTAAATGCTTAACCGAAACTAGTAGTTTCGGTGAGCATACTTTCGATGCCTATCAGCTTCCTATAAATAGCCTAGTTAGAGAATGTTTAGGGTGTGAGTGACAGTTGTAACCCTGCATTTTCTCTTTCACAAGTTTTCTCTTAATCAATACAAGCTTTGAGTTTATTCATTGTGTTCTTGCAATTTCATATCTTATTGTATTGTGATTCTAGAGTGGTTAGCCTGCTATCTTCACCATCCCTATGTTGTTTATCTTTGTTTCACCACCATACACACCTATTCCGCAGGTCTGTATGTGTAATTGGTCAGTTTGAGTGATTTTGTCTAAAATCAGGACCTACAAGTTCTCACCTTGGTGGACAGTGGTTCAACACACAACTTTATTCCAGATAAGTTTGTCCGCAAGCTGCAGCTAATTACCCAATTTATAACTCCATTCGGGGTCCAAATCGGAAATGGTGACATAATCCGATGCAATCAAGTTTGAAGGAACCTTTCACTGCAACTTTTTGATCTTCAATTGACCCAGGATTTTTACCCATTTGCGTTAGGGGGAGTTGACTTGGTACTCGGCATCAAATGGCTTGCAAATCTTAACACGGTTCAGGCTAATTGGAAAACCATGTCACTGCAGTTCAACCTCAACGGGAGGGATTACAAACTACAGGGGCTGCCACTTGAGGACCTGCAACAGCAGCCCGCCACGTTTCGACACCTAACATTGAATTGGAATTTGAGCGCCATTACCTACAATTATATTTCCCAAAAAATACCCTTATTAACATAAGATGAGAAGGTACCTGAGTTGTTGGACATGTGAGAAGTGGCGCATGTATCCATATACCAGTTCTGATAAGGAGGTGCCATGGACATGGTGTGAAAAGCCTATTCTAAATCAGGAGTAAAGCTTGATTCAGAGGCTGCATAGGACCGGGCCGGTCTTGGGCCGAGGATTCCTGTAGCAGCAGATGGTGGCCCGAACTGTTTTGGTTGGGCTGTTGGGTAGGGACATGGTGCAGTAGGAGCCCAATGAGAGTAACTGGGCTGTTGTGGAGGGGGAGCCCAGGTTGGGCCTGCTGTGAAAAATACACAGGTGGTTGTGTGGAGGAGCCCTTTGAAGTTTGAAGAGCAACCTACAGGACCAGCAGCTCAGTCTTCCCATTCCTGACTTGAGGACAAGTCGTTTATTCGGGTGGGAAGTATTGATAGAGACCCGGGATAGACCTGGGTCGGACTTGGGTCAGACCTGGACTGGGCCTGAAAATGGGCGCCAAAACAGTTCTGCCCATTCCCCTTCTGCGCGCCAGTTTTAATTAGTGGGGGGGTTATATCCAGCTTTTCAGTGACTATTTTAGGAGTCTAGAAATAGGAAATCAGTGTTTTACTTTCAGTCAGTCAAGTATTTTGATTTGGTTTGTAGTTTGTATTTGGAGATTACCCATTCTCGATATTGGGCACTAGCTGTACATGTTTTTCTGTTAAATCCAAGCATCCGATATCGGTTCCTATCACCCTGTTTGACCCGTTACCCAACCCGCCTTTGCTACCTCTACTTGACAGATTAAAGTGAGAATCCAAATTACACAATGTTTTAGGACGCACCGTTTTAAGTGAAGCAGGGGGCAGGCCCTTGATACTGGCAAATAGATAGAGGTGTTCTTGACCAGATAGTGCATCCCAAAGAATATCAAACTTCAACCGATAGACAGAATATTAGTCCCACCCTGTAAAACTGCGTTAATGAAAGGCTGATAAGAGGGCCCAAACCTGGGGGCAAACTCCTATCATTTTCTGGATATTTGACATGCCAACAGAGCTTCGGATGGAATGTCCATATATGAGAGCTGTTGATAAGACATTTATATTAAGATAGTCTCATTTAAAAAGATGTAAAAAACATATTATTACCATCTCCTTCAGTGACTGGTGTGATTCCAGTTAAGCAATTGATTGCAGTAGTTTTTCCAGCTCCATTTGGTCCTAAAAGACAAAATAGTTGATCCTTTGGGAAGTTCACCCATAAACCCTGAATATAATTTTTAAGTTAAATCTGCTGATTTACAAACAGGTTAAAAAGCATACAGACCAGTAAACAAGATTATGTACCTTAAGTGCATGGTAAGGTGCAGTTTTCTTGCAATTGAAGCAACCGATGTTGGTTCTTCCAGGATATACTTTCACAAGACCATGTATTTGAACTGCAAGATTTGGGTCAACAACACCCTCTGTATGTTGCCGCTTCACAATGTTTTCCTCTTCAAGCACATCCTCATCATCCGGAGACGTTTGATCCGATGTCGGAGGAGAGCGCATGCAACTACAAATACGACCTTCTCAAAAAACATGGATTAAGATGGATTAGTGAAAACAATAGACTAGAGATGACAAAATGGGCGGGTCAAAACGGATATGTGTGGGTTGAAATGAGCTTGATCAGGTTTGACCGGCATACAAACACAATTTTTTTTGTTTAATCCTTTACTTAAACCCATTTATACATCAATGGGTCAAAAATGCTGAAAATAAACATTGCAAGAGTGCGCAGAGTATATGGTTACTAGTTCACTAAACTACCTTCCACCCTGTTTCCTCCATTCCCTGACCAGTATCCTGGGTTCAGAAAGTAAAAAGTCGGTTTTCTTACACCTGATGAGTTGGGGAATATATTATCAAAGTAGATTGCCAGAGCAACCCACAAAATAAATGTTGATAAAAGCCACATGTAGATATCATTCTGCCAAAACAGACAAAATTAATATGAAATGGGTCAACTTCAAACAAGATAATGTTTATTGTGGCACAAAAAACACCATACACATACCACTGTAATTAGACAGTCCGTATCATTTGGCGCACACTTCCCTTTACTGGCCCAGCTGATACCAGGGTCTTGAGGAGTAGAAGTAGCATCAGAAAGCAACAGAAGGGCTTTAGCAAGAAGATTAGGTGGATAAAAGGACCAAATTACCCTGTATGTGTTAGAGAAGTTGTCACTGTAGGGAAATCCAAATGCCGTAACCACCTGCAAAAATTAGAGAAAGAAAAATTCAATCTTAAATGTGAAAGTGAGTAAAACCTTGCAGAGGTCGCAACATGGGTAGGTCAGGTTGGATCACGAGTCAAAACCGGTCTAGGTAGGAACGGGCCACAAGTTGGGTTGATCCGCCGACAATTTTGTTAATTTACTATAGATGGTTAATGTGTTGATCGTAATTACAAAACAATATCATTATAATGATATTCGCCTCTTTGAATAAAAATGATTCAGGAGCATGTATGGGTTAAAAATAGACTCTGGGGGTTTTCTACCTGTTTGGCCCATCCTCCTTATAGCTGATTTTCTTATCAGATCCATTTGAGATAAAACAGAATGCAAATTGGCCCCATTCGTAGGTAAATGGGTCAAATTACATCATCTAGCTTTTGGTAAACGGAATGAAAAATGAACTTACTTGTGTCAAAAAGCCAACTATATATATGGAGAAACCGACAGTTGTAGAGGAAGTTGACTTGCTGATGAATGATGAAAACATGAACGCAAACCCAACCTGATAGCAAAAGAAAATGGTAATCCAGCAAATACACTGAATGAAATAGAATTTGGGAAAAGAAAATACCTTACCATGTTTAATTGGAAAAGAAAGAACACAAAAAACACAACTGCAAAACTGTTGTGTAAGAAGAAATCAAACTGAAACATCATTCCAAAGAGAACTGTGAAGAGAGATGAAAGTAGGGTGATAATTCCCTCCCATGTAAGCCATGATAACCAATAAGCAGTATCATAAAGACCCATCATAGCCATCGCCTATAAAAGAAACAACACAGAATAATGAGAAATAACTTCAAATATGTAAACAGCATTAACACAAAAATAGTAAATATAAGTACCTGGTGAAGCTTGAGTTCTTTCTCAACAATCAAAGAACTAATCTGTAACACAAAACCAAACATGGCAATTGCCAGGAAAAAACTTGGTCCAACGGTGCCCACGGAAGAGAATGTTTCAACCACAGGATGTGCAAATTCCTTCAGATTGACAACCCAACTGAACCCAGGATCTGTCACATTTTAAAATGTTCAGATATTTGTAAAAAATAAGAAAGACATGACAGTGTATAATTACAAAACAGGGATTAAATGAAGCGATACACGCACACCCACTATACCTCCAATTAAAGACCTTGCAATTTCACGTTCAGCAGCAATTTGGAGTGGTATTGGAATTTGAATGTTGGATCTTCAAAATCTCCTCTTTTTGCAACCGGTGTAGAATTTGTTTGTAAACCGTAACTAATTACAGTAGAATTTCTCACTACAAAATGCAGAGCTCCAGGACAAGTCAAAGGATTAACCAAAAGCCATGCATCCACGTCATTCTTTGTTCGAAATGATTTAACCTATCCACAAAACATGAATTATCATTCCAATGAGAAATGTTTTTCAGTTACCACAGAAACTACCAATTTGGTCAGGTGTTAATATTCACCTTTTTGATAATTTCCACAATCGGGGGAATACAACTGCTTTACCCTTTCTGTTTATGATTAAATGTTTTGCCGTTTATGTCAATAAAAAAAATCCAGTTCTAGACTATGGAAATATTCTGCTGAACTAGCTACACTTAAATTGTATAGGGTATCTCATTTCAAAGATTCTAGATAGCTAATTGCATTCTTTTCAATTGTTTAGTGTGGGTTTGTTTCTTATCATGGTAGTTACCTATTAATTTCATGAATTTCAAAAAGAAATTATCATAGGACAGGCCTTGAAGCAAATGGTAAAGTTGATGTTTTGTGACCTTGAGGTCATGGGTTCGAGCCGTGGGAAACAGCCTCCTGCACAATGTGTAGAGTAAAGATGCTTAAATCATATCACAAAGCAATCCGGCCCCTCCCCGGGCCCTGTGCAAATGTGGGAGATAAGTCAAGCACCGGATACGCCCAACTTATTGGCCATTGAGATGGATGAAAGTCAGCAAGTAAGAATCCAACCCGTTTGAATTGCTTGTGTGGTCTAAATGCTTGAAATTAAAAATGTCTAGTACATCTTTAGACAAGGAACCAGGGCCGGCCCATTAATGTTACTGGGCCAAGCAAGGGCTTGAGGCCACTCAAAATTTAGGGCCTCAAACTTAAAAAAAAAATTATATATAAAATATGGGCGACAACAAGCAATACCATCAATACATTTGGGCTTGGCCGCTTGGGCTTCAGCCTTGGACCACCACGCATAATAGATGCCAGCCTATACCTAACACGGAACATCAGATGGTTTCCTATTCCTACCTACGCCCCTACAGCTAATGAGTCCTAGATCAACTGGTTTAGGGGGAGGCACCCCCATGGCCTTCCAATGTGGAGGTCATGGGTTCGAGTCTCACTTGATGCAAAATATTATCAGGTGGGACAGGGGTTTTACCACAGTGGGCCTTTAGGTGGTGGGTTTCCCTTGGAATGGTGGGCGGGCCGGGTCACCAGCGTTGTTTGCGTTCGCAGGCGTGGGTGGCCTTTCGCCATTGGGTTTACCCGGGTGACCGGGCATATAGTATTCGTTGGCTGTTAAAAAAAAACCTACGCCCCTACAGAGGTCAGAGAAGAACCAGCGGGCAGCGGCTACAATTTGGGGGATAGCGATTTAGGGGGGGAGTATTTCATCATGATTGATTTCATCCAAATTATGAGGCGACGATTGAATACCAATGGTTTAGAGCCGTTAGGGTTCTTGACTATATATGGTTGTTTGCAATCGATGTCGAATCTCATTATCTAATTGCCCTAATTCAAAAGAAACATCGAATCTCAGCCGAAGACGACGGACTGACGGACCAGGTAATTTGGTTGGTTTGGTCTCTGAAGTAAAGTAAATTTGACCAAAGTTGTTCCTGTTCTTGATTTGATTTGGTTTGGTTACCTGCGGCTGCAAGGTTGGTTTGGTCCCTAAAGTAAAACTGACCAAAGTGGCAATTGCCAAAGTTCCTGAATTGCAAACTTTCTTTTCCAGGTAATAAGTAATTCTATTTCTTGTGCTTAAGTGCTTTTATTTGTTAAGTTTAGAACCTGAATTTCGTTGTTGCCTGTTGGTAATTTGATTTTGTTTATTGAATTTGGTAAATGATTTTGGTTATTGAATTTGGTGAATTTAGTTTAGTTTATTTAACTTTTAGTGAATTGGTTAATTTGGTTAAAATGTTAAACTGTAAGCATGAATCGGTTGCATCGAAAAGGGCCAAAAAAATTTTAATTCTGCAATTGTAAACGTTTTAGTTTATTATTGCCGGTCCCAAGCCCGGATAAAAGGATGAGGGTTTTTTATATTTTGACATTTGAAAAAGGGCCTCTAAGCTTTTAGTCCACTTGGGGCCGCCAAGAACCTTGAGACGGCCCTGCAAGGAAGGCAACACATAAAGAAGCTCAATTTGCAATTTTATTATTGTTCTCTTTACTACCTAGCACCATTAATTCCAAATAACAGAAAATCAATTGCTGAAAGTTTTAACTAATGATCACAGTATTCTATCATCTGGCAGGGTAGTAATTTATATATACCAAGCATTTCAATGACTGATTATCATCATAATACTATCTTTGTTAAACACGGTGTCGAACTTCTATAAAATTGCAATAAATTGTAAAAACGGGATGATTAACTAAAAACTGAAAATCAATGATGATTACCTTGGTAGAAGGAATAGGCCTGGCAGGATTATTAGCCCTAATTCGATCAACAATCGATCCGATCCTCGCACTGTCATTGCCGCTCCACACAAAGTCAAAGCACGGAAGCTTAGCGTAATACTTATCCTCACACGGAAGGATCGGAGGATCGATTAGCGCCTCAGGATCACGTACGGTCTTGAAGGCCGTCGAAGAACCGAATCGAGCTTCGATTGCTTTTTGTATGATGAAGAGCAAAAATATGAAGAATATCGATGAAAATAGTTGAAGGAATGTAGCTCTCTTGTTCCGCCATGCGAGCAGCAAGTTCTTCGTGAACAAAGCTTTGTATTGTTGTAGCAGGAGCTTCAAACCCTTCTGCAATTCCATTTTCACTATCGCTGTGTGTATATATCTATATGCATATATGTGTGGAGGATTTATGATTTGGAGAACTGTAAGATGGAGTAAACTGACATTCATAAACGCCACTCGTTTATATAGAAATCAATCACTGTAAGATTTTTTTTCTTTTTCTTTTAATATTGTGAGTTGACCAAAAAAAAATTCTTTTCATATTGTGAGTTAAACCTATTTGAATCGTCTCAGTTTGAGCTGATTCGTTATCGGTCGGACTAATGAATTGAAATAAATTAGCTAGTTAGATTGATTAATGATTTATATAATTAATTTATGATTTATTATATCAGATATAACGTGTAACGAATCAAATCCGGGTTTCGTTTTCAAATAAATAAAATATTTTAATAAATATTATGGTGAAAGTAATATTTTAGAAATAAGTTGAAACAAGTGGGTTTTAAGTTGATAATGAGGTTATACTAATTTTAACTAGTTTTAGGATGAAATTGGGGAAATGAAAGTTGAGGGGCCAAAAGTGTATCATGACAAATATGTCATTTTGACCAGTGAAAGTCAAAATTGAACCCCATTTGTGTGTGGATCGTTCTTGAGCAAGGAGAAAAAGGAGAAAAACGGATTTCGAGCTAAATCTTGCATTTGAAGCTTGGATTGTGAAGGTTTTGGCTCACACAACACCTTCCTAACATCAAGTAAGTGTAATGTTCCATTGATTTCACCTTTGAATGTGTTAGTTGGTGGGTTTTATAGAAATCCAAAAATTATGAATACATGTAGTTAATTGGTGTTAGATTGTGGATAATCTAGCTAAACTAAAAGTAAAGAATGGTGATTGACATCTTAGAACCCTTTGATTTTGATTATGAGAAGTTAGGGTTCATACGGAGAAAATTGGGAGTGTTTGGATCATGATGGTAGAATGATGAATTAGTGATGATTAAGTGTTTATGTGGTGTTAGACACTTGAATGAACACCAAATTAAACTAATAAAATATATTGAATGAAAAATTAGTGTCAAGGAATTGGAAAGAAAACTCAAGTAGGTGAGTTTGTGTAACATCCCGAGTTTTAGAGCGCGAAAGAATTCACGAGAATTAAAAACTTAAATAAGAAAAGAAGGGAAGCGGGCTTGGGCCGGGGTGTATGGGCCGAAAGGGGCAAGGGCTGGGCCCTTATAAGCCTCAAAATCAGCCCAAAACCCTCACTCCCAACATCATTTCCGGATTTCTAGAGAGAGAAAGTGAGTGAGAGTCTAGAGAGAGAAAGTCTGGTTTTCGAATCTGAGCTCATAGGACTGTAGGCATACGTATCTGGAACGATTAGCTGTGAAGAAGAAGCGTTTACAGGTAACCGATTCTCCTAGATCTGAGTTTTTGTTCGTTTTTGGGTTTTTCGGGTTTTGGAGGAAAATGTAACATTTTTACGGAGGAAACTGGAGGAAAAACATAGATTTGAGTTTCTTAATGAAAGCAAACGTTTTGAATATAAACAAGTTCGGGATCTTGACATGATCAGACCCGAATGCGAAAGTTAGAGTTTTTGCGGGGAAGCAGATCCTGCGTACTTACCAAGTACGCATGAAGAGGATCATGCGTACTTATCAAGTACGCATGAAGCAAAGCCTACGTATTTATCAAGTACGCATGAAGCAAAGCCTGCGTATTTATCAAGTACGCATGAAGCAAAGCCTGCGTACTTATCAAGTACGCAAGAACAAGGCTCTGCGCACTTGCCAAGTGCGCAAGCATCAGGTCTATGGGTATATATAGCTGGTTAGTGAAGTCAGTATGTTCGCCTAGCCAGAAATAGTGAAACCATTTAGCGTCGAGTTAAGTCTGATACGTGTCTATTGTTATGATTGTTCAGATTGTGTTAGATCCAGCAGACCATTGCAGTTAAGATACCAGATGAGTTCTAATCCCCTTTTTGCCTGCTTTAGGGGTGGTGTGCATACTTAGTGTAAAGCGTTTATTATATTTTATATATTATAAACTGAAAGGAAAAACTATGTTTTAGTGAAAAGTTTAAAAGAGGCAAAAGTACGTTTTGAGGAAACTATATCTATATTATGACAAGTGTTTACTATATTTCCAAATACATAAACAAAGGCATGATATATGTGCTAGTATGTTTTCAGTAAGCAAGTTATATTTTATGGCAAGCGTTTACTATATTTTATATACATAAACAAAGGCATATTATATATAAAAGTTATGAACAAGATTTACATAAAGTTTTATGAACAGTAAAGTGAACAACTTTCCTTCGAGAATGTGTACCAGTTTGTAAAGGTCTTTGGGACAGATGTTACTTGTACAAGATTTCAGATATGGGTTCTACCCATTAGTAAGAGTCTTGATGGCTCGTTAACAGTTGTACAATTGGGATGAGTGACGGCGGTTGCTCGAGGGACTACGCAATCCCCCATGTACCAGTTAAGCGGTATTGATTATGAGGACAATACCCGGTGTTGATCACGAGGACAACATCATGTCATGTGGTGTTGATCACGAGGACAACATCAATGGGTCACGAGGACCCAACTATGCTAAGCGGTATTGATCACGAGAACAATACCGGTTGTTGATCATGAGGACAACATTATGCTAAGCGGTATTGATCACGCGGACAATACCAGTAGTGACAAGAAATTGATGGTTAAGCGGTACTGATCATGAGGACAATACCAGCAGTGATAAGAATTGACGGTTAAGCGGTATTGATCACGAGGGCAGTACCAGAAGTGACAAGGAATTGACGGTTAAGTGGTACTGATCACGAGGACAATACCAGCAGTGATAAGAATTGACGGTTAAGCGGTATTGATCATGAGGGCAGTACCAACAGTGACAAGGAATTGACGGATACCTTATGAATGTTTTAAACTATTTTTGAAAAGTGAAGTATGTAAAGTTTTGCCTTAAGAGCAGTATGTATGTATTAGTAAATCTTTTGTATAATTGATTTAAAGTAAACATTAGAACTCACTCAGCGTTGTTGATTTTTAGTATGCATATCAGTTAAGTGCAGGTGTAGTTGATGGATGTGGATGCTTGGCTTAGCGAGAAGAGTTACCCGAAGATCAGTGTCTGGCATCTCGATTATGTTTATGTTATGTTTTAATTTGATGTTGTTAAAGACAAATTGTATTAGACATGTTTATGTTTTCGCTGCGTATGTTGAGATTTTAAATCGTTTCCGCTGTGTTAATGAATGTCTTATGTTTAAAGTGCTATGTGTTGATGAGTAAATCCAATAAGTGAGGCCTCCCGGGAATGGGGCCTTACAAGTTGGTATCAGAGCCATAGTTTGAGAGATTTGGACATCCCCGATGTCCAGACTTAAACTGAGAATGGGACCAAGTAGCGGATGCCAGTACGGGTAACTCAAGCCAAAGCATCAGAAGCGTATAGTAAGTAAAGTTTACCTTTTAGAGTGTCAAGATAAGAATGGAGGCTTTAGTGGAACCTTGAAAGCGAATAAATAGAACAACAAGAAGTGATGTAATGGTTAATTGCAGATGGCTAGTGTATATTAACATTTTAACTTACTTATTGTGTTCTACATATTCCCTAGCATGATGAAATTAAATCTTTTGTTCTCCATCTTTCAGTTAGAAATGGCTAGACGTAGAGGAACTAGAAGGGGTGGAGGAGGAAGACGGGGTGGGCGTACAGGCCGCCACAGTGGAGCTAGAACCAACCAAGAGATTGAGGGGAGTGTTCACACTACCCATACTGATACGGTAGTCAGTCAACACAATGTTGAGCATGCGGAAGGAGATGACCAGCCGTTTGAGTTTGAACCAGTCGTACAAGCAGCTCTTGGCCGTGAGTTTACCCGGCTGCTGAAGGAAACCTTACCAGCCATACTAGACGACGCGTTAAGGAAGGCCAAGGAAAACCCCAACGTAATCCCAGCCACTGAAGGGCCAGTGGTGCTAGCCATGGGAGGACCAGTTCTGGTGGAGAATGTTGCACCGCTTACTCGTGGATGCGATTACAAGGCATTTCGTGGTTGTGATCCCCCTGAGCTAACTGGGGAGAAAGAAGCAGCCGATACTTTAGATTGGATCAATGGCATGGAATCCACCATTCGCCTCAGTGACTGCCGACCGGATCAAGCGGTCATGTTCGCAGCTAAGTCACTGAAGGGAGAGGCAGCACACTAGTGGGAGACTGTGAAACAGGCTAAGGGTGACCAAGCAATCGAGCTAATGAAGTGGAGTGATCTGAAAGCGTTAGTAATTGAGAAGTTCTGCCCCAAGAACGAAGTCCACAAGGTGGAGAGAGAGTTCCTGACGTTGCAAGCCGGACTCATGACTCACAGAAAATATACTTCCAAGTACAACGAACTGGCACGCCTGGTGCCTCATCTTGTAACCACAGAGGAGAGGAGGATTCATTACTATGTTCAAGGGTTGCCTCCAAAGATACGTACCTTTGTAAAGGCCAACACACCGAGTACCTTTTGAGTCGGTGGTTGTTCTGAGCGGAGTTGTCTATGATGACATTGCCTCTGAAGTCATTTCTGAAGCACCTAAGAAACAAGCGGCTAAACGGATTGGGGAGGACCTTCAGGGTCCTAGTGATAGGAGGTCAAGGTTAGAAGCAGAGGGTCTGTGTGGAAAATGTGGGAAAAGGCATGGAGGAGAGTGCAGAGCTGGGCAGGCGGGATGCTTTAAGTGTGGCAAGTTTGGACACCAATCACGTGAGTGCCCGGTGAAGCCTAGGTGCCACAACTATGGGGAGCCGGGGCATTTGAGCAGAGACTGTAGAAAGCACAAAGATTCGGAAGCGGGAGGATCCGGAAAGGGTAAAGGTGCAGAGAAGGAACCTTACATCAACAAGGCCACAGCAAGGGCTTACCAGATGACTCAGTAAGGTACGTTGCAAACTCTTATTCGTGATATGCCAAGTTTATGTTATTATTTCCTTAAATGATTAGTTAGCCCCATCAGCTTTGAAGCCTTAGAACTAGATATTTCCTTGATTAGACCCTCAGCGGTAGTTAATCACAATGGCCTTCATGACCAAGTTGCCTTGCATAGCTACGGTTTATGCCACCCATTCTGTGATTTGCTATCAGTATAGCTTATGGCAGGTTTCGAGGACGAAACCTATTGTAAGGAGGGTAGACTTGTAACATCTCGGGTTTTAGAGCGCGAAAGAATTCACGAGAATTAAAAACTTAAATAGGAAAAGAAGGGAAGCGGGCTTGGGCCGGGGTGTATGGGCCGAAAGGGGCAAGGGCTGGGCCCTTATAAGCCTCAAAATCAGCCCAAAACCCTCACTCCCAACATCATTTTCGGATTTCTAGAGAGAGAAAGTGAGAGAGAGTCTTGAGAGAGTGTCCCGATTTTCGAATCTGAGCTCATAGGACCGTAGGCATACGTATCTGGAACGATTAGCTGTGAAGAAGCGTTTACAGGTAACCAATTCTCCTAGATATGAGTTTTTGTTCGTTTTTGGGTTTTTCGGGTTTTGGAGGAAAAGGTAACGTTTTTACGGAGGAAACTGGAGGAAAAACATAGATTTGAGTTCCTTAATGAAAAGAAAACGTTTTGAATATAAACAAGTTCGGGATCTTGACGTGATCAGACCCGAATGCGAAAGTTAGGGTTTTTGCGGGGAAGCAGATCTTGCGTACTTACCAAGTACGCATGAAGAGGATCCTGCGTAATTATCAAGTACGCATGAAGCAAAGCCTAAGTATTTATCAAGTACGCATGAAGCAAAGCCTGCGTATTTATCACGTACGCACTAAGCAAAGCCTACATATTCATCAAGTACGCACGAAGCAAAGCCTGCGTATTTATCAAGTACGTATGAAGCAAAGCCTGCGTACTTATCAAGTACGCAAGAACAAGGCTCTGCGCACTTGCCAAGTGCGCAAGCATCTGGTCTATGGGTATATATAGCTGGTTAGAGAAGTCAGTATGTTCGCCTAGCTAGAAATAGTGAAACCATTTAGCGTCGAGTTAAGTCTGATACGTGTCTATTGTTATGATTGTTCAGATTGTGTTAGATCCAGTAGACCATTGCAGTTAAGATACCAGATGAGTTCTTATCCCCTTTTTGCCTGCTTTAGGGGTGGTGTGCTTACTTAGTGTAAAGCGTTTATTATATTTTATATATTATAAACTGAAAGGAAAAACTATGTTTTAGTGAAAAGTTTAAAAGAGGCAAAAGTACGTTTTAAGGAAACTATATCTATATTATGACAAGCGTTTACTATATTTCCATATACATAAACAAAGGAATGATATATGTGCTAGTATGTTTTCAGTAAGCAAGTTATATTTTATGGCAAGCGTTTACTATATTTTATATACATAAACAAAGGCATATTATATATAAAAGTTATGAACAAGATTTACAGAAAGTTTTATGAACAATAAAGTGAACAGCTTTCCTTCGGGAATGTGTACCAGTTTGTAAAGGTCCTTGGGACAGATGTTACTTGTACAAGATGTCAGATATGGGTTCTACCCATTAGTAAGAGTCTTGATGGCTCGTTAACAGTTGTACAATTGGGATGAGTGACGGCGGTTGCTGGAGGGACTACGCAATCCCCCATGTACCAGTTAAGCGGTATTGATCACGAGGACAATACCCGGTGTTGATCACGAGGATAACATCGTGTCATGTGGTGTTGATCATGAGGACAACATCAATGGGTCACGAGGACCTAACTATGCTAAGCGATATTGATCACGAGGACAATACCAGTTGCTGATCACGAGGACAACATCATGCTAAGCGGTATTGATCACGAGGACAATACCAGTAGTGACAAGGAATTGACGGTTAAGCGGTACTGATCACGAGGACAATACCAGCAGTGATAAGAGTTGACGGTTAAGCGGTATTGATCACGAGGGCAGTACCAGTGGTGACAAGGAATTGACGGTTAAGTGGTACTGATCACGAGGACAATACCAGCAGTGATAAGAATTGACGGTTAAGCGGTATTGATCATGAAGGCAGTACCAACAGTGACAAGGAATTGACGGATACCTTATGAATGTTTTAAACTATTTTTGAAAAGTGAAGTATGTAAAGTTTTGCCTTAAGGGCAGTATGTATGTATTAGTAAATCTTTTGTATAATTGATTTAAAGTAAACATTAGAACTCACTCAGCGTTGCTGATTTTTAGTATGCATATCAGTTAAGTGCAGGTGTAGTTGATGGATGTGGATGCTTGTCTTAGCGAGAAGGGTTACCCGAAGATCAGTGTCTGGCATCCCGATTATGTTTATGTTATGTTTTAATTTGATGTTGTTAAAGACAAATTGTATTAGACATGTTTATGTTTCCGTTGCGTATGCTGAGATTTTAAATCGTTTCCGTTGTGTTAATGAATGTCTTATGTTTAAAGTGCTATGTGTTGATGAGTAAATCCAATAAGTGAGGCCTCCTGGGAATGGGTCCTTATAGTTTGGATTGAAAGATGGTGTTTGGTTATGGGGATAACCCAAACGGGTCAGATTGGGTTGGAAATGGAAATTGGGTCGTGAACTCAATTGTAATGTGTTTTTGATGTATGTTAGATTACTAAACTATATGTATTTGTTTAGGTAATCAAATTGTGAACCGAGAAGCCGGTGCGAGATCTTCTAACCCAAAAGGTAAGTGCCTTTGCACTTACTTAGTAATGATGATAAATGGGTGGTATATTCGATATGTGTGTATACTATGTTTTGGAATGAATGTGTATGATTATGCATGAACTAGTATGTGAAAATGTATGAATGTAGTTATAGTGATAAAACTATAATGGATATGTGCAAATGAATGAATGTGGTTATATTGGTAATACACAATGGTTATGTGCAAAGGAATGAACGTAGTTATAGTGGTAATGCTATAATGGATATGTGTAATGAATGAATGTAGTTATAGTGTAATACTATAATGGATATGTGTAAATGAGGTTATGATCTAGGTATCATAATGGATATGAGGTTATGATCTACGAATCATAATGGATAAGATGTTATGATCTACGAATCATAATGGATATGAGGTTATGGTTAAAATATCATAATGGATATGAGGTTATGATCTAAGTATCATAATGTATATGAGGTTATGGCCTAAGTGCCATAATGGATATGGAAAGTTGTCATATGAATGTTATATGAAAAGAATGAAACTTGTAGGGGAAATGCAAGTGTTAAGAGGCTTATTTGACTAATTGGGTGCAAACGGGTCAAATGGGTGAATGGGTGAAAACAAGTGGTAATTACTTGTTTGATATGTTTATCTTCATTACTAACGGTGATATGTTCATGTGGTTATGTACGAAAACCTCTGATGTAAGTCCAAGTCAAGTCCAAGGCGTTGAAGGGTTCTCGTATGCGTTTTGGTGTTTTGGGGGTTTAAAGGAAAACCCTTAGAATGTGGTGTAAATTGATACTTGAATTATGTTTTGGGTGTTTAGAATGTGGTGTAAATTGATACTTGAATTATGTTTTGGGTGTTTAAGTAGGTGTATAAATGTTTTGTACAAAAATCCATGTGTTGGAAATTTTGGTGATATGATGATATGGTAAAAATTGAGGAATTTTGGTTAAGTATGGAACTAGGCAATATGAGTAAACTTTTTGTTTACTCAAGTCCCTCGCGGTACGCGAGAACCAGGGTGGGTTCTCTCGCGGTACGCAAGAGACCTGGTTCTCGCCCGGATATGTTTGGAGCTCCCTCGCGGCACGCGAAGGGAGGGGGCACGCGAGGGTTTAAAAAAAAATCTTGGGATAAATGCTTCCACGCGTTTAAATGTTTTATAAATTTGTTTTCCAATTAAGGGTGTTACATAACGCTCATCGTTTATAAATTGAAACCGAGCTTGTAAGCAAACCATATATAATAATAGTTGTAATAACTTAAGGTTCGGTTTGATATGAGTTAATTGAATGAACAAATGAATAGAATGAACGAGTGATGGAATGGACAGAGCAAAGAAATTGACCATTAACATTCCCTTGTCATGTTTGGTTAGCCTATGACAACGAAATTAAGTTATATGTTTCTCTTTCTTTTCACTCCTTAATTCATTTTCATTCTTTTTTTTCCTTTATTAAACTCAGGAACACAAACATCTTTTTAATTTTACGGTGAAAATAAAGATAAAATTATTGATTTTGTCCATTGTTTGCCGTTAGATTACATATTTTTTTCATGTAAAAAATAAAATAGTTAATTAAAATAGTTTTAATTTAAATTTTTTATCTTTAATAAAATAAAAGATGACTAAATTAATAAATTATATAGATTGAAGATTGTAGGAAGCGAACACACTCCATCTCTCGAAGAATGTGAAAAGGACATTTTAGAGACATTACAAGTAAAAAACAACAAGGGTACGTTAGAAAAGTAGAAAATATACGTCGACATTTTGTATAGTTGAAAACGTCAAAAAGAAAATAAAAATGAAAATAAATAGTTAAATACTTGTACGTGAAGGAAACATAGTCGACTAGAACCAAAATGCTTGGTCAAACTAACCATGAACTGGTACCAAAATGTTTGGTCAAAGATCATGGTTATGTCATTTGTGACTACAAGTTTGAATAATATTATGGGGGATATTTTGATTAAGAAAATAACACAATAATGACTAACGGAATGGATTTATAAATCTTAGAAAACTAAACTTGTAATATTATAGATTTATATTATGGGAAAATTGTCGATCTAGATATTTTGATCAAGAAAATCACGAATCTAGATATTGACTTTTAGTCGATTTGCAAATAAACATCGACAAATACAACCAATAAGGATACGTGACATTCGCCCAACCGGCTAAGTCAGCTACGTTTTAGCCGGCGCTGAAATCATGTAAAAACATTTGGGTCTACCAGCAAACCAATCGGACGGATACATGTGTACAATCACCGGCTACGTTAGGCGGCCATTCTACAAATACAGCCAGCGTACTACATGATTATGTCGACTGTAGTACGCTTTCTATCAGCTTAGCCTGCGTTAATTTAGATATCGACTCCAACTTTTACTGGCACTAATTTGTCATGTTGAACACCGACTGACCCCTTTTCGACGAATAAAAGCTACACCACGTGGCCAATGACGGCTAGCATTTAGTCAGCTCCATTTTTTCCTCTTTATCATTTAATCTGAATTTATAGTCTCTACTAATTGTTTTCAAGCAAACCACTTCATTTTTTTCAGATATTTTTAAAATGTTTGTAAATAATGTAATATTTACATGTGAAAAATGATATTTTGTTAATGGGATTATTGAATACGTTCCTTTCGATTGTATGTAACATCCCAAAAATAAAAAAATGAGAAATAAAGATAACAAGCGGGACGAACTGTAAGAGCGGACAAAGGTGCGCGGGCCGGGGTTGGGCCGAGTTGGTCACGAGGTGGGCTCGGGAAGGGGAGGCCCCTCCCATAAATACCCCACACTTGCACACACTTCTCTCATTTTGCATCTTTAGAGAAAGAAACCGTAGAGAGAGAAAGTTGACGAATCGACCCGAGATTAAAGGAAAACGTTACTACTGAACTCATGAGTAGGACCACCGAATCAAAATCTCTATTCAGATAACAACTCGAGCTAGATTTGAGATTTTTGGTTATGTTGGGTTTTTCGGGTTTTGGGTAAAAAGGTAACGTTTTTACGGATGAAACTTGAAAATAAGCTTAGGTCTAGCATCTAGAAGGGAAACCGAACGTTTTGAGCAAAGAAAGTAGGGATATTGGCTTGATCAGATTCGCATACAAGAACTTCGTTTTTTTAGGGAAGATGACTGCCCGACAGGCGAACTTATCAAGTTCGCTTGGTAAGGTTGGGGCGAACTTATCAAGTTCGCTTGACAAGTTCGCTTAAGTCATCAGGGGGGGGGAACTTGGTTATGTTCGCCTAGACAAGATAAGCGAACTTAGGACAAGTTCGCCTAGACTATGGGCAACGGACAAAGCCTTAAGTTCGCCTAGATCAGACTGCGTAAAAGTGTGTAAGTTAGAGTAGGTCTGATGTATGTGTAATTAACCAATTCAGATAGTGTGTGGCGCTCGATGGACCGTGGTTAGGACAGAACTAAGACTAGCTTATCAGGTGAGTTCTAGAACCTTACTTTTATATGTTTTGAACTATGTTTTGGGCTGGTGTGCATACTTACACGATAATGTTTGATGAAATGATGTTTATGAAAGGAAAGTTGAAATGTATTTATGAAACGTGTTTCCAAATGTGGTTTACGAAATGTTTACAAATGAAATGCTATTTAATAAAACGTGCGAATGCTTTAACTGAAAAGAAGTAAAGGTTTTACGAAAGTCACGAAATAAATGAGTCTACCATGATTTCCTTCGGGGGCAAGGGAATGTATGCATGAATGGGCCTTACCTTTATAGGGGCCTTTGTGGCTGGCCAACGGTTGTACAACTAGGTGAAAAGGGGTGACGACGGTCACCAATGGGAGATTACCGGGATCCCTAATGAGATACCACTCTCCGTGAGGGAATAGTATTTAAGGTGGAACGAGCTATCCTTTGGGACGTCGTACTTGAAATGGCTAATGTGGGTGCGTGTGCTGTATGGAGCACCTTACTCAAGGTCGGTGCGTGTACCCTATGAGTTACCGTGCTATAATGAGGAATTGACGGTTACGAAAAGGCGTAGATTCGGTTTATTGTTGACTTATGGTTAATGTTATGTTTTTGCATGCTTTATGTACGCTTTTATTAAATAAATGAATGTAATGTTTTTGGCAAATGGTTTTGTGAAAGTTTTTTGTAAAGCTAGAACTCACCAGCGTAGCTGACTTTTTAGTATGCACATTCAGGTTAAGGCAGGTTATGCGATGGGGCAGTGATGCTTGGCTAGCGATGAAGAGTTACCCGGCTGCTTATGAAGACTGGCATCGTGTTACGTTTTGGATTTCGTTATGTTATGTTTAGACAATGTTTACGCTTCCGTATGTTGAACAATGTAATGGTTATGTTTTAATGAAGTATTTTCCGCTGCGTTATTTGATATTCAAGTTTAAGAACTGTTTGTGAATGAGTAAATCCAATAAGTGAGGCCTCCCGGGTTTGGGGCCTTACAAGTTGGTATCAGAGCATAGTTTGAGAGATTCAGACACTCCTAGTGTCTGAACTTAAACTGTGAATGGGACCGAAAGCGGATGCCAGTACGGGTAACTCGAGCCACAGCATCAGGTATGAAGGTAGTATATATTTACTTGTATAGTATGCCTTAGAAAGGGTTAGGTAAGGACTTGTGTTCTGATGGAATCATAAAGGTGGTCAAATAGAAATCGAAAGGTAGTGTAATGGTTAATTGCAGATGGCCAATGTATATTAACATCTTACAGTGCTTGTTGAATTCTATTTGTTAACTAGCGTGATGACTTTGGATTTCTTGTCTTATAGAACGAAATGGCAAGGAGAGGAACCGAAAGGCGTGGTGGGGGTCGTACCGTCGGTCGTACCGAAGGCCGAAATGGTGGGCGTGGCAGGACCCCTGCGCGCCAAGAGTATAGTGAAGAAGGAAGTGTTCACACTGAACCGACGGTTAGTGTGCATAGAATTGAGCAGACACAGGTTGAAGAACAACCTTTCACTTTTGAACCAGAAGTGAGAGCAGCTATAGCTCGAGAGTTCACAGAGTTGATGAAGACTTCTCTGCCAGGTCTGTTGGCAGAAGCGTTGAAGAAGATTAATGGGGAAGGTGGGTCTAGCACGGCAACTGGTGCCAGAACAACGAGACTGACAACGCGCCGCCTGCTTACGGATGCGACTATAAGTCATTTAAAGCATGTGACCCGCCGGTCCTGACTGGAAAGAAAGACGCGGTGGCTACGTTTGACTGGGTAATCCGTATGGAGGCTGCCATCCGTCTCAGCGAATGCCGGATGGATCAAGTGGTGAAATTTGCTGCTAACTCCTTGAGAGAAGAAGCGTGCCATTGGTGGGGGGAGTGCGACAAGCTAAGGGAGATACAACTGTTGACTCTATGTTATGGAATGATTTGAAGGCGTTAGTTATTAAGAATTTTTGCCCAAGAAACGAAATTGAGAAGGTGGAGAGAGAATTTCTGAATTTAAAGGATGGTAACATGACTCACCGTCAATACACCACCCGGTACAATGAGTTGGCATGTCTGGTGCCACATGTGATTACTACCGAAGAAAGAAAGATTTTTTGTTATATCCAGGGACTGCCAGACAAGGTCCGCACCTTTGTCAAAGCAAACACTCCTACCACCTTCGATTCAGTGGTGGAACACAGTGGTGTGGTGTATGATGATCTGGCATTAAACGATGCCGCCATTGAGGAACCAAAGAAGAGACCGAGCTTCTCAAACAAGCGAACTGGTGGAAAGATGTTTGGGGCTCGCGATTAGAGGGCTTGGGTGGGTGAGCCGACTGTTTGTAAGAAGTGTGGAAAGGGGCATGCAGGTGAATGTAGACTGGGATCTAACTTGTGTTTTAAGTGTGGCAAGACCGGGCACTACTCCCTTGAGTGCCCACAACACTTCAAGTGCTATAACTGTGGGGATGTCAGTCATCTGAGTAGGGAATGCCCGAAACCGAAAATGGGCGAATCTGGGAAAGGGAAGAGTACCAAGAGGAAAGAAGAGAGGCCCCGAGCAAAGACTCGTGCGTACGCGCTGACACAAAACCAGGCCAGGGTGGACCCCGATGTGGCGCCAGGTACGTTCATCCTTGACAACACTTTTGTTTCTGTGTTATTTGATTCGGGTGCCAGTAAGAGTTTTATATCTGCGACTTTTTGTAAACGAGTGAAGTACACTGACAGTAAGCTAGAAAGGGCTTTTAGCGTAGAAACCGATGAGGGTAGAACTGCGAGAGTGACCGATGTAGTTGACAACTTTATGATAAAAATAGAAGGGAATAGGTTCCCTGTCAGATTGTTTGTTATGGTTTTGGGAGGGTTGGATGTCGTGTTTGGTATGGATTGGCTAACTGCCAATGAAGCGCAAATTATATGCAAACGAAAGATAATCTGACTCAAGGCTCCGGATGGTAGCAAAGTCTAGGTTTTTGGAGATCGTGACGCCCCGATGCCAAACGTCATCTCGATGATTAAGGCAACAGATTACTTGAGGCGCGGATGTGAGGCTTATCTTGTGTACGTGATTGACAAGTGTAAGGGAGTGAAGGAACTAGATGATGTACCCGTGGTACGCGAGTACCCGGAGGTGTTTCCAGAGGATTTGCCTGGGATACCACCCGACAGAGAGATTGAATTCCGAATCGACTTAGTACCAGACGCCCAGCCCGTGGCTAAGGCTCCATATCGACTAGCACCGGTGGAGATGAAAGAACTTGTGGCCCAATTAGATGAACTACTTGAGAAGGGATTTATACAACCGAGCATCTCGTCTTGGGGTGCCCTGGTGTTATTTGTAAAGAAGAAGGATAGTTCGATGAGAATGTGTATTGATTATCGCGAGTTGAACAAACGTACCGTGAAGAACAAGTACCCTCTACCAAGGATTGACGACCTGTTCGATCAATTACAGGGCGCAAGTTGGTTCTCAAAAATCGACCTTCGATCCGGGTACCATCAGGTGAAGGTGAGGGAAGAAGACATACCAAAAACTGCATTTCGCACGCGTTATGGAAATTTTGAGTTCCGCGTAATGTCTTTTGGATTGACGAACGCCCCCGCAGCGTTCATGGATTTGATGAATAGAGTTTGTCGACCAATGCTGGATCGATCGGTAATCGTGTTCATCGATGATATCCTCATCTACTCCAAGAATGAGGGTGATCACGCGTGTCACGTAAAGGAGGTATTGGATGCTCCGAAGAAGGAAAAGTTGTTTGCTAAGTTCTCCAAATGTGCGTTCTGGCTTAGGGAAGTCCAATTCCTAGGTCACGTCATTAACTCGAACGACATTATGGTTGATCTAGCAAATATAATGATGGTAAGGGAATGGAATATTCCTAAGACGCCAACTGAAATCCGCAGTTTCTTTGGATTGGTAGGCTACTATCGGAGATTCATCCAGGATTTCTGGAAAATAGCTTCGCCGTTGACAATGTTGACTCGGAAGGAGGTAAGGTACGAATGGGGTTCGACCCAAGATGAGGCGTTTAAGGAACTGAAGGAGAAGCTAACCCAAGCTCCAGTCTTGGCCCTTCCCGAGGGCAATGAAGACTTAGTGGTATACTCCGACGCTTCGGGTCAGGGATTGGGATGCGCATTGATGCAACGTGGGAGAGTGATCAAGTATGCGTCACGTCAGTTGAAGATTTACCTAATTATCCGACTCACGATTTGGAACTTGCTGCTGTCGTATTAGCATTGAAAATCTGGAGGCACTACCTTTACGGGGTGAAGTTTACTATTTACTCCGACCACAAAAGTTTGAAGTACTTCTTCGAACAAAGGGAACTTAATATGAGGCAGAGGCGATGGTTGGAATTATTGAAAGATTATGACTGTGAAATCATATTCCATCCCGGAAAGGCAAACGTGGTGGCTGACGCTCTAAGCCGAAAGGATGTGCCTGCTCCTATTAGAGTGAAAGCTTGCAAGTTGGTGGTAACATCAGATGTGATGAGGGAAATTCAAAGAGCTCAAGATAAAGCACTTAAGGAAGGAAACATAAAGAAGGAAAGAATGGTTGGACAACAGGACAAGTTAGAATATAACACCCTTGGTGTTAGGACACGTTTTGGACGTGTATGGATACCTATGGGTGGCGAGCTTAGAACCAAAATCTTAGATGAGGCTCATAAGTCTCGATACTCTATCCATCCCGGTACCAACAAAATGTACCAAGACCTGAAGAAGGACTACTGGTGGCCTGGAATGAAATATGATGTGACGAAGTATGTAGGCAAGTGCTTGACTTGCTCACAAGTAAAAGCCGAACACTAGAAACCATATGGAAAGACTCAACCACTTGAGATACCGGAATGGAAGTGGGAACACATTACCATGAACTTCATAACCAAGCTACCTCGCACAGGTAAAGGTCATGATACCATTTGAGTGATTGTGGACCGGTTGACGAAGAGTGCTCACTTCCTACCTATCCGCGAGACGTTCTCGTCGGAAAGGTTAGCGGAGGTATTTATTAATGAGGTAGTAGCACGGCATGGGGTGCCCTTAACGATTGTATCTGACCGGGACACACGATTCACATCGAGGTTCTGGAAAAGATTTCACGAGGCGATGAGCACAAGACTTAATATCAGCACGACATACCACCCGCAAATGGATGGTCAGTCTGAAAGGACCATTCAGACGCTTGAGGATATGCTCCGTGCTTGCATTATCGACTTTGGTGGCAGTTGGGACAGTCATCTGCCATTAGCCGAATTCTCCTACAACAATAGTCATCACGCGACGATAGGCATGCCACCCTATGAAATGTTGTATGGGAGAAGATGCAGGACCCCGATTTGCTGGGGTGAGATTGGACAAAAAGAATTAGGAAGTCTTGAAGTCATACGAGAAACATCGGAAAGGTTTGATCAAATCAAAGCAAGAATGAAGGCCGCTCAAAATCGTCAGAAATCCTACGCGGATAAATGACGAAGGCCATTAATGTTGGGGATCACGTAATGTTGAAGGTATCGCCCTGGAAGGGGATCATACGATTCAGGAATAGAGGAAAGTTAAGTCCGAGGTTTGTCGGACCATTCAGAATAGCGGCACGGATTGGTGAAGTCGTGTATCGGTTGGAGTTGCCCAATGAGTTAAGTGGGATCCATCAAACCTTCCATGTGTCACACTTACGAAAGTGTTTAGCGGATGAATCAGCTCACGTACCACTTACTGACATCGAGGTCGACAACCGCCTTAACTACATTGAAGAACCCGTGGCTATCTTAGACCGAAAGGAGAAACGTTTATGTAACAAAGTAATCAAATTGGTTAAAGTCCAATGGAAGCACCAGAAGGGATCGGAGGCTACTTGGGAATCGGAGACAGAAATGAGGGAGTCGTACCCTTATCTATTTGACCTATGATAGGTTTTGGGGACGAAACCTATTGTAAGGGGGTAGACTTGTAACATCCCAAAAATAAAAAAAATGAGAAATAAAGATAACGGGTGTAAGCGGGACAAACGGTACGAGCGTAAAAAGGTGCGCGGACCGGGGTTGGGCCGAGTTGGTCACGAGGTGGGCTCGGGAAGGGGAGGCCCCTCCCATAAATACCCCACACTTGCACACACTTCTCTTATTTTGCATCTTTAGAGAGAGAAACCATAGAGAGAGAAAGTTGACAGATCGACCCGAGATTGAAGGAAAACGTTACTACTGAACTCGTGAGCAGGACCTCCGAATCAGAATCTCGATTCAGGTAACAACTCGAGCTAGATTTGAGATTTTTGGTTATATTGGGTTTTTCGGGTTTTGGGTAAAAAGGTACCGTTTTTACAGATGAAACTTGAAAATAAGCTTAGGTCTAGCATCTAGAAGGGAAACCGAACGTTTTGAGCAAAAAAGTAGGGATATTGGCATGATTAGATACGCATGAAAGAACTTCGTTTTTTTAGGGAAGATGACTGCCTGACAGGCGAACTTAGGCAAGGTTGGGGCGAACTTATAAAGTTCGTTTGACAAGTTCGCTTAAGTCATCAGGGGGGGTGGGGGCGAACTTGGTTATGTTCGCCTAGACAAGATAAGCGAACTTAGGACAAGTTCGCCTAGACTATGGGCAGTGAACTTAGCCTTAAGTTCGCCTAGATCAGACCGCGTAAAAGTGTGTAAGTTAGATTAGGTCCGATGTATGTGTAATTAACCAATTCAGATCGTGTGTGGCGCTCGTTGGACCGTGGTTAGGACAGAACCGAGACTAGCTTATCAGGTGAGTTCTAGAGCCCTACTTTTATATGTTTTGAACTATGTTTTGGGCTGGTGTGCATACTTACACGATAATGTTTTATGAAATTATGTTTATGAAAGGAAAGTTGAAATGTATTTATGAAACGTGTTGCCAAATGTGGTTTACGAAATATTTACAAATGAAATGCTATTTAATAAAACGTGCGAATGCTTTAACTGAAAAGAAGTAAAGGTTTTATGGAAGTCACGAAATAAATGAATCTGCCATGAGTTCCTTCGAGTGCAAGGGAATGTATGCATGAATGGGCCTTACCTTTATAGGGGCCTTTGTGGCTGGCCAACGGTTGTACAACTGGGTGGGGTGATGACGGTCACCATTGGGGGATTACCGGGATCCCTAATAAGATACCATTCTCCATGAGGGAATAGTATTTAAGGTGGTAGGAGCTATCCTTTGGGACGCCATACTTGAAATGGTTAATGTGGGTGCGTGTGCTCTATGGAGCACCTTACTCAAGGTAGGTGCGTGTACCCTATGAGGTACTGTGCTGTAATGAGGAATTGACGGTTACGAAAAGGCACATATTCGGTTTATTGTTTACTTATGGTTAATGTTATGTTATTACATGCTTTATGTACGCTTTTATTAAATAAATGAATGTAATGTTTTTGGCAAATGGTTTTGTGAAAGTTTTATGTAAAGCTAGAACTCACCAGCGTAGCTGACTTTTTAGTATGGACATTCAGGTTAAGGCAGGTTATGAGGTGGGGCGGTGATGCCTGGCTAGCGATAAAGAGTTACCCGGCTGCTTATGAAGACTAGCATCATGTTACGTTTTGGATTTCGTTATGTTATGTTTAGACAATGTTTACGCTTTCGTACGTTGAACAATGTAATAGTTATGTTTTAATGAAGTATTTTCCGCTGCGTTATTTGATATTCAAGTTTATGAACTGTTTGTGAATGAGTAAATCCAATAAGTGAGGCATCCCGGGTTTGGGGCCTTACATTGTAAGAGTCGTGCTATACGTTTACATACAAATATTACTTATTTTGATTCAATATCATTGCTTTTCGGAACGATATGAGCTAAATATTTTTAGTAATTATTGTATAAAAATGTCTACGTTTACGGATCCAATCAGTACATTGGATAATCATGATATTTCATTTATTTTTAGAAACTGCTGAAAAATGTATGAAGCTTGGAATGGATGGCTGGATGACTGCTACTGATCAAGACTGACATCCCCATGACTTTAGCTTTTTGAATGTTGAACAATGTTTTTTTAAAAGTTATAATTGATTCAGAAACTGTAATAGACTTCCGCTGTTTGACTTTATTGTTTATTCAAAATTTAAGAACTATGTTTATGCTTATGTGTGCCAATTATAAGAGGTACCTAGGTTGGGTCCTTTCATTGCGTATAGTGTTGGAAAAATAGAGAGTGGTGAATCTTGGACATGGTTTTTATCAAAACTTAAAGAATGTATTATTATTAATCTAGACTCGGCGATCATATCAGATAGAGTAACTTCGATTCACATGGCTATTAGGATAGTGTTTCCGCATACATATCATGAACTTTGTTGCCGGAATTAGATGATGAAGTTATGCTTAAAATATTCAAAGGCAAAGAAACATGGTACATTTGGTGGAAAATATCTAAAGCTTATAGAGAATTTGATTTTGAGGACTATTTCAATGCGTTGTGTGAAGTTTTTCCTAATGTTTGTATTGCCATTGTCAATGTTGGTTTGTAGAAATGGGCAAGAGCTTACTTCCCCTAGCCAAACGATAAAATATTATGACATTTTAACATCCTAAATTTTGTGTCTAATTTTTCAAATTCTATCTTTCAAGGATTTGAATAAAGCTCATCTTGGAAATGGAGGGGGTATTTCAAAAAATGGATTTAACCCTAAGGGGGGGGGGGGGGGGGAGACCCTTAGCCACCATTAACCTCACCATCTTCACCATTTTGTGCATATATGTTTCGACTAGAAAAACAGGAGAGGAGGGAGAGAGGGTGGCGAATATTGGACATGGTTTTTTTTTTATCAAAACTTAATGAATGTATTAGTGTTTATCTAGACTCGGCGATCATATCGGATAGAGCAACTTCGATTCACATGGCTATTAGGATAGTGTTTCCACATACATACTTGTCAATGTTGGTTTGTAGAAATGGGCAATAGCATACTTCCTTAGTCAAACCATAAAATATTATGACATTTTAACATCCTAAGTTTTGTGTCCAATTTTGCAAATTCTATATTTCAAGGATTTGAATAAAGCTCATCTTGGAAATGGAGGGGGTATTTCGAAAAATGAATTTAACCTTAAGGGGGGGGGGGGGGTTTGACCCCTAGCCGCCATTAACCTCACCATCTTCATCATTGTGTGTCTATATGATTCAACCAGAGAAAGAGGAGAGGAGGGAGAGAGAGAGCTTGTTTTCGAAGGTATTCACAAGTTCACCGACACCAAAGCGAGTAAAGGTATGTGACCTGCTGTTTCTTGTTGGAACAAGGGAGGGTTTCACCTAGCTCTGTAGGTCCCAGCGGGTCTACGGATAGATCTCCGACGTATAACACTTTACGCGAACTCTTAGTGCAGAATCCTAACGAATACGTGCGTAACGAACTGATAAGAACACTAGATAGAATACAAAGACACACAAGATTCCTAAAATACTCTCTGTATTGCTCTGATAAATGTGCATACAACTTGTAAACAACTAAAGTACAAATGAATACAAACTAAGCAATATTTATAGGAAACACACTGCACAAGCGAACTTAACAAGTTCGCCACATATGGCTTAGGCGAACTTGTTAAGTTCGCCATTTACAAAACTTAACAAACAACTAAGAAAAAATTACAAACTTAAAGTACAAAATACCTATTCTTTTATAAAGGTGGTTGTCACACATCATGTTCCAGCAAACTCCCCTTGACAATAGCTTGGTCTTTGTCTTCAAGTCTTGCTCTTCCAACTCTCTATTAACGAGCTTCCAGCACACATTCCATGATTAATACACAGATATAAAACTCTCTTATACTTGATCGCATGTTCTCTCCACTCACTGATATACATGATCTCTTTATGCTTTAGCATCAACTGGTCCTTCTTAGAAAAAATGATAAGATTCATAGCATCAAAGAATCTTGCTAGAACCTTTCCATTTAAGTATTCAACCACAGCTTCACCAGTAATCATGTCCACATACCGCCATTTAATATTTCCCAAACAATCTTATGGAATCATCTTCAACAGTATCTTCGGAACAACTCTCACATGTTTGAATTTGTATCTATAGATCTTTTTTTTATACTGGATGTACTTCTTTAAGTCTTTTACCCTGTTGATTGGGGGGGACTAACAGGCGAGAACTGAGCCTCTCGTTTTTGGCCGGGCTTGTATCCGAAAGCCGGGGAGTCGCCCGTATATATGTATGTTGTAGACTTAGATTCCATGTGAGGTTACTGGGTGATGGATTGGAAAAGGATGGTTATAAGACCCAGACAGGGAATTCATCCTTGTATCGAGGATACACGTAAATAAGATTTCGTTTATGAACTCACCAGCGTTATGCTCATCCAAATTGTTTTCAAAATGTTTTTGAGCACAGGTGAACCCAAGCTTGTAGTTGGCATTCGAGGAGATAGGGATGGCTGAGGGCAGGTTCTTGGATAACCATAAGGCCTGAATGGATGGCATGATTCTTCGTGAGCAGTATGTAGTTATCTGACGAATGAAATGTTCTGTCTAGGAAAAAGTAATGTATAAATCTCTTCTAGACCCGTCGCTCTTACCTGGGAACATATCTGTTGGAGGTACTACTCTGGTTAGATAACCGTCCTATGTTACGGGTGTGAGAAGTTGGTATCAAAGCCGCAGTTTAAGGGAGTTAGATACTAATTGGAAAGATTAGTACAAGGGACCAATGTGTAAATATAATGTTATTAATATAACATTATAATCAAAACCCTCTCCCTCTTGCGATTCCGAAAATGACCAAACACCACCACCGCTCGCTGCCGTACGCCGCCGCTGCGCTGGCCACTCTGTCGCTGACCACCACCGTGATCGGCTCCCCTCTGCGCAACCGTGTGACGTTTTGCTCCAGGTTTTCGTGTATGAGTCAACTAGCGTGATGTTCGTTGTACTGAGGTGTTATAGATCTAGTTATCGTCAAAGGTATACTTTTGAACACCCTATGGTTGGTTATTAAACATTGTTTATACTCATGTAATCGGATCACTGAAAGGAATTCAGATTTGATCTGGTAAATGTACTATTTAATCGCTTCTTCAAAATATATATCTGATTTATTTATTTAAAAGGTTTAAATAATTATTGTTTTAAAAGTTAAATTAGGTAACCTGATTCCCAACACAGATTAGGATAACTGAATCATATGCGAATTGCAAGATGACTCCGGGGAATGGAAATTCAGTGATTGAATTAATGCCAATGAGTATGAGCAAGTACGATGTTATCGTTGGAACGGATTTGTAATATCCCACATCGGTTGAGGGGGAGAACGAAGCCTTCCTTATAAGGGAGTGGATACCTTCTCTATCAAGACACGTTTTGCCTAGGCGAGCAACTCGTCGGGTGAAAACAAAACCGTGAGTTCCTGGATGGACAACCCATCAGGGGCAAAGCGGACAATATCTTGGTACGGTTTGCTTGGGCTGTTACAGATGGTATCAGAGCCACTCCCGTTCTATTCTGTTTACGATAGTGGGGCAAACCTCATCGAGGAAAATGAGTCCCAATGGGGAGTGTTTGTAATGTTGGGAATCATGGTATCAGTTTTAACTTTTAAAACATTAATTATTTAAACCATTTAAATAAACAAATCAGATATATTTTAGCGGAAGCAATTTAATAGTACCATTACCAGATCAGATTTGGATTCCATTCAGTTATCCGATTACAGGCGTATAAATAATATTAAATAACCAACCATAGGGTGTTTAGATTTTATACCTTTGACGACAACCAGATCTGTAATACCTCAGTTCAACGAACGTCAAGCTAGTTGACATGTACATGAAAAACTACAGCGAAACGTCACACGTTGCGTAGAGAGGAGGCCGACCACGACGGTGGTCAGCGACGGTGGAGGCCGGTAGCGACGGGGCACGACAGAGGTGTTGGTGGCTCGGCGTCGAGCTCGCAAGAGGGAGGGGCGCCGATGTGGGTGGTAATGGGATTAGGGTTTTAGGTTTTAATTATAATGGTATATTTATGACCATTATATTTATACACTGGTCCTTATGGTATTAACACTTAATACCCTAGTAATAATTAACCTTTAATTATTATAACCCTTGTATTTACTTATCATAATATAATTAGTAAAAATCTAATTTTTAAATGTTTAACTGATTAAACATTTATTCCCCTCAAATAATTAATTATCACAATCTCCGACAAATATTTCTCTAAATATTTACTCACCATTTATTGTTTCCGTCTTTCGTGAATAATATTTAACAATTAAATATTATATATTTTGTTCGTTGCCTAAGGTGTAACTCTTTGGATCGTAGCTTAATAGTAACGTTGACTTAATTGACGATCGGATATCATATATCCAACATGTAACACCTTAGAAAAATCTCATATCGTTCTGTTCTATCCACGGAATAGATGCTGCATTCATAAGGAATGCCCTGCCTCAAATACAACAACGCGTTTTGGGGCTTAATGTAGTGGATGAGAGGAGAACTCCACAGTTAAGCGAGGTGGGAGTAATCGAGGGATGGGTGACCCCTGGGAAGTTTTCACCCAGGTAACCAAAAACAAATATGTGAGCTCTTAGGGGACAAAAAGGACAATATTGTTGATACAATATGCCGGATGTTACAAATGGAATTAGAGCTAGGGGCCGGACTGGTGTGCCAGCGAGGACGCTGGGCTCCGTAAGGGGGGTTGTGAATCCCTCTGATATGAGAATAAGAATTAAAACCGCCAGATAAATGAGATGTAACATCAAACTCAATGATTCCATTACAGAAACTTGTAATTACAAAGTGCTAGAACAAGAGAGAATACTGGATTACAACTATATCAGATCTGAGTACAAAACATACAAAGTGTAATCTATATTTACAAGTTCAAAACAACAAACTATATATAGAATAAAGATTTTGACCGAAATCTTCTGGCCGAAAACGTTTTCGACCGAAATACATTTCGACCGAAAACTCTAGACTTGTACATATAAGCCTAAAGTTTGATTTCTATGGACTGCTAGGTTTCAACAATCTCCCCCTAGTCCATAGAACATCAAGTCTTCAGTTGTTGTCTGCAGCAGGCTTGGCTTCAACCTTGACCCTATTTTAGTCCAGATCAGCAAGTCTTTTCTTTATCATCTTCGCTTCATATCTTATTGAAAGGCATCGAGCAATAACTCTCATATACAGCTTAGCTTCAGTCTTGATCTTCAAGCTCATGTCACACTAGATTGGGTTGTGGTACAAAATCTTTAGATCTTCATCAGAAAAGCTAAAGAGATCCATCAGATCGAAGACTCTGACCTCTGGCAAGTCATATTGTGTGATCACAGCTTCATGTGTTGAACTGTCTTACTCCCATCTTTTAAATGCCTTGATAAAGATTTCTTTTCTTGCTGGGGTGTATACAGTAGTCATTGTTTCTGCAAGCTTGACTATGTATCTGAACTGCCTCTTACCATCTTTGTTTTTCTTCTTCAATTTAACAGATTTTGGCACTTGAGGCTTGAAGCTATCAAACTTATCCAATGCACATTGATGCCTTAAGTCTTCTCAAAGTTCTCAGCATATGTATTCCTCGACGGATTAAGCAAGTCCAGATGACTTAACTCTCTGACGTCCCATGTTGGTAATATTTTCAGTTTACTGCTGCTATCAAAATACTGAATGTCACCTTCACCCCTCTTTATCACATACTTTCTTTTCTCTGCATCATACTTCCACCCTAGAATCTCACCAGTTAATGCTTTCTTTGGATTTCTTAGCTTCTATGTAATCTTTTCAACAATTGACGGTTGTTCTCGAACTTTCCACCATAAACTCTTGTCTATACCGGTAGTCTTTAGAACTTCAGCAGTTTGTTCTACTTCTTCAGGAACTTTGAATGATTCATGATCGCTGACTAGTCTGTCCATCTTTCCTATCACCGACCCATCATTCTCTACATACGTTTGTTTCTGCTCATAATCAATCTTTGTATACTCTTTGGTAGATTCACCGGCATCATCAGACTCTTGATCATTCAAACCACTTCGACCAATACCACCAGCTCCATCACTGCTATTATCATCATCTGATGGCTTATCATCCTTTCGCTCACCAGTAATAACAACCTCATCCTCATCATCAAATAAAGTATTTGATTCATACATTGTTGCTTCAGTTATCGGAGAAGGAATAGGTTCTGCTGTAGTAGGGCTTTCTTGACGTTCAACATTCTTTGTAGGGGTGACATTCTGTGTAGTATTCAGAAGACCGATATGGTTAATCAAATCTTGTACCATTCTCTGAAGTTGGTCAATTTGCTGTTGCTACTGATTAATAACACCTTGTTGTCGACTGCTTTCTGTTCTTAGTTCTCTGATTTCTCTAGAGTTAGCAGCTTCTCTACTTTGAAGATTGGCAATCTGAGTCTTCAACTGACTCACAACATTGGTGGTTTCTCTTGTTGCATAGTTAAGGAACTCTTCATCAACTAGAATGTAGTCCTTTTTCGGTTTAGACCTTTGCTTCTCAGGAATCACCTTCTCTTTGCCTTTGCCTTTATCTAATTTCTATCTTCTATCCATAGTCTTAAGTCTCCTGTTCTAACGATTAGTAAACACGATACCCTTAGACGGAGGAGGTCTAGAAGGCATGGTTTTTAACTGTTCAGGTTCTTTCTTTTTCTTTGTTGGTGGAGTTGCTATTTCTGGTACTTTAGGAGTTTCAACTACCTCTGTATTAACACTCACTTCCTCTTCATCTTCTGTAATAAACTCTTCAGTATGACTCATTGCAGGCTCATTCACTTCAACATTTGTATCAAGAACCACATTCTCTTCATTACCAGCATCTATTGGTTGTTCAACTTCTTGATTTTGATTTACTTGCTCGGCACTACCAACACCATCATCATTATCATCACCACCATCACCATCACTGTCATCACCATCAACACCTTCAACATCACTATCCATATAATCGTCTATGTTGAACTCAGGATCAGGATTTTCAACCAACATATTTGGGAATAACGGTGTCCAGTACCGCTGAACTTGCTTCTCTTCCTGATATTATTCATACTACTAAAGATAACATCCTGCATCTGTTCCAAAGGAAGTCCAATAACATCATTCGGTAGATCAGGAAGCAAGGTATTGTTAATCATCTACACGAATCTGGGATACATAAGGAACTTGAATTTTTGTCTTGATCCCACAAAATTGCTAATCATGGCTTCAAATGTCATCCTTGAAAAGTTAAACCTCCTGTGAGTTGCCAAACATACCAAAGCACGAGTAAACACTTCACCTATTTGATCAAAAGCTGAAGTTCTTGGACTCATGCAGTGAATCAGAACGTGCACAAGATATCTCCATTGTTTCCTAAGTAAAGTCTTTGTTAGTTTCCTTCTCTGGAGATCCCCTTCATAACCCATCGATAAAATGATTCCAGAAACTCTTGTGTACCTTATCTTGTATGGAAAATCAGGAGAATCTTTGAAATTTAACACCTATCTAATAACTTGTTCAGTGACTATTAACCTCTTTCCTCCGACTGTACTTTCAATCCATATCTCCTTGTTGACATGACGATACATGATGTAATCCCAGAACTCACGAACTTGATTTTCAAAGACTTGAACTTGTGTTGAGATTGCCATATAAATCCTTGATCCGTTAAGAAACCTAACAATCTCCTCATACCCCTGGGATTTCCGAGTTGGTGATGTTAGACATGCAAAAATATTGTGCCGAGGCTAGAACTTAAGCTGGGTCATCTCTGAAATAACATTAAATCAATATTAGAAAAACTTTGAAAATTTTTGAAATTTTACAATTCTGGAGATTTCGATCGAAAACTCTCAGCCGAAAACACTTTTAGATCAAAAAACTCTGAACAGCCAAAAATCATAACTAAGAACTATTCGATCGAAAACTCAGAACAACAACAAATTACAACTTAGAACTTTTTGATCGAAAACTCACTGATAAAAAACTCTCAACATTTCGATCGAAAACTCTGAAAATCTCAAAAACTTCCAATTTTAAACATTTCGACCGAAAACCTTAAACACACCATTTTTCGATCAAAAACTTGGATTTTACAAATTTTCAAACATAAAACTTTTCGATCGAAAAATTGGAACAAAACACTTTTCGATCGAAAACTCATTTCGGATAGATCAGTGTCTCTTCATTTCCATCCGAAAGAGATTTCGGTCCATTCAAGGGACTTTTCGGTCGATTCAACTGAGATTTCGGACAATGCATAATTCAATTTAATCTAAGGCTTTGGATCTATCCTACGCATCTCTACGAGTCACGAAAACATACTTTTGTGATCGAAAACACTAGAGAAAATCGGTGACGTCACAATCAACGAGATTTCGCTCGAAAACTTTAAACTTGTGAAATCGCTCGACAGAACAAACAGTAATCGAAAAAGGTGGTGAAATGTTTTCGATCGAAATATCCAATATATATATAGCTTTCAAGATTTCGACCGAAAAAGACTTCAGACATGACTTTTCGATCGAAAACAATTTCGAACAAAAGTTTTCGGACAAAATATTTCGGGCAACAGATTTTGTCCAAATACTTTATACTTGTGAAATTTCAAACTTTTATTTTTCTTGTCCAATTTCGATATCATTAAGACTTGTTCTAAAATTTTTAAATATTTTTCAGATATACAAAAACAACAATTACTCAGCACATATAAGTTATTTAAGCAAAAACTTTCACAAACTCCAAACCTGTTATTCGTAGCAAATTCAATCTATCAACATGAATGATCGAGAAACGAGTAGAGCAATCAAGAATCGTTGATCAAATGTAAACACATATTTACATACACATTTATTTATTTACCATGTACTTTTTTCTTTTAAATCTTTTTAGTGAACTGAAATGACATAGGATCATAAATGCACATTGTCTTAATCACACTGCATATCAAATCAGGATCTATACAGTTCGACATTGATTCCCAGTATATTTTTCAGCATAAACTCATACATCATGTTTTCAGCAAATACTGTATGACATTTAAGGTAATACTAATCAATACAGTTTGTACCCCACAATCGAGATGGAATGAAATAAGACTTAACACAACATTTCACTAGATCATGGTCCAATCACCAGCATGAAGGTAGCGTTCTTAGCACAGAAAAATAATCCAAGTGGATTTGATATGAATATTTTTTATTCTGAATCTTTTGATTCTTTTGATAGAAATCAAACTTTAGGCTTAAATGTACAAGTCTAGAGTTTTTGGTTGAAAATGTTTTTTTAATATCCCACATCGGTTGAGGGGGAGAACGAAGCCTTCCTTATAAGGGGGTGGATACCTTCTCTATCAAGACGCGTTTTGCCTGGACGAGCAACTCGCCGGGTGAAAACAAAACCGTGAGTTGCTGGATGAACAACCCATCGGGGGCAAAGTGGATAATATCTTGGTACAGTTTTCTTGGGCTGTTACAGGATTGGTTGAACCAATTCCATGCTCAGATCGATCGTGATCAACAGACTGTTAGGATTTATAGGTTTAACGGAGAGTCTATGTTACTACAATACGATAGTGATAAGAATAAGATTGAAATGATTTCTGTAGCTAAGGCTAGAAATGTATGAATACATGATGTAGTGTATTCATAGTTTACGCTTTAGACTCCAAACCTGGACGGCAAATTGCGGATATTCCTATAGTGTGTGATCACCCGAATGTATTTCCAAAAGAATTACCCGATCTACCACCAGATAGACAAATCGAATTCCGAATCGACCTCATTCCTGGAGCCAAACCCGTGGCTAAGGCACCATACCGACTTTATACGTCCAAGTACTTCGCCTTGGGGAGCACATATGTTTTTTGTAAAGAAGAAAGACGGAAGCGTGTGGATGTTTACAGACTATCGAGAATTAAACAAACTCACTATGAAAAACAAATATCCATTGCCAAGAACAGATGATTTGTTCAATCAGTTGTAAGGAGGTAAGTACTTCTCAAAGATTGATCTTAGATCCAGATATCACCAGTTGAAGGTATAGGAAGAAGATGTACCTAAGACTGCTTTTAGAACTCGTTACAAACACTACGAATTTTTGGTTATGTCAATTGGTCTAACGAATGCTCCCACAACATTTATGGACCTAATGAACCGAGTTTGTAAACCATTTCTCGATAAATTCGTAATAGTTTTCATAGATGATATCCTTATCTATTCTCGAACTCAGAAACATCATGACAAACATCTTCAAATAATCCTAGAAACCCTTAGAAAAGAAAAGTTGTACGCTAAGTTTTCCAAATTTGAGTTTTGAAAACAAGAGGTACAATTCTTAGGGCATGTTATAAATCATCAGGGAATCCAAGTAGATCCAGCCAAGATCGAAGCCATCATGAAATGGGAGACTCCTAAGACAGCAACTGAAGTTCGAAGCTTTCTTGGTTTAGCTGGATATTATCGAAGGTTCATATAAGACTTTTCCAAGATCGCTACTCCATTAACTACTCTATTCAGAAGGTCGTAAATTTCAACGGAGTCAGAAGCAAGAAGAGGCATTCAAAACTTTTAAACATAAACTTAGTTCAGCACCAATCTTAGCATTACTCGAAGGGAATGATGACTTTGTCATCTATTGTGATGCTTCCCAAATCGGTGTAGGTTGTATGTTGATGCAGTGAGAATACGTAATAGCCTATGCATCAAGACAACTTAAAATTCATGAGAAGAACTATACCACACACGATCTCGAACTTGATGCCATAGTGTTTGCTCTAAAGATCTGGAGACACTGTGTAATATATACACACCATAAAAGTCTCCGGCATATATTCAATCAAAAGGAATTGAATATGAGACAAAGAAGATGGATGGAACTTATTAATTATTATGATTGTGAGATCAAATATCATCCCGGGAAAGCCAATGTTGTAGTAGATGCATTAAGCTGGAAGCAAAGAATCAACCCTATCAAGATAAGAGCTTTAAGATTAGAAATCAAGATAGACTGAATGGATCAAATCAAATAAATTCAAACTCAAGCACTCCATGAAGACAACATCAAGAAGGAAGGCATGGTTGGTAAAGAGAAATTACTAACCAAAGGCAATGATTGAATCCTACGATTTGAAAACAGAATTTGGATTCCTAAACTTAGGGAAATCCAAACAAAAGTAATGGATGAAGCTCACAAATCCAAATACGCAATACATCTCGGAGCTGATAATATGTATAAGGGATTAAAGACTCATTACTGGTGGCTGAATATGAAGAGATCTATAGCTCTGTATATAGAAAAGTGTTTGACTTATCTTCAAGTCAAGATTGAACATCAGAAACCCGCATGTCAACTACAATAGTTAGAGACACCTGTGTGGAAATGGGATAAAACTACTATGGACTTTGTCACAAAAATGCCAAGGACCGAGAAAGGGTATGATGCTATTTGGGTTATGATTGATAGACTAACCAAATCAGCACACTTAATTCCTATCAGTGAGAACTATTCAATGGATAAACTTGCCTGACTCTACGTCAATGAAATTGTGAGCGGCCATGGTATACCGCTATCTATTTTCTCTGATAGAGATAGTCGGTTCACTTCTAGATTCTGGATTAGTTTCAAGAAAAAGTTGGGAACTCGAATCAACATGAGTACAATATATCACCCACAAATTTACGAACAAAGTGAAAGAACAATCCAATACTTAGAAGATATGTTGAGAGCTTGCGCAATAGAATTTGGGGGTAGCTGGGATAACCGTTTGCCATTAATAGAATTTTCTTACAACAACAACTACCATTCAAGTATAAAAACTGCACCGTTTGAGGCATTATATGGTAGGAAATGCAGAACTCCAATTTGTTGGACTGAAGTTGGAGATAGCCAACTACCTGGACAAGAAATTTTACAAGAAACAACTAATAAGATAGTCCAGATCAAACAAATGTTAAAAGTTGCACAAGTTTGACAAAATAGTTATGCAGATAGACGCCGACGACCGTTAGAATTCCAAGTTGGTGACTGCGTTATGTTGAAAGTGTTACCTTGTAAAGGTGTTGTGCGTTTCAGGAAACGAGGAAAATTAGGGCCAATGTATATTGGACCTTACAAAATCATAGAAAGAGTTGTAGCACTGGCATATAAACTTAAATTGCTAGAAACATTGCAAGGTATTCATAACACGTTTCACGTGTCATTTCTACGCAAATACTTAGAAGACCTCGACCAGGCAATCTCACTAGATGATGTACACATCGATGATAAACTCCAATTCACTGAACAACCAGTTAAGATTATAGGAACCTAAGATCGAAAGTTGAGAAAGAAAACGGTACCAATGCTACTGGTACAATGGCAAGGTCGGAAAGGTGCCGACGAAACTTGTGAATTAATAGAACAGATGAAAGCTAAGTATCCCCATCTATTTGACTGACCCTGAATTTCAAAGATGAAATTCTTTTAAGGAGGGGAGATTTGTAACACCTAGATAATTCCCAAGTAAATATAGGGGCTAAAAGTATCAAAAGTTAAAGTTTAGGGGTTGAATTATATGTTCTCCAAAGTTAAAAGACTAAATATGAAAATTCTGAAATTTAAAGGGGTAGCGGGCCGCTACCCTAAGCCATAGCGGTCCGCTACATGTGGAGTAAGGAATGAACCAGGAGTTAACACATGTCAAGGAGCTTTCGGACGCGTGGAGCAGTGGCTGTTAGGACATAAATGTATGACAAAAACTTGTAATAGTTTAGATCTTATTGTCTTTATGTTTTGTGTTAATGTTTGTCTAAGTTTTTGTATAAGTTCTGCTAGAGGCGATTGGATCGGATACATGCTACAGATGGAAGTTCACAAGAATGTGACGTGTTGACGTTTGACAAAATTATTCAAGGCAAAGGTTTCTTATCCTGGAACACTGATCCTCAGAGACAGTTGGTCCTTCAGACTCAAGCTAAACAGATTGATGACATGAAGTTATTGGTATCCAAACCTGTTGAGTGTCTTGATGCTCAAGGGGAGTTAAGATCCATGATACGTGCCATACTGAGTCAATTCAAAGAAAGGATGGTGATGACAATGATCCTAGTGGCAATATTGAGGGTGATCGTCAATACGCTGACGTGAATCCAATATCAAGAGTTCAGGGGGAGTCATCTACATCAGGTAATATTGAAGGAACCAAGAAGGATTCTGAAGTGAATGAAGAGATTCTGTTACTTGAATTCTTTCAAATTGATTCTGATGCTGAAGAAGAAGAAGCTGAGAAGTTAGAGTGTCTAGATGATATTGATGAATTGTATAATGATGTTAAAGATGTTATGACTGATAATGAGGTTGAAGAAGGAGAAATTGTGGAGATTGAAATAGAAAAGAGTAAAGTTGAAGTTACTTATGAAGGATGTGACGGTCTGAATGTTCCTTATAACTTCATCCAAGATGATGTTATTCCTGAGTTCTCAAATGAAGGAGTAACAGATTCTATGGACTCTGTTGAAGACGTTGTAGGTCCCTCGGGTGTGGCGGATCGTCACATGCAAGTGGGTCTACTAGTCGAACCAGGTGTGGAATGACCGTGACTAGGTGGAGAGTCAAACTAAACAAAGTAAACCAACAAGAGAATCACTTTAAATGTTCTTTGTATTATAAACACTTGAAGGTTACAGAGAAAAGCACTGAATTTACAATCTGCGTATTTGCGTTTATGCCTGCGTACTTAACTTCTGTCAACCTATCCTACTTATACCTGACCTGATGCCTGCGCACTTAGCAAGTGCGCAGGGCAAAATGCTCTTGCGTACTTAACAAGTACGCAGGAGCTTTCTCCTGCGTACATGTAAGTGCGCAAAACACTTAGTAAGAAATGCAACATTCAATATGTAAAAGTAAATACAACTCGATAAACTAATACATAAAGACTCTTACATACAAAATAATTACAGACATGAAAATACAAACTAAGACTCTATCCAGAGTGTTGTCACAGGAAAGTGCTTCAACAAACTCCCCCTTGACAACAGCTCGGGATCTTCATCGTCTTCAGTCTTCAATCTTCAGTCTTCACAGCTGTCCATCCTTAGCTTCCATCTTCTTCTTGTAATCAAGGCAGAACTTAATCACCTTGTCATATTTAGAAGCAAGGAGCTTTGTCCATTCGTCCGTGTGGACACAGTAGCGTTCTGCTAGTACCTCCAGATCTTTCACAGAAAAGTTGATGAAGCAGACTTCATCAAAGATTCTGATCAGTTCTTTTGGTACTATGTTCCCACTTTCGGAACGTCCCTTTCCCATGATCACAGCCTCGCCCGTTTTTGGATCTACGTATTAGTACCACATGTCACCAAGAATATCCTGAGATAACTTGCTCAGGGGAATCTTAGTTTCACATCGCACTGGCTTGTATACCAATTTCTTTAAGTGCTTCTTAGTCACAGGATGTATAGCGTGCTTATCCTTGACTCTCTTGGGCACCTGAGGCTTGAACATTTCAAAGTTCCCAGATCTTGCCTCACACTGCAGAACCACCCACAAACCCATCGCCACTGCGTGATTGGAATGACCCAGCAGCTCTCGGTTTGCTAGGTTCACCAGGTCGTATTTGGGCAAGGATCTGAATGCTTCACTGGTGGGTTTCAAGTATTGAACCCCGCCAGATCTTTTGATAGTGAACATCTGCTTGTCCTCCTCAAACCTTACAGCTAAGATCATTTCTGTTGCTCCGTGCTTGTCTATGATAGACGTCTTTTACCACAGAGGAGCTGGACCCTTTGAACTAGTAGAAGGCATATCTGTCTCTTTTGGTGCCTCTGGGTCCACAGGTTCAGGGTCAACTGGGGAGGCTTCAGTCGAGGCTTCTACATTACTAGCCTGCTTGACTGAACCTGTGTCGAGCGGAGCGTCGAAGGATGGAACTTCAAAGATCTCTCCATCTTCTAGCTCGTACTCTCCTTCCCCGTCACCCTTGGGAATCTCTATCACCACGTCTTCATCATCATTCCAGTCATCACCAGAATCGATCTCTCCTTCTTCCAGATTAAAGAGAGCATCGATCTGTGCTTCCTTGGAATAGTCAGGCTCAAGATAAAGGATCTCATCATCAGATAAGTCCTTGAGCACATCGGCTGCTGACTTCCCTTTATCACCACAACCACCACCAAAGGTATCACCACCCTCTTGCTGAGTAGACTCCCCCTCAGCCATTGGAATAGCAGAGATGGGCACTATTGCCAAAGCTTGGTGCTCACCTCCACTAGGACCGGCTTCAGGATCCTTGTCTTTATCGTCATCCTTAGTCAAGTCGACTGGATGACAAGGCTCAGCACCAGTGGATTTCTTTTCTTTCTCTTTCTCTTTCTCACTGCCCATACTCACAAGTATGCAATGATTTGTCTCACTGCCCATACTCACAAGTATGAAATGAGAGATTGAATCAAGTATGGGCAGTGAGATGAACCGCATTAATTGTGCTGAGCCTTGTCAATTTGATACTAATTGACATTGATTTGTCTTGCCTCGATGAGTCCTCAAGTAAGGCTAACTCTACATCTGATGAAGAGTTCTTTACTGCCTCTGATGATGGGTCTGAGAACACCTGCCCTAAAGGAGTAGTTTCAGAGGAGTTGTTATCTGAACAGAAAGTTAAGAAAAACATTATCACTAATAGTGATAATTGTATCTTAACTGAACCCGATATCATTGAATCAAATGATAAATTAAAGGTAATGCTTTATGGGGGGTATAAAAACATTAATCAAGTTAAAAAGGAAGCTAATGCTGGATGACAAGGCTCAGCATAATTAATGCGGTTCATCTCACTACCCATACTCACAAGTATGCAATGAGAGATTGAATCAAGACATGTCTCAACATCAACCGTGGAGCATGTATTCACCCTTGAATCACTCCTGATTCATTGAAATCAAATCCAGATAAAAGTTGGACTCCCTTACCTTAATACTTAAATACCATATTCATTATCCTGAATCATCATAACGATATTCAATGAAGAAATCAAATGAAACCAAGATAAATGAATCACTCGATTCTAAATCTTATGATTCCTGATAATCCTTATGGATTCTGCTTGATTTTTCCTGTGCTAATTGATGTAGCTTCAATCTGAAAATTTAGAAAATAATTGGGAAAATCTTAGATGCCTTGAGATAGTGCAACTTACATTGCTGTAGCATATCAGTGGGGTACACGTTGTATATCTTATAATCCATACCTTAACACACAAGAACGTGATACAAAGATGTTTATAGTTTCAAATCTTATAATATTGTCAACTTGAATTACTTGTTTATGTGCTTATTATGTATGAATAAATAGTAATCCATGACATGATCCCATATTCTATGATGTCTATAGTATCATTGCTATTTAATCTTGAAATAATGAATTATCTAACTGTTTGCAGTTCATGATTAAGGCTGAAATTGATACTAGAACCCATAGAAGTTAGTTCAATGTGTGTGTCAGTCAATTTCTATCTGGTATGATTCCCTTTCTCGCGACTCTTGAACAAAAAGAAGTTGCTTGGTAAATAACTTTCTAACTTTGTTATTTTCCTGTATATTCTAATCACTTTCTCATTTATTAAAAAAAAAATTATATATATATATATTTTGTTTCTAAACTTCCATGAAGTTCACATTTTTATGACTTGGGAAATTAAGTGTTTGAGAATCCTTGAATGTAGACAAATAGTTCTCTTTCTTATGTCTTGTTCGAGATTAAGTGCAGATATACTAGGCAAGGACTGCAGATACAGGCTGGACTTCATGATATGAGCAGATATGAAGACAACTTCTGAAGACTTCTGAAGCTGTTGTCAAGGGGGAGTCTGTTAGAGCTTATTTGGAAGCATGTGACAAACATCTTCAGAGCTGTTGTCAAGGGGGAGTCTGTTGGAGCATGTTTTGTGACAAGCAGCTTGAAGATTGTTTGTAGTTTATGAGAGTCGTTTGTATCTGATCGAGTTGTATATTCGAGTCTTTGTTCATGTGTGTTTTCGGTTGTTTTAGTGGATGCGTACTTAGCAAGTACGCAGGAGAGTTTGTCCTGCGTACTTAGCAAGTACGCAGGGAGAGTTTGTCCTGCGTACTTAGCAAGTACGCAAGTCTGTGAGTATAAATAGCTGTTAGGGTTCTTGTAGAAAAGAGGTCTGAACAAGTTCTTGAGAGAAAACCCTTTGTAATCAGTTGTTTGATGCTAATAGACAAAGTTTTATATACTTGTGTTTGTTCTCATCGTATCTAGTCATCTTGTTCAAGCTAATCATAGAGGATTCCGCACTCTGTTGATTGGTTTCATCTCCTATACGTCAATCGATCTAACACCAGGGGACCTACAAGATTTGTTGAAGCACTTTCCTGTGACAACACTCTGGATAGAGTCTTAGTTTGTATTTTCATGTCTGTAATTGTCTTTGTATGTAAGAGTCTTTATGTATTAGTTTATCGAGTTGTATTTACTTTTACATATTGAATGTTGCATTTCTTACTAAGTGTTTTGCGCACTTACATGTGCGCAGGAGAAAGCTCCTGCGTACTTAGCAAGTACACAAGAATAACTTTGCGTACTAAGTACGCAAGAGCATTTTGCCCTGCACACTTGCTATGTGCGCAGGCATCAGGTCAGGTATAAGTAGGATAGGTTGACAGAAGTTAAGTACGCAGGCATAAACGCAAATACGCAGATTGTAAATTCAGTGCTTTTCTCTGTAACCTTCAAGTGTTTATAATACAAAGAACGTTTAAAGTGATTCTCTTGTTGGTTTACTTTGTTTAGTTTGACTCTCCACCTAGTCACGGGCATTCCGCACCCGGTTCGACTAGTAGACCCACTTGCATGTGACGATCCGCCACACCCGAGGGACCTACAAGTGGTATCAGAGCCTTTGCTCTTGAAGTTGAGTGTTATAGGAGTGATATTGAACATTTTCGACTAGATTTGGACTGAATTACAAGGTTTTTGACTTGAATTTGTGGGTTGTTGAGCAAAAACTGAGCGTTCTTGTTCCTCACTTTCACGTACTGAGATTGCTTCAAAATATCTCAATAGTTGTTTGATTTTATAAATTATTCATCAAGGGTTTGTTAGAATTGGATTTCTAAGCTTTTGGTTGGATTAATTTCATATTTTAAACAAGATTTGAGTGATTGATTGAAAAAGTAGGTGAACAGGCCTTATTTTCTGACTTTTCTGCGTACTTAATTTTGTTCCTGCGTACTTAATTTTGTTCCTACTTACTTAGTTTTGTTCCTGCGTACTTAGTTTTGTTCCTGCGTACTTAGTTTTGTTCCTGCGTACTTGATTTTGTTCTTGCGTACTTAGTAAAAAAAAAAAATTACTTGGTTTAAGTGTTACAATGATGTTGTGTTACAAGACTGAGTTGGAACATGGCCCCCGCCTCCTAAACTCGTATCTCTAAATGATTATACTACTTGGAAAGCTCGGCTTTCTAAGTACGTTTCTTTGACCGATGAAGGTTTTTGGAAACCAATAGAGGAAGAATACACCCCTCCTACTTACACTTTCTTGGGTGATCCAAACACTCCAAAACCTCCATCAAAGTTCACGGTGAAAGAAAAGAAAGAATTTGATAGAGAAAAGAAGACTAGAGAGGTTCTTGAAATGGTTTTTTCACAAGAATTCAACTATAAATTTAGCAGTTACTACACTTCAAAAAGCTTATGGGAAGCAGTTCAAATGAAGTGTGAAGGATGCTTGAATGAGAAAGAAAAGACGATGAATTATGTGGATTCACCAAAATCTTCGGTTGCTCAAAAGGATAAAAAAAATGAATCTGAAATTCCTCTTGAAGTTGTAGAAGTAAGCCAGAACCAAGTTGTTGATGATAGTATTGTTTCTGAAGAAAGTTTTTGGTCAGAAGAAGCTAAGTATGATACAGAAAATGCTCATGCAGAAGAAAGGGAAGCTTCTATAGCTGACCTAGAAGAATCTACCACTGTTGTTGCTCTCATGGCGATTGGAGAGGCATCTTGTTCGTCAAATGAGGTAGATTCTAACTCTTTTGCTGTTATTTCTCGTTCTAAATGTCTTAGCTTGCAGGATGAAAATTCTAAGCTTCAAGACAAGGTCGAACCCTTTCGTATTGCAGCGTTAAGCTACAAAGAAAACGAAAAACGATTTAAAGATTCAATTGAAACGTTGAAAAAGAAAAACGTGATTATTCACTAAAAATGAGCGATCAACAGCTTCACTTGGATATTGCATATAAGGGGTTGGAAAAACGGAACAATGAAATCAACAAACTGCAAAATGAGATCTTGCAGTTAAAATGCTCTAATGAGAAGTTGAAAAACTCTCGCTTTGTGGTGGAACACTACGAATCTGTAGTGAGAAAAATGAATGGGTTAGGGCTGGGTACTAATGCCATTCCTCCACCAGTGAGCGGGAAGTTTGTCAATAGCTTAATAGACATTGATCTCACTTGTCTAGATGAGTCCTCTGATAAGGATGATTCCCCTAAAAAGGATGAATCCTCAAGTAAGGCTAACTCCACATCGAGTGAGGAGTTTGTTACTGCTTCTGAAGACGGGTCGGTTAACTCTTGCCCTGAAGGAGTAGTATCTGAGGAGTTGTTGACTGAACAAAAGGTAAAGAAAAACGTTATCACTAATGGTGATAACTGCATTTTAACTGAACCCGACATCATTGAAACAAATGATAAACTAAAGGTAATGCTTTACGGGGGGTATAAAAGTCTTAACTAAGTAAAGAAAGAGGCTTTTTCAGCTCACTATTGGCTTGGGTATAAAGAAAATTTGGAAAAATATTATACTCCCAAAAACCAAACTGGTAAGGTTCAGACTAATGTTCATAAACCAACTCCTGCTTCTCATAATGCTGAGTTATCTAAGGCCAGATCTAATGAGCCTTACAAGAGAACTTATGTAGACAAGAGGAACTGTTTTCACTGTGGCTTGTTGGTCACATTTTTGTGAACTGTCCTTCTAAGAACCAAGGGAAATGGCCTGTTGTTTCACAACCAGCTATTATCCCCAGTTTGCCACCAGTGAAACCATCTCCCACACATCCAAAGCAAATGTGGTGAAACCACCAGTCAAACCGATGGTAAAGCCTAAGATCATATCTAAAGCTAAACCATCTGTTCCAAGAAAGGTAAAGCAACCTGCTGTACCTCGTGTATCTACCTCTGGTAGTACACGTACTGGTGAGAAACCTATGGCAAGACTCTCTAAGACATAGAGGAGGAGACAGAACAAGAGGTTAAGAAAGCTTGAGCAGCTGACTTCAGTTCAATCAGGTGAAGCTTCCACAAGTTCACCTGCTGTAGTTGAACCAAAGTCTCCTGTTCCGGTTAAGAAACAGAAGAGATCCTGGACTGCCAAATCCAAAACTTCTCAATCTCCTAGTTCTATTTCTTCTAAAGATTCATCAATTTTGAACAGTCATCATGACTATGAGTTAAAGGAAGTAGTTTATTTTGAAAAGGATGGACGACCCAAGACCACAATGGCTTGGGTCTCCAAAACTAACTAATTCTTTTGTGACTCGTGCAGGGACGTCCGAAGGGTACTATCTCTAACCGCTGGTATGTAGATAGTGGATGTTCCAGGCATATGACAGGAAACATGGCCCTGCTTCAAGATGTTAAACCATTCAGAGGCGGCTATGTGGCCTTTGCCGGAGAAAAAGGCGGCAGCATCACGTGTCAAGGCGTGGTTTCGAACGGTTGTGTCAGCTTTGACAATGTCAACTTCTGCGAGCAGCTGAAGCATAACCTATTGAGTGTCTCCCAAATGTGTGATAAGGAGTACTCGGTGATGTTTGATAATTCAGAATGCCTGATTCTCAAACCCGGTTTTGAAGTTCCAGAAGATTGGATCCTGATGAGAGCGCCAAGAACAAACGACACCTATCAGATCGATATGAGCGTGGCAACAACCACCTCATCAGTTTCTACCTGTTTGCTTTCTAAAGCGACAGAGCTCGACTCCATCTTGTGGCATAGGAAACTCGGACATATTTTGTATCGTAAAATGAATCATCTTGTCCGAAACGGTTTGGTAACCGGGGTTCCTAAGTTGAGATTTACCATTGCAGATGACTGTATGCCTTGTAAAAAGGGCAAACAGCAACGGAAGTCTCACAAGCCCAAGCTCCAAAACTCTATTGATACCCCTTTGGAGCTATTACACATGGATCTGTTTGGCCCCATAAGTATCAGGAGTATTGGAGGTAAGTCGTTCTGTCTAGTAGTAACTGATGATTTCTCACGTTTTTCTTGGGTGCATTTCTTAGGTACTAAAGACGAGACTGCTGATATTCTTCAATATTTGATCCTGAGCTTGGAATCTCTTTGCAAGCTGAAAGTTAGAAGAATTAGGAGTGACAACGGAACTGAGTTCAAGAATAATTTGATGGAGCTTTTCTATCTCAAGAAAGGAATCCGTCACGAATTCAGGGCGCTACAGTACAAGAATTCTGGTTGTGAAAAGGTACAACAAGACTTGTTACGAGTTGATCAACAATCGACTTCCCAATCTTGATTACCTAGTTCCTTTCGGTAGTCCTTGTTCCTTGTTGCTACAGTACAAAGATCGCCAGTCTAAGTTTCATGTAAAAGCAGTGGAAGGCATCTTCTTAGGATACGTTGCCAACTCGCCTTGCAAGAGACTGTACAATATAGGAACTCGTACTGTCGAGGAATGGTTTGAAGTGGATTGCAGTAAACACAACATTCCACCCGAACCAACAGGTCCAGCTTGGGGTTTTGATTATGATGCGCTATTCAAGTCATTCAATCTTCCTGATCTATCAACAGTTGACGTCGCAAATGTTTATGAATTATTGGGTGGCGACAATGACTCTAGCTTCTCTACTCGTGCTACTGTACCGATTGTAACTCCTGATCCCAATGCTGCATCTGCATCTGGAACTCATGACAGTGATAACAGTGAAGATGTTCTTGTTGTTGGAGATGACGCTCAAGCCAATCCTAACACAACTGTAGGAAATGAAGCTCCAGCTGATCCAATTAACATTGAATCTTCTTCCTCTGGAACACAGGAAATGGGGGAGTTAAGCACGAATTTAGATCCAGAAATTCAGGAACCGATTGTACCGGAGACGAGAGTGCATAGGAATCATCCAATCGACAACATTATTGGTGATCCTTATGCCGGTGTTCAGACTCGTCATCGAACACCAGTCTTTACACAGAGATACTTGACACTGGTGTCATGGAAACATGTCTGCATGCTGCATTCGTGTCCCAGTTAGAGCCGAAGAATGTGAAGGAGGCTCTCACTAACAACTGTTGGATTGAGGGGATGCAAGATGAATTATCTCAATTTCAAAAGTTGCACGTGTGGGATTTGGTTGATTTGCCAAAAGGCTTTCAGCCAATTGGAACCAGATAGGTGTTCAAATGCAAGACAGATGATCGTCATGTTGTTGTGAAGAACAAAGCAAGATTGGTTGTTCAGGGTTTTTATCAGCAAAAGGGCTTGGATTACACGGAAGTATATGCCCCAGTTGCTAGAATTGAGGCCATTCGACTGTTCTTGGCTTATGCCACATATGTCGGCTTCAAGGTCTATCAACTTGATGTGAAGAGTGCTTTCCTTTATGGTAAAGTTCATGAAGAGGTCTTTGTCACTCAACCTCCCAGTTTTGAAGATCCACATAATATCAATAAAGTGTATAAGCTCGACAAAGCACTTTATGGTCTTCATCAAGCACCGCGGGCATGGTATGAGACATTATCTAAGCATTTACTATCTAATGGTTTCGGCCGTGGACAGATTGACTCGACTCTCTTCATTAGGAAAGCAGGAGGTGACATTCTTCTTGTACAAGTATACGTCGACGACATTATCTTTGGATCTACCAATGAAGGGATGTGTAGGGAATTCGAGCAGGTGATGAAGTCCAAATTTGAAATGAGTAATATGGGTGAATTGTCGCTCTTCCTGGGTCTGCAAGTCAGTCAAAGAGAGTATGGCATTTATCTACATCGAACTAAGTATGTGCAGGACATCTTATCAAAATACAAGATGAATGATAGCAGTACTTATGGAACACCTATCCCAGTCAATCATGGTCTGCATCCTGACAAAGATGGAAAGGATGTAGACAGCAGATTGTACCGTGGGATGATCGGATCACTTATGTATCTCACAGCTTCAAGACACGATATAATGTTTGCTGTGTGCTTGTGCTCAAGGTTTCAGTCTCAACCGAAGGAGTCACATATGATAGCCGTGAAGTGAATTTTCAGATACCTGAAAGGGAAACCCCGATTAGGTCTTTGGTACTCTAAGCAGCAGTCATTCGACTTCAAAGCCTACACTGATTCAGATTATGGCGGTTGTAACCTTGACAGAAAGTCAACTTCTGGTGGATGTCAATTCTTAGGAGACAGACTGGTCTCCTGGCAGTGTAAGAAGCAGTCAATGGTTTCTGACTCAACTTGTGAAGCAGAATACATTGCTGCAGCGAGCAGTTGTTCTCAGATACTGTGGATTCAGCAGCAGTTGAGAGACTACGGCTTAAACTTCACTGGAACTCCTCTATTCATTGACAACAATGCCACAATGTCCATCGCAAATAACCCGGTGAAACATTCCAAAACTAAACATATAGAAATTCGCTATCATTTCATCCGTGATTGTGCTGAAAAGCATTTAATTGAACTTGTAAAAGTTCACACGGATGACAATCTTGCTGACCTTTTCACAAAGGCATTTGATCGATCCCGTTTTGAGCATCTTGTCAACTTGATAGGAATGTTCAATCCTGAGTGAAAATTAATTTTTCCTAAATCAATTCAATTCATGGAAGTTAAACTTTATTTCTCTTTAAATTTTCTATATAGCTCTTTTAAGTTTCAAAATATTTTACAAAAACAAAAACAAAAATAGAAAATGGAGAAAATTTCAAAGTTAAGTTGACAAAAGAGGAAATGATAGTACATCAGAAATGATCTAAACGTCATAGACTGCTCATATGGGAAGTGATTGCGTCATGCTTACTTAATTGTTTAACTTATTATGTTTTTAATCTGCTTATTTACATGTAATTTAAATTGTCAGTAGGCTGTATGCATCTTTGAATCACTAGTAGTGTGGAAACTAAATCTAAATTACAACTGTGATTTGAACCCATGTATGCTAGTGTGTGTGCGTAAAAGAATGCAAAAGATCATTATCAGATAAAGGATGTTAGATTTTGGCAATAATTTTCTTCTGAGATCAGTTTCGGGTTATGTCGTTAGCACAATTAATGCGATTCATCTCACTGCCCATACTCACAAGTATGCAATGAGAGATTGAATCAAGACATGTCTCAACATTAACCATGGAGCATGTATTCACCCTTGAATCACTCCTGATTCATTGAAATCAAATCCAGATAAAAGTTGGACTCCCTTACCTTAATACTCAAACACCATATTCATTATCCTTAATCATCATAACGATATTCAATGAAGAAATCAAATGAAACCAAGATAAATGAATCACTCGATTCTAAATCTTATGATTCCTGATAATCCTGATGGATTCTGCTTGATTTTCCTGTGCTAATAGATGTAGCTTCATTCTAAAAATTTAGAAAATCATTGGGAAAATCTTAGATGCCTTGAGATAGTGCAAGTTAGAATAGCATATCAGTGGGGTACACGTTGTATATCTTATAAAAATACCTTAATACACAAGAATGTGATACAAAGATGCTTATAGTTTCAAATCTTATAATATTGTCTACTTGAATTACTTGTTTATGTGTTTATTACGTACGAATAAATAGTAATCCAAGACATGATCCCATATTCTTTGATGTTTATTTTGTATCGTTTTTGCTAAAAGATAGCCTGATATGATCCTCTGCTCGTGTCTTTGAACAAAAATAGTTTGTGTGAATACTCGTATATTTTTATTAGAAAAGATCAAAAAGATTTTAAGTTTTTGCATAGTTCTAGTATATTCAGAAAAACCAAAAATATTTGTGTTTAACCTTCCTGAATTGTATTTGAATCTTCTTGATTGAACATTTTTATCTTGTTCGTTATTTGACTTAAAATCTTCATAATTTGAGTTGAAAGTGTGCGCACATAAGGGTCTCTGCGTACTTGATAAGTGCGCATGAGGTAAACCCTGCGTACTTAACAAGTACGAAAGACTTAAGTCATGCGTACTTAGTAAGTACGCAGGAGTTAAGTCCTGCGCACTTAATAAGTACGCACGACCAATATGTGTTGGGTATAAATACATGACTTAGAAAATTTTTTAGAGATTATCACTTTTAAACCGTTTCTCCTGTGATATTCCATCCGACCATTTTCCTCAAAAATTTCGAGTGTTCCAACCGGATTCTTCATCCCGCTCATTGTTTAATCATCATCTAACATTTATTTGGTGAGAATCTCGGTCCGTATCATCCACTAAATCACAAGTTTTCGACCGATTCATCGACGGTTTTGAGTGTGAAATTATTGACCTATTTTGGTGTTCTAAATGCAAATTAAGACCTAAAACTTGTTAATAATCACTAATCGAAACCTATTGACTCATAATTTGTCCTTAACATGGTTTGATTTTGGCCTTGACCCTCGATTGCCCGTTGGTTCAACTGGGTCGTCATCTAGGTCAAAAAATTTGACGGGTTTAGCGGTTAGTTGCGGTGGATAGTGGTCCCATAGGTCTTAATCAAGTATTTCGACCTTGTGGTGACCATAATCCACGGCAATGCCTCACTTCTGATTGAAAGTTGAGATTTCTGGAATTTTGGCTAAGTGCAAGTCTTGCGCACTTAACAAGTACGCAAGAAGTAATTCCTGCGTACTTGTTAAGTACGCAAGAACAAACTCCTGCGTACTTGCTAAGTACGCAGGACCAACACTTAGCAAAAATTCCTAAGTCTGAAATTCACTTCATTGAGTAACTGCTATACTGAGTCATGTTTATCCATTTCCAATGATACGTGTTGTTCTGATTATGTTTTCTGTGTGTTTTTGCAGATCATGGCTCGGGCGTTTACTAACGAATTCAACCTGTTAGCTAACACTAAACCAGAATGGAAGGGTGCAGCGTTGCAGTACAGAGACATAGTTGATTTCTTGAACCGTTCAAGAATCAGTTACGCCATTTCTGCTGACCCGATCGTGTCAAGACCCTATCTCGAACAATTCTGGGAGACGGCGGAGCACGACTGCACGGTATCCCCCAATGTCATTAGGGCTACCGTTGCAGGTCAGGCTATCGCATTTTCTGAAGATACCATAAGAAGGGTCCTGCAGTTCAGAGACCTTGCTACCGACCCGACAGCCTATCCAGACTACTTTGTGGATGGGTGTTGGAGGCAAAGAATGGGATACGTCGGAGCGAGGGACTATGCTTCTTATAAAAAGATGTGGGTATTAGACCAATGGCGGTATTTCGCCCACGTCATGATCGTGTGCATCTCGTCTAGGAAAGATGGGAAAGATGCCATGGGTCTTGACCTTGCAGCAGCCATGGTCAGCCTTTCTCTCAACAAGGGCTACAACTTCTCCCGCTACATCTTTAAGGCCATCAATGACTAGATAAACACAGCGGAGAGGTTTCGGTTCTTGTTATACCCTTGGTTTGTGCAACTTTTGATAAATGACGCGTTGCCAAACCTTCCTGCTATAGGGAAGAGACTGCAAGTCAAGCGGGTGGACAAAAGAGTATTTGCTCAATTTCTGAAGCCAGGCAGTGTAGAACCTACTCCTGTGCACACAGAACTCTTTGGCCACCTTCTAAATGAAGCAAATGTGGCACCTGAAGACTGGAGATGGTACAGCCATGACTTGGAGCCTGAAATGAGTGAACACTCCGATGAGCAACAGGAACAACAACAGGAGGATATGGAAAGTGATGATGGATCGTCTGAGGATGGAGACGACGAAGGCGGTGATGGTGGTGCTGAGGAATCCGATTTAGAAGCAACAGAATCAGATTCTTCTGATTCCGATGACGCACAATCGCAGGTACACCCACGGAGATCGGCATAGGTAACTCTACCTGCGTCATCCTCCAAAAGAAAGAGACAGAGCTCGAGCGGTGAATATGAGCCAACATCTGACTCTAACGCTGCTCTACGAAGACAGAGACGAGAGCGTGTTCATAAGAACAGGGGAGATAGGCAAGAGGTTGCTATCCCTAGGGTAGTAGAGGTCCCGACTGTGCAGCAAGTACAAGTTCCAGCTGCCAGTCCAGATTCAGCCTCTACCCCACGTTCACAGCAGTTATACCGTAGGAGGAGAAGGCCACAAGTTCAAGCTGACGTGGCAGTCACGACAGTCACAGAGGAGGTTCCTGTGACGGTGACCCTCCCTACAACATCAGTCCGAGTGGCGGTGACTACTCCAATTGTCATGGAGTCTGTCACCATCACCCCTACCATAACACCCACTCCCATCATCTCATCCCAAATCCCAACACTTGAAACAGAGGAAAGCAGGAGGTGACATTCTTCTTGTACAAGTCTACGTTGACGACATTATTTTTGGATCTACCAATGAAGGGATGTGTAGGGAATTCGAGCAGGTGATGAAGTCCAAGTTTGAAATGAGTAACATGGGTGAGTTGTCATTCTTCCTATGTCTGCAAGTCAGTCAAAGAGAGGATGGCATTTATCTACATCAAACTAAGTATGTGCTGGACATCTTGTCAAAATACAAGATGAATGACAGCAGTACTTATGGCACACCTATCCCAGTCAATCATGGTCTGCAACCTAACAAAGATGGTAAGGATGTGGATTGCATATTGTACCGTGGGATGATCAGATCACTTATGTATCTTACAGCTTCAAGACCCGATATAATGTTTGCTGTGTGCTTGTGCTCAAGGTTTCAGTCTCAACCGAAGGAGTCACATATGATAGCCGTGAAGAGAATTTTCAGATACTTGAATGGGAAACCTCGATTGGGTATTTGGTACTCTAAGCAGCAGTCATTCGACTTCAAAGCCTACACTGATTCAGACTATGGCGGTTGTAACCTTGACAGAAAGTCAACTTCTAGTGGATGTCAATTCTTAGGAGACAGACTGGTTTCCTGGCAGTGTAAGAAGCAGTCAACTGTTTCTGTCTCAACTTGTGAAGCAGAATACATTGCTGCGGCGAGCGGTTGTTCTCAAATATTGTGGATTCAGCAGCAATTGAGAGACTACGGCTTAAACTTCACTAGAACTCCTCTATTCATTGACAACAATGCCACCATGTCCATCACAAATAACCCGGTGAAAATTCCAAAACTAAACATATAGAGATTCGCCATCATTTCATCCATGATTGTGCTGAAAAGCATTTAATTGAACTTGTAAAGGTTCACACGGATGACAGTCTTGCTGACCTTTTCATAAAGGCATTTGATCGATCCCGTTTTGAGCATCTTGTCAACTTGATAGGAATGTTCAATCACGTGTGAAAATTAATTTTTCTTAAATCAATTCAATTCATGGAAGTTAAATTTTATTTCTTTTAAAATTTCATTATAGTTCTTTTAGTTTTTAAAATATTTTACAAAATCAAAAACAAAATAGAAAATGGAGAAAATTTCAAAGTTAACTTGAGAAAAGAGGAAATGATAGTACATCAGAAATGATCTAAACGTCAAACACTGCTCATATGGGAAATGATTGCGTCATGCTTACTTAATTGTTTAAATTATTATGTTTTTTTTAATCTGCTTATTTACAAGTAATTTAAATTGCCAGTAGGCTGTATGCGTCTTTGAATCACTAGTAGTGTGGAAACTAAATCTAAATTACAACTGTGATTTGAACCCATGTTTGCTAGTGTGTGTGCGTAAAAGAATAGAAAAGATCATTATCAGATAAAGGATGTTAGATTTTGGCAATAATTTTCTTTTGAGATCAGTTTCGAGTTATGTCGTTAGCACAATTAATGCGGTTCATCTCACTGCCCATACTCACAAGTATGCAAGGAGAGATTGAATCAAGACATGTCTCTACATCAACCGTTGAGCATGTATTCACCCTTGAATCACTCCTGATTCATTGAAATCAAATCCAGATAAAAGTTGGATTCCCCTACCTTATTCAAACACCATACCCATTATCCTGAATCATCATACCGATATTCAATGAAGAAAATCAAATGAAACCAAGACAAATGAATCACTCGATTCTGAATCTTATGATTCCTGATAATCCTGATGGATTCTGCTTGATTTTTCCTGTGCTAATTGATGTAACTTCATTCTGAAAATTTAGAAAATCATTGGGAAAATTTTAGATGCCTTAAGATAGTGCAATTTACATTATTGTAGCATATCAGTGGGGTACTCGTTGTATATCTTATAATTAATACCTTAATACACAAGAACGTGATACAAAGATGCTTATAGTTTCAAATCTTATAATACTTTCAACTTGAATTACTTGTTTATTTGCTTATTACGTATGAATAAAGAGTAATCCATGACATGATCCCATATTCTTTGATGTTTATATTGTATCGTTTTTGCTAAAAGATAGCCTGATATGATCCTCTGCTCGTGTCTTTGATCAAAAATAGTTTGTGTGAATACTTGTATATTTCTATGACAAAAGATCAAAAAGATTTTAAGTTTATGCCCAGTTCAATCTTAATCAGAAAAACCAAAAATATTTGTGTTTAACCTTCCTGAATTGATTGTGAATCCTCCTGATTGAATATTTTTATCCTGTTCGTTATTTGACTTGAAAATCTTCATAATTTGAGTTGAAAGTTTGCGCACTTAAGGGTTACTGCGTACTTGACAAGTGCGCATGAAGTAAGCCCTGCGTACTTAACAAGTACGCAAGAGTTATGTCTTGCGCACTTGTAAGTACGCAAGAGTGAAAGCGTGCACACTTGCTAAGTACGCACGACCTTTTTGCGTGGGGTATATAAACTGGACTTAGAAAAATTTCAGAGTTTCATCATTTTCAAACCGGTTCAAATTCCCTCCGACTTTTACTCAAAAATTAAAGTGTTCCTAAACCGATTTTTCGTTTCGTTGTTAGTTTCATCTTCATATAACAATTAATCGGTTAGAAACTAGGCTTAATCCATCCACATAATCACTTAGTATGGATCGATTTCGACTGTAAATTGATTAGGGTTTGAATCGTGGTTTTTGAACAAATCAATGGTTGTTTTGATAAAACTTGATAACTAAAAATTGTATAGAACCCGTGCTAGACCCTTAATCGTCCATTTTAGTCTTTGATTTTGCCATTTGAACCTCGTTTGATCGTTCTGTGTGTTAATTTAGGTCAAAATTGGACAAGTAAAGCAGTGTTTTGGTGTTGATGTTGGTCCCATAGGCTAGAATCATCGATTCCGACCTAGTGGAACCTAATCTACCCGTTATTTGAACTCCTGTTGAATTTTTCAAATTCTGGAATTTTTCACCAAGTGCGTTTCCTGCGCACTTAACAAGTACGCAAGAAGCATTTCATGCGTACTTGGTAAGTACGCAAGAGGAAATCCTGCGTACTTGCTAAGTATGCAGGACCAACACTTGGGAAAAATTTCTAAGTCTGAAATTTCATTTCAAAGAGTAACTGCTATACTGAGCCATGTTTATTCATTTTCAATGATACTTGTTGTTCTGATTATGTTTTCTGTGTGTTTTTGCAGATTATGGCTCGGGCGTTTACTAACGAATTCAATCTGTTAGCTAATACTGAACTAGAATGGAAGGGTGCAGCACTGCAGTATAGAGAAATAGTTGATTTCTTGAACCGTTCAAGAATCAGCTACGCTATTTCTGCTGACCCGATCGTGTCAAGACCCTATCTGGAGCAGTTTTGGGAGACTGCGGACATGATTGCATGGTAACCCCCAATGTTATAAGGGCTACCGTTGCTGGTCATGCTATCTCTGAAGATACTATTAGAAGGGTCCTGCAATTCAAAGATCTCTCGACCGACCCGACAGCCTATCTAGACTACTTTGTGGAAGGCTGTTGGAGGCAAAGAATGGGATATGTCGGTGCGAGAGACTATGCTTCATATAAGAAGATGTGGGTGCTAGACCAATGGAGATACTTCGCCCACGTCATGATAATGTGCATCTCCTCAAGTAAAGCTGGAAAGGATGCCATGGGTCATGACCTTGCAGCAGCCATGGTTGGCCTATCTCTCAATAAGGGTTACAACTTCTCCCGCTACATTTTCAAAGCCATCAATGACCAGATCAACATGGCGGAGAGGTTTAGGTTCTTATTATACCCTAGGTTTGTGCAACTTTTGATTAACGACGCGTTGCCAAACCTTCCTGCTATAGGGGAGAGATTGCAAGTAAAAAGGGTGGACAAGAGGGTGTTCACACAATTCTTAAAGCCAGGTAGTGTAGAACCTACCCCTGTACATACAGAACTCTTTGGCCACCTAATCAATGAAGCATATGTGGCACCTGGTGACTGGAGATGGTATAGTCATGATTCGGAGGCTGAATTGAGTTAACACTCCGATGAACAACAGCAACAACAACAGGAGGAAGTGGAAAGTGAAGATGGATCGTCTGATAATGGAGACGAAGAAGGAGGAAATGATGGTGCTGAGGGATCCTACTCGAAAGAGACAGAGTTAGATTCTTCTTATTCCGATGATGCGCCATCGCAGGTACACCCAAGGAGAACGACAAAGGTAACCCTACCTGAGTCATCCTCAAAGAGAAAGCGACAATCTTCTAGCAGCGAATATGAGCCAGACTCTGACTCTGACGTTGCTATACAGAGACAAAGACGAGAAAGCATTCATAAAAACAGGGGCGATAGGCAACAGCTTTCTATCCCCAGCGAGGTGGAGGCTCAGCAACAAGTACAAGTTTCAGCTGCTAGTCCTGATTCAGCCTCCACCCCACTTTCACAGCAACTATACCGTAGGAGGAGGAGGCCATAGGTGCAACTTGACGTGGCCGTCACTTCAATCACAGAGGAGATCCCTGTGATAGTGACCCTCCTTACCACATCTGCTCAGGTGGTGGTGACTACTTCAATTCTCACGGAATCAGTCACCATCACCCCTACCATAACTCCTACAACCCTCATCACATCCTCAATCCCAACAACCACCATTGATCCTCTAAGTTAACCCTTCAATTATGGAGATTTCACACAAGGGTTTGACTTCGATACCATCTTCTCTTCCCCTATTCACAATGCAAAGGCGTCATCATCCATACATCCTGATCCGAATGCTGCAAGGATAGATGTTCTGGAAACCCAAGTTGCTGGATTATTGGAAACTATTCGGAAATCAAAGGAGGAGTCTGACGCTCAACAAGCACAGATTAATTCATTGGTAGACGAAGTTAGAATCCTACGTAGCCAGAGAACGGGGACTGATGAAAGACTGAAGAACGTCATGGCCCAGAACGAGCTCCAAATCAAGACAAATGAAATGATTCTGGGTCACAGGTCATCCTTGGAGCTGAAGTTTGATGTACAGAGGAAAGAGCATGAAGTGATGGTCAAACTAATTGCCGAACTGACCAAGAAGCTTGATGCTCAGGGGGAGAAAGAGAAAGAGAAGGAGAAAGAGAAAGAGAAAGAAAAGACACCCACTGGTGACGAACCTTGTCATCCTGTCGACTTGACCAAGGATGACGACAAAGACAAGGATCCCGAAGCCGGTCCTAGTGGAGGTGAGCACCAAGCTTTAGCAATTGTGCCCATCTTTGCTATTCCAATGGCTCAGGAGGAGTCTACTCATCAAGTAGGTGGTGATACATCTGGTGGTGGTGGTGAGAAAGAAAAGTCAGCGGCTGACGTGCTTAAGGACTTATCTGATGATGAGATCCTATACCTAGAGCCTGACTATTCCAAGGAAGTACAGATCGATGCTCTCTTTAATCTAGAAGAAGGAGAGATCGACTCTGGTGACGATTGGGATGATGATGAGGATGTTGTAATTGAAATTCCCAAAGGTGACGGGGAAGGAGAGTACGAGTTAGAAGATGGAGAGATCTTTGAATTTCTATCCTTCGAAGCTCAGCTCGACACAGGTTTAGTAGAGCATGCTAGTAATGTGGAAGCCTCCCCAGTTGACCCTAAACCTGTGGACCTAGAGGCACCGAAAGAAAAAAGATATGCCTTCTACTTCATCAAAGGGTCCAGCTCCTGTGTGGCAAAAGACGTCTACAATAGACAAACACGGAGAAACAGGGATGATCTTGGCTGTAAAGTTCGAGGAGGATAAGCAGTTGTTCGCAATCAAAAGATCTGGCGGGTTTCAATACTTGAAACCCACCAGTGAAGCGTTCAGCTCCTCACCCAAATACGACCTTGTGAAACTAGCAAACCGAGAGCTGTTGGGTCATTCTAATCATGCAGTGGCGATGGGTTTGTGGGTGGTTCTACAGCGGGAAGCAAGATCTGGGAAGTTCAAAGTGTTCAAGCCTCAAGTGCTCAAGAGAGTCAAGGATAAGCACGCTAGACATCCTATGACTAAGAAGCACTTAAAGAAATTGGTATACAAGCCAATGCGATGTGAAACTAAGATTCCCCTGAGAAAGTTATCTCAGGATATCCTTGGTGACATGTGGTACTGGTATGTAGATCCAAATATGGGCGAGGCTGTGGTGATTGGAAAGGTGAGGTCAAAAAGTGGATGCTTAGTGCCGAGGGAACTAATCAGAGTATTTGATGAAGTTTGCTTCATTAACTTCTCTGTGAAAGATCTGGAGGCACTAGCAGACAGGTATTGCGTGCACACTGATGAATGGACAAAGCTCCTTGCTTCTAAATATGACAAGGTGATTAAGTTCTGCCTTGAATACAAGAAGAAGATGGAAGCTAAAGATCAAGTGCTGTGAAGACCGAAGATGTGAAGATTGAAGACTGAAGATTGAAGATTATCCAGAGCTGTTGTCAAGGGGGAGTTTGTTGAAGCACTTTCCTGTGACAAACACTCTAGATAGATAGAGTCTTAGTTTGTACTTTAATGTTTGTAATTTTCTTTGTATGTAAGAGTCTTTATGTATTAGTTTATCGAGTTGTATTTACTTTTACATATTGAATGTTGCATAATTCCCTAAGTGTTTTGCGCACTTGTATGTGCGCAGGAGAAAGCTCCTGCGTACTTAGCAAGTACGCAAGAATACCTTTGCGTACTTGTTAAGTACGCAAGAGCATTTTGCCCTGCGCACTTGCTAAGTGCGCATGCATCAGGTCGTGTATAAATAGGAAAGGTTGACAGTAGATAAGCACACAGTCATAGGCAATCAGAATAGTAAATACGCAAATTGTAATCTCAGTACTTCTCTCTGTAACCTTCAAGTGTTTATAATAGAAAGAACGTTTAAAGTGATTCTCTTATTGGTTTACTTTGTTTTAGTAAGACTCTCCGCCTAGTCACGGGTATTCCGCACCTGGTCCGACTAGTAGACCCACTTGCATGTGACGATCCGCCACACCCGAGGGACCTATAGATTTCTTTATTTGACAATTTCTCAAGGTAGTCTGCATCCTCACATTGAGAAATCATAGCTTCTATCCACTCCTCTCTCATTTCTTTGGCTAGTTCAGAGTCAGTTATTCTGAACTTAGCCTCTTCTTTCCTTTTCTTGTCTCTCTCTCTTCTTCTTCTTTATTCAGTTGTTCCTGCAGTTGAAGAGCTAGAGCTTCATCTTCTTGTAATTGAGCAGCTGCAGGAATTTTAACTTTCAAAGCATCCAGTTGCCTAGCATGCAACTGGATCTGTTGTTCTCTAAGGAGAATGACAGCTTTTCTTTCTTGAATCTGTCTAAAATCTTCCATCTCCTATTCTTCTCTTTCCCTTCTTCTCTTCTCTCTTTCTCTTTTCTCTTGCTTTAATCTATCTTCTTCTTCTTCTTCTGTCATGATGCCCTTCCCCTTTTCTTTGTTGGATGCCTCTGCTTCAGCTTCATGGATCACAACAACAGATGTAAGAGATGCTGTTGGGATCTCAGCTTCAGCTTCATTGGTAAGTTGAGGAATAAACACAGAGGAAGCGACTGCTTCACTTTCTTCCTTTTCCCATTCACTCCCATGTATAGCTTTGAAGGCTTCTTTGACATTTTGAGCAGCCACTTTTCTTGACTCTACTGCTGCACTCAGTCTGTCAGTTGGTGAGGAGGGAAGGGATAGATCTGAGTCAGAGTCATCCATTGCAAGCCATCCCTCCTTTTCAAGATAAGATTTGATAATTTTGATCATTGCTTGACTTTCTAAGGAGTTGATTTTGCAGATGTGTGTTCTGAGCTCAAAGACCTTGTTCAGGAAGTCAGGTTTGAGGAGCAGGATCTCTTGGATGTTGTTGATAGTGAACGATGATCCATCACTTAAGAAGAATTTAAAGCTAGAGGACCTAGTGCTTGACCATCCTTGCACTTCCAGGCCCCTGACCACTTCATTGTACAAAAACCTTCTCCAACATAGAACTTCTTCTTATGTTAAAACACTGCTCCCGATCAAGTCAAGTCTTGGAGCCAGCCTTTGTTCTGATGCTGTTGAAGATTCTGCATGGTGTTCAGGATAGGCCACCCTATTTACTTCTTCTACGAGCTTTTCAAACTGGGGTAGATTATCCTCCATCAAGACGTAGAACCCGTCGATTGCAAGTTCTGCTGAGAGATCTGTAGAAATGTTGGTGCAGCTTGATAGATACGTTTCAAGAACCTGAAGTGGATTTAGTGTATTCCAATTCAGCTCTTCAACTCCATCAAACTCCTTTCCAATCCAGAATCTCTCAGATAGACGATCATACCATCAAGCTAGAATGGAGTCAAATTCTAGCTTATTTGCATTCGGTGTGAATTAAGGGGTAATGGTCTGTCTTGATATGGCTGAAGCAGCAGGAAGTATGCTGAATGATGAAGGTGTGTCTTCATTTTGACGTTAATTCTTTAACACCTCATCAACAGCTCGAACAACTAACTTCCAATCCTCAGTGATATCACCCACTTGATCTACTGAGTCTGGCAATTCATGGATTTGAACAAAAGCAGGTTTGAAGAGAGAACTTTGAAAAGCAGCCTGCTCTTGTATCCATTCTTCGAGGCTGTCAGCATCATCTTCCGCAGTAACCAACTTCCCCTATTTTGGTTGCATCAGTGCATAGAGTCTCATCAGTTTGAGTGCCCACTGATACAAGGGAGGGAGTAGTCACTGGAGGGAATTGATGGGCTTCATGCATAGAGACTTGGTGCCTTAGTTTGGACACTTCGGCCTCTAGCATTGCCACCCTGGCCGTCAATTTCAAATTATGAAGTTTCAGTATGTCCTCATCCATAGTTGTGGAATCCTTGGAACAAGATGGGGCCTTAGGCCTAGCCTCTGCATCCCCATCACCCTGGTTTTCTTGGCACCTGGGATTCCTCTCAATGAAGAGTGTTTCAAGAGAAACATCCTCACTGTGAGTTGTCGTGGTTAGGGTCTTAGCGATGTTATCACTGTTCTCCTGGTCAATTGATGTACCAGGAGTAGTGACAACCCTTTCCACATTCACTCTATCATCACTCCCAAAGTGAACCTTCTTAGGTGATGAACTTGGGTTAGGTACATTAGCAGCCAAGTCAATCAATACCTTCGAAATAGTGGTAGTTGGAGAAGGTATATCATCTTGACTGGGTGCCTCTGCACTTAAGTTCAGAGAAGAAAAATAATGATATGGCTCAGCAAGTTGTTCTATAGATCCGGGATGTGATCCTAATCCTAATAGAGAAACTTCCAAGGAAGTCTCTCTAATGGCTTGGCTATCCCTTTTCATATTCTCATCAGAATGTTGGGATTCTGAATGAGGGCTTTTAGGTTGGGATTGGGCCTGTGAGACAAGAATAGAAGGAGTCTTCTTGCTCCTTTTTCTAGTATATTTTGCCGCAACTAGGGCCCTGAGTTCCAGTTGGGTGGTGATAACATCCAAAACAGGTGTAAGTAGTTTTTGTGCCTCTGCATCCTTAGTAGTATGCACATGAGTTCGAACAGTGGAAGCCGTTTGTTGTTCAGGTTTTGAAGTGGAGGGTGTGGGATCAGTATCATCTAGGATTGCTGAACTGTCACCCTGGGTACTTTGTATGTTCATCATTGTAGATAACTGTAACATCCGTGATTTTCCCAGACCATGAATTTTCCTTATTCGTTTTATTTTAATGTTTTCAATAATAACACTACATTTAAAACCTGTATTTATTCAAGCACTTATGTCACATAAATCGTTATTTTAAGTTAATACATCTATTCAAAATTTAGGGCCTGGCGTTTACATAAACAATTCTACAACACTTGTTTGATATTTATAATATATATATATATATATGAATATTTATTTATAAATAATTGTATATAAGTATATCAATGTATTTTGATTTTATTAGTTAAACCACTCAAGAAGAGTTGTTTAGCAATTATATATATATATATATTTATTTATTTGACATTTTAAATTTTAGTTAGTTTATAAAGTTTATAAAAGAAATGAATTTTATAAAGGAAATATAAAATAAATAAACCTAGTTTGAACCCCTTAAGCAATTGAACCCCCAACTCGAAACCTCACAATCGAAATTGAACCATTTTTACCCAAATCTTGAACCCATTCATCTTAGTTTGACTTTAAAAGTCAAACAGTGAAGAACCTTGCAATCCAAATTAAAAAATCGATCAAGACTGAAACCAAAGGACTTTCCATAGGTACTAAAACGATTGTCTACTGATTGTAAACTCATTACACACGTTAATCCATCCATTTGCGCGACATAATTGAAACTCAAACAGTTTTGACCCCCAAGGTCAAACCGAGTTAAAATCGTTACCAAATCCATGAAATGGAAACGCATAACTAGCCGTAAATCACGCGTAGGATGTTTGCGTATGTATACAAACCCAAAACGAGACCCAATTCATCCTAAATCAACCAATTTAACGCGGAAACCATCCTTACCGCTGTCACCTTCCTTTCCGAATCAAATCGAGTGTTTAAAGAGGAATTGATCTGCAAGAAATAGTCTCACACCCTCGCAATCACTCATACAAAGTTTATAAACACTCAAACGCATAGCATTTCACCCTTGGATTCCTGCCAAGCTCCAGATTTCTCGAACCCGTGCGCCCAATCGATCGTCCACCTCTCCAAGTCATTTTAGGTATTTGATATGTTCCCATACTTGTTTTAACATTCTGAATAAAAGCCCTAAGATTGTGGTGTCATACCTGTGCTTAACCACAATCAATTGGAGGGTTAGGGTTTCGGGAGGACGATTTGGGGAAGGAGACGAATATGGATTTTGTATTAAAAGGGCTTCGTTTCAGTTTCCTATCAAGGATTTAAGCCCAATTCGATTGGTTATGACCCTTGACCTATACACGCATGGTTGCGGGTTCGAAACCCACGCCCGAACCCACTTTTTCTTTTGTTTTCTGTGATACCAAATCAGGCCCTGTTACCAGTGTAGATTAAATCAAACCAGAACCAAGTTGTTTCAACTATCAGTCCCATGTTCCAGTGGTAAAACCTTTGACTCACACACAAACCACCCGGGTTCGAACCGGGTGGTCATAATATTTTTTTTAAAACAGTTTTTGACAACCCTAAACTATTTATAAAAGTTACCTTATAAACCTAATGTCGCTTGGAACTAACTTGTGTAAAAAAAATAATAATAAATCAATTTAAATTGAGAACTATTATTTTATCTATCTAGATTTTTTTTACTTATATAAACAAATGTAACTTTTCCTAAATATATATATTTTTATATACTTAAAGAATACATGTAAATTTTTAATTAAATTTATTTATTTTAACATACCCATTTCAAATGATAAATAAATAAATAAATTTATTTATTATTTATATAAATTACATTTTCAAATACACTTAGATTTTAAATTATATTTGAGATAAATTTTATGAACCAATATTATTTTCATATCTTTATAAATGAATAAATAAAGTAAAAAAAACTATTTATTTAATTTATATTTAAATAAATATAATTTTCACACTATTTTTCTAACTAAATAAATAAATAACAATTATTTGATTTATTTAGTTATTCAAACCCAAACACCAATTCATGTATTTTAAAGCCTTTCACATCAACTTCTCGTTTCATAAACACTCATTCAAGTACAAACCACAATCACCTATACACTTCTTTGCATAATACCACACAAACTCTTTGTATACATTTCCATTTCAACCTTAGACTCGACTTTAGACTATGGTACATGTTATTAATCTAGATTCATATATATTACACTCTAGGTTAATGTTGTAAGTTCGAGGATCACTTTGCTACCTAGTCTCTTGTGCTAGCTACATCTTTGACACATGTGAGTATTACATAGCCCCTTTTCACACTTTTACACTTTTTGGGGTGAAACATGAATACAATTGATTACATTTACACAAACTACACAAACACAAATCCTCTTTACATTCATGTGTGAAAATTTGAGCTTTATGTTTGAGTACTAGGTGTGTTACCTGTTTGTGTGCAATTTATGTGCAATCATTAACTATTCAAGCCGACGGTTAACAATGATAGATCTATTGAGTCTGACAAACCCACCCAGATTGGGGTGATTATTACCGACAACACAATTTGCATGCTAGTTACAAAGGTTTGATTGTACTTTTGGTTACAAAATAGTTGCTCCCCATAAGTGCCTTATTTTATCATGTTATGTAAGGATTTGTTTATTGACATCTATATACTATTTATGTACAAACCTGTGTATGCTCACCAACTTTTTCGTTGACCTTATTTTATTCATGTTTCAGGTGCTAATGTGTGATTTGATCAAGACTTGCTACACATAGGTTTTGGGACTTTGTTAATTTTAATTCAAGAATAAGTTGTATTTCATTTATGTACTTTGGAATTGGTTTATGTTTGTTTGATTTGAAATGGATTTAAATATATTACAATTTAGTCAACCTTGAGCTCATGAACAGTCTACATGTCCCGCCCCGACGTATTCCGCCGTCGGTTGGGGTGTGACATATTGGTATCAGAGCCTTGGTTATAGGGAATTAGGTTATTAGACACTTTTGACCTAGACTATAACCTTAGGACACCCATACAATGCCATGCTACTACGTGCTACATGATTAATCCTTGTGTGAATATTTTTATATGCTATCATAAGTAATTACACTACATGATACAATATGTAATGACTTATGTGTCACACTACCTGATAAATTTTGTGCTATATTTGTACTATATATTTGATTCATTTAAATGCTATCGTAAGTTTCAACACACACTTATACACACTTAGCTCTTCATCACCCTTAAACTCACACACATAATGTCACCACCTCTTGTGATCTAAATTTAAACCATTGGGCCTAATGCCAATTAATAATAAACAAGAAGCCCATTTATCCCCCAAGAAGAAGAAGCCTGCTGCAATAAGTAAACTTCACTTTCGGGCCTCAAACCCCAGCCCACAACAATTCTCATCATGACCATGTGCCCAACAATAGTGTTATTAATACATGATGACTGAAAGAGTGTGTAGGCCCATGAGGGATTCTGGCTAAGGAAAGACAGAGTAATTACGTGTGTCCTAGTGACCCATTCCTCTTTCCTAGGAATTCTCCTTCAAGGATGCATTGCTTATAGGTTAAGTGTATTTCTAAAATACTATTGTGAAGACTCGGTGTTATGACTAGCCAAACTCTAAACCTATGAGAACTCCTATATTTAACACTCAGTATTTTATTATCGCTTACAACCTTTACATTGTTTTATGCTAGACATGGACTACTACTCTCCTTCCTCCCCGGTATACTGTCCCGGAGCAGAGTCTGATTGGGAAGAAGACATTGGGTTACCCGTGTATAGGTCGCCAACACCCCAACTGTCAGGCCAAGGTTTAACGTAAGGAACACTGGCCCAAGACTTTGAGCATCTGGATCACCCCACCCAGAAACCAGTATCAGACACCCCATCTACACACTCAGTTACCACCCCCACTAAGAGACCCATATCTAATGCCCGACCAGTACCATCCTAACCCTTGGGCAAGGCGTACCATGACACCCACTAGTGCTATGGGAATTCCAATCGATGACGTTCACCAATATGTGAGGACCTCAGAGTTCGAGAGGCAAAGGATAGAGCAAGAGATAATGCACGACTTGCAAGGACAAAGAATGGATAGCCTAGCAAACCAATTAGGGTACCAAAAGGAGTTAATCTCCATCCTCGAAAAAGAAATACTGGAGAATCACACGAAAACAGCTAGAGCTAAAGCCAGATCGGCTACCCGAGTGACCATAGCGGTGCTCGTCGTGGGAATTATCTTCCTTCTGGTGGAAAGCTACCAGAGACGTTAGAAATTTTTATTTATTGTCTTTAAATTTCAGTTTGAGAACCATTTCCCTATGTTTTGGAAAAATGATTAACCTTTCAGAAATTAATAAATTTTATATATTCCAACTCTAAAGTTATTATTCATGGATTTGACACGTTGAGTGTGAATTACACCCATCATATCTTCATCAAAATTTCCAAGTATCACATTCTTCATTCAACACGATTTAGTACACTACCGGCAATCTCCTTCGTAAACAACCCATCCTATTAGATTTAAACAACCTCGTTATTTTCAAACCAAACGTTTATCAAACTTTTAGAGAGTATCAGAAATATAGTTTTTTCCATAAATATTTTCACTGTGTAAGGGAACTTAATACAACCTATTTTATAAAAAAAAATATTATTTTGAATTGATAAATAATTATGATTTTCCTCATTAAAGTAATTATTTCTAAATCATGGCTAAATCAATATACGACTACTTGTTTAAGCCAATAATTCATCTTAAAAATATTCTCTTATTAATAATTGAAAATTTAAATTAAAAGATTTTTCCTATAAATTGTCTATTTATTTGGATTATTTAATCCAATAGTTTCATTACTTTATATATCTACAACCAAGAACAATTTACAATTTCATATTTTCAAACAAAGATCAATTATTTGTAAACACATTTCACTGAGTGTTTTCAGAACCTCTTCGTTACCTTTCACTTGCCGCTTCAAAAGACGATCCATACCGCGTATATGTTAACCATCCCCACAAACCTCAACAAGATTTAAAGAACTAGAACCTGGCTACCACATTATACATGAACGCCAAGCAACACGCTTCTCCGCAATACTCGATCACATACAAAACTCGTTAGTATATGTCACGCACGAAATTCAATAACTTACGTATGCATGTTCACAAGATACACAACACGGTCACACAACACATGAAACTTGTTTATTTACAATACACAACCTACTAGGATGATCACATAAATGCATGAAACTTAGTTGATTGCAATAAACATGATACTGAACTGATCACATGATGCATAACAATCGTTTGTTTGGTACATAATACTGATTGGCCACATTGAACATGAAAACTTATTGATTTACAAAATACATGATGCTAAGTTGTTAACACCATACATGAAATTCATTTCTTACAATGCACATGATACTATGTTGTTTACATTGCACATGAAAGCTTATTGATTTACAAAATACATGATGCTAAGTTGTTCACGTTACACATGAAACCTATTTAATTACAAGCACATAACACTAGATCACACATGAGACTTGTGTGTTTACATTATACATGAAATTAAGTTGCTTACAATTATTGCAATGAATTAATCACAATATACATGATGCATGGTCATACACTTTGTTCACCAAACTTGAAAACCATAACACATTGAAGCTACTCTGGGTTTGACGTATTCTTGTTCAAACACAAGTAAACTATGGAACTTTAGGTTATACTACTTTATTACTCTTTAGTTGCTAACTGACCTGCCTATTTAAGGACATAGTTACTCATTAGCAACTCATATGTGAAAACAGTAGACACGAACTAAGTAAATTTGTGCCCATTTTGACCCACACACAACGGAAGGATCTATGCGGACCATGCGATGATTCGAGTAATTACGGGTGCACACGCAATTATAAAAATCAGCGCATGGAAAACATAGTAAATTATGTCGTGTGTTATGACCTAAAACCTATCATGATATATAGCAACGAAACTAATGGGATATGATAGGGCATGGTGGATACGCCGATGGTACTTCCTATATATAAGTTCTCTGTCATATTATCAGAAGTAGCGTTGTTCGTGTCACGTGAAGTTTTGACCTAGACCAATAGTAGTGAAATCTCTTATCCACTAACAATATTTGAGCATATTAGAGTACATTTTAAACAAACCCTGATCATCAAGTTCCCATCAAACCCATTTCAAGTAATGCATTTCACATTTAGAATCCGAATCATTATTCAACAGCTTATCCCCTTAACCCTCTTCAAACTAAATCCTCAAACCAACAATCAAAGCTCATTAAAAACCCAAACCCTCACCTCTTTCCTGATTCAGTAGACTACACTATCAAATTTTCGGGACGAAATTCTCTCAACATGGGGAGACTGTAACATCCGTTATTTTCTTAGACCATGAATTTTCCTTATTCGTTTTATTTTACTGTTTTCAATAATAACGCTACATTTAAAACGTGTATTTATTCAAGCACTTATGTCACATAAATCATTATTTTAAGTTAATACATCTATTCAAAATTTAGGGCCTTGCGTTTACACATACAATTCTATAACACTTGTTTGATATTTATAAACATATATATATATATATATCCATATATATGTATGAATATTTATTTATAAATAATTGTATATAAGTATATCAATGTATTTCGATTTTATTAATTAAACCACTCAAGAAGAGTTGTTTAGCAATTATATATATATATATATATGTATATATTTACTTGACATTTTAAATTTTAGTTAGTTTATAAAGTTTATAAAAGAAATGATTTTTATAAAGGAAATTTAAAATAAATAAACCTACTTTGAACCCCTTAAGCAATTGAACCCCCAACTCGAAACCTTACAATCGAAATTGAACCTTTTTCACCCAAATCTTGAACCCATTCATCTTAGTTTGACTTTAAAGTCAAACAGTGAAGAACCTTGCAATCCAAATTAAAAAATCGATCAAGACTGAAACCAAAGGACTTTCCATAGGTACTAAAACGATTGTCTACTGATTGTAAACTCATTACACACGTTAATCCACCCATTTGCGTGACATAATTGAAACTCAAACAGTTTTGACCCCCCCAGGTCAAACCAAGTTAAAATCGTTACCAAATCCATGAAATGGAAACGCGTAACTGGCCGCAAATCACGCGTAGGATGTTTGCGCATGAATATAAACTCAAAACGAGACCCAATTCATCCTAAATCAACCAATTTAACGCGGAAACCATCCTCACCGCTGTCACCTTCCTTTTCGAATCAAATCGAGTGTTTAAAGAGGAATTGATCTGCAAGAAATAGTCTCACACCCTCGCAATCACTCATACAAAGCTTATAAACACTCAAACGCATAACATTTCACCCTTGGATTCCTACCAAGCTCCAGATTTCTCGAACCCGTGCGCCCAGTTGATCGTCCACCTCTCCAAGTCATTTCAGGTATTTGATACGTTCCCATACTCATTTTAACATTCTGAATAAAAGCCCTAATATTGTGGTGTCATACCTGTGCTTAACCATAATCAATTGGAGGGTTAGGGTTTCGGGAGGACGATTTGGGGAAGGAGACTGATATGGATTTTGTATTAAAAGGGCTTCGTTTCAGTTTCCTGTCAAGGATTTAAGCCCAATTCGATTGGTTATGACCCTTGACCTATACACGCATGGTTGCGGGTTCGAAACCCACGCCCGAACCCACTTTTTCTTTTGTTTTCTGTGATACCAAATCAGGCCCTGTTACCAGTGTAGATTAAATCAAACCAGAACCAAGTTGTTTCAACTATCAGTCCCCTGTTCTAGTGGTAAAACCTTTGACTCACACACAAACCACTCGGGTTCGAACCGGGTGGTCATAATATTTTTTTTAAAACAGTTTTTGACAACCCTAAACCATTTATAAAAGTTACCTTATAAACCTAATGTCGCTTGGAACTAACTTGTGCAAAAAAAAAATAATAATAAATCAATTTAAATTGAGAACTATTATTTTGTCTATCTAGACTTTTTTTTACTTACATAAACAAATGTAACTTTTCCTAAATATATATATTTTTATATACTTAAAGAATACATGTAAATTTTTAATTAAATTTATTTATTTTAACATACCCATTTCAAATGATAAATAAATAAATAAATTTATTTATTATTTATATAAATTACATTTTCAAATACACTAAGAGTTTAAAATATATTTGAGATAAATTTTATGAACCAATATTATTTTCATATCTTTATAAATGAATAAATAAAGTAAAAAAAACTATTTATTTAATTTATATTTAAATAAATATAATTTCCACACTATTTTTCTAACTAAATCAATAAATAACAATTATTTGATTTATTTAGTTATTCAAACCCAAACCCAAATTCATGTATTTTAAAGCCTTTCACTTCAACTTCTCATTTCATAAACACTCATTCAAGTACAAACCACAATCACCTATACACTTCTTTGCATAATACCACACAAACTCTTTGTATACATTTCCATTTCAACCCTAGACTCGACTTTAGACTATGGTACATGTTATTAATCTAGATTCATATATATTACACTCTAGGTTAATGTTGTAAGTTCGAGGATCACTTTGCTACCTAGACTCTTGTGCTAGCTACATCTTTGACACAGTTGAGTATTACATAGCCCCTTTTCACACTTTTACACTATTTGGGGTGAAACATGAATACAATTGATTACATTTACACAAACTACACAAACACAAATCCTCTTTACATTCATGTGTGAAAATTTGAGCTTTATGTTTGAGTACTAGGTGTGTTACCTGTTTGTGTGCAATTTATGTGCAATCATTAACTATTCAAGCCGACGGTTAACAATGATAGATCTATTGAGTCTGACAAACCCACCCAGATTGGGGTGATTATTACCGACAACACAATTTGCATGCTAGTTACAAAGGTTTGATTGTACTTTTGGTTACAAAATAGTTGCTCCCCATAAATGCTATATTTTATCATGTTATGTAAGGATTTGTTTATTGACATCTATATACTATTTATGTACAAACCTGTGTATGCTCACCAACTTTTTCGTTGACCTTATTTTATTCATGTTTCAGGTGCTAATGTGTGATTTGATCAAGACTTGCTACACATAGGTTTTGGGACTTTGTTAATTTTAATTCAAGAATAAGTTGTATTTCATTTATGTACTTTGGAATTGGTTTATGTTTGTTTGATTTGAAATGGATTTAAATATATTACAATTTAGTCAACCTTGAGCTCATGAACAGTCTACATGTCCCGCCCCGACGTATTCCGCCGTCGGTTGGGGTGTGTGACAATAACAATGGAACATTGACCCATGAGAACTTTTTGGAAACAGTTCTCATGCTTTGAAAAATATTATTTTTATGACCCAGCATAAGATAGATTCTTGCAGGTTTTGAAAGATCTTTTATTTCATTGTTGAAAACCTCTTGTAAGAACCTTGGGTACATAAAGAATGACTGCTTTGCACCTTCTTGAAGGTTATATGTCAAACCTTCAAAGATGAAATGTGCAAAATTAAAACCTTGGCCAGAGACCATACCATGAACAGCATAGGCAAGAGCAGAGCTCACTTGATGCCATCCACTTCTCTTCTGGGTTATGCATTGTAGAAGAGTGTGGCATAGAAACTTCCATTGAGGTCCCATCAGCGCCTTTTCAATGGTGTACTCGTTCTTATTTCCAGTGTACCCTATGGATACAAAGGTCCTCATATACTCTTCCCTTGAGTGTGAAATGGCGGCCCCCTCGTCCTGAAGCTTGAGATGTTTTCAGAGGGTTGCTTCAGTGATGGTGATGTCTTTGCCGTCTACCTTGGCTTGGATTTGGGGAATCCCCTGTTCGGTAGAGTAAACGGCGGTGCTCCAAAAGTCCTCCATATGAGGAATGTATATGGTGGGGTTGACAGTTAGTGCATGGTGTATCTTTGATCGAAAGAGAAAATCGATCATGTCATTGAACCCCTCAGAATTCTTTCCTTTTATTAGGTATGCAGTGAGATTGTGGTAGGGTGAGAACCTGTCATCGGGCTGGTTTATGTCTACCTCTGCCATTGTTGTTGGGTTTGGAGGGAAGGAGGAAGGTTTTTGAAAGGTGGTTAAGTATGGAAGGCTTTGAATGCTGTGAAAGCATTAGAGAAAATGGTGAGAGTTAGGTTGGAATTGAATGTGAAGAGGTTATGGAGAAATTTGATTTGTGTTATAACGGCAAAGGAGGGAAAAAGCAAAGTTACTTGTACAGTACAACCTTATTCACTTTTCACTGTTACAGCTGTAATACACTATAGCAATCATGGTAAAAACTGAAAGTACTTTTTTACAGCGGGTGAAAGTTAATTTGGACTTATTATTACCCATCAGCAGCAAACTTGGTTGCTGCGGATGGTTAAGCCTATCCGTTGCAAACTTGGTTGCTGCGGATGGTTAAGTCTGTCAACAGCAAACTCAATTGCTGCTAATGGATGCAATGATCCGCAGCAAAGATGTTGCTGCTGACTGCCTTAAAGCTATCCGTAGGAAACTTGTTCTTGCTGATAACTTAAATCAGTCAGTGGTAAATTCTTTCATGCTGAAGATTAAACCTGTCAGCAGCAAATATGGTTACTGCTGACTAATAACTTTTATTTACAACAAAAGACAAACACATTTATAAAACAAATTTTAGAGACATATTTTAGTCAAAGTTCATCATACCAATTGATTCAACTAAATATCTAAATCTAGCTTCATCAAAAGGTTTTGTAAACAAATCAGCATATTGCTCATTGGTTAAAATAATTCTCTTTTTCTCAGCTTGATATCTTATGAAGTGATACCTGATTTTAATGTGCTTTGTCTTAGAGTGCTGCACTCAATGGAGCCTATGATGATGCTTTGAAGGACTAGGATCTTGGCTTTCTATTGCAGAGGAGGAGGTTTTCCAGATCTCTTTGCTTTGTCATCAGCTGATGTTGCTTTGGTTGCTGACAGATTTGCTTGATCAGCAGTAGATTTTGCTACTGAGGACTTTGGCTTATCAGCAACAGATTTTGTTGCTGCTGATGGTTTTACTTGAGCAGCAACAGACTTGGTTGCTGCTGATGGTTTAACAACAGATGTATGCCTATCCTTCTTTACCTTGTTACCATATGGTTTATTTGTAGAAGTTCTTTTGTTGATAGGCTTTTGGTTAGGAGGGACTTGATGAAGAATCTGCTTGAAGGGATTAAATTTACAATTTGCAGCAAAGTGGTCTGATTCACCACAGATGATGCAGGATTGTTGAGGTTTTGGCAACTGCTTCCTTGGTGGGGATAGAGAGTTTCTGAAATGAGTTGCTTTGGCTTCAAAGCTTCTTACCTTTTTGTTCTTGTTTATTTTCTCAAAAGCATGTTGCTTTAGGTTTCTTTGTTGCTGATGGTTGTAGAAGCAGGTGCTGGCAGTATGGTTGTATTTGCCACAAACAAAGCATGATTTAGCCAATTTGTCCCTTTAAAAGTACACATAGTCCTTTTTCTTGAATAAGTCTTTGAAATTCCAGGGATGGGCTTTGTTGTGCTCAATGGTGGCTTCCTCCAATGTCTTTTGAACATTTGGAGCTTTCACTCTTGGTAGACTGGTTTTAGGTTAAGGATTTGGGTTGGTGGAGGTTGAAGACTGTCCCTTTTCAACAGTTAGCTTTCTTCCTTCTGGAGAATAGCTGATTCTGATTTGTTTGGTTGGTTGAGATACTGGTACTGTTTTTGAAGGGATGAAAGGGCTTGGATTGTTGGCATTAATAACTTCACATGTAGGTGGTGATGAAACTTTATTAGTTTCAGTGGAGTCTGAGCATGTTGACTCAGGCTCGGATGAAGTAGTGCATTCTTGCACAGGGGTTTCTTGGACAACAGGGTCAAGATTTCGGTTGGCCATGTGAAGGTTGGAAAGATTGAAACTTGGTTCATGAATGGTTACATAGTCAGCAGGTGGAGGAACATCATTGTAGGGTTGTTCAGCTTGGAATCAAATACCAGCAGTTACCTTTTCATGAATTTGAGCATCCAAAAGTCTTTGCAGCTTTTTGGATGCAAACTCATATTTTTCCACATGGACCTTTTGGTCTGCTAATTCGGCCCTTGTAGATTTTAACTTAACCAGAAGATCATCAATTTAAGTTTCAAGGTTTGTTTGTTCATGTTTTAATGATAAAATTTCTTTCATTAAACAATCAATCTTTTCCTTGTAAGTGTTTTCAACCTTTTTAAATTCAGATTTCATTTTGATCTATGAGATTCTCGTTATGTTTTCTATATCCAAGAACCTTATCAATACAAGCCTGAGTACAAAGATTTTCATATACCTGAGGTGGTATCTCTGATGTGTCTGCCATGAGAGCTTGATTGTTGGAAGGAAGATCCTCATACTGGAAGCTCCAGTCAAAGTCAGCAGTTCCAACAGCTGAACAAGCTGCAGTTTGTGCAGGAGGAGTGGCCTGTTGGTGTTGTTGCTGTCTTGGCTGAGCTTGGTGAGCTTGTCTGGTCTGAGCAACAGCTAGGTTTGCCTTTGGTGCCTTGCATTCTCTAGCAAAATGACCAAGTTGGTTACAGTTGTAACACCTCAATTTGCTTTTGTCCAAGCCAACCCTGGTGTTGGAGTTGTTGCTTGGAACGGGTCTTCTTGTTCTAGAGTAGAACCTTTTTGCTCTAAGAGAAAGCATGGCACATGAGTGCTGTATGTCCATTTCTTCTAGATCATCTGAGTGAAAACATTCCAGATCTTCCTTGATAAAGGACATGTTGGTTGAGTTTTCAGAGACAAAAGCAGCAGAGGTTGAGGCTTCAAGAAGAAATGGTGAGTTGTTTGATTGAGAGGATGGAGTCTAGGGATGATTGACAATGGGAGGGTAGTAGTTGCTTCAACTAGGACCTGAGTGGTCAGAGTGAAGTGCAGAGGAGGTAGTGGTGGATGATGAGGTTGTTTGGTAACTTGAGCTCCTTTCTTTGGCTTGAATCATTTCTAGTTCATAGGTCTTCAGCATGCCAAATAGCTCGGTCATCTGCAGAGTCTTCAGATTTTCAGTTATTCTGATTGACACTTGTAAAGTGTCTAACAGCTAGACAGAGACCCGATGAACTTCTTGAGAATGTCTTCATTCTCCAGCTTCACTTTAGAGCACTATAGCTCTCCCACAAGGTAAGTGTACCTGTTATACAACACAGTTAGAGACTCACCTTCCTTCCAGACAAAGTTCTCATATTGTTGCTTCAAAATGTCTCTTCTGTTTTCTTTCACTTCTTCTGAACCAGCAAGCATCTTTTCAAGAACCTCCCATAGCTCCTTGACAGTTTTGTATCCTCTGAAGTTGTGAAATACTTCATTTGGCAGGCACATTTGAATGGCTCCTAAGGCCTTGAAGTCTACCTCCATCTTCTTGATGTCTTCATCAGAATACTTTGAGGGTTCTTTAGGGACTGATGGACCTCCGGAATCAGCAGAGGACACCATGGGTACATATGGTCCATCTTAATGGATCTCCACATCCCATACTCCTGATAGGAGAAGAAGCTTTCCATCCTGTTCTTCCACAAATCATAGTCTTTTCCAGACACTAGTCTTGGTGGTCTGTTGATGCTTCCAATATCCTCAAAACCATTGTTTTGTGCCATTTTGGATTTGTACTGTATGGTGTCTTTAGCAAAGATATAGTTTTGAATAGAGAGTGATTAAACAAGTGTGAGTTTGTTTAATCTGTGAGCCAAAACTCTGATACCACTGTAGGATCGGTAAATACAAGATGGTTCTATTCTAGTTGAGACTGGCGGAAATAATCACAACTAAACAGTGTAAACAAGTAAACACGAAGAATACTGGTAAATGCAATTTGTATTAAGCTTCAATGGTTACAAGATTACAGAGAAAACTTGTAGGTCACTCGGGTGTGACGGATCATCACATGCAAGTGGGTCTACTAGTCGGACCGGGTGCGGAATGCCCATGACTAGGCGGAGAGTCTAGCTAAACAAAGTAAACCGACAAGAGAAAACACTTTAAATGTTCTTTGTATTATAAACACTTGAAGGTTACAGAGAAAAGCACTGAGATTACAATCTGCGTATTTGCATTAAAGCATGCGTCCTTAACTTCTGTCAACCTATCCTATTTATACAGGACCTGATGCCTGCGCACTTAGCAAGTGCGCATGGCAAAATGCTCTTGCGTACTTAGCAAGTACGCAAAGTTACTCTTGCGTACTTGCCAAGTACACAAAACACTTGGAGAATTCTGCAACATTCAATATGTAAAAGTAAATACAACTCGATAAACTAATACATAAAGACTCTTACATACAAAGATAATTACAAACAATACAAAACAACCTAAGACTAAGACTCTATCTATCCAGAGTGTTTGTCACAGGAAAGTGCTTCAACAAACTCCCCCTTGACAACAACTCTGGATAATCTTCAGTCTTCGGTCTTCACAGCTTCAGTCTTCACAGCACTTGATCTTTAGCTTCCATCTTCTTCTTGTAATCAAGGCAAAACTTAATCACCTTGTCATATTTAGAAGCAAGGAGCTTTGTCCACTCATCCGTGTAGACGCAGTAACGCTCTGCTAGTACCTCTAGATCTTTCACAGAAAAGTTGATGAAGCAGAGTTCATCAAATATTCTGATCAGTTCCTTTGGCACTATGTTCCCGCTCTCTGAACGTCCTTTACCCATGATCACAGCCTCGCCCGTTTTTGGATCTACGTACCAGTACCACATGTCACCAAGAATATCATGAGATAACTTGCTCAGGGGAATCTTAGTTTCACATCGCACTGGCTTGTATACCAATTTCTTTAAGTGCTTCTTAGTCACAGGATGTACAACGTGCTTATCCTTGACTCTCTTGGGCATATGAGGCTTGAACATCTCGAGCTTCCCTGATCTTGCTTCTCACTGCAGAACCACCCACAAACCCATTGCCACTGCGTGATTGGAATGACCCAGCAGCTCTCGGTTTGCTAGGTTCACAAGGTCGTATTTGGGCAAGGAGCTGAACGCTTCACTGGTGGGTTTCAAGTGTTGAACCCCCCCAGATCTTTTGATAGCGAACATCTGCTTGTCCTCCTCGAACCTTACAGCCAAGATCATCCCTGTTGCTCTGTGTTTGTCTATTATAGACGTCTTTTGCCACACAGAAGCTGGACCCTTTGATGAAGTAGAAGGCATGTCTGTTTCTTTCGGTGCCTCTGGGTCCACAGGTTCAGGGTCAACTGGGAAGGCTTCAGTCGAGGCTTCTACATTACTAGCCTGCTCGACTGAACCTGTGTCGAGTGGAGCGTCGAAGGATGGAAATTGAAAGATCTCTCCATCTTCTAGCTCGCACTCTCCTTCCCCGTCACCCTTGGGAATTTCGCTCACAACGTCTTCATCATCATCCCAATCGTCACCAGAGTCGATCTCTCCTTCTTCTAGATTGAAGAGAGCATCGATCTGTGCTTCTTTGGAATAGTCAGGCTCTAGACATAGGATCTCATCATCAGATAAGTCCTTAAGTACTTCAGCCACTGACTTTCCTTTCTCACCACCACCACCACCAGAGGTATCACCACCATCTTGATGAGTCGACTCCCCCTGAGCCATTGGAACAGCAGAGATGGGCACGATTGCTAAAGCTTGGTGCTCACCTCCACTAGGACCGGCTTCAGGATCCTTGTCCTTGTCATCATCCTTAGTCAAGTCGACCAGATGACACGCCTCATCACCAGTAGTCCTCTTCTCCTTCTCTTTCTCTTTCTCTTTGTCCTTCTCCCCCTGAGCATCAAGCTTCTTGGTCAGATCAGCAATCAGCTTGACCATTAGCTCATGCTCCTTCCTTTGAGTGTCAAACCTGAGCTCCAAGGACGACCCATGACCCAGAAGCATTTCATTTGTCTTGGTTAGAAGCTCGTTTTGGGCCATGACGTTCTTCAGTCGTTCCTCAGTCCCCGTTCTCTGGCAACGAAGGATTCTGACTTCGTCTACCAAAGAATTGATCTGTGCTTGTTGAGCATCAGACTCCTCCTTTGATTTCCGAACAGTCTCCAATAGTTCAGCAACTTGGGTTTCCAGAACATCTATCCTTGCATCATTCGGATTAGGATGTCTGGATGAGGAAGCCTCGGCATTATGAGTAGGGGAAGAGAATATGGTATCAAAGTCAAACCCTTGTGTAAAGTCTCCATAGTTGAAGGGTTGACTTAAAGGCTCAGTGGTGGTGGTTGGGATGGAAGATGTGACGAGAGTTGTTGGGGGTAATGGTAGGGGTGATGGTGACGGACTCTGTGAGAATTGGAGTAGTCACCGCCACCTGAGTAGTTGTGGTAGGGAGGGTCACTATTACAGGAATCACTTCTGTGAATGTAGTGACGGCCACTTCACTTTGCACTTGTGGCCTCCTCCTCCTACGGTAAAGCTGCTGTGAAGGTGGGGTGGAGGCTGAATCCGGACTAGCAGCTGACACTTGTACTTGCTGCTGAGCCTCCACCACACTAGGGATAGAGGGCTGTTGCCTATCGCCCCTGTTCTTGTGAATGCTTTCCCTTCTTTGTCTTTGTATAGCAGCGTCAGAGTCAGAGCCTGGATCGTATTCGCTGCTAGAGGACTGTCGCTTTCTCTTGGAGGATGACTCAAGTAGGGTTACCTTAGCCATTCTCCTCGGGTGTACCTGCGACAGTGCATCATCGGAATCGGAAGAATCTGACCCAGTCGCTTCCGAGTCGAATCCCTCAGCACCATCATTTCCTCCTTCGTCGTCTCCATCATCAGACAATCCATCACCACTCTCCATTTCCTCTTCTTGTTGTTCCTGTTGTTCGTCGGAGTGTTCATTCAATTCTGGCTCCGAGTCGTGACTGTACCATCTCCAGTCACCTGGGGCCACATACGCTTCATTGATGAGGTGGCCAAAGAGTTCTGTATGCACAGGGGTAGGATCTACACTGCCTGGCTTTAGGAATTGGGCGAATACTCTTTTGTCCACTCTCTTTACTTGCGGTGTCTCCCCTATAGCAGGAAGGTTTTAGCAACGCATCATTAATCAGAAGTTGCACAAACCGAGGGTATAACAAGAACCGAAACCTCTCCGCCGTGTTGATCTAGTCATTGATGGCTTTAAAGATGTAGCGGGAGAAGTTGTAGCCCTTGTTGAGAGAAAGGCTGACCATGGCTGCTGCAAGGTCATGACCCATGGCATCTTTCCCAGCTTTCCTTGATGAGATGCACATGATCATGACGTGGGCGAAGTATCTCCATTGGTCTAACACCCACATCTTCTTGTATGAAGCATAGTCCCTCGCACCGACATATCCCATTCTTTGTCTCCAACAGCCGTCCATAAAGTAGTCTGGATAGGCTGTTGGGTCGGTTGCAAGATCTCTAAATTGAAGGACCCTTCGTATAGTATCTTCAGAGAAAGAAATAGCATGACCAGCAACGGTAGCCCTTATAACGTTGGGGGTTACCGCGCAGTCGTGCTCTGTAGTCTCCCAACACTGCTCGAGGTAGGGTCTTGACACGATCGGGTCAGCAGAAATGGCGTAGCTGATTCTTGAACGGTTCAAGAAATCAATTATGTCTCTGTACTGCAATGCTGCACCCTTCCACTCAGGTTCAGTGTTAGCTAACAGGTTGAATTCGTTAGTAAACGCCCGAGCCATGATCTGCAAAAACACACAGAAAACATAATAAGAACAACATGTATCATTGGAAACGGATAAACATGACTTAGTATAGCAGTTTCTCATTGAATAGGATTTCAGACTTAGGAATTTTTTCCAAGTGTTGGTCCTACGTACTTAGCAAGTACGTAGGAGTTTCCTCTTGCGTACTTAACAAGTACGCATGAAGTGCTTCTTGCGTACTTGTTAAGTACGCAGGAAACGTACTTCGTGAAAAATTCAGAAGTTTGAAATTCAACTTGATGTTCTAAAATTGGTGTGTATTGGGTCACCACTAGGTCGGAATCAACGATTCGAGCCTATGAGACCAATACTTACACCGGATACCTGCTAACCTTGACCTAATTTGTTCTAACAGTCGAACGAGCAACCGTCGGTTCAAATTCTAGCCTAAAGTCAAAATCAAACACTCGAATGGATGATTAAAGGTAGATTAGTGATCGAATAATGATTATTAACAAGTTTTAATTATTAGGTATAACCCAAACAACCCAAAAATTGTCTAAAAATCTCGAACAATAACCTAGGATAATCGGTCCAAAATCGAGAGTTTTTGTGGATGGATTAAGCCCAAAGTCTCACCAAATCGATGTTATGAGGTGATGAAACTAGTAGTGGGATGAAAAAATCGGATTGGAACACTTGGATTTTGAGTAAAGATTTGCAGAGGGAAAAAGGTCTGTTTGAATGCGATGAAAAAGCCTGAAAATTTCTAAGTCTCCTTTTTATACCCCACACCAAAAGGCCGTGCGTACTTAGCAAGTGCGCACGTTTTAACTCATGCGTACTTATAAGTGCGCAAGCTTTAACTCTTGCGTACTTACAAGTGCGCAAGACTTAACTCTTGCGTACTTGTTAAGTACGCAGGGCTTACTTCATGCGCACTTACAAGTACGCACACACCCTTAAATGCGCAAACTTTCAACTCAAATTTATGAAGTTTTTCAAGTCAAATAACGAACAAGTTAAAAATATTCAATCAAGAGGATTCAAATACAATTCAGGAAGGTTAAACACAAATATTTTTGGCTTTTCTGAATGAAATTGAACTATGCATAAACTTAAAATCTTTTTGATCTTTTCTAATAGAAATATACAAGTAATCACACAAACTATTTTTGATCAAAGACACGAGCAGAGGATCATATCAGGCTATCTTTTAGCAAAAACGATACAATATAAACATCAAAAATATGGGATCATGTCATGGATTACTATTTATTCATACGTAATAAGCACATAAACAAGTAAATCAAGTTGACAATATTATAAGATTTGAAACTATAAGCATCTTTGTATCAAGTTCTTGTGTATTAAGTATAAGATATACAACGTGTACCCCACTGATATGCTACAATAATGTAAGTTGCATTATCTCAAGGCATCTAAGATTTTCCTAATGATTTTTTAAATTTTTAGAATGAAGTTACATCTATTAGCACAGGAAAAATCAAGCAGAATCCATAAGGATTATCAGGAATCATAAGATTTAGAATCGAGTGATTCAATTGTCTTGGTTTCATTTGATTTTCGTCATTGAATATCGGTATGATGATTCAGGATAATATATATGGTGTTTGAGTTTTAAGGTAAGGGGATCCAACTTTTATCTGGATTTGATTTCAATGAATCAGGAGTGATTCAAGGGTGAATACATGTTCAACGGTTAATATAGAGACATGTCTTGTTTCAATCTCTCCTTGCATACTTGTGAGTATGGGCAGTGAGATGAACCGCATTAATTATGCTAATGACATAACCCGAAACTGACCCCAAAAGAAAATTATTGCCAAAATCTGACATCCTTTATCTGATAATGATCTTTTCTATTCTTTTACGTAAATACACTTGCAAACATGGGTTCAAATCACAGTTGTAATTTAGATTTAGTTTCCACACTACTAGTGATTCAAAGACGCATACAACCTATTGACAATTTAAATTACTTGTAAATAAGCAGATTAAAAACACAATAATTTAAACAATTAAATAAGCATGACGCAATCCTTTCCCATATGAGCAGTTTGTGACGTTTAGATCATTTCTGATGTACTATCATTTACTCATTCCTCAAGTTAACTTTGAAATTTTCTACATTATTAAATGTTTTTCAGCACAATCACGGATGAAATGATGGCGAATCTCTATATGTTTTGTTTTGGAATGTTTCACCGGGTTATTTGTGATGGACATGGTGGCATTGTTGTCAATGAATAGAGGAGTTCCAGTGAAGTTCAAGCCGTAGTCTCTCAATTGCTGCTGAATCTACAATATCTGAGAACAACTGCTCGCTACAGCAATGTATTCTGCCTCACAAGTTGAGACAGAAACCGTTGACTGCTTCTTGCACTGCCAGAAGACCAGTCTGTCTCCTAAGAATTGACAGCCACCAGAAGTTGACTTTTTGTCAAGGTTACAACCGCCATAATCTGAATCAGTGTAGGCTTTGAAGTCGAATGACTGCTGCTTAGAGTACCAATGACCTAATCGGAGTTTCCCTTTCAGGTATCTGAAAATTCTCTTCACGGCTATCATGTGTCACTCCTTCGGTTGAGACTGAAACCTTGAGCACAAGCACACAACAAACATTATATCGGGTCTTGAAGCCATGAGATACATAAGTGATCCAATCATCCCACGGTACAATCTGCTATCTACATCCTTTCCATCTTTGTTAGGATGCAGACCATGATTGACTGGGATAGGTGTGCCATAAGTACTGCTATTATTCATCTTGTATTTTGACAAGATGTCCTGCACATACTTAGTTTGATGTAGATAAATGCCATCCTCTCTTTGATTAACTTGCAAACCCAGGAAGAATGACAATTCACCCATATTACTCATTTCAAACTTGGACTTCATCACCTGCTCGAATTCCCTACACATCCCTTCATTGATAGATCCAAAGATAATGTCGTCGACGTATACTTGTACAAGAAGAATGTCACCTCCTGCTTTCCTAATGAAGAGAGTCGAGTCAATCTGTCAACGGTCGAAACCATTAGACAGTAAATCTTAGATAATGTCTCATACCATGCCCGCGATGCTTGATGGAGACCATAAAGTGCTTTGTCGAGCTTATACACTTTATTGATATTATACGGATCTTCAAAACCGGTAGGTTGAGTGACATAGACCTCTTCATGAACTTTACCATAAAGGAAAGCACTTTTCACATCAAGTTGATAGACCTTGAAGCCGACATATGTGGCATAAGCCAAGAACAGTCGAATGGCCTCAATTCTAGCAACTGGGGCATATACTTTCGTGTAATCCAAGCCCTCTTGCTGATAAAAACCCTGAACAGTTCATCTTGCTTTGTTTTTCACAACAACATGATGATCATCCGTCTTGCATTTGAACACCCATCTGGTTCCAATTGGCTAAAAGCCTTTTGGCAAGTCAACCAAATCCCACACGTGCAACTTTTGGAATTGAGACAGTTCATCTTGCATCGCCTCAATCCAGCAGTTGTCAGTGAGAGCCTCCTTCACATTCTTCGGCTCTAACCGGGACACGAATGCAGCATGCATACATGTTTCCATGACACCAGTGTCAAGTATCTCTTTGTAAAGACTGGTGTTCTCAGTGATGGTTCGATGACGAGTCTGAACACCAGCATAAGGATCACCAATAATGTTGTCGATTGGATGATTCCTATGCACTCTCGTCTCCGGTACAATCGGTTCCTGAATTTTTGGATCTAGATTCGTGCTTACCTCCCCCATTTCCTGTGTTTCAGAGGAAGAAGATTCAATGTTAATTGGATCGGCTGGAGCTTCATTTCCTACAGTAGTGTTAGGATTGGGTTGAGCGTCATCTCCAACCACATGAACACTTTCACTGTTATCGCTGTCACGAGTTCCAGATGCAGATGCAACATTGGAATCAGGAGTTATAATTGGTACAGTGGCACGAGTAGAGAAGCTGGAGTCATTGTCGCCACCCAATAATTCATAAACATTCGCGGCGTCAACTGCAGATAGACCAGGAAGATTGAATGACTTGAATAGCGCATCATAATCAAAACCCCAAGATGGACCTGTTGGTTCGGGTGGAATGCTATGTTTACTACAATCCACTTCAAACCATTCCTCGACAGTACGAGTTCCTATGTTGTACACTCTCTTGCAAGGCGAGTTGGCAACGTATCCTAAGAAGATGCCTTCCACCGCTTTTGCATGAAACTTAGACTGGCGGTCTTTGTACTGTAGCAACAAGGAACAGAGAGTACCAAAAGGAACTAGGTAATCAAGATTGGGAAGTTGATTGTTGATCAACTCGTAACAAGTCTTGTTGTGCCTCTTTACAACCAGAACTCTGTTTAAGACGTGACAAGCTGTTTTAACGGCTTCTGCCCTGAATGTGACAGGAAGCTATGCATCCGACAGCATAGTCCTTGCAGTCTCCATTCTGCTAAGGCGTGTACGGCGCGCTGAATTCGTGACGGATCCCTTTCTTGAGACAGAAAAGCTCCATCAAATTATTCTTGACCTCAGTTCCGTTGTCACTCCTTATTCTTCTAACTTTCAGCTTGCAAAGAGATTCCAAGCTCAGGATCAAGTATTGAAGAATATCAGCAGTCTCGTCTTTAGTACCTAAAAAATGCACCCAAGAAAAACGTGAGAAATCATCAGTTACTACTAGACAGAACGACTTACCTCCAATACTCCTGATACTTATGGGGCCAAACAGATCCATGTGTAATAGCTCCAAAGGGGTATCAATAGAGTTTTGGAGCTTGGGCTTGTGAGACTTCTGTTGCTGTTTACCCTTTTTACAAGGCATACAGTCATCTGCAACGGTAAATCAGCTTAGGAACCCCGGTTACCAAACCGTTTCGGACAAGATGATTCATTTTACGATACGAAATATGTCCGAGTTTCCTATGCCACAAGATGGAGTCAAGCTCTGTCTCTTTTGTAAGTAAACAGGTAGCAACTGATGAGGTGGTTGTTGCTACGCTCATATCGATCTGATAGGTGTCGTTTGTTCTTAGCGCTCTCATCAGAATCCATTCTTCTGGAACTTCAAAACCAGGTTTGAGAATCAGGCATTCTGACTTGTCAAACATCACCGAGTACTCCTTATCACACATTTGGGAGACACTCAACAGGTTATGCTTCAGCTGCTCGTAGAAGTTGACATTGTCAAAGCTGACACAACCGTTCGAAACCACACCTTGACACGTGATGCTGCCGCCTTTTTCTCCGACAAAGGCCACATAGCCGCCTCTGAATGGTTTAACGTCTTGAAGCAAGGACATGTTTCCTGTCATGTGCCGGGAGCATCCACTATCTGCATACCAACAGTTAGAGATAGTACCCTTCGGACGTCCCTGCACGAGTCACAAAAGAATTAGTTAGATTTGGAGACCCAAGCCATTGTGGTCTTGGGTCGTCCATCCTTTTCAAAATAAACTACTTCCTTTAACTCACAGTCATGATGACTGTTCAAAATTGATGAATCTTTAGAAGAAATAGAACTAGGAGATTGAGAAGTTTTGGATTTTGCAGTCCAGGATCTCTTCTGTTTCTTAACCGAAACAGGAGACTTTGGTTCAACTACAATAGGTGAACTTATGGAAGCTTCACCTGATTGAACTGAAGTCAACTGTTCAAGCTTTCTCAACCTCTTATTTCTTCTTCTTCTTCTTCCTTGTGGCTTAGAAAGTCTCGCCACAGATTTCTCACCAGTGCGTGTACTACCGGAGGTAGATACACAAGGTACAGCGGTTTGCGTTACCTTTCTTGAAACAGATGGTTTAGCTTCAGATTTGATCTTAGGCTTTACCATCGGTTTGACTGGTGGTTTCACCACATTTTGCTTTGGATGTTTGGGAGATGGTTTCACTGGTGGCGACCTGGGGATAACAGCTGGTTGTGAAACAACAGGCCGTTTCCCTTCGTTCTTCAAAGGACAGTTCACAAAAATGTGACCAACCAAGCCACAGTGAAAATAGTTCCTCTTATCTACATAAGTTCTCTTGTAAGGTTCATTAGATCTGGCCTTAGATAACTCAGCATTATGAGAAGGAGGAGTTGGTTTATGAACATTAGTCTGAACTTAACAATTTGGTTTTTGGGAGTATAATATTTTTCCAAATTTTCTTTATACCCAAGCCCATAATGAGCTGAAAAAGCCTCTTTCTTTGCTTGGTTAAGACTTTTATAACCCCCATAAAGCATTACCTTTAGATTATCATTTGTTTCAATGATATCGGGTTCAGTTAAAATGCAATTATCACCAATAGTGATAACGTTTTTCTTTATCTTTTGTTCAGTCAACAACTCCTCAGATACTACTCCTTCAGGGCAAGAGTTAACCGACCCGTCTTCAGAAGCAGTAACAAACTCCTCACTAGATGTGGAGTTAGCCTTACTTGAGGATTCATCCTTTTAGGGGAATCATCCTTATCAGATGACTCATCTAGACAAGTGAGATCAATGTCTATTAAGCTATTGACAAACTTCCCGCTCACTGGTGGAGGAATGGCATTAGTACCCAAACCTAACCCATTCAGTTGTCTCACCACAGACTCGTAGTGTTCCACCACAAAGCGAGAGTTTTTCAACTTCTCACTAGTGCATTTTAACTGCAAGATCTCATTTTGCAATTTGTTGATTTCATTGTTCCGTTTTTCTAACCCTCTGTATGCAACATCTAAGTGAAGCTGTTGATCACTTATTTTTAAAGAATATTCACACTTTTCCTTTTTTAACGTTTCAATAGAATCTTTAAAACGTTTTTCATTTTCTTTGTAGTTTAGAGCTGCCATACTTAGGGGTTCGATTTTGTTTTGGAGCCTAGAATTTTCAAGTTTTAGCCCTAGACATTTAGAACATGAAATGACAGAGAAAGGGTTAGAATCTACCTCAGATGATGAACTTGTTGCTTCTCCAATGGCCATGAGAGCAACAGCAGTGGTCGACTCCTCTTTATCAGCTACAGGAGCTTCCATTTCTTTAGCTTCCTTCACCTCCTTTGTAGCAATAGTTGTAGATTCTTCTAGGACAGCCACAGAAGCTTCCCTTTTCTCTGCTTCCATCATCTCCATGATTTCAGCCATGAGACCAACCTGGGTTTGTGCGATGATGGCATCCTCAAGATGAACACCCCAATCAAAGCTTTCGTCCTGTTGGGCTACCAGTGCATTGGACATTCCAGCTTGGCTTTGATTGTGTTGGTTTGAGTTGTTGTGGCCATGGCTGTTTCCTTGGCTGGGTCGGGTAAAACCAGAGGCAGGTGCTCTGTCTTTCTGACACTCACGAGCAAAGTGTCCATAGTTCAGACACTTGTAGCATTTGGCCTTAGATTTGTCAAACCCAACCTTGGCATTAGGATGCCTGCCAATAAACTTTCTTCCTGTTTTGTTCAGGAAATGCTTGGCTCTCCTCAATAGAATGGCCATATTCCATTGAATATCCTTGTCCTCCATGTCATCAGGATCCACTTGATTAAAATCTTCTTCAATCGTCTCTGGATCAGTAAGTTTGCCACCAATGAAATTCTCATACGCAAGCATACAAGATGAGAATAGTGCTACATGATCTTCAACTATTCTGGCTATAGCTGAGTGGTTAGCTGAAGACGTAGCAGGAGGATTTCTTAAGGTATTTTGATGATGAGACCCCAACCCTGATCCTGAAGCATAGCAAGCATGACCACCACACCTAGTTGAGCGGTCTTCTTCAGTAGGATTTCCAGTGAAGAGGGCAATTCCAGAGCCCGATGACTTGGATGTAGAAGTCGTCCCATGATACATAGAAGGGTCTTGTATCTGAGGTCTTCCTGAGCTCTCCTTTCTTTTTAGGTTCATGTCATGAGCTTGAACCTTTCCTATTACCTCCTCAACTGTCAACTCATAGAACTTAGGATTTTCCCTCATCAGGGTTGTGTACATCTCAAATTTGGGTGGTAAAGCATCCAAAAACTTTTCCACCATCTCTTCATCTGGATACCTGAGTTCAAAAGCCTTCAACTCAGTCTGTAAATGATAGAATCTAGAGATGAGGTCATCTAAAGATTCGTTCTCTAAAAATCTGAAGCACTCATACTGCTTCCTGAGAAGATCCCGCTTACTCTTCTTGATGTCACTATTTGCTTCGAATCTCTTCTGTAAATCTTTCCAGAGATCCTTAGAATTGTCATACCCTCAAAAACCGTGGAACAATTCCCGAGTTAATGCCATAGTGATCGAACCAAGTGCCTTCTTTTCACGATCATAAGCGTTCTTTTCTTCGTCAGAAAGCTTAGAGATAGGTTTGGGCATGGTTTCATCAAGATAGATGTGTGTGGGATGCTTATATCCCTCAAGGATTGGTATCCGTAGTGATGAGTCGGTATACGAAATGTAGTGCTCAAAACGTGCTTTCCAATTAGAATAATCATTCACGTTCAGCAACTTTGGTGGTTTCTGTGGTGTACCGATCTCATTATCATAATTTAACAGGTTTCCAAGATTCTGAAGATTCGACATAGTGAACACTTAGTCAAATTTTAGAAAAGTCAGACACAGTTGCGCACTTGATTTTGGCCTTGCGCACTTGAGAAATGGTCTTGCGTATTTAGATTTCTTCTTGCGTACTTGTAAGTACGCAGGATTAAATGTAAGTACGCAGGATATAACTTAAGTTCGCACAAGTTCAGTCTTGCGCACTTATAAGTATGCAGGAGATAAGTCTTGCGTATTTAGTAAGTACGCATAAAACTGTACTTTTTGCCAGAAATGGTAAGTACGCAGGATACCTTTTCAGCAACTCTCACCAAACTTTTCCGGTCACCCGAACCTCGCCGGAGATGGTAAAAATTCGTTTGATGATCAATGCAAATGAGTTAAAGGGTCAGAAACTTGTTTCTAACCAACCTTTGATGCTCAAAACACTCAAATACACAATAAAAATCAGTTTTTGAGTGATTTTTGTTTCTAAAATAGTGCTAAAGAGCTACCCCTATTTTATCACAAAAATCAACAAAAAGACCTCTTTTTGCTTGTAAAAACTCTCCAAACTCACTCACAACACTCGAAATCAGGAGCAAGTGCTCTGATACCACTTGTAGGTCCCTCGGGTGTGGCGGATTGTCACATGCAAGTGGGTCTACTAGTCGGACCGGGTGCGGAATGCCCGTGACTAGGCGGAGAGTCTAGCTAAACAAAGTAAACCTACAAGAGAAAACACTTTAAACGTTCTTTGTATTATAAACACTTGAAGGTTACAGAGAAAAGAACTGAGATTACAATCTGCGTATTTGCAGTAAAGCCTGCGTCCTTAACTTCTGTCAACCTATCCTATTTATACAGGACCTGATGCTTGCGCACTTAGCGAGTGCGCAGGGCAAAATGCTCTTGCGTACTTAGCAAGTACGCAAAGTTACTCGTGCGTACTTGCCAAGTACGCAGGAGCTTTCTCCTGCGCACTTACAAGTGCGCAAAACACTTGGAGAATTCTGCAACATTCAATATGTAAAAGTAAATACAACTCGATAAACTAATACATAAAGACTCTTACTTACAAAGACAATTACAAACAATACAAAACAACCTAAGACTAAGACTCTATCTATCCAGAGTGTTTGTCACAGGAAAGTGCTTCAACAAAACTCTAAGAAAAGCACACTTGTACAATAAATGAATACAATACTTATATAGTAACTTAGAATCAAGACACACCCTTGATTTTAAGGATCAGATCCAACATAAGTCATTGATCTTGTATAGAAGCTATACGACATGTAAAGACACAAATACTACAATGGTTAACTTTACTCAAACGTCTTCTTAGGCATCATTTCTTGAATACTTAGAAGAAGAGCGTTGTTGTCTTTTATTGTCTACAACTGTAACATTCTTTCTGCATGAGGTGTGTCAGAGTTGCAGTAGAAAGTTATCAGTGGTAAAGTTGCTTTTGCAAGCCAGTCAGCAGCAACGATTGATCTTTATCGGATATGGCTATCAGCAGCATTATTGATGATCCACAGCAAGACTCAACTAGCCAAAGCTGCTGATGATTTGCTTATCAGCAGCATCAAGTGTTTGATGCTGCTGAGAAGCCTATCCGCAGCAATTCTGGTCTTCAGCAGATAAGGCTGTCCGCAGCAGAGTTGTTCATCAGCAAGAGAACAACTATCCGCAACAAGCAAGCTTATCCGCAGCAGCTTGTTGGTCAGCAACAAAACTGTGGAGTCCGCAGCAGTTGTACTTAGAGAATTTTGTAGCCATCAGTCTTTATTTCTACATGGCGACCTAGACTTAGGGGGTGACTTAGTATCTCTCCCCTCAGAATGAAAAATAGTACTAGGCAAAGGCTTAGGAAGGGGCATGTCTAATGGTGGGGCCTCTATTTTCTCCCTCGGATCTTCAGGATCCTCTACTATCTATTCCATCCCTACACTTGGCGTTTTTCATATCATTTCGTTTAGCTTTGCCATCATGTCCTGCAGATCACTAGGCACATCATCAACATCCTCATCTTATGAATTCAACAACTCCTCTTGTAAGGATCAAACCTAATAGGCTAACACGTCAAAAGATCACCAGGAAGTTCAGAAGACGAAGTTTTGGAAGTATGCGGCCACATACTTCATTGCCTAGCCGCATACTTGAAGTATGCGGCCCAGGCCCAAGCCCAAGCCCAACCGAATAGTATATGTTTTGGCAAAAAATTACACAACATAACTAAGTAGTCAAACTTTGTATATGAGGTAGAGTGCTTGTGTTTTTAGACAAGAAATGTAATGTAAATGAGGATATCGACACATGGATATACAAGGAAAGCCCTGGATTCATTGAGGATCTCCGGCATAAAACCTCGGGAGCCAACTAAAGTCGTACTGCATCGTTTGTTCTTACAAAAAGTGATAAAAATACAATGAAAGAGTTGAAAAACGATCGTGTCTAGGTGTTACAAAGAATAGTGCGAGTGTAGTGGTTGTGTGGTGTGTACATTGTGTCCTAATGATCATTTTTCTGCCCCTTATATACAATACATGTCATTAAATGAAAAGCTAATATCTCGGAATTGTCATAATTGGACCGTTACAAGCCTCCTCTTCACGTGTATATCCGTTGGTTTGAATGCAATCCCGTGTCTTCAGCTAATATTAATGAGGAATAGTCGTACCTGCATGATTGAGTCAAAACAAACGCGTAATATTGATTATTACAACGGTCATTTAATCAAGATACTGAAATGTAATAAGAATCAGGGATTCCGATACTTATCTGAGGATCCGGGATCCCAGAGGTGAAAATTGACCCATAACGATTTTCCCCAAGTTTTTGACAGTTTGTGAACGTTATTCAGAGACTGAAAAAACTTTCAGATCATTTTGACCGATGCAGCACGTACAGGGCCGAATAATTTTCTTTTTAAGTAAAACATTCATGGAGATCTTCTGATGTCTTCAGTTATTCTTTTTATTTTGATAGTCGGTATTTTGACGATTGAATAAATTTCATTGTTTCTTCCATGAAGGTTTTATGGAGATGTATTCAGGAGCATGTAAATGCTAACTTTGGAGAAATTCTTGCTAGGGTTATACCTCGGATGTGACATGTTTATGCCAAGACATTAGTTTAACATGTTTATGTTATTCGAAAGGATCCTAAACGTAGTCAATAATAGAGAAATTGACAGCAACCGTTAAGTATACTGATTCCAACTATCTTGAATTACATTTGGATGACGTGCGCTCAGGCGGGGTGTAGAAACCCAATTTCTAGAAAGGTGAAAACTTTTAACCGTTGAGCGGGTTTAAAATACCCTTAGCTTAGAGAGATGGCCAATCTCTGTCTTTTGTTACTGATATTCGGGAATAAAATCTGCAAAAACTTCAAACCTTGGTGAAGGTGGGTGTTAGTTTTGGCTAACACCCCTCCGAAGCTTAAGTCAGTATCAAATATGAAGAAGATGAGTGAATGGAATAAATAATTGAAAACATACCGGATCTCTTTGGGATACAAATTTCGCCTTACATGAAGTAGTTCTTGAGATGAATAGCATTCCATGATCTCGGCAATACGTCTCCTTGCATATTTGCTAGCCAATATGCTCCTTTGCTAGCTTCCTAATCTACTAATCTATTAAATATGGTCCTTCCCACTTTGGTGCTAATTTTCCATCACTGGATTTGATGGTATTTTGAAAGGTTTTTTTGAGTACCAGGTCACCCACTTGGAATCTTCTAGCTTCGATATTTTTATTGTAAGACTTAGCTATCCTTTGTTGGTATGCTGCAATCTGGATTTTTGCGAGATCTCTAATCTCATCGATGGTGTCAAGATCCCGAGCAAGGATTTCATTGTTGGTTTCAGGATCTTGAAGACTGATTCTTGCTGTAGGGATAACAACTTCTGTTGGAATTACGTCTTCTGTACCAAAGACTAACGAGAATGGTGTTTGCCATGTTGCATTTTTCAGGGTTATCCTATCCGCCCAAAGGACTAAGGGTAATTCTTCTGCCCATCTTCTTTTCTTGGCACCTAGTCTTTTCTTGAGGTTGTTTATGATAATTTTGTTGCTTGACTCTGCCTACCCATTTCCCTAAGGATGTACGGGTGTTGAAGTTATCATTTTTATTCCCCAGCTGGCACATAAATTAGTAGTTCTTCTTTCAATGAATTAGGATCCGTTATCACATGTTATCTCTGCGGGGATCCCGAACCTTGTGAGGATATTGCGCTTTATGAAAGACATCACTACTTTCTTTCTAATTTGAACAAAGGCTTCTGCTTCAATCCAATTGGAAAAATAATCGATCATTCCAAGCATAAATGCTTTTCCACCTGGTGCTTTAGGAAGTTTGCTGACTATATCCATTCCCCATTTCATAAATGGCCAAGGGGAAATGATTGAATATAATGGTTCTGCTGGCTGATGGAGTATGTTGCTGTGCCTTTGACATGAATAACACTTTTGGACATAATTTATGGCATCCCTTCTCATGGTTGGCCAGTAGTATCATGTTCTTAGAACTTTGGAAAAAAGTGCTCTGCCCCCAGTGTGGTTGCCACAGTCTCCTTCATGTATATCTTTTAGGACCTCAGTTGTTTCAGGATCCTCCAAGAATTTCAAGTATGGACCTGCAAGTGATTTTCTATATAGGATATTATGTAAAATAACAAAACGTGATACCTTGATGAGGAAAGCTCTATGATTCTTCTCTTCTTCCGGGATTTCACCATTTTCAAATAATTTTTGATGGGTGCTATCCATGAGCTTTTAACCTGTTTGGAATCTTGGTTTTCCATATCTCCTATATTTGATACGTGTTTATCTTCTATGAGGTCAATAGCTGGGCTCATGATGTGTATTATTGGGATATTGCTATCCAATGGAATTTTGAGTGATGATCCCAGGTTTGCTAAGGCATCAACCTCAATATTTTCTTCTCTAGGGACCTGTTTAATTTGGAAAATCTCAAATTCTCCTGTTAAATCTTTGACTATTTCAAGGTATCGTATCAATCTTTCACCTTTTGCTACATAAGAGCCATTAAAATGGTTAGTGATTAATAATGAATCAACGCACACTTGAAGATACCTGATCTTCATATCTGTGGCTAGTCATAATCCTGCTATTAGTGCTTCATATTCTACTTCATTGTTAGTTGCTTGAAATTCATGACTAATCGATTGGGGTATTGTGTCCCCCTGTGGTGATTTTAGTATGACACCTAATCATGTGCCTCTTATATTAGATGCACCATCAGTGTGTAGGATCCACATATCTTTTGTTCCTTCCAGCTTCCGGACTTCTAAATCAGCTTCTTGTTGGATATCATTACTGAAATCTACCATAAAGTCTGCTAGTGCTTGGTATTTAATTGCTGTTCTGGGCTCATATATCAAGTTATAAGCACTCTGCTTTACAGACCATTTGGCCATCCTTCCTGACATCTCTGGTTTTCTCAAAACACACTTTATAGGATAGTTAGTTTTAATATGTATAGGATGAGTCTCAAAGTAATGTCTAAGTTTAGTAGATGCCATAACTAATGCTAGAATTAATTTTTCGAGATAGAAATACCTGGTTTCTGCGTCTAGTAAACTTTTACTTACATAATAAATAGGATGCTGCTGTCCTTCGTGATCCTTAGTTAGAACAACACTTAATGGGCTTTTGGATACGGCTAGGTACAGAAAAAGTGGTTCATTATCCTCTGGTTTCATTAGCAAAGGTGTTGATGCTAAATATTTCTTTAAAGCTTGGAATGCTTCTTCATGTTTCTCGCTCCATTTGAACCTCTTGTTTTTCTTCAGGATATCATAGAATTCTTTGCTTCTTTCTGAGGATTTCGAAATAAATCTGTTGAGAGCTGCTACTCTTCCTGTCAGTCCTTGTACTTCTTTTACATTTGACGGAGATTTTAAATTGATGATAACTTTGATTTGTTCTGGACTTGCTTCTATTCCTTTTTTGGTTACCATATATCCTTGGAATTTTCCAGCTTCAACTCCAAAGTGACATTTTGAAGGGTTGAGCTTCATATTATATTTATCCAGAATGTCAAAAGCTTCTTTGAGATCCTTGAGATGATCTTCGGCTTTCTTTGATTTGACTACCATGTTGTCTATGTATACTTCCATCTTGTCCCCCAACTTGTCTTTGAACATCATATTTACTGTAGGTCCAGATTTAACTTGAAATCAATGAGTTGATCGATTACACACACACATAGGCGGAAACTGTGTGTATGGTGGTGAAACAGATGATAGAAACAGTGTAGGTGAAGATAACCGGCTAACCACACTATGAGTCAACACGAAAATGGTATGAAAATGTAAGAACACAGTGCATAAACAGCTGCAAATTGTATTGATTCAAGAACAATGTGAAAGAGAAGGTTCAGGGTTACAGCCGCTACTCACACCCTAAACATTCTCAAACTAGGCTATTTATAGTAGTGACAGGTATCGAAACTATGTTCAATCGAAACTACAAGTTTCGATTGACCATTTACAAGTGATACACAACTGTCGAAACTACCATCTATCGAAACTACTAGTTTCGATTGAACAAACTCAATCGAAACTAAGTAGTTTCGATGGCCCAGACTTAGCTAATAAAGCAGTAAATTACAGAAAACTGAAATTACATTTAATGAAATGACATAAAGTAAACTAGTCCAAAACTGTTTAAACATACAATAAATGACAACAGCTTATACATAAGATATGACTCTACAATCTCCCCCTAAGCTGTTACATTACTGTCTTCAGCTCTTCATCAAGCAGCTGGTCCTTCAGTTGTCCTCGGTATAAAAGGTTTAACATGGAGAGATACAACCCGTTGGTAGGCCTTAGCATCAGCTTCATCTTCATCACTGTATGCCTGAATGTGATTCTGAAAAAGGATCTCCAGATCTTCAAGCTGAAATTTCAACAACTCCATAGGCTCAAATATAGTGATGTCTTCCTTGCCCTCACACTCTATTACTGCACTGCCAATGATTGGGTCATAGTACCATTTTCTGAAAGTTTGCAGCTGGACAGGTGTCACACCCCCAGATTTATTTACTTAATGAATAAATAAATAAATACAGGTTGCAACGATTGGTTCATTACACGATAGCGAAAGCTGTAATAGTGATTTCTAAGACTTGAATACATACACAAATACTAAGACTAAGTAATACAATGATCTAAGTTCTTCTAGATCAACGATAGACTTGAGACTTGATATTCTACATCCTTCCAGCTACTAGGAATTGATCCAACTTAGCTAGCCTATTTCAACCCTGCCATGGCTATGAATTACCTGAAAAACATACTTAAAAATGTCAACACAAGGTTGGTGAGTTCACAGGTTTGATTGTTGCAATGTAAAGTGATTTTTCTTGAAAACATTGATATTGTGTACATGGCCATGATACGAAACTGTTTTCCTTGAAAACATTTAAAATATGTACACGGGTTTAATGTAAGGTTGTTTTCCTCGAAAACATGTGATGACTTCATAGTCATAAAACGAGTAGTTTTCCCAATGAAAACATGTGATGACTTCATAGTCATAAAACGAGTAGTTTTCCCAATAAAAACATGTGATGACTTCATAGTCATAAAACGAGTGGTTTTCCCAATGAAAACATGTGATGACTTCACCGTCATGAAATAAGTAGCTTTCCCAATCAAATAGTTCTTGTAAATCCAATTGTTCGCAAATTGTTCTAAGTATATATATATATGATAAACAGAACAAGTAATGTTGACCCATTTGTAAACTAGCTAGGAATACAAAGAATATGTTCATACATGAGGCATAACCAAACCATGACACAGGTGTTTTGCCCCTCGCTTATACCTCACGAGCAATGTTTGAACACTATGCGGTCATTTGGCCAGAGGGACCCATGGTTAGCGCGACTAACCATGACCAGGGGTGTCAATCCCAATAGTACTATCCATAGAATCCCAGGCTAACCTATAAGTGTTTCTTCCTTCCATTTAACTGGTTGTATGTTCGAATCCAGTTGCTGTCATTAATTTTTAAATCTTGCCTTCTGTTCCCTCTACATTCTACACTTTCAGCATTGGTTATAAATATGATGGTCAGGGGACTTCGAGCGCTCTATATGTGTTAACTCATGCAAACATAAAGGTCGGGTCTTGTTCTCTTGTTACCATATGAAAATGTTTGTAAATGTGTTTCATGTTTTCTCAAATGTATCAAACATTTATTTTTCATGCTTTTAGATATTGTAAGTAATTATGTCACAAAAGTTAAACCAAAATGTTCGTGTTGTCAAACATGTAAGCAAATATGTTTCATATTTTCAAATATGTTATGTAAGTATGTTTCTCCCCCGATGTTTATAAAACATTAAAAAGCTAAAAGAGGGGCCGTGAACTCACCTTGAGTTTGTGTATGCTTGCAATGATATTTGTTCTAGTCAACTTGACTATTCGTACCCTAATTACAAAAGGGTAATTCGTGTTATGACCGAATGTCTCATATGCAAATTGTTCATCGACTTAGCAAATCTGATTGCTTTTGTATAAATATCTTTTTAGTTTTTCAACACTTGTTTCGCTATAAAATAGTTCTAAGTTACTGCCCCATGGGACTGATGAACAGGTATCGAAACTTTCTTAGTTTTGATTGAACAGAACATATGTCGAAACTTCCTAGTTTCGATTGAGTAAAACAGGTATCGAAACTACCTGATTTCGATTAAGTAATAGGTATCGAAACTACCTAGTTTCGATTGAGTAATAGGTATCGAAACTACCTAGTTTCGATTGAGCAAAAGGTATCGAAACTACCTAGTTTCGATTGAGTAAACAGGTATCGAAACTATAGTTTCGATTACTGAAATTTTGATTGACAGAATCAGTTTCAAAACTTTATTCATACATATACGCATATATTCATGTTTTAATCTTGAATTCAACACACTTTTCTGGTTATTTTTCTTACGTTCGAGTAAACTGTATGTTTAGCTACGGTTTTAAAGAAACTAATATGAATAATATTGAGTTTTTACCTCAAAACAGAGATGATGATTTTTGAGAGAAACAGAGATTGATCTTGAGTCCTCCTGCTAAAAACCTTTGAGAAAACACTTGGAACTCTCCTTATAATACCGAAATAAAGGATTCGAGTCCTCGATTATGGAAGAACACCAAAAGAAAGATGAAAATGGTGGTGGTGTTATTGCCGTATGATAGACAGAAAATAGATGGAGTGTGGGTTTGAATGGTAAGGTGATAGATATGATGGGAGATGAAAGTCTTTATCTAGCTTGGGAAGGAAAAGGGTATGGTACAAAAACTAAACAATTAGAATGTGGAAAAATGGAATGAGGGGTGGGTCCTCTTTGAGGCTCTCGGTCGAGAAAAAGAAAAAGGAAAAGGGTGGGGGTTGGTTAATTTATAAATTAAGTAGAATTAGGTGGAGATATTTTAGGTTGTTAGTTGTTTAAATCTCGGTTACGATAATAAACGGTAAATTAATTCGGTATAGGTTCTCAACGATATTAGAATTTTAATTTAATTAGTCAAAGGCTCGTTAGATGAAAATATTCTAATCCCAGGTTGTATAATTTGTTGAGGTGATTATTTGTAGGTATATGTACCTAAAAGTGGCGCTACATAGTAACGTCTTCGAACAGTCCATTATTTTACTTTTACGTATATTATATGATTTAGTCTTAAAAATAAATTATTGTTTAACGTAAATTTTGTGTAATATATATATATATATATATACATATATATATATATATATATATATATATATATTTCTGGTTAATTAATTTAACCACTAGTGTTCGTATTTAGTCGGGTTATCCTGGTACGTGAACCGGTAACTCCTAGAATTACCAAATATGAAATGAGACCATGTACGGTTTTTGTTAGACCTTAATGTCCTTGTTTGTGAAATTAAGTAAATCACAAAAACAATTATAATGTAAACTTGTTTATAACATGTACGGATATTGACCTGAAATGTCGGGTGTCACAACAGGTACAGATTTTGGAATGGTGATGGTCTTGTGAGTTTGGGCAGGCTTGTACCTCAAGAACACATATGGCTTGTTAGTCTTAGGATGAAACCTTGTCTTTGAGATTTTCTTTTGAGTTTTCCTAGGTTTCATTCCTTTGAAATCATTATTGACTTGAGAATGCAGAAATTTCTCAAAGTCATAAGCCAGCATGACCTCCCAGGGTTTTGAAGGGGAAGTTTGGCTAAATCCCTGAGGTCATAGAAAGGAAGGGTCTGGAAGTCAGTCATATTTTTAAAGTGCTGAACTCCCCCTCTATATCTTCTTATAATAAAGAGCTTCCTTTCAGCATCATACTTCCAGCCAATTGGAGGCCTCTTTAGTTCCTGATGCTCAGCTATCCATTCATATGTTTTAGGAGTTTCCTCCTGAATTATTTTCTTAAACCAAGACTTTCTTGAAATTGGAGGTTCAGGTGCAACAGAGGGTGGATCTTGTGCTGGACTTTAATTAGAGACTGTAGAGGTTGGTTCAGGAGTGACTGTCTTGATAAGATTAACTTGAACATCTTCTTCGCCTTTTTCTTCATCAGACAGGGTTTGAATTTCCTCTCCTTCCTCTGTGAAGTATCTGGTTCTCTCAGTTTCTTTTTCCTCGGTGGTCAAAATTTCTGGATAAAGATCATTATACCCATAGTTTTCAATTTCATCTAAAAGGGCATTTAGCTCGTCATCAGATGGGATGTCTTCTTCATCCAGAATCACGGTCTCTATTTCAGTGGAAGTCCCTTTCCCTTTCTTCCTTGCATCTCTTCTCTCACTTGCTGAGGGAAGGTTTAGTTCTTGTTCTTCAACCTTGAATTCAACTGCCTCTTTTGTCTTCTTAGCATGGCCAGTAAAGATAGTGAGAGCAGACTCCGGATTAGTGACAATGACAGGAGATGATGGTTCAACCACAGATGTAGTCTCCCCCTTAGCTGCTGAAGTGGTTGGTTGTTGTTGCACATGTTTTATCATTGAGGCTTTGAGCTGTTCCACAACATTAGCTAAAGCCTTGAATTCTTCTTTTTTCTTTGAGATTAGTTTCTGTTGTGTTTCAAGATGAGTTTGTTGAACCTCAATCTGGGTATGTAAACCCCCAACTTCCAGCTTCAGGTCTTTAACCTCTTTCTGGACATCATGCAAATTAGTTTTTAAGCCTTCAATTTCTTCATCTTTCTTTTGAATCTTATTCTGCATTTTCTTCAGTTCAAGGCTTAAAGTTTTAACTCTTGGGACAGGAGAGGTTGAATCATGAGGTGGTGATGTGGGAGTAGTATGGATGGGTGATTGTTGTGGAGATGGTAGGGGAGTGGGTTGTGGAGTGGGTTGTGGAGTGGGCTGTGGAGTGGGTTGTGGAGTAGCTAATAGAGAATCAGACGAGGATGACAAATCTTCTAATCCAGTCTTGATTTTCTTAGCCCTAGGCTCTTCTTCCTTAAAATCAGAACCTGACTCAACTTGCTTTTTGGAGGAAGATGCAAGATGCTTTGTTCTATCATCTGAATCAGACTTGTAGTAGTCAGATCCATAAATTCCTGCATCCAGAGTTCCACTTGATTTTGTAACTTCCTCCTCAGCTTCATGCATGCCAGCTTCAACATTAACTGCTGGCTCTTGAATTATCTGTATTTGTTCAACAAAAGGAGCCTCTATCACAGGCTCATTGATGGGTTGTTCTTGTTCTTGAACATTAGGGACGTTTGTCTCAATCTCAGCTTCATCAATAGGGTGGATTACCTTGATCTTGTTCAACTTCCATTTCTTCTTCATCAGATGATAAGATCTCTTCTTCTAGATCAGGGTCAATATCAGGAATAAATTCTTCTTCACCAATAATATGACCAAACAGGGGAACGTCAGCTATAGCCCTATTGGTTCTCTTGTTGGTACTTCTCATATAGATGAGAGTCTTGGCAATCATATGGTCAAACACAAAGGTGTTCCCACATTGTTGCAGCTCAGGATGAAGATGATTGATGATAATTTGTAAAAATCTTGGATATGCCAGAAATTTTTCCTTCACGGCTACTGTCAGGTTGTCCTTTAACTGTCTGAAGATGAAGCCAGAAAAATTGTAATCTCTTCCCTTGACTAACCCCAAAATTGCTGAGCCCAGAGTGCTGTTTGCTGAATCAAAACCTCCTTTCTGATTGATAGGCAGTGAATAAACACATGCACTATGTATCTCCAGTGGCTTGGTAAGGAGTTCTTGATTATCTGACCACTTTTGAATTCATCTGGATGACCCAATCTTCTGAAACATTCTTTAACATAGAAGATTGGAAATTCAATGGGTGCATCTGGACTTTCATTAAACTGCAGCACCTCTCTAACTGTAGCTTCAGAAAATAAGACTTCTTGGCCAAGCACAGTTGCTCTGATGTGCTCCACATTTTCAACTGTGTTGATCTTTGCAGTTTCCCAAAATTCTCTTATAGATGTCTCAAACACCGGCAGGTTGTTGCTGATGGCAAAGCTGATGTTGGAGTTTGCCAGGAAGTTTAAGACACGAGTGAACTCTTCAGCTTTTGGATCATTGGCATTAAGGAAGGCACATACATTGTGTCTTTTTACGAATAAGAGATCCATACCTGTAAAATTCATCAGTTTTGCACAATAAGTAAAGTTTCTGAATATACTTAATCGAAACAAGGTATATCAACACTTAGAAAAATTTTGAAGTCCTAACTGTCGAAACAACTAGTTTCGATTTTAGATGAACTTGGTTAATTTAACAAACAGCTTTATCGAAACAAGTAGTTTCGATAGAGGCTATAAGCTTTGATAAACACTTAAAAAAAAATTTTAAATCAACAATGTCGAAACAACTAGTTTCGATGGAGATGAACTTATCGAAACTATCTAGTTTCGATCAGAGATACTAGGGCAAGTTTGGGTGTCGAAACTAGTAGTTTCGATTGAAAACCTTTTGAGAAATTTTTGAAGGTGTTGAACCCCTTTATCGAAACTACTTGGTTTTGAAACCCAAACCCCTCTAATTCATTATACTCAGACTAATATAAACAATTTTAAAGATGGGTTTAGAGTGGCCTGTAAGTGACGGAACTTCATCTTACCGAATGTGAGATGTTATCTGCAAGAATACACATTAATCGTGAGTTCAACGATGATAGAGATGTATGCAAACACGGATAATCACAAAAACGACTGTTATTATGAAGATTTAGTCGAACAAATTTTAAACTTTGAAAACCTAGGTCTGTCGATTTGTAAAAATCATCCAAATGAAGTAGTGAGACGATACCTGATGATGAAGACGATGGTGACAACGGGGAAATCGGGTGATTAATGCTGATATCTTGCAACTCAGAACGATGGTTTGAGAGACTTTGCGAAAGACAGAGAAGACGAAGAGGGTTTGAAAAAGACGAGTGAATATCAGTATGAAGGGAGGGATTGCTTATGAAGGCTTTTAATTTTCGTGAGACAAAAGACAAAAATGCCGCTGTCGAAACAACTAGTTTCGATAGGACAAACTAGTTTCGATATGAACAACTAGTTTCGATAGTTCAAAGTAGTTTCGATATGCACAAAGTAGTTTCGATATGTCAAAGTAGTTTCGATATGCACAAAGTAGTTTCGATAGTTCAAAGTAGTTTCGATATGTACAACTAGTTTTGATAGTTCAAATAGCAGAAACAAGACTAACATATAGAAATGAAATTATACACAAGATATTTACATTTATCTTCTTGAAAAAGATCCAACATGAGATCAGATCTGGTCAGTCTCTTGAAACACTTCCTTTTGTAATTCACTACTGTGAGTCCCTGAAGATAGCTGATATTTGTGCAAAGAAAACCCGAACATTTGTTTGTGCTAAGATTTCATGTGATTAGAAGGTACCATTTAAGCAATATACAAGCTGTACCCCACATATTAAAATAAAATGATTTTGAAAACCTATCAATCCTCAAGAAGTACCCATCTTCATCCTATCATCTCTTTCTGATTAACCAAGGTACCGTCTTAGTAATGTCAAAGTACCACCAAAATAAAATAAGATATCCAAGTGGATTTAGAAAATTAAAATAAAATATATCCAAGTAGATATTAAAAAGGTACGAACATTCTAGATCTTTGCGTAAGCAAAACAGAAGAAGTCGTAAAATTATCCAAGCGGATAGAAAAATGTTGAACACCCGAGATCTTTGCGTAAGCAAAACAGACGGGGTCAAATCATCCAAGTGGATGGGAAAAGGATGAGCACCTGAGATCTTTGCGTAAGCAAAACATACGGGGTCATCGGTGGTAAATATCGTAATTTTGACGGTCACTTGGCGTATGAATAGGAATCCAATACGTAAGCCTGTATCTGATTGAATTGGTTTTCTTAGATATAAAAATGGGTTAGATGTTTCAATAATGGGTTTAAACACACAAGTATGAGATATATATATTAGGTTTTCACACTACTTACAAGTTTTAACCATATGTTGGGCCTACCAGCTATACCTCAGTAAACACCATCGCTTTTGGTCTATTCCATGTACAAGAGATGAGATCAGACACTATCATTTCTCAAAGGTCAGATTCAATTTTTCCTACAATTCAAAATCACTTGAAGATTATATACACATCAATTCTTTTCAATATTAAAATATTATATTTCTCCCCCAAAAGATTTGCGTAGATACTGTACATAAAAATAACATCTTTTTGGAATTTTCTTAGATAATTAATCAAAATTTAGAAAATAAACTACTATTCACACAATTTACTGAAAGTTAATCATTCCAAGCATCTCTACTAGTTGGGTAAATCTGGTAGAGTCAAAAGCCTTTGTGAAGATGTCTGCTGTTTGTTTATTAGTTTTGACTTCAACAATTTTAATATGCTTCTTTTCCACACAGTCACGGATAAAGTGATGTTTGATTTCAATGTGTTTTGTTTTGGAATGTTGAACGGGGTTTTTGGTGATATGGGGAACAGCAGTGTTGTCACACAGAATTGGAGTCTCATGGAATGTGATCCCATAGTCAAGCATCTGATGGTGTATCCATCTGACTTGGGAACAACAGAGGGCTGCGGAAATGTATTCGGCTTTGGCGGCGGATTGGGAAACGGTGGATTGTTTCTTACATTGCCATGAGACAAGGCGGTTGCCTAGGAATTGACAACCTCCAGAAGTGGATTTTCGGTCTAAGTTGCAACCCCTGTAGTCTGAATCTGAATAAGCCACATGATCAAACAAGTCAGTTTTAGGATACCACAGACCCAATTTTGGCTTATACCTTAAATATCTTAAAATACGTTTGACAGCAGATAAATGAGAGAGTTTAGGATTAGCCTGAAAACGTGCACACAAGCACACTGCAAACATGATGTCGGGTCTGCTGGCCGTGAGATACATGAGAGATCCTATCATAGAGCGATAGAGATGCTGATCAACGCTTTCACCATCCACATCAGGAGTCAAACAATGTCGAACCTCCACAGGAGTTTTTACTGGATGGGAATCAGCCATTTTGAACTTGGTTAAGATTTCTTTTACGTATTTTTCTTGATGGATAAGGATTCCTGACTCAGACTGATCAACTTGTAGTCCCAAAAAGAACTTCATTTCCCCCATGGAGCTCATTTCAAACTTAGATCGCATCACTTCTTCAAATTCTTTGCAGAGATGGGGATTTGTAGATCCAAAAATGATATCATCCACATAAAATTGCACCATGATTGTATCCTTTTCATCCTTCCGTTTGAACAAAGTTTGGTCAATTGCTCCTCGTGTGAAACCATTCTCAAGCAGATGCTTCAATAAAGTTTCATACCACGCATGAGGTGCTTGGTGAAGACCGTACAATGCTTTATCTAACTTGTAAACACGGTCTGGAAAATTAGGATCAATGAAACCCGGCGGCTGCTTGACATAAACTTCCTCTAGAACTTTGCCATATAAAAATGCGCTTTTTACATCCATATGATGAACGGTGAAGTCCATGTAGGCTGCATAGGTGAGAAACATTCGGATGGCTTCCAAACGAGCCACTGGTGCAAAGACTTCCTCATAGTCAATCCCTTCTTCTTGATAAAAACCTTGAACCACCAGACGAGCTTTATTTTGAATCACAGTGCCGCCTTCATCCTTTTTGTTGCGAAAAACCTAACAAGTGCCGATTGGAACTTTGTTCTTGGGAAGATCTACCAAATTCCACACATGCAGCTTTGAGAATTGCTGTAGCTCTTCCTGCATTGCTTCCACCTAGCTGTTTTCTAGTAGAGCTGCTTTGATGTTCTTTGGTTCAGCTTGAGAAATGAAGCAAGAAAACATGCTGTTCTCAAATGCTTCACAGGCACTTTGGGTACTAACACCCACATTGAGTGGTCCACTGATGTTATTGGAGGGATGAATCTTGTGAATTCGCAGTTGAGGATTTTCATCTTCTTCCACGACTTCTTCCAAATTGGTAAGATTTTCAGCAGGAGGATCGGCAATATCATTAATAGGATCTTCAGCAGGTGATTGTGGTGCAACATCTACTATTGGAATGGAGTTGTCTTCAACAGTTTCACTTGTTGCATCAGAACCGGAAGACTCCATATCAGATTCAGCATTAGCAACCACATGAATTTTAACCTGAGCAGATGAGGAAGAGCCTTGATCATTTATGTTCCCTAGATTGTTCACATAGAAGTAAGGATTAGCATGAGTTGATTCAATAGAGAAATCAGGAAGATTAAATGACTTAAAAACCGAATCGACGTCAAAGAGCCAATTGGGACCATCTCCTGCGTCCGTATGAGTGTTTTCATGCCAATTGATATCAATAGACTCCATCACTATCCTTTTCTTCTTATGGTAGACACGAAAAGCACGTTGATTGGATGAGTAACCAACAAAATAGCATTCATCAGCTTTGGCTTCAAACTTGTTGAGCTGATCTGAAGTGTTCAGCATTGTGCACACACACCCAAATTTTCTAAAGAAATCAATAACTGGCTTGCGCTTGTACATGATCTCATAAGGTGTCTTGTTGCAACTTTTAGTGATAAGAACCCGATTTTGCACAAAACATGCAGTGTTGACCGCCTCAGCCCAGAAAGTCACAGGAAGCTTAGAGTCAACAATCATAGTTCGTGCAGCTTCAATTAAAATGCGGTTTCTTCTTTCAGCTACACCGTTTTGTTGAGGAGTATGAGGTGCACTAAATTGTCGAGAAATTCCTTTGCTTTCACAGAAGGAATCAAGATTTGCATTTTTGAATTCTGTTCCATGATCGCTGCGGATAGTCTTCACACTTAGATTGAAGAGATTCTCAATTTGAAGCAGATAGGTTTTTAAAATCTCTTGCGTCTCATCTTTCTTGGCTAGGAAAAACACCCAAGTGAATCGAGAAAAATCATCTGTTACCACCAGACAGTATGACTTTCGTCCAAGACTCATGACACTCACTGGAACAAAAAGATCCATGTGAAGCAATTGGAGAGGAGAGTCAATGGAATTGGTGGTTTTAGGCTTATGTGAAGATTTGTGCTGTTTTCCCTTAGAACATGTGATACAGTGTTCCATAGGAGTGAAATATTTGAGAGGTAATCCTGTGACTAGGTTGCCTCGAACCAGTCGGTTCATTGTTTTGAAATTGACATGTCCCAACCTTTTATGCCACAGGAAAGATTCATCTTCGGAAGCCTTTGAGAGAAAACACAATTCAATGCCCGATGGGTTGTTCATATCCAAGCTATATGTGTTGTATCTTCTGGGAGCACGCATGAGAATAAGTTCTTCCGGAATCACCACTCTCGGCTTCAAGATAAGACATTCTTTTAAATTGAATAAAGCACAAAAGTTCTTGTCACAAATCTGTGAAACACTCATCAGATTGTATTTCAACTGAGGAACAAAGTTGACAAATTCCAGACTATTTACTCCATTTGATACTGTTCCTTGTCCTTCAATCTTTCCTCCTCTTGGGTTTACAGCAAAAGCAACATACTCTCCATCAATTTGATGATAATCTTGCAACAAGTTAAAGTGCCCAGTCATATGTCTTGAACATCCACTATCTACATGCCAGATGTTATCACCGGTTCTTCTTGATTGACCCTATACACAACGAACCATTTATACGATTTGACCAAAATTATTTCAATCAAGAGATTTTAGTGTCAGGATATGACCTCTCATTGGAATCAGAATTACAGCCATCCTTTGATGAAGCATGGTCATCAAATAGAACATTATTTTTAATTTTCCAAGTTCGTTTTAAAATTTTTTAGCATTTTTAATTCTTTTACGCCTAGATTTCCTACTGTGAGAAGACTTAGGCAACACATATGTATTTAATGAACTTTTGGAAGGCGATTCTTCATTAGAATTTGTGGTTGTCAATTTACAACTTTTTGAAACATGATTTGAGGCACCACAACTAAAACAAACGTTTTCACATGATATATTAGCCTGATAATAGTCATCATAAGATGAAGATGATTGTGATGTTGAGGAGTCTGAACATGAGACGGTTCTCTCATCAATAACTTTGTCTTGAAGACGATGTGCTTCCTTTAATCTGAAAAAGTCCATGTTGCTCATGGTTTCACGTGGTACATCATTCACAATAATTCCTGCACTTTTAAACTTGGTAACACATGGCATAACATTCAAAGATTTAGGAACAAAAGGCAAAGCATCTTTAAATTTAGAAACATCACATCCCAAACCCGTATGCTCAGCAGGCATAGAATCAAAATACAAGTTTTTAACGTGTTCACAAATATTTGGTTTTGACACGGACATATTATTACATTCATCCGACTCAAGTTCTTTTAAAATAGTTCTGTCATTGGTACTCTCATCACAATCATCTTCGAAATTTACATAATTTAATTCTGCACAAGAAGCAAAACTGTCAGAATCAGAGGACGTAATATAATCATCAGGAGATAATGTGCAAACAAAAGGTGTGGGAACATGTGGAGTTGGCATATCAGCAAATCTCCCTGATTTAGAATAAGGAGGTGGATGAGAGTTATACCCAAGACCTTCTGTGCCTTTTCTATTAAATTGTTTATCAATTATTCCAAACAGAATTTTCTGATCCATATCCATGTGGTCAACCTGTAATTTGGCTTTTTCTGCCTTTTGGACTCTTTCAGTTAAAATCGTATTGTTAATAGTTTGAGTATTGAGTTGAACAATTAAAGAACGATTTTCACCAGATATGTCATGAATTTTCTTTAAGTAAAGTTTCTCATTTTTGGCAATAGAGTCATACATCACCTTAATGTGATTTCGTTCATCAATCAAGGCTTGATTGATGAATCTGTATTTTTGAATTTCATTTAAGCAAGATCTGGAATTACAAAGTTTAGAAATAATCTCAGCATGCACAGCAGTGAGATCCTCAGCAGGTTCAATCATGACACACTTGCCCGTGTCCTCCACATCAGCCATCAAGGCTTTATCAGCAGCTTCCTCAGCTTGTTCTCCCCAATGATAGTGTCCATCAGCTTGACACACAAGAGCTGTGGAACTGGAAGATGTGTTTGTCTTTGAAGGATTGGCAGCTTGTTTTCCAGAGGAAATCTTCTTTTCTTGCTGATCCTTGGAGGACGGCTCCTTGCAGTTTCTGGCAAAGTGACCCAGCTGATCACAATTGTAACATCTCACCTTCTTGATATCAAACCTAAGTGTCTTTCCCTGCTTGAATCTGTCTATGCCAGTCCTTTTGATGAATCTTTTGGCTCTTAAGGTCAACATGGCCATGCACCAATCAATGTCCATTTTCTCCAAATCATCAGGATTAATCTGCTCCAAGTCATCAGGTTGAAAGCTAACCGGTGTTAGATTTCCAGAAATCAGTGCATCATAGCACGACATGAAAGCAATCATGATTGGGACATAATCATCAGGAATCATGGTGACAGTCTTTTGAGGAGCAGAGGAGCTGGTAGAATTAATTGCAGCAGCTGAAGGAGGGACATCAGTCTGAAAGTATGGGCTACCGGATGAGCTTGATCCAGCAATAAGAGATGTGTTTCCAGACTGATTTGACGGGGTGACTGCTCCCTTCTTAATCTCAATTTCATAAGATTCAAGAATGTTATAGACTTCCTGTTGAGGCAGAGCACTCAGATTCTCAGTCTTTTTTATCATGATTCGATACATATTCCATTCCTCAGGAAGAGAATCTAGGAGTTTCTTGTTTAGATCAAGAGTAGGGTACTCAACTCCCATTACTTTCAACCTTGATACAATGCTTGAGAAACGGTTGATCAAATCAGATATTGATTCTCCCCTTACGCTGCTGAACATCGCATATTGTTTCTTGATCAGATCTCTTTTGCTTTCTCTGACATCCTCACTTCCCTCATATCTTGTGCACAATGCAGCCCATAAGTCTTTGGCAGTTGTGTACTCAACAAAGATGTTGAAAATATCCATAGGAAGAGCCATGGCAATAGTCCCGTAGGCCTTGTTATCTCGGGCAATCAAGGCAAGATCTTTCTCATCATACTCAGATACTAACTTAGGACGTTGAACATCAGCAGTGGTAGTTACGGGCTTGTGGGGACCATCAGTGATAGAACTCAACAAAGTATAATCGTGAAATTGAAAGAAAAGCTTCATCTTCTTAGTCCAATTATCAAATTCTCTTGTGGACACAAGAGCAGGTGGTCTATTTCCCCCAGAATGTTCTGTTGAACTTGAAGTGGCCATAATATTCGGAATCGAAACTAAAACAACAACTAGTTTCGATTGAACAACTTTTATCGAAATAACTAGTTTCGATAGGACAACTTCTATCGAAACAACTAGTTTCTTCGATAGGACAGCTTTTATCGAAACAACTAGTTTCGATACTGAAAATTTCACAGGCAAGTTTCGATAACCACAGTTTCGATAGAGATAAGACAAAAAATCTAGTTTCGATAGTACCTTCTCCTGACAAAATGTAGACAAGAAGTTTCGATGATAAACATAAATCAGAAACTGTCCCCAGTAGTTTCGATGCCTTCTTCTCCAATCTCAGAAATATTCCATTGATGACAAGCTCCAGAAATCAATAGTCCAGAAATGACAAATCAATCCAGCGAAAACCTTCGGCTAACCCTCCTGATCACTAATCCAACCTCCGATTATGAAAATACGAGCAAAAACCCTTGGAAATCGATGAAACAGTAGCCGTCAATCAATAAACCAGTACTTACGAGAATAAATGTGCAAAAACCCAAAATAAGCTTCGAATACCCTCAGTAAACACCTAGAATCGATCAATAAACCTGATAATACTCAAAAACACTGGAGCATAAAGCTCTGATACCAATTGTAGGTCCAGATTTAACTTGAAATCACTGAGTTGATCGATTACACACACACACAGGCGAAAACTGTGTGTATGGTGGTGAAACAGATGATAGAAACAGTGTAGGTGAAGATAACCGGCTAACCACACTATGAATCAACACGCAAATGGTATGAAAATGTAAGAACACAGTGCATAAACAACTGCAAATTGTATTGATTCAAGAACAATATGAAAGAGAAGGTTCAGGGTTACAGCCGCTACTCACACCCTAAACATTCTCAAACTAGGCTATTTATAGTAGTGACAGGTATCGAAACTATGTTCAATCGAAACTACTAGTTTCGATTGAACATTTACAAGTGATACACAACTGTCGAAACTACCATCTATCGAAACTACTAGTTTCGATTGAACAAACTCAATCGAAACTAAGTAGTTTCGATGGCCCAGACTTAGCTAATAAAGCAGTAAATTACAGAAAACTGAAATTACATTTAATGAAATGACATAAAGTAAACTAGTCTAAAACTGTTTAAACATACAATAAATGACAACAGCTTATACATAAGATATGACTCTACATTTACCAGCCTCTAGTATGTGGCTCCTGCATTTTTAAGACCAAAAGGCATAGCAATATAACAATATATACCTGTCGGGGTCATGAAGATAGCATCCTCTTGATCTAAAGGTTCCATTTGAATTTGCTGGAATCCTGAAGAGGCGTCCATGAAGGTTAGCATCTCATGGCCTGCTGTGGCATCAATCATTGAGTCTATATGTGGTAGAGGGAAAGGATCTTTGGGACAGGCTTTGTTGAGATCAGTAAGGTCTACACAGACTCTCCATTTCCCATTTTTATTTTGTACCACCACCACATTTTCCAGCCATCTTGGAAATTTTACCTCTCTTATCATTTTTGACTTGAGTAGTCTTTCAACTTCTTCTTGTATGATAATATTTCTTTCATGTGCAAATTTTCTTCATTTTTGATGTATAGGCCTGCAATTGTTATCTATACCAAGTTTATGTGTTATAATATTTTTAGAAATACCTGTCATGTCCTCGTGTTTCCATGCGAATGTTGATCTTCTTTCTTTTAAGAAATTTATAAGTTATGTTTCAATATCCTTGGGGATATTGGATCCTACAAGAACTTTGATGTTTGATTCGCGGGGTCTAAAGATACTTCTCTAATCTCCTGCTCTCTTGCTTCCGACACATCTTGTGCTTGTTTTTGTAATTGCTATGCCTGCCTCGTTTTCGTAGAAGGTTTCATTGATGTAACATTTCTGATTTTTAGTATTCGTATTTCAATTCAATGTAATGCAATTTCGAATTCAATACTCGTGCACTGTTTTATGTTATTTTCTCGACATAAATTAAATGCAATGATTCAATACAAATTCGCAAGTTTTACTCGATTATATACATTTAAACACTATACAAGTAATTATTTCATTCAAACTTACCAAACCTGAAAAGTCAAGGACTAAAGTTGAAAAATGTCAAGAAACCCTAGTCTAGCACGGTTGTGCTTCGTCCTGGCACGGTCGCGCCAAGTGCATCGGCACGATCGCGCGACTGGTCCTGGAACGGTCGCGCCCGGTGCCTAGGCACGGTCGCGCCTGTGTAACAGTCAAAACGTAAATACACTTTTAATCACCGATCGTCGAGAATCCGTAACCGTTCACCGTTTCTTTTCCATTTACGTGAGTAATACAACTTTCGAATTCACAAACGCTCCAACTTAATCCTATCAATCTCGAAAAACCTCTCAAAACATTTCAAGAAAATTCGGAATACGCCTTTCAACCCGAATTCTCTCAATCCAGCAACAGAGTCACGATACTCAATCATCCCTGAAGCTCCCGGACTATCTGGATTGGCCGGAGTTGCAGTAAAGGTCGCCGGAACTCAAGCCGTCGACGCCGAAACCTTCTCCTACCGACCTCCATCGATTCCCTACTCTTTCGGGTAATTGATCACTTGTTATTATCCGTTTTAGTATTTAGATCGAAAGCCCCATGTTAATCTGGGCTTCCATTACAGAAATTATCCGGAACCGAAATTCCTATTTTTAATAAAAAGGATTTAATCGAATCCATTCTTAAACACGTTTTCCATACAATTACTTTATATGTATAGACTCGTAACAACTCAGTAATCAAAAGCCCTAACAATTCCAACGCTATAAATACAAGATTTGTTCAATTCGTGTCTGATTTGGAAGAGACACGGTCGCGCTAATCATCTAGCGCGGCCGTGCCTCATGAAACACGGTCGTGCCGAGTAGCAGCGCGGTCGTGTCCTCCTGTCCAGACCTAGTCATGCCCTTTGGGCTAGCCTCTGTTGTGTCTAAAAATCATAGACACGACCGTGCCCGTGCCGATCCAAGGCACGGTCGTGCCTGTAGACTTGTCTAGTTTATGCCCTCTGTTGATAAACCCGGTCGCGCCCGTGGCTTGAGCACGATCGTGCCCTTCCAAGGCACGGTCGTGTGTGACTCAGAAATTTTAACAGAATTATAATTTTATATTTTTCAATCAATAAATGTTTCAAATTTTATAAAAATATGTTTTGTGTATTTGAAAAGATTTAAAGTTTAATCTGGAGATAAATATTATTTATTTAAAAATTTATAAAAAAATTAAATTTATATTTATCTTGCACTTAAATGATGTTTTAAATGATTAAGTTACAAAGTTTATAAATAAATAAGATAATAATTATTTATTTAATATTTAAACAAAAATCATTTATTTATTTATACTTAATTACAATCAATATTTACATTATTTCATAAACTATAATCATTTATTTATTTATTAATTTACATTTAACACATGCATTATTTTCATAATCAACAATTTTATAAAAATTCTATTTTATTATTTAAATTCCAAACTTTAATCAAATGTTCCAAAGATGTTTACTACAACTTTATATATTTCATTTATTACTTTTTATACACAAATTCAACCTTCAATGTTAGACTTAAACTTTGTACACCGATTTGATTCAATATACACTACTATCTAGGTTAACTCGTGCGTATCAAGGATTCTCATTTTATCTATACTCTTTGTTAGCTACACCTCCATACCAAGTGAGTATTCACAACCCCTTTTTACTCTTTTACACTTTTGGGGTGGAACATGAACTTTATACACATTACACATTTACATTTACACAAACAACACAAGTGCAAAATCCTATTTACATACATGTGTGCAAAATTTGAGCTTTGTGCCTGAGTGCTAGTTGTGCTAATCTTTGTGAAAACTTATGTGCAATCATTAACTATACAAGCCGACGGTTTTAAATGATAGATCTATTGAGTCTGACAAACCCACCCAAGTGGAGGTGATTGATACCGACAACACAATTTGCATACTAGTTACAAAGGTTTGGTTGTACTTGATTACATAATAGCTGCTCCCCATAAATGCCTTATTTTATCATGTCTTCTAAAGGATTTGTTTTCAACTATATGCTATCTATATACAACTGTGTTATATTCACCAACTTTTTAGTTGACTTTATTTTATTCATGTTTCAGGCCCTAATATGTGAGAATGATTCAAGACGTGCTCAATATAGGATTTGGACTTAGCAATTTAAATCAAGAATTCTATGAGTTGTTTTATGTTTCTTTGTTTGAATTTGGTTTGTACTTGGATTATTTGTAATGCAAATTTGACTTTAATATATTTCAATTTAGTCAACCATGTGCTATGAACAGCCTACATGTCCCGCCCCGATGATTCCGCCATCGGTCGGGGTGTGACAGATTGGTATCAGAGCCTTGGTTATAGGGAACTAGGTTATTAGACACTCTTGACCTAGACTATAACTTTAGGACACCCATACAATGCCATGTTACTACATGTTACATTAGAAATTCTTGTGCAAGTATTTTTATATGCTATTACAAGTACTTATACTACATGACACAATACATAATGACTTATGTGTCACACTACTTGATAACTCTTGTTCTTACACTCATTACCACCTACATGCTATATGACTACTTTCTATGCAAATATTTTACATGTTATACTATATAATTACATTCAATGATACAACACTCAATAGTCGATGTGACACAATACCTGACAACTTTTCTACTATTTATTTCTACCTATTAGATTTATTTAAGGTACTACCCTAAGTTCAACACACACACATACACACCAAATCATTCATACACATTTGGACTCCCATACATGATACCATCACCTTTATGAACAAAGACTTAAATTATTGGGCCTAATGTCCACCAATAATAAACCAAGAAGCCCATCTATTCCTCAAGAAGAAGAAGCCCGTTGAAACGCATAAACCTTACCTTTGGGCCTCAAAGCCCAGTCCACAACAATTCCCATCATAACCATGAGCCCAACGATAGTATTATTAATACATGATGGCTGGAAGAGTGTGTAAGCCCATGATGAATTCTGGCTAAGGAAAGATAGGGTACTTAAGTGTGTCTTAGTGACCCACCCCTCTTTCCTGGGAATTCTCCTCAGGGATACATTACTTATAGGTCAAGTGTATTTCTAAAATACTATCGTGAAGGTTCGGCGTTATGACTAGTCAAACTCTAAAACCCATAAGAACTTCTATATTTGACACTTCATATTTCATTATCACTTACAACTTTTTCATTGTTTTTCTGCTAGACATGGACTCCTACCCTCCTCCCTCCCCGGTTTACCGTCCTGGATCAGAATCTGATTGGGAAGAAGACACTGAGACACCCGTGTACCGGTCACCAACACCCCCAACTACTAGGCCAAGGTTTGATGTAAGGGCGGACTGGAATAGGAACACCGACCCGAGACTTCAAACACCTGGATCTCCCGTACCCGTAAACACGTATCATACACCTCACCTCCAGAATCAATTACCACCCCCACTAAGAGACCCATATCTAATGCCCGATCCGTACCATCCTAACCCTTGGGTAAGGCATACCATGGCACCCACTGGTGTTATGGGGATTCCAGCCCATGACCTCCACCAATATGTAAGAACTTCAGAATTTGAGAGACATAGGATAGAGCAAGGAGTAATGCATGACTTACAAGGACAAAGGATAGATAGCCTAGCAAACCAATTAGGGTACCAAAAGGAGTTAATCTCCATCCTCGAAAAAGAAATGTTGGAGCATCGCACGGAGGCAGCTAGAGCTGAAGCCAGATCGGCTACCCGAGCGACTATAGCAGTCTTGGTGATTATCTTCTTCCTAGTGGAAAACTACCAGAGACGTTAGAAGAAGCTTCTACTGATTTCCTTTAAATTTTCGATTTGAGAACCATTTCCCTATGTTTTGAATAATGTTTAACATTTCAGCATTTGATCAATTCCATATATTTCAACTTTACAGTTATTGTTCATTGATTTGACCAGTGGGGCGTAAATTACACTTGTTATATTCCCATCAAATTTTCCCAAATATCACTTCTTTCATTCAACATGGTTTAGTACATTACCAACAATCTCTTTCATTAAATAAATCATCCTATTTTGTGATTTAAACAAAACCTCATTATCTTGTTTAAACAAAATGTTTAACGAATTTTTAGATAATATCAAAAACATAAATTTCCCATAAAACTTTTTCACCTAATAAGGAAAGTTAATGCAATCAATTTTATAAAAATATATATTTTTTTTAAAACTGATAAATAATTACGATTTATATTCATTAAAGTAAATATTTCTAAACTTTGGCTAAATTAATATACTACTACTTGTTTAACCAATAGTTGAAATTTTAAATTAAAAATATTTTCTCATAAAATTTCATATTCATTTAAAATATACGATTCAATGATTTCACTACTTTATATATCTACAACCAAGAACAATTTTCCACTTTCTATGTTCAAACAAAGACCCGTATTTGTAAACACAATTCCCGAATATTTCCAAAACCTCCTCGTTACCTTTCGCTTGACGCTTCAAGAGACGATCCATACCGCGTAAACGTTAACCTTTCCCACCAACCTCAATGAGATTTGAGTACTTGAACCTAACTACCACATTATGCAGGAACGCCAAACAACACGTTTGTCCGCAGCACTCGAACACATGCAAAACCCGTTAGTACACATCGCACGTGAAGTTCAATACTCACGTTCACAATATATATTCAATGCAATCTTATGGTACATAAAACTCAATTATTCTCAATATATCCAATGCTACACAAATTACATGATACATGAAACTAGTTTGCCTACAATTCATAATTTACTCGATTGATTACGTAATGCACGAAACACGTTTATTTGCAATACACATGCAACTGGCTTGAGCACATGATACACGAAACTTAGTTGTTTGCAATATACATGATACATAAGAATTGCTTCATTGATACAAAATTCTAGATTGACCACACTATACATGAAACTTATTTGGTTACGAAGTACATTACACTAAGCTGTGCGCATTGTACAATATACATGATGCTAAGTTGCCAACACCCTACATGAAATTCATTTCCTACTATACACAAAATACTATGTTGTTTACATTACACATCAGAGTTCATTGACTTACAAAATACAAGACGCTTAATTATTTACGCTATATATGAGACTTATTTGATTACAAACTACGTGACACTAGATCATACATGAGACTTGTGTGCTTACTATATACTCGAAACAAAATTTGCTTACAATTATTGCAATGGATTGATTACATTATACACAAGACATGGTCATGCACTTTGTACACCAAAGTTGAAGACCATAATACATTGAAACGACTCGGGGTTTGACGTATTCTTGTTCAAACACGAGCAAACAAAGAAACTTTAAGTGTTACTACTTTACTACTCTTTAGTTGCGAACTGACCTGATTAGGGACTTAGTTACTTGTTAGCGACTTTTTATGTGTAAACAATAGACGTGATCATAGTGAAATTGTGCCCCCCTTACCCGCACACAACGAAAACGATCTATACGAACCTTACGATGATTTGAATAATTACGGGTGCACACGGAATTATAAAAAAATCAGCGCATGGAAACTATAGTGAAATTTTGTCGTGTGTTGTGAACTAAAACTTATCATGATATGTAGCGACGGAACTGGTGTGATATGACAAGGGCATGGTGGATACGCCGATGGTACTTCCTATACATAAGTGTCCTATCATATTATCTTGAGTAGCGTTGCTCGTGTCACGTGAAGTTTTGACCCAGACCAGTGTTTATGAAACCTCTTACCCGCTAACAATTTTGAGCACGTTAGACTACATCTTACACAAACTCAAAATTTCAAAATCTCATCAAATTTGTTCCAAGTAATACATCTTACATTTAGAATTCAAATTGCTATTCGACAATCTTCTCCTTAAGTCCATTTCAAAAACTAAATTCATTGTCATTATTCATATTCAACCTCGATGATCAGGCCTAAGCCATGTCCAACAATCAAAGCTCACCGAGAACCCAAACTCCCACCTCTTTCTTGATTTAGTAGTCTCCATTAGTTAAATTTCAGGACGAAATTCCCTTAACATGGGGAGACTGTAACATTTCTGATTTTTAGTATTCGTATTTCAATTCAATGCAATGCAATTTCGAATTCAATACTCGTGCACTGTTTTGTGTTATTTTCTCGACATAAATTAAATGCAATGATTCAATACAAATTCGCAAGTTTTACTCAATTATATACATTTAAACACTATACAAGTAATTATTTCATTCAAACTTACCAAACCTGAAAAGTCAAGGACTAAAGTTGAAAAATGTCAAGAAACCCTAGTCTAGCACGGTCGTGCTTCGTCCTGGCACGGTCGCGCCAAGTGCATCGGCACGATCGCGCGACTGGTCCTGGAACGGTCGCGCCCGGTGCCTAGGCACGGTCGCGCCTGTGTAACAGTCAAAACGTAAATACACTTTTAATCACCGATCGTCGAGAATCCGTAACCGTTCACTGTTTCTTTTCCATTTACGTGAGTAATACAACTTTCGAATTCACAAACGCTCCAACTTAATCCTATCAATCTCAAAAAACCTCTCAAAACATTTCAAGAAAATTCAGAATACGCCTTTCAACCCGAATTCTCTCAATCCAGCAACAGAGTCACGATACTCAATCATCCCTGAAGCTCCCGGACTATCTGGATTGGCCGGAGTTGCAGTAAAGGTCGCCGGAACTCAAGCCGTCGACGCCGAAACTGTCACACCCCGCCAAGGCGGAAACACGAGGCGCAACGTTCATGGTTTCCAAAACATATGATTACCGCAAACACATACATGATAAATGGATACATTAACAAGTTTAATGTTTTACATTACAAAATATAATCTGAGTTTACAAAAAGTTAAGATTTCACAAATATGACTCAATTCAATGAGTTATACAAGGGAAATCCTCCTTGAGTAGTATCCATCGTGCATGCATGTAATCTACATTGCTAACCTTGAAATCACGTTCAGTTACCTGAAAAACATACTTAAAATCGTCAATACGAGGTTGGTGAGTTCACAGGTTTAATCAAATAGTTCTTTGTAAAATTCAATTGTTCGTAAATAGTTTCAGTTGTATGTGATAAACAGAATAAGAATTGTTGACCCATTTGTAAACTAGCTAGGAATACAAATAATATGTTCATACATGGGGCGTAACCAAACCTTGACATGTGTACACGCCCCTAATTTCGTTATTCAGTTATATGCGGCCATAAATCCTCCAGATTGTGGTTAGCGCGACTAACCATGACCGGGAGACGTCACTCTCCATAGTACTATTCATAGGACCCTAGGCTACAGTTAATGGTTACTATGTTGTTCCAGGGGACTTTCGCGGCCTCCATTGTGTTGTTCTCATCCCATGTAAACATAAAAGTCGTGTCTTATTCTCTTGTTATCCCATAAAATAGTTGAAGTATGTTTTTCCCCCAAATATTAGAAAACAGTAAAAAGAAAGGGGCCGTGAAACTCACCTTGTGTTTGTGTATATACTTGTAATAATATTTGTTGTAGTCAACCTTGACTATTTGTACCCTAGATACCAAGGGTAAATTGTTGTTAAGACCAACGTCTTAATTGTAAATTGTTCACCGACCTTGTAAATCTGATTGTGTTTGTTTAAATATCGTTTTAGTTTTCCAACACATGTTTTGTTATAAAATAGTTTTGAGTTACTGCCCAACTGGGACTGTTGTACAGGTGTCGAAACTTCTTAGTTTCGATTGGGCATATGTGTGTCGAAACTACTTAGTTTCGATGGAGTGGTCAGGAGTCGAAACAACCTAGTTTCGATTGAGTAAAAGGTATCGAAACTCCTAGTTTCGATTGACCAACAGGTATCGAAACTCCTAGTTTCGATTGAGCAACAGGTATCGAAACTCCTAGTTTCGATTGAGAAACAGGTATCGAAACTCCTAGTTTCGATTACTGGACTTCTGTTTTGACAGAATCAGTCCGGCATATTTTTATGTTTTAAACTTGAATTCGAACACTCTTCTTGTTATCTTTCTTGCGTTTAAATAAGATGTAAGTTTAGTTACGGTTTTAAAGAACATAATATGAAGAATATCGAGTTTTTACCTTAAAAACAGTGATGAAGATGATGAGAGAAAACAGAGAATGGTCTCGAATCTTCTGTTAAACTTTCTTTAGAAACACTTGAAATCTTCTTAAAACACTGGATTGTGGTGGATTTTTACCTTAAAACTTGGCTTCGATTTTGAAGAGAAATGAGAAGATTTTCGTACGAAAATGAGAGAGATAAAAGGTTTGTGAGAGTTTTGAGTGAAAGGGTATGGGTTATATCTGAAAATATGGTAAAATGGGACGTGAGAATGGGGGGGGGATGGTTTTCTCTGGCTTTTTCGGCCGAATAGTCAAGGGTGGGTTGGGGGATTTGGGTTATAAAAGAAAACAATTAGATTTTTGGTATTAATACCAATTAGAGTTTAAAAAAGGGTAGTTTAATTCGGTTTATTTTCCCCACGGTATAATAAATTTATTCCAAAATAATTTATCGCTCTACGTCAAGTTTGTGTAAAATAATATATATATATTTTTCTGGTTATTTATTTTAACCACTAGTGTTCGAATTTAGTCGGTTTATAAGTGTATGTGAACCGGTAACTCCTAGAATTACCAAATGTGAACTGAGACAATGCTCGGTTTTTGTTAGACTCTAAAGTCCTTGTTTGTGAATTTAAGTAAATCACAAGAATAATTATAATGTAAAATTGTTTAATACATGTACGGATATTGACCTGAAATGTCGGGTGTCACATTCTCCCCTTGTTAAAAGAATTTCGTCCCGAAATTCAATTCGTGTCATCTTGAACTGGTGTATCCTTAAACAAGGATGGGTATTCTGTCACACCCCGCCAAGGCGGAAACGCGAGGCGCAACGTTCATGGTTTCCAAAGCATATGATTACCGCAAACACATACATGATAAATGGATACATTAACAAGTTTAATGTTTTACATTACAAAACATAATCTGAGTTTACAAAAAGTTAAGATTTCACAAATATGACTCAATTCAATGAGTTATACAAGGGAAATCCTCCTTGAGTAGTATCCATCGTGCATGCATGTAATCTACATTGCTAACCTTGAAATCACGTTCAGTTACCTGAAAAACATACTTAAAATCGTCAACACGAGGTTGGTGAGTTCACAGGTTTAATCAAATAGTTCTTTGTAAAATTCAATTGTTCGTAAATAGTTTCAGTTGTATGTGATAAACAGAATAAGAATTGTTGACCCATTTGTAAACTAGCTAGGAATACAAATAATATGTTCATACATGGGGCGTAACCAAACCTTGACATGTGTACACGCCCCTAATTTCGTTATTCAGTTATATGCGGCCATAAATCCTCCAGATTGTGGTTAGCGCGACTAACCATGACCGGGAGACGTCACTCTCCATAGTACTATTCATAGGACCCTAGGCTACAGTTAATGGTTACTATGTTGTTCCAGGGGACTTTCGCGGCCTCCATTGTGTTGTTCTCATCCCATGTAAACATAAAAGTCGTGTCTTATTCTCTTGTTATCCCATAAAATAGTTGAAGTATGTTTTTCCCCCAAATATTAGAAAACAGTAAAAAGAAAGGGGCCGTGAAACTCACCTTGTGTTTGTGTATATACTTGTAATAATATTTGTTGTAGTCAACCTTGACTATTTGTACCCTAGATACCAAGGGTAAATTGTTGTTAAGACCAACGTCTTAATTGTAAATTGTTCACCGACCTTGTAAATCTGATTGTGTTTGTTTAAATATCGTTTTAGTTTTCCAACACATGTTTTGTTATAAAATAGTTTTGAGTTACTGCCCAACTGGGACTGTTGTACAGGTGTCGAAACTTCTTAGTTTCGATTGGGCATATGTGTGTCGAAACTACTTAGTTTCGATGGAGTGGTCAGGAGTCGAAACAACCTAGTTTCGATTGAGTAAAAGGTATCGAAACTCCTAGTTTCGATTGACCAACAGGTATCGAAACTCCTAGTTTCGATTGAGCAACAGGTATCGAAACTCCTAGTTTCGATTGAGAAACAGGTATCGAAACTCCTAGTTTCGATTACTGGACTTCTGTTTTGACAGAATCAGTCCGGCATATTTTTATGTTTTAAACTTGAATTCGAACACTCTTCTTGTTATCTTTCTTGCGTTTAAATAAGATGTAAGTTTAGTTACGGTTTTAAAGAACATAATATGAAGAATATCGAGTTTTTACCTTAAAAACAGTGATGAAGATGATGAGAGAAAACAGAGAATGGTCTCGAATCTTCTGTTAAACTTTCTTTAGAAACACTTGAAATCTTCTTAAAACACTGGATTGTGGTGGATTTTTACCTTAAAACTTGGCTTCGATTTTGAAGAGAAATGAGAAGATTTTCGTACGAAAATGAGAGAGATAAAAGGTTTGTGAGAGTTTTGAGTGAAAGGGTATGGGTTATATCTGAAAATATGGTAAAATGGGACGTGAGAATGGGGGGGGGGGGATGGTTTTCTCTGGCTTTTTCGGCCGAATAGTCAAGGGTGGGTTGGGGGATTTGGGTTATAAAAGAAAACAATTAGATTTTTGGTATTAATACCAATTAGAGTTTAAAAAAGGGTAGTTTAATTCGGTTTATTTTCCCCACGGTATAATAAATTTATTCCAAAATAATTTATCGCTCTACGTCAAGTTTGTGTAAAATAATATATATATATTTTTCTGGTTATTTATTTTAACCACTAGTGTTCGAATTTAGTCGGTTTATAAGTGTATGTGAACCGGTAACTCCTAGAATTACCAAATGTGAACTGAGACAATGCTCGGTTTTTGTTAGACTCTAAAGTCCTTGTTTGTGAATTTAAGTAAATCACAAGAATAATTATAATGTAAAATTGTTTAATACATGTACGGATATTGACCTGAAATGTCGGGTGTCACATTCTCCCCTTGTTAAAAGAATTTCGTCCCGAAATTCAATTCGTGTCATCTTGAACTGGTGTATCCTTAAACAAGGATGGGTATTCTGTCACACCCCGCCAAGGCGGAAACGCGAGGCGCAACGTTCATGGTTTCCAAAGCATATGATTACCGCAAACACATACATGATAAATGGATACATTAACAAGTTTAATGTTTTACATTACAAAACATAATCTGAGTTTACAAAAAGTTAAGATTTCACAAATATGACTCAATTCAATGAGTTATACAAGGGAAATCCTCCTTGAGTAGTATCCATCGTGCATGCATGTAATCTACATTGCTAACCTTGAAATCACGTTCAGTTACCTGAAAAACATACTTAAAATCGTCAACACGAGGTTGGTGAGTTCACAGGTTTAATCAAATAGTTCTTTGTAAAATTCAATTGTTCGTAAATAGTTTCAGTTGTATGTGATAAACAGAATAAGAATTGTTGACCCATTTGTAAACTAGCTAGGAATACAAATAATATGTTCATACATGGGGCGTAACCAAACCTTGACATGTGTACACGCCCCTAATTTCGTTATTCAGTTATATGCGGCCATAAATCCTCCAGATTGTGGTTAGCGCGACTAACCATGACCGGGAGACGTCACTCTCCATAGTACTATTCATAGGACCCTAGGCTACAGTTAATGGTTACTATGTTGTTCCAGGGGACTTTCGCGGCCTCCATTGTGTTGTTCTCATCCCATGTAAACATAAAAGTCGTGTCTTATTCTCTTGTTATCCCATAAAATAGTTGAAGTATGTTTTTCCCCCAAATATTAGAAAACAGTAAAAAGAAAGGGGCCGTGAAACTCACCTTGTGTTTGTGTATATACTTGTAATAATATTTGTTGTAGTCAACCTTGACTATTTGTACCCTAGATACCAAGGGTAAATTGTTGTTAAGACCAACGTCTTAATTGTAAATTGTTCACCGACCTTGTAAATCTGATTGTGTTTGTTTAAATATCGTTTTAGTTTTCCAACACATGTTTTGTTATAAAATAGTTTTGAGTTACTGCCCAACTGGGACTGTTGTACAGGTGTCGAAACTTCTTAGTTTCGATTGGGCATATGTGTGTCGAAACTACTTAGTTTCGATGGAGTGGTCAGGAGTCGAAACAACCTAGTTTCGATTGAGTAAAAGGTATCGAAACTCCTAGTTTCGATTGACCAACAGGTATCGAAACTCCTAGTTTCGATTGAGCAACAGGTATCGAAACTCCTAGTTTCGATTGAGAAACAGGTATCGAAACTCCTAGTTTCGATTACTGGACTTCTGTTTTGACAGAATCAGTCCGGCATATTTTTATGTTTTAAACTTGAATTCGAACACTCTTCTTGTTATCTTTCTTGCGTTTAAATAAGATGTAAGTTTAGTTACGGTTTTAAAGAACATAATATGAAGAATATCGAGTTTTTACCTTAAAAACCGTGATGAAGATGATGAGAGAAAACAGAGAATGGTCTCGAATCTTCTGTTAAACTTTCTTTAGAAACACTTGAAATCTTCTTAAAACACTGGATTGTGGTGGATTTTTACCTTAAAACTTGGCTTCGATTTTGAAGAGAAATGAGAAGATTTTCGTACGAAAATGAGAGAGATAAAAGGTTTGTGAGAGTTTTGAGTGAAAGGGTATGTGTTATATCTGAAAATATGGTAAAATGGGACGTGAGAATGGGGGGGGGATGGTTTTCTCCGGCTTTTTCGGCCGAATAGTCAAGGGTGGGTTGGGGGATTTGGGTTATAAAATAAAACAATTAGATTTTTGGTATTAATACCAATTAGAGTTTAAAAAAGGGTAGTTTAATTCGGTTTATTTTCCCCACGGTATAATAAATTTATTCCAAAATAATTTATCGCTCTACGTCAAGTTTGTGTAAAATAATATATATATATTTTTCTGGTTATTTATTTTAACCACTAGTGTTCGAATTTAGTCGGTTTATAAGTGTATGTGAACCGGTAACTCCTAAAATTACCAAATGTGAACTGAGACAATGCTCGGTTTTTGTTAGACTCTAAAGTCCTTGTTTGTGAATTTAAGTAAATCACAAGAATAATTATAATGTAAAATTGTTTAATACATGTACGGATATTGACCTGAAATGTCGGGTGTCACAGAAACCTTCTCCTACCGACCTCCATCGATTCCCTACTCTTTCGGGTAATTGATCACTTGTTATTATCCGTTTTAGTATTTAGATCGAAAGCCCCATGTTAATCTGGGCTTCCATTACAGAAAATATCCGGAACCGAAATTCCTATTGTTAATAAAAAGGATTTAATCGAATCCATTCTTAAACACGTTTTCCATACAATTAATTTATATGAATTGACTCGTAACAACTCAGTAATTAAAAGCCCTAACAATTCCAACGCTATAAATACAAGATTTGTTCAATTCGTGTCTGATTTGGAAGAGACACGGTCGCGCTAATCATCTAGCGCGGCCATGCCTCATGAAACGCGGTCGTGCCGAGTAGCAGCGCGGTCGTGTCCTCCTGTCCAGATATAGTCATGCCCTTTGGGCTAGTCTCTGTTGTGTCTAAAAATCATAGACACGACCGTGCCGATCCAAGGCACGGTCGTGCCTGTTGACTTGTCTAGTTTGTGCCCTATATTGATCAACCCGATCGCGCCTCGACTAACGCGGTCGCGCCCGTGGCTTGAGCACGATCGTGCCCTTCCGAGGCACGGTCGTGTGTGACTCAGAAATTTTAACAGGATTATAATTTTATATTTTTCAATCAATAAATGTTTCAAATTTTATAAAAATATGTTTTCTGTATTTGAAAAGATTTAAAGTTTAATCTGGAGATAAATATTATTTATTTAAAAGTTTATTTAAAAATTTATAAAAAAATTAAATTTATATTTATCTTACACTTAAATGATGTTTTAAATGATTAAGTTACAAAGTTTATAAATAAATAAGATAATAATTATTTATTTAATATTTAAACAAAAATCATTTATTTATTTATACTTAATTAAAATCAATATTTACATTATTTCATAAACTATAATCATTTATTTATTTATTAATTTACATTTAACACATGCATTATTTTCATAATCAACAATTTTATAAAAATTCTATTTTATTATTTAAATTCCAAACTTTAATCAAATGTTCCAAAGATGTTTACTACAACTTTATATATTTCATTTAATACTTTTTATACACAAATTCAACCTTCAATGTTAGACTTAAACTTTGTACACCGATTTGATTTAATATACACTACTATCTAGGTTAACTCGTGCGTATCAAGGATTCTCATTTTATCTATACTTTTTGTTAGCTACACCTCCACACTAAGTGAGTATTCACAACCCCTTTTTACTCTTTTACACTTTTGGGGTGGAACATGAACTTTATACACATTACACATTTACATTTACACAAACAACACAAGTGCAAAATCCTATTTACATACATGTGTGCAAAATTTGAGCTTTGTGCCCGAGTGCTAGTTGTGCTAATCTTTGTGAAAACTTATGTGCAATCATTAACTATACAAGCCGACGATTTTCAATGATAGATCTATTGAGTCTGACAAACCCACCCAAGTGGAGGTGATTGATACCGCAACACAATTTGCATACTAGTTACAAAGGTTTGGTTGTACTTGATTACATAATAGCTGCTCCCCATAAATGCCTTATTTTATCATGTCTTGTAAATGATTTGTTTTCAACTATATGCTATCTATATACAACTGTGTTATACTCACCAACTTTTTAGTTGACTTTATTTTATTCATGTTTCAGGCCCTAATATGTGAGAATGATTCAAGACGTGCTCAATATAGGATTTGGACTTAGCAATTTAAATAAAGAATTCTATGAGTTGTTTTATGTTTCTTTGTTTGAATTCGGTTTGTACTTGGATTATTTGTAATGCAAATTTGACTTTAATATATTTCAATTTAGTCAACCATGTGCTATGAACAGTCTACATGTCCCGCCCCGATGATTCCGCCATCGGTCGGGGTGTGACAATTGATGAAGTATAACAGTCCTTTGAATCTTGTTGATCGCCATTAATCTTCACCACCCCCAAGGTGTTGGCATTTTCACACATTGATGGTATGTTGAAGGAACAACCCTCATATCATGAATCCATGGTCTCCCTAAGATACTATTATTAGAAGCTAAACAATCAATAACACAAAACTTTTGGATAGAATTTACTCCCACGATATAGATAGGTAGCTTGATATCTCCCACGGTAGTTTTAGCTTCTCCGCTGAATCCTATTAGTACTGAGGATTTCGGTATGATCTCTGTCTTAGGGATACCCATTCTTTTCAATGCATCTAACTGGATAATATTCACCGAGCTGCCTCCGTTTATAAGGAACCTGCGTACAAAGTGGTTGGCAATATACAAAGTGATAACTAGACCATCATGGTGGGGATCTTGAACGTTTTCTCTGTCCTCTTCATCAAATGAGATTATTTCCTTGTTTGTTAAGATTGAGGATCTTGTTGGCTTGTCCCCCTTTTCCACCTTAGCTTCCTTAGCATATCATTTATCTGTAGAATACGAGGTACCACAAATATCAGAACCGCCAGATATAAAATTGATTACCTTAGCATCTGGAGGTGGGGATGTTGCTCGTTGATGGGATTTCTCATCATTACGGCTTTTATCCTTCTTTCTTACCAGGAGTTCTTTTAGATGTCCATTGCTCAGGAGGTAAGCTATTTCTTTTCGTAATGCAATGCAATTCTCAGTGGTATGGCCAAAATCTTCATGGTGGGCACACCATTTGGATTTATCTTTCCAAGTGGTTGTTTTATCATTCTTTCTGGGCCATTTGGTTTTTTCTCCAAGATCCTGCATCACATACATTAGTCCTGAGATATCAACATAAAAACAATAATGAGATATTTTATGATATTCTTCTTCATCCTTTTTATTTTTGACTGCATTGATCCTATTGTTCTCAGGTCTTGAATATGGTTTAGATTTATGCTGTTTGTAGGTCGATGATTCTGACTTCTGGCTGGGATGATCATATTTGGATGATGTATCGATCCTCCTATGGATTTTCTTATCCTCCTCAAGCCTTATAAACCTTAGGGATCGATTTCTAAATTCATCCACGTTTTTACATGGGTTCATTACGAGGTCTTCATAGAATTGAGAATCTCTTTTTAACGCCATTTTGAAGGCCTGAACAGTAGTAGCAAGATCAAGATTAGGGATCTCCAAGGATTCTCTACCAAACATGCTTACATAATCCCTAAGGGATTCATCATAATTCTTAACTATCCTGTATAAATCGTTAGTTAAGCTTTCAAATGTTCTACTGCAAGAAAATTGATTATTAAATAAATTAAGTAGGTGAGCAAATGAAGTAACAGAATAAGGAGGAACGTTTAGTAGCAATTTTAGAGCAGATCCGTTGAGGGTTGACAAAAATGCCTTGCACAAACAGGCGTCTTTCAAATCCGGTGTGATAGGGATAATTTCCATCATTTCTCTATATTGAGCAACGTGTTCTTCGGGATCCGTAGTTCCGTCATATAACGCTTTGGGATCTCTGCATCACATATTGGTGAAGCAAATCTAGACATCTTGTGGCTTGACGGGGATATTTCAGGTATTGGTTGTACCACACCAGGTACACTCGAGATCGTGTCTTTTAGTTTTTTTAATTCCTTAGCCATTATTGGACTAATTCCAGTATCCTGCATAGATCCAACATTGTTAGTTTTAAAAAATTGATTATCATAGATGTTACCGTCATCATTATTTTGTGAAGAAGATCCTGATGGAACACTAGGATCCCTGGTGAGTGTTACTCTGGTTGTCTGATTTAGATTATTCATGCTGAATTGCTGCATGGGAATAAAATCTCCCAAATAGTTTCCAAAAGATTCTGGAGTACTTGGGGGTTTTAGCTGTTTGAGAGTTGTTGCATCCACAGGTTCTTTTGATTCCTTCATCTTTTCTATTTCCCTCATAAACATTTGATTTGTTTTCTGCTGCTGTTCCATTGCTTGTTTCATTTGTGTAAACATAGAAAGAACCTCATCATTTGAAACAAATATGGGTATTGCGGGATTCGTTCCAGATCTCGGGATATTGGGAGTAGTGGATGATTTCGGACTGCTAAGGCCAACTGATGTAGTTTTCTGGGAAATAGTGTCATTCAACCCAGAATTTGAAGATGAAGTTGAGGAAGAAAACAATTTAGATTGGGACGACAATTTCTGAAAAGGATTTTGATAAGTAAAAATAAACTGTAATTTGTAACAAGATTTTCAAGAAAAAATCACCACTTGCCCCACGATGGGCGCCAAACTGTTTCGGCCAAAAATTACACAACATAACTAAGTAGCCAAACTTTGTATGTGAGGTAGAGTGTTTGTGTTTTTGGACAAGAAATGTAATGTAAATGAGGATATCAACACAGGGATATACGAGGAAAGCCCTTGATCCATTGAGGATCTCCGACATAAAACCTTGGGAGCCGACTAAAGTCGGGCTGCCTCGTTTGTTCTTATAAAAAGTGATAAAAATAAAATGAAAGAGCTGAAAAATGATCGTATCTAGGTGTTACAAAGAATAGTTCGAGTGTAGTGGTTGTGTGGTGTGTGCATTGTGTCCTAATGATCATTTTTCTGCCCCTTATATACAATACATGTCATTAAATGAAAATCTGATATCGAATTGTCATAATTGGACCGTTACAAGCCTCCTCTTCACGCGCATATTCGTTGCTTTGAATGCAATCCCGTGTCTTCATCTAATATTAATGAGGAATAGTCGTTACCTGCATGATTGAGTCAAAACAAAAGCGTAATATTGATTATTAAAATGATCATTTAATTAAGATACTGAAATGTAATAAGAATGAGGGATTCCGATTCTTATATGAGGATTCGGGATCCCAGAGGTGAAAATTGACCCATAACAGTAAATAAGTTGATTTTGTATTCTGTACTCGGTTAGACTAGTTGTTGAGCGATCTTGAATTGCTTTTTCGTGGTTTCATTAATATACAAATCGTTTACCATTTGATTGTGTCTCGTCCCTACTGTTTATACCTACAAGTCACATGTCGAGTCTGTTTCCGCCAAGTTCAACACTTTATTGAATCCGTTGATTGAAGATCCTCAGGATTTCGGACCTTACAATTGGTATTAGAGCCTTAGTGCTCATCGGTGAAGCTTGCATTGTATTTCTTTGACTCGTGAGGTATCAAAGTTACTTTCTTAGCAATTATTTGAACTCACTTGTGTGTTTGGAAGAGTTTCTAGACAGTTTGATAGGTTTTGGACCTTGAATCTGTCGCGTTTGTTGAAGATTTGAGTTGATCAGTTGGTTTTTCTACTTGAAAATCGAAGTTTTGCTATTAATTTCTTCATCTTGAAGTTTGCGGTAAGAAAATTTGCGGTCATTAAGTTTGCGGTTAGAAAGTTTGCGGTATTTCCTAATTTAAAGCTTTCCAAATTTACTGCATTTCAAGTGTGCGGTTATCTCGAAGTTTGCGGTCATCGTAAAGTTTGCGGGTAAGTTTTCAAGTTTACGGCTACTTTCATGTTTGTGGCTATTTTCAAGTTTGTGGTTACTTTCAAGTTTGCGGCTACCCTCAAGTTTACAGCTAATCCTTAAGTTTGCGGCTAACTCTAAAGTTTGCAGTTAGTGTCTCAAGTTTGCGGTATTGCTTCAAGTTTGCGGTTATTGCTGTGTTAGCTTTCAGTCATATAATTTTTTCTTGTTCCTCTGTGCTTAAGTCATGACTGATACTAATTCTATGGATAATGAGATTAGTAGCACCAGTAGACCTCCTCGTCTAATCAATGCTGATGACTTTGATAACTGGAAGTATCGATATGAGAATTTTGCTAGATATAAGGATCCATCAATCTGGAGGTCCATTGAAAAGGGTCCTCAAATTCCAATGGTCCGAAACGAGAAGAATGAGTTTATTCCCAAGGATCCTGATCTCTATGTTGCTGAAGAAATCCTTTAAATTGAGAAGGACGAGAAAGCGTATGCTGGGTTAACCATGGCCATGATTAGGGGCACTAACGGGCAAGAAGTGATCCTCTCGTTTTTGGCCGGACTTGTATCCGAAAGCCGGGGAGTCGCCCATATATATGTATGTTGTAGACTCAGAATCCATGTGAGGTTACTGGGTGATGGATTGGAAAGGGATGGTTATAAGACCCAGACGGGGCATTCATCCTTGTATCGAGGATACACGTAAATAGGATTTTGTTTATGAACTCACCAGCGTTATGCTGATCCAAAATGTTTTCAAATTTTTTTTAGCAAAGGTGAACCGTAGCTTGTAGTTGGCATTCCAGGAGACGAACAGATGTTTTGGGGTAGGGATGACTGAAGGCAGGTTCTTGGATAACAATAAGGCCTGAGTGGATTGCATGATTCTTCGTGAGCTATAAGTCCAGAGTTTTTATGTTGTATTTTACCAGTTAGTCGCTATTGTAAAACTTTATATTATGAAATAAAATAGTTATTTCTTTTAAGTCTTCCACTGTTTCTTTTTGATATCCACGTCACAGTAACTAGAAGGCAACCTTCTAACCGGTATGTAGTTATCTAACGAATGTAATGTTCTTCCTAAGAAAGAGTAGTGTATAAATCTCTCCTAGACCCGTCGCTCTTACCTTGGAACATATTTGTTGGAGGTACTACTATGGTTAGATAAATGTCCTGTGTTACGGGTGTGAACTCATGATCAGGACATGTGCTAAACACGTGTCGAATATACGTGAATATAAATAAACACTGCCTCTCATCTTGACTATTCGCCACACCGATTCATCGAACCCGTAATTCCACGGGTACACGTATCGGGTCGTCCCTGGTCTGTTTAGGATTCAAATACCCGAATCAAGATCCCTACATGCACGTATGCATGCATGCTAATGAAAAACCCTAAATCCTTGATGCTTTGACATGCAAACCCTAGCTCGTCATGTACTTGCAACCGAGTTCATCCATGCACCACCACTTACCACCGTGTCACCCATCACCATCCTCCTCTTCGTCCTCACCATCGTGTAAAGCTAACCGGTCACAAACATGCATCATCGTTGTGGCGCGAGGAGGTGGGGTTTTACACGATCAAAATGGTGGCTCGTCGCGTGTTGCGAAAGGGACGCATCTAGTCTTCGCGTGGCGCGAAGACATGTTTTTCATAGAAGGTTTTGAACATTTTATACTTTGAAAAATTTTGGACCCCCAAATTCCTTATACACCCAATTCCTATAAAAACCTGTTCCAACGATAAACTCAAGTGCACACATACTTGGAACTTCATTCTAGATGATTTTCCTCGCTGAATCAAATGCGAATCCCTGCAAAACAAAACACAAACAAAAACTTGCAAACTAAAAACACCAAAAATAGCACGAAAAATAAGCATAAAGATTTATACAAACTCTACACTCGGGTTTTACCCCGAGAACCATACCTATCTAATCAGGAGGCTTCTCCTTAGTCCTCCTTGGCACCGCCTTCATCCTGCGTGACACACCAACTCTCACGATACAAATATCAACTATCCTCGAACAATCACCAATGCTCTCTCTCAAATCTGCTGACCAACATTTGAACCTAGCAGGTCCAAAAATAACCTGCAACATATACCAATCGGACGCTTACCCCTAAATATCCCCACACTTGGGGTCTGCACTATCCTCAAATCACATACACCTCTTGTCTCTCGGATTTTCTTACGTGGCGGCCTAGACTTAGGGGGTGACTCAGTATCTCTCCCCTCAAAATGAAAAATAGTACTAAGCAAAGGCTTAGGAAGGGGCATTTCTAATGGTGTCCCCTCTATTTTGTCCCTCGGATCTTCAGGATCCTCTACTATCTATTCTATCCCTACACTTGCAGATCACTAGGCACATCATCAACATCCTCATCTGGTGAATTCAACAACTCCTCTTGTAAGGATCAAACCTAATGAGTCTGCACTATCCTCAAATCACATACACCTCTTGTCTCTCGGATTTTCTTACGTGGCGGCCTAGACTTAGGGGGTGACTCAGTATCTCTCCCCTCAAAATGAAAAATAGTACTAAGCAAAGGCTTAGGAAGGGGCATTTCTAATGGTGTCCCCTCTATTTTGTCCCTCGGATCTTCAGGATCCTCTACTATCTATTCTATCCCTACACTTGCAGATCACTAGGCACATTATCAACATCCTCATCTGGTGAATTCAACAACTCCTCTTGTAAGGATCAAACCTAATTGGCTAACGTATCAAGAGATCACCGGGAAGTTCAGAAGACAAAGTTTTTGAAGTATGCGGCCACATACTTGAAGTATGCGCATACTTGAAGTATGCGCATACTTGAAGTATGCGGGCCATGACCAATCCCAACCGAATAGTATCTATAGTTGATTTTGTATTCTGTATTCGGTTAGACGATTTGTTGAGCGATCTTGTATTGTTTTTAAGTGGTTTCATTAATATACGAATCGTTTAACATTTTATTGTGTATCGTCCCTACTGTTCATACCTACAAGTCACATGTCGTGTCTGTTTCCGCAAGGTTCAACACGTTGTTGAATCCGTTGATTGAAGATCCTCAGGATTTCAGACCTTACAACTGGTATCAGAGCCTTAGTGCTAATCGGTCAAAATGCAACGGATTTCTTTGACTCGTGAGGTATCAAAGTTACTTTCATAGCAATTATTTGAACTCACTTGTGTGTTTGGAACAATTTCTGGACAGTTTGATAGGTTTTGGATCTTGAATCTGTCGCGTTTGTTGAAGATTTGAGTTAATCAGTTGTTTTTTCTACTAGAAAATCAAATTTTTGTTGTTAATTGTAAGTCCCGGGAGCCTCGTCGCGCAGTGGAAATAACACGATCTGTTCTGTAATTTATGTGGGAACAAAGAGAACGAAGCAGATAAACAAAAACAAAGATAAAAGATAATGAAACGAAACGTAATCCATAACAAAGAAGTCATCCCGTATTACAGACTACATACCGAAGGAGCACACATCTCTCATCTAAGCTCACGGTCCAGGGGTCGGGAGAGCTCTTCCCGATCCGGACATCTCTCAACTTGTTCCAGAGTTCCACCTACAAATGAAGACAAGTCTTCTATTTATAGGCGCAGGAACACTTCCTGCGTACTTACTAAGTACGCATGGTTTGGTCATGCGTACTTGACAAGTACGCAAGGCAAAAGCCTTGCGTACTTACTAAGTACGCAGGACCAAACTGGTGTGCAGGCTAAGTACTCAGGAACACCCTCTTGTGTACTAGCTACGTACACCGATACATAGAATTTAATCTATAGTTACAAAACATGCTTCTACAAACTCCCTCTTAACTATAGCATCAAATTCTATCTACCACTAACACTGATAATCATCAGTTTACAATGAATGTCCTAACAGACTCCCTCTAAACTAATGACATCACGTGTCTTCTGGCGAGACTTGATCTTCTGGCATTCCACTTGAGATCTTCAAATCTTCAAACTTCAGTCTTCAGTTGCCGAGTGATGACAAACCCGATTCCCTCATAACTGTAGCTTTCATTGTAGACCAAACCAAGTGCTTCAATAAGAACCAACTAACCCAACACAACTCATTGTAGTTCATCCTCTCAGCAGTAGCAACCTCCACCCTGACTTAGGACTCTGAGTCTGACAATATCTTCCTAACCAGGTAACAATAGTAGACTAAGACAACTCCAAATCAGCTGGCATATGATAGAGAGTTTGAGTTTCCAATAACCTGCATCAAACTAATCAGCTCCCATAGGAAATCCAGTAAGATAAACTTAAGACTTCAACCAGATGTGTCCAACTCTATCCTGTATCTTCACGAGTCAACCAAATTCCCGAAGATGTTCATTTCCAATATCCCCTTTCAGTTTAAGCTCCGTCTGACTAGACCAGAAACAAGGGTATGTTTCCTATCCCATCGGCCAATGATAAAAGGTTCCATCTTCAACTAATAATCCAACGAATATCGAGCTTCATCTTGAAAACACACGATAGAATCAACCACGAAAAATATAGTTTACACGAGAAATCATAATTGAGATCCATGTTACGTCAAAGAGGTATATATATAGGAAGTACCACGGCTTTTCCACCACCTCTTTAATGTTTCATGAATACTAGATTTTATCCCCCTCATTTCTCTGTAAACTATGACCAGCTTCATCATCACTTCACTCAAATCCTCAAAAAGCACAACTAGTCAACTCCAGGATTTTATTCTTTTATTTCTTTGCAAAGATCCAAAACAGCAAATCATTGGGTTCAAGTTGTTCCAGTATTCATCCCCTATTAAAGAAGTATCCCGGATACTCGTAGCCTATCTGGATTGGTCGGAGTTGCAGTAAAGGTCGCCGGAACTCATGCCGTCGACGCCGAAACCTTCTCCTACCGACCTCCATCGATTCCCTACTCTTTCGGGTAATTGATCACTTGTTATTATCCGTTTTAGTATTTAGATCGAAAGCCCCATGTTAATCTGGGCTTCCATTACAGAAATTATCCGGAACCGAAATTCCTATTTTTAATAAAAAGGATTTAATCGAATCCATTCTTAAACACGTTTTCCATACAATTACTTTATATGTATAGACTCGTAACAACTCAGTAATCAAAAGCCCTAACAATTCCAACGCTATAAATACAAGATTTGTTCAATTCGTGTCTGAGTTGGAAGAGACACGGTCGCGCTAATCATCTAGCGCGGCCGTGCCTCATGAAACACGGTCGTGCCGAGTAGCAGCGCGGTTGTGTCCTCCTGTCCAGACCTAGTCATGCCCTTTGGGCTAGCCTCTGTTGTGTCTAAAAATCATAGACACGACCGTGCCGATCCAAGGCACGGTCGTGCCTGTTGACTTGTCTAGTTTGTGCCCTCTGTTGATCAACCCGGTCGCGCCCCGAGTAGCGCGGTCGCGCCCGTGGCTTGAGCACGATCGTGCCCTTCCGAGGCACGGTCGTGTGTGACTCAGAAATTTTAACAGAATTATAATTTTATATTTTTCAATCAATAAATGTTTCAAATTTTATAAAAATATGTTTTCTGTATTTGAAAAGATTTAAAGTTTAATCTGGAGATAAATATTATTTATTTAAATGTTTTTTTAAAAATTTATAAAAAAATTAAATTTATATTTATCTTACACTTAAATGATGTTTTAAATGATTAAGTTACAAAGTTTATAAATAAATAAGATAATAATTATTTATTTAATATTTAAACAAAAATCATTTATTTATTTATACTTAATTACAATCAATATTTACATTATTTCATAAACTATAATCATTTATTTATTTATTAATTTACATTTAACACATGCATTATTTTCATAATCAACAATTTTATAAAAATTCTATTTTATTATTTAAATTCCAAACTTTAATCAAATGTTCCAAAGATGTTTACTACAACTTTATATATTTCATTTAATACTTTTTATACACAAATTCAACCTTCAATGTTAGACTTAAACTTTGTACACCGATTTGATTCAATATACACTACTATCTAGGTTAACTCGTGCGTATCAAGGATTCTCATTTTATCTATACTCTTTGTTAGCTACACCTCCATACCAAGTGAGTATTCACAACCCCTTTTTACTCTTTTACACTTTTGGGGTGGAACATGAACTTTATACACATTACACATTTACATTTACACAAACAACATAAGTGCAAAATCCTATTTACATACATGTGTGCAAAATTTGAGCTTTGTGCCCGAGTGCTAGTTGTGCTAATCTTTGTGAAAACTTATGTGCAATCATTAACTATACAAGCCGACGGTTTTCAATGATAGATCTATTGAGTCTGACAAACCCACCCAAGTGGAGGTGATTGATACCGACAACACAATTTGCATACTAGTTACAAAGGTTTGGTTGTACTTGATTACATAATAGCTGCTCCCCATAAATGCCTTATTTTATCATGTCTTGTAAATGATTTGTTTTCAACTATATGCTATCTATATACAACTGTGTTATACTCACCAACTTTTTAGTTGACTTTATTTTATTCATGTTTCAGGCCCTAATATGTGAGAATGATTCAAGACGTGCTCAATATAGGATTTGGACTTAGCAATTTAAATAAAGAATTCTATGAGTTGTTTTATGTTTCTTTGTTTGAATTCGGTTTGTACTTGGATTATTTGTAATGCAAATTTGACTTTAATATATTTCAATTTAGTCAACCATGTGCTATGAACAGTCTACATGTCCCGCCCCGATGATTCCGCCATCGGTCGGGGTGTGACAATTGATGAAGTATAACAGTCCTTTGAATCTTGTTGATCGCCATTAATCTTCACCACCCCCAAGGTGTTGGCATTTTCACACATTGATGGTATGTTGAATGAACAACCCTCATATCATGAATCCATGGTCTCCCTAAGATAATATTATTAGAAGTAAACAATCAATAACACAAAACTTTTGGATAGAATTTACTCCCACGATATAGATAGGTAGCTTGATATCTCCCACGGTAGTTTTAGCTTCTCCGCTGAATCCTATTAGTACTGAGGATTTCGGTATGATCTCTGTCTTGGGGATACCCATTCTATTCAATGCATCTAACTGGATAATATTCACCGAGCTGCCTCCGTTTATAAGGAACCTGCGTACAAAGTGGTTGGCAATATACAAAGTGATAACTAGACCATCATGGTGGGGATCTTGAACGTTTTCTCTGTCCTCTTCATCAAATGAGATTATTTCCTTGTTTGTTAAGATTGAGGATCTTGTTGGCTTGTCCCCCTTTTCCACCTTAGCTTCCTTAGCATATCATTTATCTGTAGACTACGAGGTACCACAAATATCAGAACCGCCAGATATAAAATTGATTACCTTAGCATCTGGAGGTGGGGATGTTGCTCGTTGATGGGATTTCTCATCATTACGGCTTTTATCCTTCTTTCTTACCAGGAGTTCTTTTAGATGTCCATTGCTCAGGAGGTAAGCTATTTCTTTTCGTAATGCAATGCAATTCTCAGTGGTATGGCCAAAATCTTCATGGTGGGCACACCATTTGGATTTATCTTTCCAAGTGGTTGTTTTATCATTCTTTCTGGGCCATTTGGTTTTTTCTCCAAGATCCTGCATCACATACATTAGTCCTGAGATATCAACAGAAAAACAATAATGAGATATTTTATGATATTCTTCTTCATCCTTTTTATTTTTGACTGCATTGATCCTATTGTTCTCAGGTCTTGAATATGGCTTAGATTTATGCTGTTTGTAGGTCGATGATTCTGACTTCTGGCTGGGATGATCATATTTGGATGATGTATCGATCCTCCTATGGATTTTCTTATCCTCCTCAAGCCTTATAAACCTTAGGGATCGATTTCTAACTTCGTCCAGGTTTTTACATGGGTTCATTACGAGTTCTTCATAGAATTGAGAATCTCTTTTTAACGCCATTTTGAAGGCCTGAACAGTAGTAGCAAGATCAAGATTAGGGATCTCCAAGGATTCTCTGCCAAATATGCTTACATAATCCCTAAGGGATTCATCATAATTCTTAACTATCCTGTATAAATCGTTAGTTAAGCTTTCAAATGTTCTACTACAAGAAAATTGATTATTAAATAAATTAAGTAGGTGAGCAAATGAAGTAACAGAATAAGGAGGAACGTTTAGTAGCAATTTTAGAGCAGATCCGTTGAGGGTTGACAAAAATCCCTTGCACAAACAGGCGTCTTTCAAATCCGGTGTGATAGGGATAATTTCCATCATTTCTCTATATTGAGCAACGTGTTCTTCGGGATCCGTAGTTCCGTCATATAACGCTTTGGGATCTCTGCATCACATATTGGTGAAGCAAATCTAGACATCTTGTGGCTTGACGGGGATATTTCAGGTATTGGTTGTACCACACCAGGTACACTCGAGATCGTGTCTTTTAGTTTTTTTAATTCCTTAGCCATTATTGGACTAATTCCAGTATCCTGCATAGATCCAACATTGTTAGTTTTAAAAAATTGATTATCATAGATGTTACCGTCATCATTATTTTGTGAAGAAGATCCTGATGGAACACTAGGATCCCTGGTGGGTGTTACTCTGGTTGTCTGATTTAGATTATTCATGCCGAATTGCTGCATGGGAATAAAATCTCCCAAATAGTTTCCAAAAGATCCTGGAGTACTTGGGGGTTTTGGCTGTATGAGAGTTGTTGCATCCACAGGTTCTTTTGATTCCTTCATCTTTTCAATTTCCCTCATAAACATTTGATTTGTTTTCTGCTGCTGTTCCATTGCTTGTTTCATTTGTGTAAACATAGAAAGAACCTCATCATTTGAAACAAATATGGGTATTGCGGGATTCGTTCCAGATCTCGGGATATTGGGAGTAGTGGATGATTTCGGACTGCTAAGGCCAACTGATGTAGTTTTCTGGGAAATAGTGTCATTCTTCTTCTGAGATACCGGAGCAGGAGAAAGAGGAAGATTCAACCCAGAATTTGAAGATGAAGTTGAGGAAGAAAACAATTTAGATTGGGACGACATTTTCTGAAAAGGATTTTGATAAGTAAAAATAGACTGTAATTTGTAACAAGATTTTCAAGAAAAAATCACCACTTGCCCCACGGTGGGCGCCAAACTGTTTCGGCCAAAAATTACACAACATAACTAAGTAGCCAAACTTTGTATGTGAGGTAGAGTGTTTGTGTTTTTGTACAAGAAATGTAATGTAAATGAGGATATCAACACAGGGATATACGAGGAAAGCCCTTGATCCATTGAGGATCTCCGACATAAAACCTCCGGAGCCGACTGAAGTCGGGCTGCCTCGTTTGTTCTTATAAAAAGTGATAAAAATAAAATGAAAGAGTTGAAAAATGATCGTATCTAGGTGTTACAAAGAATAGTTCGACTGTAGTGGTTGTGTGGTGTGTGCATTGTGTCCTAATGATCATTTTTCTGCCCCTTATATACAATACATGTCATTTAATGAAAATCTGATATCGAATTGTCATAATTGGACCGTTACAAGCCTCCTCTTCACGCGCATATTCGTTGCTTTGAATGCAATCCCTTGTCTTCATCTAATATTAATGAGGAATAGTCGTTACCTGCATGATTGAGTCAAAACAAAAGCGTAATATTGATTATTAAAATGATCATTTAATCAAGATACTGAAATGTAATAAGAATGAGGGATTCCGATTCTTATATGAGGATTCGGGATCGCAGAGGTGAAAATTGACCCATAACAGTAAATAAGTTGATTTTGTATTCTGTACTCGGTTAGACTAGTTGTTGAGCGATCTTGAATTGCTTTTTCGTGGTTTCATTAATATACAAATCGTTTACCATTTGATTGTGTCTCGTCCCTACTATTTATACCTACAAGTCACATGTCGAGTCTGTTTCCGCCAAGTTTAACACTTTATTGAATCCGTTGATTGAAGATCCTCAGGATTTGGGACCTTACAATTGGTATTAGAGCCTTAGTGCTCATCGGTGAAGCTTGCAATGTATTTCTTTGACTCGTGAGGTATCAAAGTTACTTTCTTAGCAATTATTTGAACTCACTTGTGTGTTTGGAAGAGTTTCTAGACAGTTTGATAGGTTTTGGACCTTGAATCTGTCGCGTTTGTTGAAGATTTGAGTTGATCAGTTGGTTTTTCTACTTGAAAATCGAAGTTTTTCTGTTAATTTCTTCATCTTGAAGTTTGCGGTAAGAAAATTTGCGGTCATCAAGTTTGCGGTTAGAAAGTTTGCGGTATTTCCTAATTTAAAGCTTTCCAAATTTACTGCATTTCAAGTGTGCGGTTATCTCGAAGTTTGCGGTCATCGTAAAGTTTGCGGGTAAGTTTTCAAGTTTACGGCTACTTTCATGTTTGTGGCTATTTTCAAGTTTGTGGTTACTTTCAAGTTTGCGGCTACCCTCAAGTTTACAGCTAATCCTTAAGTTTGCGGCTAACTCTAAAGTTTGCAGTCAGTGTCTCAAGTTTGCGGTATTGCTTCAAGTTTGCGGTTATTGCTGTGTTAGCTTTCAGTCATATAATTTTTTCTTGTTCCTCTGTGCTTAAGTCATGACTGATACTAATTCTATGGATAATGAGATTAGTAGCACCAGTAGACCTCCTCGTCTAATCAATGCTGATGACTTTGATAACTGGAAGTATCGATATGAGAATTTTGCTAGATATAAGGATCCATCAATCTGGAGGTCCATTGAAAAGGGTCCTCAAATTCCAATGGTCCGAAACGAGAAGAATGAGTTTATTCCCAAGGATCCTGATCTCTATGTTGCTGAAGAAATCCTTTAAATTGAGAAGGACGAGAAAGCGTATGCTGGGTTAACCATGGCCATGATTAGGGGCACTAACGGGCAAGAAGTGATCCTCTCGTTTTTGGCCGGACTTGTATCCGAAAGCCGGGGAGTCGCCCATATATATGTATGTTGTAGACTCAGAATCCATGTGAGGTTACTGGGTGATGGATTGGAAAGGGATGGTTATAAGACCCAGACGGGGCATTCATCCTTGTATCGAGGATACACGTAAATAGGATTTTGTTTATGAACTCACCAGCGTTATGCTGATCCAAAATGTTTTCAAATTTTTTTTAGCAAAGGTGAACCGTAGCTTGTAGTTGGCATTCCAGGAGACGAACAGATGTTTTGGGGTAGGGATGACTGAAGGCAGGTTCTTGGATAACAATAAGGCCTGAGTGGATTGCATGATTCTTCGTGAGCTATAAGTCCAGAGTTTTTATGTTGTATTTTACCAGTTAGTCGCTATTGTAAAACTTTATATTATGAAATAAAATAGTTATTTCTTTTAAGTCTTCCACTGTTTCTTTTTGATATCCACGTCACAGTAACTAGAAGGCAACCTTCTAACCGGTATGTAGTTATCTAACGAATGTAATGTTCTTCCTAAGAAAGAGTAGTGTATAAATCTCTCCTAGACCCGTCGCTCTTACCTTGGAACATATTTGTTGGAGGTACTACTATGGTTAGATAAATGTCCTGTGTTACGGGTGTGAACTCATGATCAGGATATGTGCTAAACACGTGTCGAATATACGTGAATATAAATAAACACTGCCTCTCATCTTGACTATTCGCCACACCGATTCATCGAACCCGTAATTCCACGGGTACACGTATCGGGTCGTCCCTGGTCCGTTTAGGATTCAAATACCCGAATCAAGATCCCTACATGCACGTATGCATGCATGCTAATGAAAAACCCTAAATCCTTGATGCTTTGACATGCAAACCCTAGCTCGTCATGTACTTGCAACCGAGTTCATCCATGCACCACCACTTACCACCGTGTCACCCATCACCATCCTCCTATTCGTCCTCACCATCGTGTAAAGCTAACCGGTCACAAACATGCATCATCGTTGTGGCACGAGGAGGTGGGGTTTTACACGATCAAAATGGTGGCTCGTCGCGTGTTGCGAAAGGGACGCATCTAGTCTTCGCGTGGCGCGAAGACATGTTTTTCATAGAAGGTTTTGAGCATTTTATACTTTGAAAAATTTTGGACCCCCAAATTCCTTATACACCCAATTCCTATAAAAACCTGTTCCAACGATAAACTCAAGTGCACACATACTTGGAACTTCATTCTAGATGATTTTCCTCGCTGAATCAAATGCGAATCCCTGCAAAACAAAACACAAACAAAAACTTGCAAACCAAAAACACCAAAAATAGCACGAAAAATAAGCATAAAGATTTATACAAACTCTACACTCGGGTTTTACCCCGAGAACCATACCTATCTAATCAGGAGGCTTCTCCTTAGTCCTCCTTGGCACCGCCTTCATCCTGCGTGACACACCAACTCTCACGATACAAATATCAACTATCCTCGAACAATCACCAATGCTCTCTCTCAAATCTGCTGACCAACATTTGAACCTAGCAGGTCCAAAAATAACCTGCAACATATACCAATCGGACGCTTACCCCTAAATATCCCCACACTTGGGGTCTGCACTATCCTCAAATCACATACACCTCTTGTCTCTCGGATTTTCTTACGTGGCGGCCTAGACTTAGGGGGTGACTCAGTATCTCTCCCCTCAAAATGAAAAATAGTACTAAGCAAAGGCTTAGGAAGGGGCATTTCTAATGGTGTCCCCTCTATTTTGTCCCTCGGATCTTCAGGATCCTCTACTATCTATTCTATCCCTACACTTGCAGATCACTAGGCACATCATCAACATCCTCATCTGGTGAATTCAACAACTCCTCTTGTAAGGATCAAACCTAATGAGTCTGCACTATCCTCAAATCACATACACCTCTTGTCTCTCGGATTTTCTTACGTGGCGGCCTAGACTTAGGGGGTGACTCAGTATCTCTCCCCTCAAAATGAAAAATAGTACTAAGCAAAGGCTTAGGAAGGGGCATTTCTAATGGTGTCCCCTCTATTTTGTCCCTCGGATCTTCAGGATCCTCTACTATCTATTCTATCCCTACACTTGCAGATCACTAGGCACATTATCAACATCCTCATCTGGTGAATTCAACAACTCCTCTTGTAAGGATCAAACCTAATTGGCTAACGTATCAAGAGATCACCGGGAAGTTCAGAAGACAAAGTTTTTGAAGTATGCGGCCACATACTTGAAGTATGCGCATACTTGAAGTATGCGGGCCATGACCAATCCCAACCGAATAGTATCTATAGTTGATTTTGTATTCTGTATTCGGTTAGACGATTTGTTGAGCGATCTTGTATTGTTTTTAAGTGGTTTCATTAATATACGAATCGTTTAACATTTTATTGTGTATCGTCCCTACTGTTCATACCTACAAGTCACATGTCGTGTCTGTTTCCGCAAGGTTCAACACGTTGTTGAATCCGTTGATTGAAGATCCTCAGGATTTCAGACCTTACAACTGGTATCAGAGCCTTAGTGCTAATCGGTCAAAATGCAACGGATTTCTTTGACTCGTGAGGTATCAAAGTTACTTTCATAGCAATTATTTGAACTCACTTGTGTGTTTGGAACAATTTCTGGACAGTTTGATAGGTTTTGGATCTTGAATCTGTCGCGTTTGTTGAAGATTTGAGTTAATCAGTTGTTTTTTCTACTAGAAAATCAAATTTTTGTTGTTAATTGTAAGTCCCGGGAGCCTCGTCGCGCAGTGGAAATAACACGATCTGTTCTGTAATTTATGTGGGAACAAAGAGAACGAAGCAGATAAACAAAAACAAAGATAAAAGATAATGAAACGAAACGTAATCCATAACAAAGAAGTCATCCCGTATTACAGACTACATACCGAAGGAGCACACATCTCTCATCTAAGCTCACGGTCCAGGGGTCGGGAGAGCTCTTCCCGATCCGGACATCTCTCAACTTGTTCCAGAGTTCCACCTACAAATGAAGACAAGTCTTCTATTTATAGGCGCAGGAACACTTCCTGCGTACTTACTAAGTACGCATGGTTTGGTCATGCGTACTTGACAAGTACGCAAGGCAAAAGCCTTGCGTACTTACTAAGTACGCAGGACCAAACTGGTGTGCAGGCTAAGTACTCAGGAACACCCTCTTGTGTACTAGCTACGTACACCGATACATAGAATTTAATCTATAGTTACAAAACATGCTTCTACAAACTCCCTCTTAACTATAGCATCAAATTCTATCTACCACTAACACTGATAATCATCAGTTTACAATGAATGTCCTAACAGACTCCCTCTAAACTAATGACATCACGTGTCTTCTGGCGAGACTTGATCTTCTGGCATTCCACTTGAGATCTTCAAATCTTCAAACTTCAGTCTTCAGTTGCCGAGTGATGACAAACCCGATTCCCTCATAACTGTAGCTTTCATTGTAGACCAAACCAAGTGCTTCAATAAGAACCAACTAACCCAACACAACTCATTGTAGTTCATCCTCTCAGCAGTAGCAACCTCCACCCTGACTTAGGACTCTGAGTCTGACAATATCTTCCTAACCAGGTAACAATAGTAGACTAAGACAACTCCAAATCAGCTGGCATATGATAGAGAGTTTGAGTTTCCAATAACCTGCATCAAACTAATCAGCTCCCATAGGAAATCCAGTAAGATAAACTTAAGACTTCAACCAGATGTGTCCAACTCTATCCTGTATCTTCACGAGTCAACCAAATTCCCGAAGATGTTCATTTCCAATATCCCCTTTCAGTTTAAGCTCCGTCTGACTAGACCAGAAACAAGGGTATGTTTCCTATCCCATCGGCCAATGATAAAAGGTTCCATCTTCAACTAATAATCCAACGAATATCGAGCTTCATCTTGAAAACACACGATAGAATCAACCACGAAAAATATAGTTTACACGAGAAATCATAATTGAGATCCATGTTACGTCAAAGAGGTATATATATAGGAAGTACCACGGCTTTTCCACCACCTCTTTAATGTTTCATGAATACTAGATTTTATCCCCCTCATTTCTCTGTAAACTATGACCAGCTTCATCATCACTTCACTCAAATCCTCAAAAAGCACAACTAGTCAACTCCAGGATTTTATTCTTTTATTTCTTTGCAAAGATCCAAAACAGCAAATCATTGGGTTCAAGTTGTTCCAGTATTCATCCCCTATTAAAGAAGTATCCCGGATACTCGTAGCCTATCTGGATTGGTCGGAGTTGCAGTAAAGGTCGCCGGAACTCATGCCGTCGACGCCGAAACCTTCTCCTACCGACCTCCATCGATTCCCTACTCTTTCGGGTAATTGATCACTTGTTATTATCCGTTTTAGTATTTAGATCGAAAGCCCCATGTTAATCTGGGCTTCTATTACAGAAATTATCCGGAACCGAAATTCCTATTTTTAATAAAAAGGATTTAATCGAATCCATTCTTAAACACGTTTTCCATACAATTACTTTATATGTATAGACTCGTAACAACTCAGTAATCAAAAGCCCTAACAATTCCAACGCTATAAATACAAGATTTGTTCAATTCGTGTCTGAGTTGGAAGAGACACGGTCGCGCTAATCATCTAGCGCGGCCGTGCCTCATGAAACACGGTCGTGCCGAGTAGCAGCGCGGTTGTGTCCTCCTGTCCAGACCTAGTCATGCCCTTTGGGCTAGCCTCTGTTGTGTCTAAAAATCATAGACACGACCGTGCCGATCCAAGGCACGGTCGTGCCTGTTGACTTGTCTAGTTTGTGCCCTCTGTTGATCAACCCGGTCGCGCCCCGAGTAGCGCGGTCGCGCCCGTGGCTTGAGCACGATCGTGCCCTTCCGAGGCACGGTCGTGTGTGACTCAGAAATTTTAACAGAATTATAATTTTATATTTTTCAATCAATAAATGTTTCAAATTTTATAAAAATATGTTTTCTGTATTTGAAAAGATTTAAAGTTTAATCTGGAGATAAATATTATTTATTTAAATGTTTTTTTAAAAATTTATAAAAAAATTAAATTTATATTTATCTTACACTTAAATGATGTTTTAAATGATTAAGTTACAAAGTTTATAAATAAATAAGATAATAATTATTTATTTAATATTTAAACAAAAATCATTTATTTATTTATACTTAATTACAATCAATATTTACATTATTTCATAAACTATAATCATTTATTTATTTATTAATTTACATTTAACACATGCATTATTTTCATAATCAACAATTTTATAAAAATTCTATTTTATTATTTAAATTCCAAACTTTAATCAAATGTTCCAAAGATGTTTACTACAACTTTATATATTTCATTTAATACTTTTTATACACAAATTCAACCTTCAATGTTAGACTTAAACTTTGTACACCGATTTGATTCAATATACACTACTATCTAGGTTAACTCGTGCGTATCAAGGATTCTCATTTTATCTATACTCTTTGTTAGCTACACCTCCATACCAAGTGAGTATTCACAACCCCTTTTTACTATTTTACACTTTTGGGGTGGAACATGAACTTTATACACATTACACATTTACATTTACACAAACAACATAAGTGCAAAATCCTATTTACATACATGTGTGCAAAATTTGAGCTTTGTGCCCGAGTGCTAGTTGTGCTAATCTTTGTGAAAACTTATGTGCAATCATTAACTATACAAGCCGACGGTTTTCAATGATAGATCTATTGAGTCTGACAAACCCACCCAAGTGGAGGTGATTGATACCGACAACACAATTTGCATACTAGTTACAAAGGTTTGGTTGTACTTGATTACATAATAGCTGCTCCCCATAAATGCCTTATTTTATCATGTCTTGTAAATGATTTGTTTTCAACTATATGCTATCTATATACAACTGTGTTATACTCACCAACTTTTTAGTTGACTTTATTTTATTCATGTTTCAGGCCCTAATATGTGAGAATGATTCAAGACGTGCTCAATATAGGATTTGGACTTAGCAATTTAAATAAAGAATTCTATGAGTTGTTTTATGTTTCTTTGTTTGAATTCGGTTTGTACTTGGATTATTTGTAATGCAAATTTGACTTTAATATATTTCAATTTAGTCAACCATGTGCTATGAACAGTCTACATGTCCCGCCCCGATGATTCCGCCATCGGTCGGGGTGTGACAATTGATGAAGTATAATAGTCCTTTGAATCTTGTTGATCGCCATTAATCTTCACCACCCCCAAGGTGTTGGCATTTTCACACATTGATGGTATGTTGAATGAACAACCCTCATATCATGAATCCATGGTCTCCCTAAGATAATATTATTAGAAGTAAACAATCAATAACACAAAACTTTTGGATAGAATTTACTCCCACGATATAGATAGGTAGCTTGATATCTCCCACGGTAGTTTTAGCTTCTCCGCTGAATCCTATTAGTACTGAGGATTTCGGTATGATCTCTGTCTTGGGGATACCCATTCTATTCAATGCATCTAACTGGATAATATTCACCGAGCTGCCTCCGTTTATAAGGAACCTGCGTACAAAGTGGTTGGCAATATACAAAGTGATAACTAGACCATCATGGTGGGGATCTTGAACGTTTTCTCTGTCCTCTTCATCAAATGAGATTATTTCCTTGTTTGTTAAGATTGAGGATCTTGTTGGCTTGTCCCCCTTTTCCACCTTAGCTTCCTTAGCATATCATTTATCTGTAGACTACGAGGTACCACAAATATCAGAACCGCCAGATATAAAATTGATTACCTTAGCATCTGGAGGTGGGGATGTTGCTCGTTGATGGGATTTCTCATCATTACGGCTTTTATCCTTCTTTCTTACCAGGAGTTCTTTTAGATGTCCATTGCTCAGGAGGTAAGCTATTTCTTTTCGTAATGCAATGCAATTCTCAGTGGTATGGCCAAAATCTTCATGGTGGGCACACCATTTGGATTTATCTTTCCAAGTGGTTGTTTTATCATTCTTTCTGGGCCATTTGGTTTTTTCTCCAAGATCCTGCATCACATACATTAGTCCTGAGATATCAACAGAAAAACAATAATGAGATATTTTATGATATTCTTCTTCATCCTTTTTATTTTTGACTGCATTGATCCTATTGTTCTCAGGTCTTGAATATGGCTTAGATTTATGCTGTTTGTAGGTCGATGATTCTGACTTCTGGCTGGGATGATCATATTTGGATGATGTATCGATCCTCCTATGGATTTTCTTATCCTCCTCAAGCCTTATAAACCTTAGGGATCGATTTCTAACTTCGTCCAGGTTTTTACATGGGTTCATTACGAGTTCTTCATAGAATTGAGAATCTCTTTTTAACGCCATTTTGAAGGCCTGAACAGTAGTAGCAAGATCAAGATTAGGGATCTCCAAGGATTCTCTGCCAAATATGCTTACATAATCCCTAAGGGATTCATCATAATTCTTAACTATCCTGTATAAATCGTTAGTTAAGCTTTCAAATGTTCTACTACAAGAAAATTGATTATTAAATAAATTAAGTAGGTGAGCAAATGAAGTAATAGAATAAGGAGGAACGTTTAGTAGCAATTTTAGAGCAGATCCGTTGAGGGTTGACAAAAATCCCTTGCACAAACAGGCGTCTTTCAAATCCGGTGTGATAGGGATAATTTCCATCATTTCTCTATATTGAGCAACGTGTTCTTCGGGATCCGTAGTTCCGTCATATAACGCTTTGGGATCTCTGCATCACATATTGGTGAAGCAAATCTAGACATCTTGTGGCTTGACGGGGATATTTCAGGTATTGGTTGTACCACACCAGGTACACTCGAGATCGTGTCTTTTAGTTTTTTTAATTCCTTAGCCATTATTGGACTAATTCCAGTATCCTGCATAGATCCAACATTGTTAGTTTTAAAAAATTGATTATCATAGATGTTACCGTCATCATTATTTTGTGAAGAAGATCCTGATGGAACACTAGGATCCCTGGTGGGTGTTACTCTGGTTGTCTGATTTAGATTATTCATGCCGAATTGCTGCATGGGAATAAAATCTCCCAAATAGTTTCCAAAAGATCCTGGAGTACTTGGGGGTTTTGGCTGTATGAGAGTTGTTGCATCCACAGGTTCTTTTGATTCCTTCATCTTTTCAATTTCCCTCATAAACATTTGATTTGTTTTCTGCTGCTGTTCCATTGCTTGTTTCATTTGTGTAAACATAGAAAGAACCTCATCATTTGAAACAAATATGGGTATTGCGGGATTCGTTCCAGATCTCGGGATATTGGGAGTAGTGGATGATTTCGGACTGCTAAGGCCAACTGATGTAGTTTTCTGGGAAATAGTGTCATTCTTCTTCTGAGATACCGGAGCAGGAGAAAGAGGAAGATTCAACCCAGAATTTGAAGATGAAGTTGAGGAAGAAAACAATTTAGATTGGGACGACATTTTCTGAAAAGGATTTTGATAAGTAAAAATAGACTGTAATTTGTAACAAGATTTTCAAGAAAAAATCACCACTTGCCCCACGGTGGGCGCCAAACTGTTTCGGCCAAAAATTACACAACATAACTAAGTAGCCAAACTTTGTATGTGAGGTAGAGTGTTTGTGTTTTTGGACAAGAAATGTAATGTAAATGAGGATATCAACACAGGGATATACGAGGAAAGCCCTTGATCCATTGAGGATCTCCGACATAAAACCTCCGGAGCCGACTGAAGTCGGGCTGCCTCGTTTGTTCTTATAAAAAGTGATAAAAATAAAATGAAAGAGTTGAAAAATGATCGTATCTAGGTGTTACAAAGAATAGTTCGACTGTAGTGGTTGTGTGGTGTGTGCATTGTGTCCTAATGATCATTTTTCTGCCCCTTATATACAATACATGTCATTTAATGAAAATCTGATATCGAATTGTCATAATTGGACCGTTACAAGCCTCCTCTTCACGCGCATATTCGTTGCTTTGAATGCAATCCCTTGTCTTCATCTAATATTAATGAGGAATAGTCGTTACCTGCATGATTGAGTCAAAACAAAAGCGTAATATTGATTATTAAAATGATCATTTAATCAAGATACTGAAATGTAATAAGAATGAGGGATTCCGATTCTTATATGAGGATTCGGGATCCCAGAGGTGAAAATTGACCCATAACAGTAAATAAGTTGATTTTGTATTCTGTACTCGGTTAGACTAGTTGTTGAGCGATCTTGAATTGCTTTTTCGTGGTTTCATTAATATACAAATCGTTTACCATTTGATTGTGTCTCGTCCCTACTATTTATACCTACAAGTCACATGTCGAGTCTGTTTCCGCCAAGTTTAACACTTTATTGAATCCGTTGATTGAAGATCCTCAGGATTTGGGACCTTACAATTGGTATTAGAGCCTTAGTGCTCATCGGTGAAGCTTGCAATGTATTTCTTTGACTCGTGAGGTATCAAAGTTACTTTCTTAGCAATTATTTGAACTCACTTGTGTGTTTGGAAGAGTTTCTAGACAGTTTGATAGGTTTTGGACCTTGAATCTGTCGCGTTTGTTGAAGATTTGAGTTGATCAGTTGGTTTTTCTACTTGAAAATCGAAGTTTTTCTGTTAATTTCTTCATCTTGAAGTTTGCGGTAAGAAAATTTGCGGTCATCAAGTTTGCGGTTAGAAAGTTTGCGGTATTTCCTAATTTAAAGCTTTCCAAATTTACTGCATTTCAAGTGTGCGGTTATCTCGAAGTTTGCGGTCATCGTAAAGTTTGCGGGTAAGTTTTCAAGTTTACGGCTACTTTCATGTTTGTGGCTATTTTCAAGTTTGTGGTTACTTTCAAGTTTGCGGCTACCCTCAAGTTTACAGCTAATCCTTAAGTTTGCGGCTAACTCTAAAGTTTGCAGTCAGTGTCTCAAGTTTGCGGTATTGCTTCAAGTTTGCGGTTATTGCTGTGTTAGCTTTCAGTCATATAATTTTTTCTTGTTCCTCTGTGCTTAAGTCATGACTGATACTAATTCTATGGATAATGAGATTAGTAGCACCAGTAGACCTCCTCGTCTAATCAATGCTGATGACTTTGATAACTGGAAGTATCGATATGAGAATTTTGCTAGATATAAGGATCCATCAATCTGGAGGTCCATTGAAAAGGGTCCTCAAATTCCAATGGTCCGAAACGAGAAGAATGAGTTTATTCCCAAGGATCCTGATCTCTATGTTGCTGAAGAAATCCTTTAAATTGAGAAGGACGAGAAAGCGTATGCTGGGTTAACCATGGCCATGATTAGGGGCACTAACGGGCAAGAAGTGATCCTCTCGTTTTTGGCCGGACTTGTATCCGAAAGCCGGGGAGTCGCCCATATATATGTATGTTGTAGACTCAGAATCCATGTGAGGTTACTGGGTGATGGATTGGAAAGGGATGGTTATAAGACCCAGACGGGGCATTCATCCTTGTATCGAGGATACACGTAAATAGGATTTTGTTTATGAACTCACCAGCGTTATGCTGATCCAAAATGTTTTCAAATTTTTTTTAGCAAAGGTGAACCGTAGCTTGTAGTTGGCATTCCAGGAGACGAACAGATGTTTTGGGGTAGGGATGACTGAAGGCAGGTTCTTGGATAACAATAAGGCCTGAGTGGATTGCATGATTCTTCGTGAGCTATAAGTCCAGAGTTTTTATGTTGTATTTTACCAGTTAGTCGCTATTGTAAAACTTTATATTATGAAATAAAATAGTTATTTCTTTTAAGTCTTCCACTGTTTCTTTTTGATATCCACGTCACAGTAACTAGAAGGCAACCTTCTAACCGGTATGTAGTTATCTAACGAATGTAATGTTCTTCCTAAGAAAGAGTAGTGTATAAATCTCTCCTAGACCCGTCGCTCTTACCTTGGAACATATTTGTTGGAGGTACTACTATGGTTAGATAAATGTCATGTGTTACGGGTGTGAACTCATGATCAGGATATGTGCTAAACACGTGTCGAATATACGTGAATATAAATAAACACTGCCTCTCATCTTGACTATTCGCCACACCGATTCATCGAACCCGTAATTCCACGGGTACACGTATCGGGTCGTCCCTGGTCCGTTTAGGATTCAAATACCCGAATCAAGATCCCTACATGCACGTATGCATGCATGCTAATGAAAAACCCTAAATCCTTGATGCTTTGACATGCAAACCCTAGCTCGTCATGTACTTGCAACCGAGTTCATCCATGCACCACCACTTACCACCGTGTCACCCATCACCATCCTCCTATTCGTCCTCACCATCGTGTAAAGCTAACCGGTCACAAACATGCATCATCGTTGTGGCACGAGGAGGTGGGGTTTTACACGATCAAAATGGTGGCTCGTCGCGTGTTGCGAAAGGGACGCATCTAGTCTTCGCGTGGCGCGAAGACATGTTTTTCATAGAAGGTTTTGAGCATTTTATACTTTGAAAAATTTTGGACCCCCAAATTCCTTATACACCCAATTCCTATAAAAACCTGTTCCAACGATAAACTCAAGTGCACACATACTTGGAACTTCATTCTAGATGATTTTCCTCGCTGAATCAAATGCGAATCCCTGCAAAACAAAACACAAACAAAAACTTGCAAACCAAAAACACCAAAAATAGCACGAAAAATAAGCATAAAGATTTATACAAATTCTACACTCGGGTTTTACCCCGAGAACCATACCTATCTAATCAGGAGGCTTCTCCTTAGTCCTCCTTGGCACCGCCTTCATCCTGCGTGACACACCAACTCTCACGATACAAATATCAACTATCCTCGAACAATCACCAATGCTCTCTCTCAAATCTGCTGACCAACATTTGAACCTAGCAGGTCCAAAAATAACCTGCAACATATACCAATCGGACGCTTACCCCTAAATATCCCCACACTTGGGGTCTGCACTATCCTCAAATCACATACACCTCTTGTCTCTCGGATTTTCTTACGTGGCGGCCTAGACTTAGGGGGTGACTCAGTATCTCTCCCCTCAAAATGAAAAATAGTACTAAGCAAAGGCTTAGGAAGGGGCATTTCTAATGGTGTCCCCTCTATTTTGTCCCTCGGATCTTCAGGATCCTCTACTATCTATTCTATCCCTACACTTGCAGATCACTAGGCACATCATCAACATCCTCATCTGGTGAATTCAACAACTCCTCTTGTAAGGATCAAACCTAATAGGCTAACGCATCAAGAGATCACCGGGAAGTTCAGAAGACAAAGTTTTTGAAGTATGCGGCCACATACTTGAAGTATGCGCATACTTGAAGTATGCGGGCCATGACCAATCCCAACCGAATAGTATCTATAGTTGATTTTGTATTCTGTATTCGGTTAGACGATTTGTTGAGCGATCTTGTATTGTTTTTAAGTGGTTTCATTAATATACGAATTGTTTAACATTTTATTGTGTATCGTCCGTACTGTTCATACCTACAAGTCACATGTCGTGTCTGTTTCCGCAAGGTTCAACACGTTGTTGAATCCGTTGATTGAAGATCCTCAGGATTTCAGACCTTACAACTGGTATCAGAGCCTTAGTGCTAATCGGTCAAAATGCAACGGATTTATTTGACTCGTGAGGTGATAGGTTTTGGATCTTGAATCTGTCGCGTTTGTTGAAGATTTGAGTTAATCAGTTGTTTTTTCTACTAGAAAATCAAATTTTTGCTGTTAATTGTAAGTCCCGAGAGCCTCGTCGCGCAGCGGAAATAACACGATCTGTTCTGTAATTTATGTGGGAACAAAGAGAACGAAGCAGATAAACAAGAACAAAGACAAAAGATAATGAAACGAAACGTAATCCATAACAAAGAAGTCATCCCGTATTACAGACTACATAACGAAGGAGCACACATCTCTCATCTAAGCTCACGGTCCAGGGGTCGGGAGAGCTCTTCCCGACCCGGACATCTCTCAACTTGTTCCAGAGTTCCACCTACAAATGAAGACAAGTCTTCTATTTATAGGCGCAGGAACACTTCCTGCGTACTTGACAAGTACGCAAGGCAAAAGCCTTGCGTACTTACTAAGTACGCATGGTTTGGTCATGCGTACTTGACAAGTACGCAAGGCAAAAGCCTTGCGTACGCAGGACCAAACTGGTGTGCAGGCTAAGTACTCAGGAACACCCTCATGTGTACTAGCTACGTACACCGATACATAGAATTTAATCTATAGTTACAAAACATGCTTCTACAAACTCCCTCTTAACTATAGCATCAAATTCTATCTATCACTAACACTGATAATCATCAGTTTATAATGAATGTCCTAACAGACTCCCTCTAAACTAATGACATCACGTGTCTTCTGGCGAGACTTGATCTTCTGGCATTCCACTTGAGATATTCAAATCTTCAAACTTCAGTCTTCAGTTGCCGAGTGATGACAAACCCGACTCCCTCATAACTGTAGCTTTCATTGTAGACCAAACCAAGTGCTTCAATAAGAACCAACTAACCCAACACAACTCATTGTAGTTCATCCTCTCAGCAGTAGCAACCTCCACCCTGACATAGGACTCTGAGTCTGACAATGTCTTCCTAACCAGGTAACAATAGTAGACTAAGACAACTCCAAATCAGCTGGCATATGATAGAGAGTTTGAGTTTCCAATAACCTGCATCAAACTAATCAGCTCCCATAGGAAATCCAGTAAGATAAACTTAAGACTTCAACCAGATGTGTCCAACTCTATCCTGTATCTTCACGAGTCAACCAAATTCCCGAAGATGTTCATTTCCAATATCCCCTTTCAGTTTAAGCTCCGTCTGACTAGACCAGAAACAAGGGTATGTTTCCTATCCCATCGGCCAATGATAAAAGGTTCCATCTTCAACTAATAATGTGACACCCGACATTTCAGGTCAATATCCGTACACATTATAAACAAGTTTAAATGATAATCATTTTTGTGATTTACTTAATTTCACAAAAAAAAAGGACATTAAGGTCTAACAAAAACCGAGCATTGTCTCATTTCACATTTTGGTAATTTTAGGAGTTACCGGTGCACGTGTTATATAAACCGACAAATTCGAACACTAGTGGTTAATTTAAATAACCAGAGAAATATATATACATATATATTTTATTTCCACAAACTTTACGTAGAACAATAAATTATTTTCAGAATAAATTTATAATACCGTGGAGGATCTAAACCAGATTTATTTACCCCTTTAAAACTATAATTAATATTAATACCTAAATCTAATTGTTTTGTTATTATAACCCAAACCCCCCAACCCACCCTTGACTTTTGGCCGAAAAAGCCAGAGAAACCCCCTCCCTTACTCGACCCATACCTCACTGAGAAAACTCACATATAACCATACTCGCTTCAATCATTTTTCTCACAATTCTCATTTTTCTCTCGTTTTCATACGGAAAACTTCCCATTTATCTTCAAAATCAAAGCCAAGTTTTAAGACAAAAACCATCAAGATTCAGTGTTTTCAAGTGTTTCTGAAAAGGGTTTAGCAAAAGATTCAAGATCATCTCTGTTTTCTCTCATCATCATCGCCACTGTTTTAAAGGTAAAAACTCGATATTTTCATATTATTTTCTTAAAAGCCGGAGCCAAACATGCAAAATGTTCAAACACAAGTAAGATAACAAGAAAAGTGTGTCAAATTCAAGTTTTAAAACATAAATATGCAGGACTAATTCTGTCAAACAGAAGTCCAGTAATCGAAACTAGGAGTTTCGATACCAGTTAACTCAATCGAAACAAGTAGTTTCGATACCTGTACTCAATCGAAACTAGGAGTTTCGATACTAATTGTTCAAACGAAACTAAGTAGTTTCGATACATATTGCTCAATCGAAACTAGGTAGTTTCGATACCCTTCTTGACAATCGAAACTAGGTTGTTTCGATAAAACCTACTCAATCGAAACTAGATTGTTTCGATACCTGACTACTCAATCGAAACTAGGAAGTTTCGACACCAAACTACACAATCGAAACTAGGAAGTTTCGATACTCATTTGCCCAATCGAAACTAGGTAGTTTCGATACCTGTACAACAGTCCCAGTTGGGCAGTAACTCAAAACTATTTTACAACAAAACATGTGTTGGAAAACTAAAACGATGTTTAAACAAACACAATCAGATTTACAAGGTCGGTGAACAATTTACAATTAAGACGTTGGTCTTAACAACAATTTACCCTTGGTATCTAGGGTACGAATAGTCAAGGTTGACAACAACAAGTTTTATCACAAGTATATACACAAACTCAAGGTGAGTTTCACGGCCCCTTCCTTTTTACTGTTTTCAATATTTGGGGGAAAAACATACTTACAATTATTTTATGGGATAACAAGAGAATAAGACACGACTTGTATGTTTACATGAGATGAGAACAACAATTTGAGGCCGGAAAAGTCCCCTGGAACAACGTAGTAACCATTAACTGTAGCCTAGGGTCCTATGAATAGTACTATGGAGAGTGACGTCTCCCGGTCATGGTTAGTCGCGCTAACCACAATCTGGAGGATTTATGGCCGCATAGAACCGGATAACGAAATTAGGGGCGTGTACAATTGTCATGGTTTGGTTACGCCTCATGTAGGAACATATTATTTGTATTCCTAGCTAGTTTACAAATGGGTCAACAATTCTTATTCTGTTTATCACATACAACTGAAACGATTTATGAACAACTGAGTTTTACCAAGAACTATTTGATTAAACCTGTGAACTCACCAACCTCGTGTTGACGATTTTAAGTATGTTTTTCAGGTAACTGAACGTGATTTCAAGGTTAGCAATGTAGATTACATGCATGCACGATGGATACTACTCGAGGAGGATTTCCCTTGTATAACTCATTGAATTGAGTCATATTTGTGAAATCTTAATGTTTTGTAAACTCATTTTACATTTTGTAATGTAAAACTTTAAACTCATTTATGTATCCATTTATCATGTATGTGTTTGCGGTAATCATATGCTTTGGAAACCAGTTAACGTCGCGCCTCGCGTTTCCGCCTTGGCGGGGTGTGACAGAACTTGGTATCAGAGCCATTGATTATAGTGAACTAGGAATCTAAATTGGAACCTAGTCTATAATCTAAATGACTCACTAAAACGTTTTCATTGCATAAGCATTGTATAACCAGTCATTTTGTCATATGGATATTGTAGTCATAAGCATGTCGTCACATTCACATTCTGATCCCGTCTCTGACACTGAATCAAACGAGGAACGTTCCGCCTCACATCCCAAAAATCGAGTACAAACCCGTAGCTCCACACCACCTAAAGTCGCCTTGGGAAAACCGCCCATCGTCTACCGAAAGAAAAGCGGAGGACCAGTTAAGGTGCAAAGTGCTAAGAAGAAGTTTCGACTTCCACACAAAAGGAATCTAGCAGCCCGTGACCCAGAAGACTTGGAGGCTGGTGAAGAACCACCTAGGCAAAGACCCTGCTACCACCCGACTGTGGGAACTATCCGTTGGATGCCACGTACTCTGGCCCGATGGAGGGATATGGAGAGCATCCCATCTACCTTTGAGATTGGAGAATCTTCTAACTCCCCAACACCCCTACCCCACACTGGGGAAGCCATAGAGCTCACAGTGCCTACACTAGTAGCACGCGTTCGTACGCATGAGGAGCGTCTTGATGATCTCCTAGATGACATCCGGGCACAGGGGGATGCAGCCACGCGACTTCGTCAAGGACTCGGATCTCGAGTTCAGACTCTAAATGACCGCACCCGAAACATACAGGATGCCACTAACTATCTGGAGTTGAGAGCCGACATGGACTGGCAGTTCACTGTCACTGTCCGAGACATGGTGGAAGCACTGGAGGAAAGGACTTTGGCTGCAGAATTTGTGGCTAGAGCAAGCTTTGTTATGGCAGGACTTGCCATGATGATTGGATTGTACTCTCACTTCTTCTTCTAAACCTATTATGGGCGGGTTGTGCCCATAGTACATTATGTAGTTTAAAAACTTTAGTACTGATGTGGTCATGTGAACCCATCCTTTTTGTATCCTTATCTTTTGGGAACAATGTACTATATATGTTTTGACTATGTATGTAATGGTTTATATTGTAATGATGGTTATTTGCATTTGATGTTGTGGTATTCTTATGTCATGTGCTATCATTATTGTCAAATAATGTTGTTTCTTTTTAATTGACATGTTAGAAAGAACGTCATGGCACCAAAGCGTAGCACACCCCGTAACACTACTGGAGACAACAACGAGACAATTTCTCCAAATGTGGAACAACTTATAGCACAGCGAGTAGCTGCTGCCATGCAACAGTATGAGGCGAATCGAAATAGTGGAGGAGGAAACGGCAGTGGTACCGGTGCAGGAGGTGCAGGAGGAAGCGGTATAGCTGGAGGTTCCGGAGGTTCCGGAGGTAATAGAATAAATAAGCCGTAACACATGGTCATGATCCGAATTATTGACGTTATGACTTGTAATTCTACAGATGCTCCAATTAGAAAGTGCTCCTACAAGACCTTTCTATCTTGCAAACCCCGTAACTTCAATGGCACCGAGGGTGCAGTTGGGCTAATGAGATGGATAGAGAAGATGGAATCAGTGATTGATATCAGTGAATGCACCGCTGACTGCATGGTGAAGTATTCTACATGCTCACTCACTGATAAAGCTTTAACTTGGTGGAATTCACAAATAAAGACTTTGGGAAGGCAGACAGCATATGAGTTGTCATGGGAAGACCTGAAGGCCATGATGATCGAGGAATATTGTCCTCGAAATGAGTTACAAAAGATCGAATCTGAAATGTGGAATTTGCAAATGACAGGAGATGATGTTGCTGGCTACACTGACCGATTCAATGAGTTAGCAATCTTGGTTCCACACATGATTACCCCATAATACAAGAAGGTTGAAAGATACTTGTGGGGTCTCGCACCTCAAATCCGAAGTCTGGTGACTTCATCGAACCCTATGGATGCCAAGAGCGCCATAACTCTAGCTTTCAAGCTGAGGGATAATGCTGTACGTGATGGTTTGTTTGAGAAGAAGGAGACCGAAGAAGGAAGGTCGGGGGAAAAGAGGAAATGGTTTGGAAAACCAAGTAATCAAAACAGGAATCAAAGTTACAAGAGACCTGAAACTATGAAAGCCTTTGTCGCCAACACTGTGGGACAAAATGGATACCTTGGGGCACTACCAAGGTGTGACAAGTGTGGATATCATCACAGTGGAAGGTGTACTCAATGTGGAAAATGTAAAAAGTATGGGCACCTAGCCCATAACTGTTGGAGCAATGCAAACTCTAATAAGACAAATCAAGTAACAGGAAAGGGCAACCCAGGAACAGGGAGGATGAATCAGGGATGCTTTGAATGTGGAGATCCAAAGCACTTCAGAAAAGACTGTCCAAAGTTGAAGAACCGAAACGACAATCAGGCCCGTGGAAGAGCATTTGTGATGGGAGCTGGTGACGCACGACAAGATCCAAACATTGTCACTGGTACGTTCCCGATAAATAATCACTATGCCTCTATACTTTTCGATACGGGTGCTGATTTGAGTTTTGTGTCAAATGACTTTAAGTCCCTACTCGGTATTAAGCCCAGCAAACTAGAACAAAAGTATACAATTGAATTAGCGAACGGAAAATTAATTAATACCGGAGAGGTCATTCAAGGTTGTACCTTATATCTTAAAAATCACACATTTAGTATAGATCTGTTACCTGTTGACTTAGGAAGCTTTGACGTTGTTATTGGCATGGATTGGTTGTCAAAGAATCATGCAGAGATTGTTTGTTTTGAGAAGATTGTCCAAATTCCACTCCCAAACGGAGAAGTTCTTTCGATTCAAGGTGAGAAGAGTGGAGTAGCGTTAAGGATGATAAACTGCATGAAAACTCGTAAGTACCTACGCAAAGGCTATTACGTATTCCTGGCTCACGTCGTCGAGAAGAAACCCGAGGAACGTCGACTTGAGGATATACCAATCGTTAAGGAATATCCTGAAGTTTTTCCTGAAGACTTACCTGGATTACCACCACCGAGGCAAGTCGAATTCCGAATCGATTTGGTACCAGGATCCGCACCGATTGCGCGATCGCCGTATCGATTAGCACCTTCTGAAATGCAAGAATTATCAAATCAACTACAAGAGTTGCTTGATAAAGGTTTCATAAGACTGAGTTTCTCACCTTGGGGAGCTCCGGTCCTATTTGTAAAGAAAAAGGATGGAACCTTTAGGATGTGTATAGATTACCGAGAATTAAACAAGCTTACAATCAAAAACCGATACCCACTTCCTCGAATAGATGATTTGTTCGATCAACTACAAGGTTCTAGCTTCTATTCAAAAATTGATCTACGTTCAGGGTATCATCAATTAAGAATCCAAGAAGAAGATGTACCAAAGACAGCATTTAGGACTCGTTACGGTCACTACGAGTTCCTAGTTATGCCATTTGGTTTGACGAACGCACCAGCTGTCTTCATGGATCTCATGAACCGCGTGTGCAAGCCATACTTGGACAAATTCGTGATTGTGTTTATCGATGATATATTAATATATTCACGAACTAAGGAGGATCATGAACATCACCTGAAATTAATCTTAGAACTACTCAGAAACGAGAAACTTTACGCTAAATTCTCTAAGTGTGAGTTTTGGATCCGAGAAGTGCATTTCCTTGGTCATGTCATCAACAAGGAAGGAATTCACGTTGATCCATCTAAAATTGAAGCGATCAAAAACTGGGAAGCACCAAAGACTCCGACAGAAGTACGTCAATTTTTAGGTTTGGCCGGTTATTACAGACGATTCATCGAGAATTTTTCAAAAATAGCCTTGCCTTTAACCACATTAACCCAGAAAGAAAAGAAGTATGATTGGAATGACAAGCAAGAGTCAGCTTTTCAATTACTAAAGCAGAAGCTGTGTAGTGCACCAATTCTATCCCTTCCTGAGGGAATCGACAATTTTGTCGTATACTGCGATGCATCACACCAAGGACTGGGTTGTGTGTTAATGCAAAGAGACAAAGTCATCGCATATGCCTCACGACACCTAAAAGTGCACGAAAAGAATTATACGACTCACGACTTGGAATTGGGTGCAGTTGTGTTTGCGCTCAAGATTTGGAGACATTATCTTTACGGTACAAGATGTACTATCTTTACTGATCACAAGAGTCTTCAACATATCTTCGATCAAAAGGAACTTAACATGAGACAACGTCGTTGGGTAGAACTACTAAACGACTATGATTGTGATATCAAGTACCATCCCGGTAAAGCCAATGTCGTAGCAGACGCTTTAAGTCGCAAAGAACGAGTTAAAACTCTTCGTGTTCGTGCCTTAGGATTGACAATTCATACGAATCTTACTACTCAAATTCGGATGGCACAACAAGAGGCAATCAAAGAAGAAAACATTCAGAATGAAGCTTTACGAGGAATGATAAAGCAATTGGAGTCTAAGTCAGATGACACTTTATACTTCATGAATAGAATTTGGGTGACCCGTTTTGGTAACTTACGGGAGTTAGTTATGGACGAAGCCCACAAGTCCAGGTACTCCATTCACCCAGGTTCAGATAAAATGTATAAGGATCTAAAAGAATTATATTGGTGGCCCAATATGAAAGGAGATATTGCCACATATGTCAGTAAATGCTTAACGTGTTCAAAAGTAAAAGCCGAACATCAGAAACCGTCTGGTTTGTTACAACAACCTGAAATTCCCCAATGGAAATGGGAACAAATTTCTATGGATTTTATCACAAAATTACCCAAGACATCCAGTGGTTATGATACCATATGGGTAATTGTCGATCGATTGACAAAATCAGCTCATTTCCTACCTATCAAAGAGACGGACAAAACCGAGAAACTTGCAAAGCTTTATATCAAGGAAATTGTGGCTAGGCATGGAGTGCCAATTTCTATTATCTCGGATAGAGATAGCAGATTCGTGTCTAGAATCTGGAAATCATTACAAGAAGCCATGGGCACACGTCTTGACATGAGCACGGCATATCACCCACAAACAGATGGTCAAAGTGAACGGACTATCCAGACACTAGAAGATATGCTCCGTGCGTGTGTAATTGATTTCGGAGGAAATTGGGATACTCATTTACCATTAGCTGAGTTTTCCTACAATAACAGTTACCATACGAGCATTAAAGCAGCACCGTTTGAAGCTTTATATGGTCGTAAATGCCGCTCACCGCTATGTTGGGCGGAAGTTGGTGAAAAACATTTGACAGGCCCTGAGATTGTCCAGGAAACCACTGATAAGATCTTCAAAATTAAGGACCGTCTGAAAGCGGCCCGAGATAGACAAAAGAGCTATGCTGACAACAGACGAAAACCATTAGAATTTCAAATTGGTGACCGAGTAATGTTAAAAGTCTCACCATGGAAAGGCGTTGCAAGGTTTGGTAACCGTGGTAAGCTCAACCCTAGATACGTTGGACCTTTTGAAATACTGGCTAGAGTTGGCCCTGTAGCTTACAAGCTCAAGTTACCACAAGAACTAAACAATGTACATGATACGTTTCATGTGTCAAATCTCAAAAAGTGTCTATCAGACGAGACTTTGATCATACCGCCTGATGAAATTCACATTGACGATAAACTTCATTTCATCGAGCAACCAATTGAGATTTCAGATTGGAAGGTTCAAAAGCTGAGACGTAGTCGGATCAAACTGGTTAAAGTACGTTGGAACTCAAAGCGTGGTCCTGAGTATACATGGGAACGAGAGGACCAAATGAAAACAAAATACCCATCCTTGTTTAAGGATACACCAGTTCAAGACGACACGAATTGAATTTCGGGACGAAATTCTTTTAACAAGGGGAGAATGTGACACCCGACATTTCAGGTCAATATCCGTACACATTATAAACAAGTTTAAATGATAATCATTTTTGTGATTTACTTAATTTCACAAAAAAAAGGACATTAAGGTCTAACAAAAACCGAGCATTGTCTCATTTCACATTTTGGTAATTTTAGGAGTTACCGGTGCACGTGTTATATAAACCGACAAATTCGAACACTAGTGGTTAATTTAAATAACCAGAGAAATATATATACATATATATTTTATTTCCACAAACTTTATGTAGAACAATAAATTATTTTCAGAATAAATTTATAATACCGTGGAGGATCTAAACCAGATTTATTTACCCCTTTAAAACTATAATTAATATTAATACCTAAATCTAATTGTTTTGTTATTATAACCCAAACCCCCCAACCCACCCTTGACTTTTGGCCGAAAAAGCCAGAGAAACCCCCTCCCTTACTCGACCCATACCTCACTGAGAAAACTCACATATAACCATACTCGCTTCAATCATTTTTCTCACAATTCTCATTTTTCTCTCGTTTTCATACGGAAAACTTCCCATTTATCTTCAAAATCAAAGCCAAGTTTTAAGACAAAAACCATCAAGATTCAGTGTTTTCAAGTGTTTCTGAAAAGGGTTTAGCAAAAGATTCAAGATCATCTCTGTTTTCTCTCATCATCATCACCACTGTTTTAAAGGTAAAAACTCGATATTTTCATATTATTTTCTTAAAAGCCGGAGCCAAACATGCAAAATGTTCAAACACAAGTAAGATAACAAGAAAAGTGTGTCAAATTCAAGTTTTAAAACATAAATATGCAGGACTAATTCTGTCAAACAGAAGTCCAGTAATCGAAACTAGGAGTTTCGATACCAGTTAACTCAATCGAAACAAGTAGTTTCGATACCTGTACTCAATCGAAACTAGGAGTTTCGATACTAATTGTTCAAACGAAACTAAGTAGTTTCGATACATATTGCTCAATCGAAACTAGGTAGTTTCGATACCCTTCTTGACAATCGAAACTAGGTTGTTTCGATAACACCTACTCAATCGAAACTAGATTGTTTCGATACCTGACTACTCAATCGAAACTAGGAAGTTTCGACACCAAACTACACAATCGAAACTAGGAAGTTTCGATACTCATTTGCCCAATCGAAACTAGGTAGTTTCGATACCTGTACAACAGTCCCAGTTGGGCAGTAACTCAAAACTATTTTACAACAAAACATGTGTTGGAAAACTAAAACGATGTTTAAACAAACACAATCAGATTTACAAGGTCGGTGAACAATTTACAATTAAGACGTTGGTCTTAACAACAATTTACCCTTGGTATCTAGGGTACGAATAGTCAAGGTTGACAACAACAAGTTTTATCACAAGTATATACACAAACTCAAGGTGAGTTTCACGGCCCCTTCCTTTTTACTGTTTTCAATATTTGGGGGAAAAACATACTTACAATTATTTTATGGGATAACAAGAGAATAAGACACGACTTGTATGTTTACATGAGATGAGAACAACAATTTGAGGCCGGAAAAGTCCCCTGGAACAACGTAGTAACCATTAACTGTAGCCTAGGGTCCTATGAATAGTACTATGGAGAGTGACGTCTCCCGGTCATGGTTAGTCGCGCTAACCACAATCTGGAGGATTTATGGCCGCATAGAATCGGATAACGAAATTAGGGGCGTGTACAATTGTCATGGTTTGGTTACGCCTCATGTAGGAACATATTATTTGTATTCCTAGCTAGTTTACAAATGGGTCAACAATTCTTATTCTGTTTATCACATACAACTGAAACGATTTATGAACAACTGAGTTTTACCAAGAACTATTTGATTAAACCTGTGAACTCACCAACCTCGTGTTGACGATTTTAAGTATGTTTTTCAGGTAACTGAACGTGATTTCAAGGTTAGCAATGTAGATTACATGCATGCACGATGGATACTACTCGAGGAGGATTTCCCTTGTATAACTCATTGAATTGAGTCATATTTGTGAAATCTTAATGTTTTGTAAACTCATTTTACATTTTGTAATGTAAAACTTTAAACTCATTTATGTATCCATTTATCATGTATGTGTTTGCGGTAATCATATGCTTTGGAAACCAGTTAACGTCGCGCCTCGCGTTTCCGCCTTGGCGGGGTGTGACAAATAATCCAACGAATATCCAGCTTCATCTTGAAAACACACGATAGAATCAACCACGAAAAATATAGTTTACACGAGAAATCATAATTGAGATCCATGTTACGTCAAAGAGGTATATATATAGGAAGTACCACGGCTTTTCCACCACCTCTTTAATGTCTCATGAATACTAGATTTTATCCCCCTCATTTCTCTGTAAACTATGACCAGCTTCATCATCACTTCACTCAAATCCTCAAAAAGCACAACTAGTCAACTCCAGGATTTTATTCTTTTATTTCTTTGCAAAGATCCAAAACAGCAAATCATTGGGTTCAAGTTGTTCCAGTATTCATCCCCTATTAAAGAAGTATCCCGGATACTCGTAGCCTACATATTCAGGTTTGAATACCTAAACAAGATGATTCTTTTTCCGAAAGACCCAAAGCAGCCACATCTTCACAAATAGAACGAGACCTTTAGCCGATGACGACCCAATTGCTCCCATTAGTTCAGCATTCATACCCTATTAAATAAATATCCCAGATACTCGTAGCCTACATTTTCAGGTATGGACCCTTAAACAATGTATGACAAGTGGTATCATCCAACAAAAATCTCGTCCGTGTTTCGCCAAGCCACATTGTATACAAATTCTAGTCCGGAAAAACCAAAATTACTATCTTCTCAAGAATGGGCCGAAACACGCGTACAAATGTTCACACAAATTTTTTTTTTTAATCCCAGAGGCTAGTCCATGCGTACTTAGCAAGTACGTATATGTAGGGCGTTGCTGCGTATTTAGTATGTTCGCAAAGCCAAGTACTCATGCGTACATGTTAAGTGCGCAGAGAAATGCTCTTGCGTACTTAGCTAAGTACGCAGGTCACTTCTCATGTGTACTTACTAAGTACACAGGGCTAACCCATGCGTACTTAGCAAATACGCAGAAAAGGTGATTCTACGTACTTGTTCAGTACAGCAGTGTTCTTGACGGATCTTGAGGAGAATGCTCGAAAAGAGATGGATCTGAGAAATTAATGCTTCCAAAAGCTTCAAAAACATCATCTAACAAACCCTTAGCCTTCCAAACACCAAATGAAGTGATAACAAACTCAATTTTAAGGATTTTAGGTTACGAACTCGTTTTTGCTCAAAACCCTAAAAAATTGAAACTGGAACACAAATCAACGAACACCTAGGCTCTGATACCAGTTGTAGGTCCCGGGAGCCTCGTCTCGCAGCGGATTTACACGGACCTGTTCTGTGATTTGTGTGGGAACAAAAAGAACGAAGTAGATAAACAAGAACAAAGACAACAGATAATGAAACGACACGTAATCCATAACATAGAAGTCATCCCGTATTATAGACTACATACCGAAGGAGCACACATCTCTCATCTAAGCTCACGGTCCGGGGGTCGGGAGAGCTCTTCCCGACCCGGACATCTCTCAACCTTGTTCCAGAAGTTCCACCTACAAATGAAGACAAGTCTTCTATTTATAGGCGCAGGAACACTTCCTGCGTACTTGACAAGTACGCAAGGCAAAAGCCTTGCGTACTTACTTAGTACGCATGGTTTGGTCATGCGTACTTGACAAGTACGCAAGGCAAAAGCCTTGCGTACTTACTAAGTACGCAGGACCAAACTGGTGTGCAGGCTAAGTACTCAGGAACACTCTCCTGTGTACTAGCCATGTACACCGATACATAGAATTTAATATATAGTTACAAAACATGCTTCTACATTAATTTCTTCATCTTGAAGTTTGCGGTCATCAAGTTTGCGGTGTTTCCTAATTTAAAGCTTTCCAAATTAACTGCATTTCAAGTGTGCGGTTATCTCGAAGTTTGTGGTCATCGTAAAGTTTGCGTGTAAGTTTTCTAGTTTACGGCTACATTCAAGTTTGCAGCTACTTTCAAGTTTGTGGTTACTTTCAAGTTTGCGGCTACTTTCAAGTTTGTGGCTACCATCAAGTTTGCGGCTAATCCTCAAGTTTGTGGCTAACTCTAAAGTTTGCGATTAGTGTCTCAAGTTTGCGGTATTGCTTTAAGTTTGTGGTTTGAACTTAACTTTGCGGTATATTTTTGAACTTTGCGGTTATTGTTGTGTTAGCTTTCAGTCATATAATTTTTTCTTGTTCCTCTATGCTTAAGTGATTACTGATACTAATTCTATGGATAATGAGATTGGTACCACCAGTAGACCACCTCATCTAACCAATGTTGATGACTTTGATAACTGGATGTATCGATATGAGAATTTTGCTAGATATAAGGATTCATGAATATGGAGGTCCATTGAAAAGGGTCCCAAATTCCTATGGTTAGAAACAAGAAGAATGAGTTGATTCTCAAGGATCCTGATCTCTATGTTGTTGAAGAAATCCTTCAAATTGAGAAGGACGAGAAAGCTTATGCTGGGTTAACTATGGCCTTGTCAACAGAAATTACTCAAGGATTCAAAAAGTACAAGATTGCTGAATCTCGCTTGGGATGCACTGGTGGAAAGAGAAAGTCAGATTAATTGGTTCACTCACCTGATGACTAAGAATAATAGTGCAGGTATTGAGATGACCAATGGTGAAATAAACAAGAAATTGCTTAATTCGTTGCCATTGAACTGGAATTTCAATATAACCACCATCAAGAGAACAAAAGACATGTATACCACTCTTCTTAGTGAACTTATCTCCATTCTAAGGTCATATGAGATGGACGATCAACAAAGGCAGATGATGTTTTCATCAGAGAAAGATCACTTAATGTCATAGGGAAACGCGTTACTCTCTAGCATGTCCTCTGCATACACTCCAAATTTTTCTGCTGTTTCAAATCAGACAGCTCTTGCTACATATGTCCAACAAAGCAAATCCCCATACTCAAATACTGTTAAGGCTGTTGAAATGCATGTTGCTCTGTTTAGTGTTTTCATGAGCAGTTATAATGCCATGCTAGCTGGATAACTCTCTCCTGCTAATCTAATTCAAGATGACACGGATTAAATACATTTTGATGACTTGGAGGATATGGATATCAAGTGGCACATGGCAATGGCTGTGTAACATGCTAAGAGGTTTATCAAGAGAACTGGCAAAAATTCTTTTGATGGAATGGAGTCTGGTACAAAGAAGATTGGTTTTGACAAGTCCAATTTAAGGTGCTACAATTGCAGCAAATGTCACACCCCCAAATTTATTTACTTAATGAATAAATAAATAAATTAAGGTTGCAACGATTGATAACATTACACAACAACGGAAGCTAAAGTAAAGACTTCTGAATATTGAACACCATTACAACAACTATAATAAACTTGTACATTGTCCTAGAACCATGTATAGGTGAAAGCCATCTTAAGATTTGACGATCATACTCCTTCGGCTTCTAGGGTTTAATCCAAAAGGCTAACCTATTCCAACCATGCCATGGCTATGAATTACCTGAAAAACATACCTAAAAATGTCAACACTAAGGTTGGTGAGTTCACAGGTTTGATTGTTGCAATGTAAAGTGATTTTCCTTGAAAAAATTGATATTGTGTACATGGCCATGATACGAAACTGTTTTCCTTGAAAACATTGAAAATATGTACACGGGTTTAATCTAAGGTTGTTTTCCTTGAAAACATGTGATTACTTCATAGTTATAAAACGAGTAGTTTTCCCAATGAAAACATGTGATAACGTCATAGTCATAAAATAAGTCGTTTTTCCTGAAAACATTGATACTATGTACATGGCAATAATATGAAACTGTGTTTCCTTGAAAACATTGATAAAAACATTTCCACGTAAACGAATGGCAAAACCATTGGTGTATAAGTGATTGGCAGATCCATCTGCACGAAAATGTTTCAATGAATATGATAAACAAAACAAGTAATGTTGACCCATTGGTAGACTAGCTAGGAATACAAATAATATGTACATACATGAGGCATAACCAAACCATGACACAGGTGTTTTGCCCCTCGCTCATACCTTACGAGCAATGTTTGAACACTATGCGGTCATTTGGCCAGAGGGACCCATGGTTAGCGCGACTAACCTTGACCGGGGGTGTCAATCCAATAGTACTATCCATAGAATCCCACGCTAACCTATAGCCAATGGTTATAAATATGATGGTCAGGGGACTTCCAGCGCTCTACATGTGTTAACTCATGCAAACATAAAGGTCGGCTCTTGTTTTCTTGCTACCATATGAAAATGTTTGTAAGTACGTTTTATGTTTTCCCGAAAGTATCAGGCAGTGATGTTCCCAACTGTATTAAACAATTATGTCTCATGTTTTCAAACTTGTACGCAAGTATGTTTTCCCCCCGGTGTTTCTAAAACGTTTAAAAGTTAAAAGGGGGCTGTGAAACTCACCTGACAAGCTTTCAATGTGTAAATGCTAGAATGGCTGATGTGTATTCAAGACTGTCCTTACCATGACCTAACATTTACGGTTGCCTTAAGACCTTATAATATGATGTCAACATACAAGTTGAACATGTATAAGATCCACCCAAAATGTTAGACTCGGTGATACATGTGTTACGTTTTGAAAGTGTGACCCGATGAACCGTTGGTGACTTGTCTTTGAAGTTCTTGATGCATATTCGTATTTATTCACAACTATATACATTATTTTTGTTATAAAAATAAATACTTATCTATAATTTGTCGTATATAGATCATGTTAGGGTTTTGGGAGTCATTCACTTCAAACTACAATATTAAAGTAACCCTAGTCTATAGATATTTTCTAGATTTTTAAGCTGTCCGTGTGTCTCCCTTTTGATTAACCAAATGAACTAGTTTAGTCATGAAATTTTATACCAAGATACCTACATGTATTAGGGTTGCAGATATGTATTAATCAACAATTTATGACATGTTTAAGTATTTTTAAATATTTATTTGGACAGAAGAGGGCAGCAGTGTTTGGTTCTGGAGTGTCTTGGGGATTCCTTTTAATTGACTGACCTAGACCCATTTTTATAACTCAAGACCCTACAAATTTTGCTTTATACTTCAAATTCTAACTTTATAAAGTGGAATCAACTTATTTGGTTTGTTATGACCAAGTTATGACCCTCAAAAGTGACACAAATATTCTGCAGAAAAAGACACCCTTGATACCTTTTCTCATAGTACCATTTTGGGGCATCAAAACTCAATGAAAATTTATGAAACCACTTGGGTTGGACTCTTGACTCCTTGTACTTGATTTTAGACCTAAGAATCGTCCTTTTTAGTTAGTTTTTGGTTGAGATATGGCCCTCCAAATTCGGACCTAAGAACGGACCTAAGAATCTGCAAGCTTACTGTTTTGGTTCTAAGTTACTCAACATCATCAACTATTCAAATTTTATACTTGTTTACCAACTAGTTGATTTTTATGATATGTGTGACATGTTCTAAAAGTCCCAAGTCAGATTTGTCTAAGGATTTACTTTATTCCATAGGTGTTATGTCCATACATCCATATATGTCCAAGATTAAATTTTTAGGGTTTCTTTACTTGTAGATCTAACTTTTTACACAAGATTATCACCAACAAGCTTTCTTTAGGCCAACTTTTCTTATGAAAACATGTGAGTACCAAGTTTTAGTTCTTGTTTAAAAACTCTAGTATGTTCATAAATCATGAACATGAATTTTTAGAGAAACCTTTTGTTAAAAAGGTGTAAATCATGTTTTTACTAGTTTTTAAGTAGTTTTCTTTTGGGTGAAGTTTTATACAACCAAAATACTTGTTTATGAAAGTTAGAATAAAAAATATGGAGATGTGTAGGAGGCTTACAACATGCGAGCAAGGAGAAGGAGTTAAGAAGGTAGTTCCAAGCTTGAATCCTTTCAAATCTCCGTGAAGAACACTTAGATCTTTGAACTTTCTTGAGTTTTGGATGAAGATTTGAAGCTAGATTTTAATTGTGTGTGTGGGGTGTGTGTGAGGTGGGTGAGCCATCCAAAGAGAGAGAGATGAGGGAGAAATGAATCTTGAAAGTTGACTGATAGAATGAAAGATGTGATGGGCTTCCATGACTTATAAGAAAAAACAAGTAATGTTGACCCATTTGTAGACTAGCTAGGAATACAAATAATATGTACATACATGAGGCATAACCAAACCATGACACAGGTGTTTTGCCCCTTGCTCATACCTCACGAGCAATGTTTGAACACTATGAGGTCATTTGGCCAGAGGGACCCATGGTTAGCGCGACTAACCATGACCGGGGGTGTCAATCCCAATAGTACTATCCATAGAATCCCACGCTAACCTATAGCTAATGGTTATAAATATGATGGTTAGGGGACTTCCAGCACTCTATATGTGTTAACACATGCAAACATAAAGGTCGGGTCTTGTTTTCTTGCTACCATATGAAAATGTTTGTAAGTACGTTTTATGTTTTCCCGAATGTATCAGGCAGTGATGTTCCCAACTGTAGTAAACAATTATGTCTCATGTTTTCAAACTTGTAAGCATGTATGTTTTCCGCCCGGGGTTTCTAAAACATTTAAAAGTTAAAAGGGGGCTGTGAAACTCACCTGCTAAGCTTTCAATGTGTAAATGCTAGAAAGGCCGATGTGTATGCAAGACTGTCCTTACCATGACCTAACAGTTACGGTTTCCTTAAGACCTTATAATATTATGTCAACATACAAGTTGAACATGTATAAGATAAACCCAAAATGTTAGACTCGGTGATACATGTGTTACGTTTTGAAAGTGTGACCCGACGAACAGTTGGTGACTTGTCTTTGAAGTTCATGATACGTATTCGTATTTATTCACAACTATATACATTATTTTTGTTATAAAAATAAATACTTATCTATAATTTGTCGTATATAGATCATGTTAGGGTTTTGGTAGTCATTCACTTCAAACTACAATATTAAAGTAACCCTAGTATATAGATATTTTCCAGATTTTTAAGCTGTCCATGTGTCTCCCTTAAAATGAACTAGTTTAGTCATGAAGTTTTATACCGAGATACCTACATGTATTAGGGTTGCAGAGATGTATTAATCAACAATTTATGACATGTTTAAGTATTTTTAAATATTTATTTGGACAGAAGAGGGCAACAGTGTTTGGTTCTGGAGTGTCTTGGGGATTCCTTTTAATTGACTGACCTAGACCATTTTTATGACTCAAGACCCTACAAATTTTGCTTTATACTTCAAATTCTAAATTTATAAAGTGGAATCAACTTATTTGGATTTGTTATGACCAAGTTATGACCCTCAAAAGTCCAAGTTATGACCCTCAAAAGTGACACAAATATTCTGCCGAAAAAAACACCCAAGATACGTTTTCTCGTAGGACCATTTTGGGGTATCAAAACTCAACGAAAATTTATGAAACCACTTGGGTTGGACTCTTGACTCCTTGTACTTGATTTTAGACCTAAGACTAGTCCATTTTGGTTAATTTTTGTTTTAGATATGGCCCTCCAAAATCGGACCTAAGAATCTGCCAGCTTACTGGTTTGGTTCTAAGTTACTCAACATCATCAACTATTCAAATTTTGTACTAGTTTACCAACTAGTTGATTTTTATGATATGTGTGACATGTTCTAAAAGTCCCAAGTCAGATTTGTCCAAGGATTTACTTTATTCCATAGGTGTTATGTCCACACATCCATATATGTCCAAGATTAAATTTTTAGGGTTTCTTTACTTGTAGATCTAACTTTTTACACAAGATTATCACCAACAAGCTTTCTATAGGCCAACTTTTCTTATGAAAACATGTGAGTACCAAGTTTTAGTTCTTGTTTAAAAGCTCTAGTATGAACATAAAGCATGAACATGAATTTTTAGAGAAACCTTTTGTTAAAAAGGTGTAAATCATGTTTTTACTAGTTTTTAAATAGTTTTCTTTTGGCTGAAGTTTTATACAACCAAAATACTTGTTTATGAATGTTAGAATAAAAAATATGTAGATGTGATGGAGGCTTACAACATGCGAGCAAGGAGAAGGAGTTAAGAAGGTAGTTCCAAGCTTGAATCCTTTCAAATCTCCTTGAAGAACACTTAGATCTTTGAACTTTCTTGAGTTTTGGATGAAGATTTGAAGCTAGATTTGAATTGTGTGTGTGGGGTATGTGTGAAGTGGGTGATCCATCCAAAGAGAGAGAGATGAGGGAGAAATTAATCTTGAAAGTTGAGTGATAGAATGAAGGATGTGATGGGCTTCGATGACTTATAAGAAAAAAAAACATGGAGTTGTAGTGTAAAAGTCAAGGTAGGAAGAAAATAAGGTGTGAGGGGGCCCCACATGTGAAATCTTGGCTGAAATGAGGTAAAGGGGAGTGGGTTGGGTGGTTAGGTAGCTTAGTAGTTTAAGGTTATAGGTTATCCGGTCATTAACGCGTTAAATGTCGATTACGGTTCGGAATGATAAATTAACTTGGTTTAGGGTTTCTTAATTACTTTTAAGGGTAATTAACTAGTTTTTTTTGAAAACCACATATACTTATATGTTATATAAGTCTTAGACTTGATTAATTTCTTGTATGGACGTTTAAAGATGACGGTATACGGTAAAACCTTCGAATTTTGCCGTTACGGCTCATTACGTGTTTTATGTGTTTTAAATCCTTAAATTTGGTTGTATAAACATATGGTTTATGTATTATGGGTTCTTTGACATTATTATGGATATTTAGGTTAATCACCAATGCTCGTATTAGTCGAGTTAGGCGTATACGTGACTCGGTAATTCCTAAAATTATCAAAGTATGAATTGAACTACGTATGACCTTTGCTAGACTTAATGACCTAATTCATGAAATTAAGTCAAATCCAGAAACATGAATTATATAAATTGAGTCTCTAATGGGCTTGAGTCGTTATTGGGCCTCAAATGGGCTTGGATTTCCATTGGGCCTAGTTGAATTTAGCCCAACAACTAGGTTTTATATTCTGGAATTTTGCATTTGTCACAGCAAACCAGGTCACTTCGCAAGGGAATGTGCAGAGCCTAAAGTAGAAAAGGGAAGCTCATCAAGCAAATCAGAAGAAAAGGTGGCAATTGCAGCAAGTGATAGCAAAGCCTTGGTGAGTCAGCAGACTGTAGGATATGATTGGGGAGATCAAATCAATGAGCAGTCAATGAAGGTGTCAAATCATGCTTTTATGGAAAAAATTGACGACACTGAGGTACACACTGATACTTGTTCTCATAATTGTATAGAAAAAATAAACAGATATTAGTGTGATAATGAAATACTCATAAAAGAAATTACTCTACTTATGTATGCCAATTCTGAGTACAAGCGTTTTGAAAAATTGTTTAAAGATAAAATTTAGGCTTCTAAAAGTGAGTTTTCAAAACTTGAAATGGACTTTAGCAATAAGGAATGTCTTTATCGTGATGCTTTAAAACGAATAGATGACCTTAGTCTAAAGTTAAATGATGATGTGACTCAATTGGCAAACACTAAACTGACCATCGAGAAAATTGATCATTCTCGATCTGTGGTTTATGACATGTTAGATTCTCAAGTAAGAATGAAAGGGAATCCGGGAATAGGATATCATGCCGTTGAACATCATTTTAATGGAAACTTCACCTCAATGCCAAATGTTCATCCTGAAGATGTTGAAATGGAATATCGTGTAGGCCGTAAATAAGGAACCTTCTTCATCCACACAGTCCACGCCCGTGACTAGTGGTTTCTCGGTACAATATGTGAACGTTACTAACACGTCTAAGTCTCATGCAACAACAAGATTAGTAGAGGGAATAGTGGAGGATTGTGGGAGTGACGATGAGGAGGAGAGTCGTGTTTTTAATTCCAAGTCTTTATCTTTTAAAAATTCTTTGTCTACTTTTGTTGGTTCTGGTTTGAGTGTTTGTTTAAACAATGGTAACTTTAAAAGGGAAACTAAGTTGAAATCTAATTTGAAATCCACTCTTGTGAATGGTGGGACTTATTGGTCCCGGACTCGATGTGTGACGGATCTCTAGACTCGTGCTACGACACAGTGAGAACGTGAGGAATCCATGACCAACGTGCAACGTGTAACTCAATCAACAACACGGTGTAAATAATCTTCTTTATATTTCCACTACAAATCATTGTTTACAAGATCTCTCAATTTCTAATCTACACTGTTCTATGTTCTTGTCTAAGCTTAGAAAACTGACAAGTAAACCTCGATTTATACGGAAACCACAAAGACCATAGGCGAACTTGTTAAGTTTGCCCCTAACAAGCTTAGGCAAACTTAGCAAGTTCTCCTATCAAGTTCGCTCTAAGTTCCTTAGGCGAACTTGACAGATTCGCTAACTTACAACATAGAATTTCAGCGACAGTTACAAAAAATGCTCCAACAGACTCCCCCTTAACTGTTGCCTACAATTCTAACACATTACAAGCAAAGACTCTAAGACTAAGACATAGAATCTTCAAGTTCGTTGTCACTAGAAATAGTTCCAATACTCTCCCCCTTGATAACACTTCAGAAGATTGTCATCAGTCCTCAAATAGCTCATAGTCTTTGTCTTTTACATCTGCACACACACTCTTTCTTTCTAGAAGAAAACTTGGGAGAAGGACCCATTGTCAACTTCTGTCTGCAATTTTCATTTAGGGCAAAGAAGAACAACCAACAAATAATATTTCCATAGAAGCTGGAAAAGTATAGTCTTTTTGATTTTTCAAACACAAGAAACACAAAATCCTTTTGGTTTTTCTCTGTACATACAGAATCACATATTTTTGGTCGAACACTGCGAGCAAGAAGATCATATCAATATCTTTCATGTATCACACACACATTCTTAGTATAAAATTCGCTAGCAGATCTAAGGGTTGACCTATGTCATTCTACATATTCACAGATATTTGGCTTAGCAAACAAGCACTTTGTGCAACACAATATGACATCTCAGCAAATAATCTCTCAGAACTAACATTTAATGATTTCATAAACTACCAATTCTTTTGAAATTTCTAATTAACTTCTCTCTCACAGATATCACAATTTTTAATTTTCTTTTTCAAATACTCAGAAATTTAAGAAATGATACGCGATAAACTTCAAAGTAAACAGGATCAGATCATGACATGCTAACTTATTCATACCAAATTTGTAATATACTACATGTCAATCCAAGTTGTCAGCATTATAAGATTTGAAACTACAAGCATTTTTATCCCACGTTCTTGTGAGTTAGTACCATTTATATGAAAAAAATGTGTACCCCACAAATATGCCTACAGAAATTTAAATTGTATTATCTTCAAGACATATGAAACTTATGCAAAGCTTAGATTAATTTCTAGGATGAGACTATCTCAATTAGCACAGGAAAAGAAGCAGATCCCAAAGGATATATATGGAATCAGAATGATTCATATTGCTTGGTTTTGGATGAGATATCATGATTCATAGTAACAGAAGAATGATCAAAGAATTGATTGATTCAATGATACAGGGTAATGTGATCCAACTGTTATATGGATATGTTCAATGGAATCAAGATAATTGATCCAAGGGTGAGTATATGTTCTAACAGATGTTGTTAGAAACATATCTTAGTCCAACTTCACATTGCATGATTTTCGGGGTATGGGCAGTGAATTGAACTGAAAAATTGTGCTAATCAATACAGTCCGATACAGGTCACATGAAATACTTAAAGCCTCATATTCTTTATCTGATAATGATATTTTAACACACACACCCGACATACCATGGGTTCAAATCACAATTGTGACATGGACTATTATGTTTTCACACTACAAATGGACTTAAAACGCTTCTAGCCTACTGACAATTCAAATTTCATGCAAATATCCAAATTAAAAGATTATATATACAATGTGAAGCAGTCATGAAGCTATCATTTTCGGTTTATGCAGACGAAGAAGTTTAGATCAAATAAGCACAAACATAAATATAGACACCAGGTAGTAATTCTATAGTCATGTGTATGTGATCACCTACTGATGTACTATCATTTCTTCTCTAACTTCAAGCAATGTCGATTTTATCTTTTTCAAATTTGTTTGTATTTTCAAAACCTTTTTGAAAGAAAACAAAACAAAAGAAAATAAAAAAACTTCCATGAAAATGTTTTAAGAAAAACATTTTACTTTATTACGCAGGATAAAGCAATAAGCATTTCAATCAATCAAAAACTCAAATCGTTTGAAATCGAATATAATCAAATGCCTTTGCCTTTGTCACCAACACAACACTGTACCCCCCTGTCCTGTAGACTCCCCCTCAACTAGTCAAATAGTTGCATCAACGACTTTATGCTCACCATTATCATCCTAAGTTTCTGGTTGTGTTTTGGACTTGTTCAAACACTTTCCAAAACAACATTGTGTAGGACATTATCTCCCCTTGAGCATCAAGTCGTTGAATCAAATAGATGTATAAGTTATCAAACAACTCATTGCTCCTACAGATGTCATTCTCTGTCATGTGCTATGAACAACCACTATTAACAAACCAAATTGTATTAATAGTCCATCTTGGTTAATCATGCACATTCAACAAGAAGCATTAGTTTGAAAGGGAAACCCAAGCCATTGTAGTCCTGGGTTGTCCATCTGTATCAAAATAAATGACTTCACGCAATTCATAGTCGAATCTCTCCTCAATTTTTGGAGATTGCTCCGATGAATCAGAAACAATAACTTTTCTTTTCCAAACACTCTTCTGTTCATTAAGTTCCTTCCTCTTAAAAAGTGAAGTGTTTGAGCATTCTGATTCATTTGAAACATGATGCGATTGTGAAACCTCTTTTTGATCGAACACTTTTCTCAATCTTCTGTTTCTTCTCCGTCTCTGAGGTCGAGAGAGCCTAACCTCGGATTGTGAATTTAGAGACTTTGTACCAACAGATCTTGTCACAACTAGTCTAGTCTTTGGTGTCTCATAATACTGGGTCTTTGAAGGATAATTCACACAAATGTGACCCACTACACCACAATAAAAATAACTTCTCCTATCAATAAACTTCCTTTCGTAAGGAGCTTTAGGAGTCATATCTCTTGAACCTCTAGAAGTAGACGCTTCAGTTTGATTCATGGCTTTTGGTGGCTGAATTTGTGACTTTGATTTCACTGGTACATATGAAACCTTTACATCAGGTTTCTTCATAGGAACAGATTTCACCACTGGCTTTGCTGGTGGTTTTACGAAAGGTCTTCCTAATCTGGGATCTTCTAGACGGTTTCCCACATTCTTATCTGGATAATTTATCAAGATATGGCCAACAACGCCAATGAAAACATGTTCGTCTTTCTTTGTAAATCCTGACAAACTTTTCTCTTTGAATACCTTACGATCTGGATGATTCACAGAGAGAAGCAATGTTAGATGATTGAACAACCTTTGGTTTTTCTAATTCTACTTTAGTTTTAATAAAATCAAGAGTTGAAGTTTTCTCAATCTTATTATTTTCTTGATAATCAAAACCAATGCTTACAAATTTTTTAACTGGTTTAGGTTGTGGTTTTGGTTGTGGTTTTGGTTGTTCAATATCCTCATCCGGTTCATTCAAGATGCACTGATCCCCGGTGACTTTCTTAACCACAACAGGTTCATTAACCTTGCAGTCTTTCACTGTTCCTTCAGATTTATCTGGATCAAATGTTTCATTATCACTTGAGTCATCATAAACCATATCCTCTCCTGTAACAGGATTTACCTTGAGGATGGTTTTTGGCTCCAGATCTTCATCTGTTACACTCTCCACAGTACAAGAAGTGTAATTTTCATTGAAAGGTGGACAATAACCAACACCTACACCAATATCTTTGTCATCAAATGAAGGATATGAACCAACACCCCCAACTGCTTTCTCACCAGAAGCTTTGTCATTATAATATTCCAACAGAAAACCGGAATTCTTATAACTTTCGAGTTTTCTCAACAATTTGGTGACCTCACTCTGTGACCGGGCAAGTTCATTTATCTTTTTCTCGTATTCAGAATATGCCACATCAATGTGAAAAGCTTGTTCATTTACTTTTATCTGTAAAATCTTGATATCATCTTTTAATTATTCAATTCTTGCATTTAAAAGATTTTCATTTTCTTTCAAAACTTGATTTGATGTATATAATGCCTTCATGTCACATATTAGATTTGTGTTGTCATCACACAATCTTACAATTTTCAAATCTGAATCAATAAATTTAGAACAAGAAACAACCTTATGTACTTGTTTCGAATCATCCACGGATGCATTTGCTTCTGATAACATCTCAACAATTTTCTCAGTCACTTTCCCAGCAGCTACATCATCAAGCAGTTCTTTAGTTGAAAATTTTGGCTCAGCATTCTGAATTATAGATTCTGTAATTCTAGCAACACTACCAGACTCACTGGAGTCACTTTCTGGAGAACTATTATCAGAACCAGCATAAGTATGAGCCTCAACGTTGATCTCTGAAGACGAAGAATGAAAACTTTAATTGTCACTTAATTCTGTAAAACAGTCACTTTCAGAATCACTCTGCTTCTTTAATTCTTCTACAATCATGGCCACAAACGCTTGAGTATTGACTTTCTTGTCATCTCTTTTGTCACTAACTTCAGTCGCATCAACTTCTTCATAAGAATGAACTGTAGCAATCACGTCCTATAGAGACATATCGGTTAAATCCTCATTTTTCTTGATGAGCACTGAGTATTTCTCAAACTTAGGTGGAAGAGCATCCAAGAGCTTCTAATTCACCTTAGTATTAGTGTAAGAAACATCACATTTTACCAACTCTCTCAAAAGATGGTAGTATCTGGAAACGATATCATCAACAATTTCATCCTCCAAATTCTTGAAAAACATGAATTGTTTCTCCAACAAATCTCTTCTACTCTTCGAAAAATTCGTCATCTCGAGAATTTTTGTATAACACCCAAAAAAAAAATTTCCCTCCAAAAAACTCTTTTTAGGGAAGAAAAAATTTCAAAATTACAATATTCTCAAAAATGACTCAAAAGAATTATATAAATGCCGCCACAGGTGTTCAGTGCTTCCCACACTTAGCAATTTTTCAAACTTGTGATTTTTTTTAAATTTCTTTTTGTTTGTTATTTTAATACTTTGTGTTTGTGTTTGAAAATTGTCAGTGTCTAATCTTTTGTTCTGAGTAGGTCATGGATCGTAGAGTTGAGTATGAACACAATCAGGTGGCGTTGCTTGATCCGGAATTGGCAGAAGCAGCAAATTATCAAGAAATTACTACTTTTCTGAACCGATCAAGGATCAATATGGCCTTATCAGCTAATCCTTATATCAGCTTACTGTACATTCAACAATTCTGGGAGACGGCACAACAAGATACTAATGTTGACCCTCATGTGATTAGAGCTACAGTTAATAATCAAGACATTGCAATCTCTACTCAAGACATACATACAGCTTTAGCTTTGGGTGTAGATAAAGCTGATCCTATTAGTTTGCCAAATACCTTGATTATGGGATGTTTCCAGAGAATGGGTTATAGGGATAGACCAAATGATTCACAAGCCAGGAAGGGTGGTCTTGTCGGTCAATGGAGGTATTTCATGCATGTAATCATTCAATGTTTATCACCAAGGAAAGCTGGTTTAGATGGTTTGAAGACATCACTACAAGCAGCTATGGTAACTTTGACTTTGAATAGGCCGTTCAACTTTGCCTTGTAGTAATTTCTTGATAATTTGCTGCTTCTGCCAACTCCGGATCAAGCAACACCACCTGATTGTGTTTTACTCAACTCTTCGATCTTTGACCTGCTCAGAACAAAATATTAGACACTGACAATTTTCAAACACAAACACAAAGTAATAAAATAACAAACAAAAAGAAATTTAAAAAAAATCACAACCTTCCGCCGGTGAATCTTATATTGACTCTGACTCCTATGACAAAGAGGATTTTCACAGATTGCTTGAATATTAAGCAACAGAATCCTGTTTTGATTCCTGTGGCTACTCCGTTGTTTGGGCATATTATCAATCCTGCATATGTTTCACCGCTAAACAAGAACTGGATACATGATGATCCAAACTTGGAATTACCTCCAGTTGATGAGGAAAAGGAAAAGGAAAAGCAATGACGATGGTGATGATGAGAATGAAGGTGATGGGAATGATAGTGAGTCTGATGATGATGAAGCTGATGGTGATGACAATAATGAGGCTGATGATAATGATAATGATGATGATGGTGGTGGAAATGATGGAGGTGATGTTAATATGCATGCTGATGTGAATGAACCTCAGGATGAACATGTAGAGGCTGTAGAGACTAGCACTAGTTCATCTGGATCTAGTGAAGCTGAAGATGATGATGAGAGTTCCCAGGATTTTGGTCCTGAGGACTATGCTCAGTTGGTTAAAGTTCCTAGGGTTACTAGGAATGTGTATGATAGACGACAGAAGTCTCTGGGTAAAAAGAACGTGAAAGTACCGAGATGCAAGTCTGTAAGGGGTCCTCCTCCCGATGCAGTACTTGGAAAAAGAAAATTACAAGATGAAACATCTAGTTCTGAGGAATATGAGGCTCCTGCGGCTAAAGGACCTAAACTGATGGCTTTGACTATTCAAGCTGCACAATCTGCACAAGATAGAGAGTTTGTAGATTCTTTGATTATTACTCCTATTCCTTCACAATATAATACTCCACAAGCTACTCCTACTGTATCCAAAGCACAAGATGAGGCTGGTCCATCGAATAGGGATGCTCATGATGGCAGAATACTTGCCTTGGAAACACAGGTTTCAAGGCTACAGTCCATAGTAGATGATCTGATTGCAGGTGAAGCCCAGCGTGCTCTGACTATAAAGAACAGAATAGGGTGATTGCAGAGATGCAAATCCTTGTAAGTTTAGTTGATAGAGCGTCTTGACGCTCAGGGGGAGAAGGTCCAAGCTGATAAATCTACATGTCATAGTTGATGATGGTGATGGTTTGGGTGAGCGTCAACACGTTGATACTAACCCTATGTCATTAACTCAGGGGGGGGTCAGAGATTATAGTTGAAGATACTATGATAACAAATACAAGTAATAAAGAACCTGTTGAGGATGATGCTAATATGTTAGATAATTTAATCTTTGAAGACTCAGACATAGATGAAGCAGATGAAATTGAATGCTTGTTAGACTTGGATGATTTGTTAGATGATGAGGATACAGGTGAGGAGGAGTTAGAAGAAGGAGAGATTGTTGAAGTTGATTTGGAGAGTGACAAACAGAAGATTGTTTATGAAGGGTGTAATGGATTGATTGATGCAGATGTCTTTGATGATGACGTAATTCCTGAAGATTTGTCAAAGGGTGTTGCAGAATCTGAAGAGTCTGATCCTAATCTAGAAAAACAAAACCCTAAAACTGCTGAGAGCTTGCCTAAAGATACTGAAATGTATAAGAATACAAGGATGACAAAGGCATAGTGGGCAGAGATGGTGAAGAGTTGGAGAACTAAGTTTCCAGTCTCTCCAGCTGCACCAGTTCAGAAACAGAGATATGTGAATAAATAGAAATGCTCTTGAAGTATTATTAGCTGGTTTTATGAAGCTAAGTTCAAGCTCTTTGCTTTGAAAATGTCGGATGGGGTTCAGTATCTGAAGCTAAGGCTGAAGTATTTTAATTCCTTACCGAGATGTGAAGTCAATGGGTTATCAACTAAACCCTTGATTAACAGATCAAATGATGGCATAACTGACTCAATAGCTAAACTTATAAGAACTGAAGGTGGATCGGGTAAATATGTGAAGGTGAAACCTCAACAAGGCAAGAGAATCAAAGAAGTTGATCCAGTTACTCAAAAGGTGATTTGAAGATACAGGTTCAAGCCTATGAAATCAGTACCGAAGATTCCATAGAAGCTAATCTCCTATGATTGCCTGAATAATCTCAAAAGGTGGTATATAGATGTCTATGCGAGCGAAGCAGTGATAGAAGATATGAGTGGCAAGGTTATAGTGAAGTTCTTTGATGCTATGAACCTTGTTAACTTCTAGAGGTCTGATCAAAAGATGCTGAAACATAGAGAGATCATGTACACAGATGAGAGTAGAGAGTAGGCGTTGCAGTACATGAAGGTGTTGTATGTTTGTTTGAAACACAGAATTTGTGCAGGGAGCTCATTGCCTAAGAATTGGAAGAACAAGACTTGAAGATAAAGATCAAGATGTTGTCAAGGGGGAGTCAGTTGGAGCATTTTATTTGACAACAAGCATTTGTAATATATTAGTTTTTTTGTTTATGTTTTGAATGTTTGTCTTGTATTTAATTAAGTTTGCACAGGCGAACTTTACATATTCGCATGATATAGTTGCCGCGAACTTAACAAGTTCGCATGAACTAAAGTTGGATGATAAGTTCACCTATACCAGTAGTATGCCTATAAATAATGCAGTAGTTGTTCTCATTTGTAGTGATCTGTAATTCTGGAAATACTACTTGTGTACTGTTTACATAGTGTATACAAGAAGTTTTTTTTACGAACACTAGCGAACTTGGCAACCTGAGCGAACTTAATAAGTTTGCATGAACCTCACTAAGTGAATTTGGTAAGTTCGCCTGTAACTGATTGATCAAGTTCGCCTGAAACGCTGAAATCTCAGGAAGAACACAAATCCGAACCAACTCTGTAGAAAATCATAATTTCTGATCAATATGATGGAATATGACAAATCTGAACCGTTGGAATGTGTAGAAACTGATTAGGAACAATCCTATCAGATCAATTTCTTCAAACAAATCCAAAATGAATCCAAATTGATCAAAATATCTGCATTTTTGTCAAGAAACGAAAATGATGAAAAATCCTTCAAAATCAGTGATTTTTTATGTTGATTGTACATAAAAACACCACGAATCTGCTGTTAATCGAGAGCATATTGATCAGAAATTTATGTTGATTGTACAGCAGATTAGTCTAATTCAAAGAAAATGCCTCAACGTTTTACCAAAAGTGAATTTTATGCAAAATTTGATAATCGTCATCGTGCTTTTGAACAAAATGTTAGAGATTTTAATAGAAACAATTTCAAATCAAATCACAGAAATCATAATGATGATCTAGTGCATGATAGAAGGCTTTCTAGGAACTGTGAAACTGCAGTTTAGTTCACAAGTTCTCCTCAACGATCATCATCATCGGACACCGGATACTATGCCCCGTATCCTAGAAGCCAAACGTGTTATGTCTGTGGGAATCCTGGACACTTTGCTCGAAACTGCATTCACAATCGTGAACACTCTGGTAGAAGTCCGATTGTTAATAAATGGGATAATACATATAAAAAGCCACACACGTCTATAAGACACATGGCTCAACATCAAAAAATGCCTAATGATAAACAATCGGATAAAAGAAATTATGTTGTGTATAAATCTCAATGTCATGTTAAAGAAAACAATGCTTTCAAACATAAACAGAAGAAAGTTGAGAAACCTATAAAATCTGAAAAAAGGTAAAGAAAAGGTCTTCACTCCAACAGTAAACTTAACTTTTCAAAATCAAAAGCCTGTCTGGAAACAAAAACCAAATGTTCCTACAACACCAGTTGAGTTTAATGACAAAAGGGATATGAAATTACAAGAAGTTTCATACTTGGACGATTTAGGGCAACCCAAGCCATTGGGTTCCAGTTACTAATTGATGCGTTCTATCGTGCAGGCCAGCCAAGGAGGCCTATCAATAACCTCTAGTATGTTAATAGTGGTTGTTCCTGGCACATGACAGGAAACATCTCTCAGCTTCACGACATTAAAATGTTCAATGGAGGGTATGTTTCCTTTGCAGGTGATAAAGGTTGGCAAATCACAATGAAAGGTACTGTCACTAATGGTACTCTCTATTTCGAAGATGTGAATTATGTGTCTGAATTGAATCACAGCCTATTAAGTGTTTCTCAGATTTGTGACAAAAAGTTTTCAACTCATTTTACTGATAAAGAGTGTTTGATTTTAAAACCAGGGTTTGTTATCCCTGAGGATTTGATTTTAGTGAGAACATCAAGGTGTAAGGAATCATATTTGTTGGATATGAATAGTGAGTCTTGATAGCTTTTGTGTTGAAACACAGATTTGCAAGACAATTCAGTGCTGCTAGAACTCCTCAACAAAAAATGGAGTTGCTGAATGAAGAAATCATACCCTGATAGAAGCTGCTAGAACAATGATTTCTGACTCCAAACTGCCAGTATTCTTCTAGGCTTAAGCTATCAACACTTCATGTTATGTGCAAAACATGGTGCTATTCAACAAGCATAACTTGAAGACTCCATATGAAATCATGTTTAACCAGAAGCCAAAGGTCGACCACTTTAGAGCTTTTGGATTCCTGTGCACTCTGTTGCATAATGACACAGTTGGGTCCAAGTTTGATGCAAAGGCCGATGAATGCTACTTTGTTGCATACTCATCTAGCAAGACCGACTAAAGGGATTACAACAAGAGAACAAAGCAGATTATGGAATCTTAGTACATCGACTGGTAGGAGCTTAACAAAACCGATGCGGATTCTGGTCTAAATTGGTTATTTGATTATGATTATCTTTTTAAGCGGTTTAATGTTTATTCTTACGTTTTCGATGTGTAAGATGATGGCTTCTACAAATACAGCACAATTGATTACATAACTGATGAAGACCCTGATCAAGCATCGTCTTCAAGTTCCAGAACTCCTGAATCATCTTCTCAAGAACATAGTCAACAAGATACTGATCCCATCAACACAAAGACTGATGCATCTGGTTGTGGTCATGCTTCACATGAGACTGTTGCATCTGGCAGTGATCATGTAGTACAGAATACGATTCCTGACTCTAACGTTATTGAGGAGCCGGTTCCCATAACTAAAGAAGCAGATCAGCGTATCACCCACTTACCTGACACATTACAGGAAGAAGAAGTTCCAACATTGCGGATTAATAAAAATCATTCCGTAGAGGACATCATTGGTCCTCTTTCTGACGGGGTGAAGACAAGGAGTCAATCTGGAGTAATCAATATCTGCTTGTACTCTGCATTCATATCTCAAGTAGAACCAAAGAACATTAAAATGGCTTAGAGTGAGGCAAGCTGGGTGGAGGCTATGCAGTAGGAACTGATTCAGTTTGAGAAGCTAAAGGTTTGGGAACTTGTGCCACTTCCACAAGGCAAGTTGCCCATCGAAACTCGTTGGGTTTACAGAAACAAGAAAGACGACAATGAAGTTATTGTTCAGAACAAAGCATGACTGGTTGTGCAAGGGTTTTATCAGCAAGAAGGACTGGACTATGAAGAGGTATTTTCACCGGTTGCAAGACTTGAGGCCATTAGAATCTTTTTGGCCTATGCCTCGTTCATGAACTTCAAGGTATTACAAATGGATGTGAAGACAACTTTTCTATATGGAAAGGTTCAAGAAGGGATCTATGTGTGTCAACCACCGGGGTTTGAAGACACCAATGACCCACATCATGTCTATAAACTAGACAAAGCTCTGTATGGCTTACATCAAGCACCACGTGCCTGGTATGCCACTCTAACATAGCATCATCTTACAAACGGCTACACTCAGGGAGCCATAAATCAGACACTGTTCATTAAGAGGCTGGGAGACGATCTTATTCTTGTTCAAATCTATGTTGATGACATCATCTTTGGATCAACAAATGTTGCACTGTGCAAAGAGTTTGAAGAAGTGATGAAGAAAAAGTTTGAAATGAGTTCAGTGGGAGAAATGGCTTTCTTTCTGGGCTTGTAGGTTAAGCAAAGTGATGACGGAATCTTAATTCATTAGGAAAAATATGTTAATGACATACTAATCAAGTTCAGTTTTACTGACTCCAAACCGGCCTTGACTCCTATGGCAACTCGTCCTGTTCTTAATCCATATCTAGGTGAACTGGGAATTGACCAACATCTCTACAGGTCAATGATTGGCTCGTTAATGTACCTGACTGCTAGCCGTCCAGACATCATGTTTACGGTCTGTCAGTATGCACGATATCAGGCTAATTCGAAACTTTCTCACCTTAATGCTGTCAAAAGAACTTTAAATACTTAAAGGGCAAGCCTCGGCTAGGCCTTTGGTATCCAAAGGATTCAGAATTTTACTTGTTTGCTTTTACTGACATTGATCATGGAGGTTGCAATCTAGACAGAAAATCAATGACTGGAGGATGTCAGTTTCTAGGGGAGAGACTTGTATCATGACAGTGCAAGAAATAGATCACCGTTTCGACTTCTACTGCTGAAGCTGAATATATCGTCGCATCCTCATGTTGCTCCCAAGTTATATGGATGCAACACCAATTGCTGGATTACGGTTTGAATTTCTGTGGCTCTCCTATTTTTTGTGATAATGAAGCTGCCTTACAAATTGTTAAGAACCCAGTCCAACACTCTAAAACTAACCACATAGACAAAAGAGTGCATCACATTAGTGATTGTTTTGAAAGAAAACTCATGCATCTTGAACAGATAACAACTGATAAGAATGTTGCCGACATTTTTACTAAAGCTTTCGATTTGGCAAGATTCAACTTTCTAGTTGAATGTCTGAAAATGATCAACTTTGATTAGAAGGTGGCAAGTTTGGTCACCAAAAATATTTTTCTTAGTTTTTAGCTTGTTTAAATTTTGATTTATTACATAAATGCAAAAGTTTAGGGGGAGAAATTTCTTAAAAATGCCAAAAATATTTTCGGTTTAAGTTTTTAGTTTCATCTTTAAATAAAAAATCATAAAATACAAAAAAAAATTGTGTTTCTTAGGAAAGTTGTTCTATTGAGAAAATCTAAGAACTCTGTCTATTGGGAAATGATAGTACATCATTCCAGATGTTGGATCATCTTATGTAAGGCCTGTAGTTGAAAAGATCAGGATCTTAGGGTGATATGTTGATAGGCTCTTCTAAAACTAAAAGGACAGTATGATAGTGTTTCACTTAAACATAAAGATCATTGTCAATAGTGGGGAACATCTCACAGATTGGTAGAATAATTATTTCCTGTTAATAATCGAACACTTACACATAAAGGTTGATGATCTGTGGATGAACATACTATCTCTGGATTGCACAAACCGAGACTCTTCAATAGGTGAAAAGACATGTAATGACATGCAATAGGTGAAAAGACACTCAATGATAGTGCAAAGCTACACTGCAAAACAGACAATTGAGCAAAAAGACACGCAATGTCAATGTCATGCTATAGGAAAATTCAAAAAGATATGTCTAAAGACGTACATATTAGTATACTTGTAAATATTTTTCTCTTTGGGAACGTGTGATTGGGAAGGAATCTCTTATCATGGAATGTAAGTCCGTAGTGCTATGACCCTGAACATTTACTGTTTCTGAATATGTAAGTCCGTCGTGCTATGTTCTTAATCAAATTTGTAAGAGATCTCCTAAACAGTCCATAGACCCATGCTAGTTATGCTCATTTAGTTATTATTTAGGTGCTCAAAAGATCACGAGGAATAGAAGGTTTATCCGATAAGTTGTGGGGTCCATTCAGTTCATCAAAAACTCATCTAATTCATATCAAATAAAATGCAGGTTTCTGAGATGTGAGTATGGGACCCACTAAGTCATCAATAATTATTACCCAAAAAACATGATAAATTCATTCACTGCTTGCTTGTCAATTAAATTATAAAGGCTTGAGTTTAGAAGGATAACATTGTAACATCCCAAAAATAGTAATTAAGTAAATAATAACGCGATAGAGACTTAATTGTCATAAAACAAAAGAAAAACAGATGGGCTTGGGCTAGGCTCCAACGGGCCGAGGGAAGCCCAGGTATATAAAGGTCGAGGTAGGCTTAGACTCTCATTTTCACCAACACTTGCAATCTAGAGAGAGAAAGGAGAGCTCGGGTCTAGAGAGAGAAAATTGACGAATCGACCCAAAATTGAAGGAGCATGTTACCACTGAGCTCGTGAGCAAAACCTCTGAATCAGAATCACAATCCAGGTAACGATTCGACCTTAAACTGAGTTTTTCTTCGTTTTGGGGTTTCTCGGGTTTTAGCTAAATAGGAGACGTTTTTATGGATGAAACTTGAAAATAAGCTTAGAACTAGCATTTGGAATGAAAACCGCACCTTTTGATCAAAGAAAATTGTAAGATTGGCATGATCAGATTAACATGCAAGAATTTCAGACTTGTCCAGGAAGCAGGTCATGCGTACTTATCAAGTACGCAAGAAGGATGTCATGCGTACTTATCAAGTACGCATGTGGAAGATCCAGCGTACTTATCAAGTACGCAAGAAGAATGTTTTGCATACTTGTAAAGTACGCATGAGTAAGGCCCTGCGTACTTACTAAGTGCGCAGGCAGCAGACCAGTTAGTAAACTTAGTATGTTCGCCTAATTCAGTATGATTAAACCGTTAGAATCGGGATTGGGTCTGATGTGTATTTAACTACCTAATTCAGATCGTACATGACATTGTTGGGCCTTTGTTTAGGATAACCAAGACTAGCTTATCAGGTGAGTTCTATGTGCCTCATTCTATGTTATGTGCAAATCATGTAAAAGCTAATCTACCATCGACCTTCGAGTTGGTAGTCAACCTGTTTGGAATCGTCTACGACGATTATGCCAATGAGGACCCGACACCTGAGACACAAAAGAGAAAGTGGGAGAACCCATCTAGAGGCACCGGAAAAGGAAATGTAGCAACTGAAATTAAGAAACCAAGGTCGGATGAATACGAAACATGCAACAAATGTGGAAGACAACATCTTGGCGAGTGTCGAATCGGCACCACCATGTGTTATAAGTGCAGGAGGCCGGGGCACTACTCCCGAGATTGTTTGAAGGACGTCAAGTGCCAAAATTGTGGAAGATATGGACACCAGACTAGGGATTGCAGGAAAACCAGACAATCAGGTTCAGGAAAGGAAAAGGAAGTTGAAAAGGAACAACCGCAGGCTAGGACTCGAGCCTACGCCCTGACTGAGGAGGAAGCAAGGGGAAACCCTGATGTTGTGTCAGGTACATTCCTAGTTAATGATGAACATGCTGCTATTTTATTTGACTCTGGGGCTAGTAAAAGTTTTATATCCAATGCATTTAGCCGTAAACTAGGTTGCACTATCAACACCATAGTAAAGGCTTTTAGCGTACAAACTGTCGTTGGTAAAAATTCGGCAGTATTTCAAGTAACAGAGGATTGCATCATAGAAATAGAGGGTCATAAGTTCCCTTCTAGATTATTCCTTCTCACCTTAGGAGGATTCGATATAGTATTGGGTATGGATTGGCTAGCTGCCGACAAAGCTCAAATCATATGTAAACGTAAGAGGATACACCTCAAAGCTCCTAGCGGCAATCCAATTACGATTTATGGGGATTGGAATTGCACGATGCCGAACGTCATCTCGATGATCATGGCCGAAAGTTACAAGAGGCGCGGTTGCGAAGCTTATCTGGCATATGCTATTGATGACAGAATGAAAATGAATGAACTCAAGAATGTACCCGTGGTGTGCAACTTTCCGGATTTATTCCTTGAGGATCTACCTGGGTTACCACCCGATCGGGAAATAGAATTTCAGATTGACTTACTGCCAGGAGCTAAGCCCGTTGCTAAAGCCCCCTACCGATTGGCTCTGTCAGAAATGAAAGAATTGATGTCTCAACTAGAGGAACTATTAGAAAAATGATTTATTAGACTGAGCATCTCGCCGTGGGGCGCTCCGGTACTATTTGTAAAGAAGAAGGACGGCAGCATGCGCATGTGCATTGACTATCACGAGTTAAACAAGAGGACAGTAAAGAACAAATACCCACTGCCTAGAATAGACGACCTTTTTTATCAACTGCAAGGTGCGAGTTGATTCTCAAAGATCGATCTTAGGTCGGGTTACCATCAGTTGAAAGTAAGAGAAGAAGACGTACCAAAGACCGGGTTTCGCACACGTTATGGGCATCATGAGTTTGTCGTGATGTCCTTCGGATTGACCAACGCACCAGCAGTGTTCATGGATTTGATGAATAAAGTATGTCGACCAATGTTGGATTGATCGGTGATAGTTTTTATAGATGACATACTGGTATATTCGAAAAGAGAGGGTGATCACCACTGTCACCTAAGAGAGGTTCTGGAGGTGCTAAAGCAAGAAAAGTTGTACGCAAAATTCTCCAAATGCGCGTTCTGGCTAAGGGAAGTCTAATTCCTAGGTCATGTAATAAACCCAAATGGAATCATGGTGGATACTACAAAGATCGAGACATTAAAGGAATGGAACGTCCCAAAGACACCAACAATGATACGAAGTTTTCTGGGATTGGCAGGCTACTATCGAAGGTTCATTCAAGATTTTTCAAGAATAGCCTCACTAACTAAGTTGACACGGAAGGAAGTGAAATATGAATGGGGTCCAACCCAAAACAACGCGTTTGAGGAACTTATGGCACGATTAACCCAAGCTCCAGTCTTGGCACTACCTGAGGGAAATGAAGACTTAGTAGTCTACTCTGACGCTTCAGGTCAGGGTTTAGGTTGCGTACTTATGCAACGAGGAAAGGTAATTGCTTACGCCTCGCGACAACTAAAGATTCACGAGGTTAACTACGCAACACACGATCTAGAGTTAGCAGCAGTACTTTTCACGTTGAAAATATGGAGGCACTATCTGTATGGAGTTAAATGCACCATCTACTCAGATCACAAAAGATTGAAGTACTTTTTCTGGCAAAAGGAATTAAACATGAGGCAAAGGAGGTGGTTAGAGCTACTGAAAGACTATGACTGTGAGATATTGTACCATCCAGGCAAGGCAAACGTGGTGGCTGACGCTTTAAGCAGAAAGAAAGAATCGAAACCTATACGGATCAAAGCGTGTCAGCTGATTATAACACCAGATTTGATGAGTGAGATATCAAAGGCACAAGATGAAGCACTATTAGAAAGAAATATAAAACGGGAAAGAATAATAGGACTACAAGGGAATTTGGGAGCAAATACATACGGTGTACAAACTAGGTTTGGCCGGATGTGGATACCTAAGATTGGCGAGCTTAGAGCCAAAATACTCGAGGAGGCCCATAAGTCTCGCTATTCTATCCACCCAGGGACAAACAAAATGTATCAAGACTTGAAGAAAGAGTACTGGTGGCCTGGCATGAAGAATGATGTGACCGAGTACGTGAACAAGTGCCTAACGTGCTCACTAGTAAAGGCCGAGCACCAGAAACCATGCGCTAAAATGCAACCTCTACCAATACCGAAATGGAAGTGGGAGGAGATCACGATGGACTTCATTACCAAGCTACCGCGAACAGCTAAAGGCAATGATACCATTTGGGTGATCGTCGACCGCTTGACGAAAAGTGCTAACTTCTTGCCAATACGTGAGACTTCTTCGTCAGAAAGACTAGCAGAAGTATTTATCAAGGAAGTTGCAGATATGGCATGCCGCTGTCGATTGTGTCCGACAGGGATACTAGATTCATTCCAAGGTTTTGGAAGAAATTCAACGAAGCAATGGGCACTAGACTGAACATTAGCACCGCTTACCACCCCCAAACCGATGGATAATCTGAAATGACCATTCAGACCTTGGAGGACATGGTCCGGGCCTGTATCATTGACTTCGGTGGGAGCTGGGACAGCCATCTACCATTGGCAAAATTTTCATATAATAACATCTATCACTCAACTATTGGCATGCCGCCATTTGAAATGTTGTATGGGAGGAGATGTAGGACCCCGGTTTGTTGGGGGGAAATTGGACAAAAGGATTTTGCAAGTCTCGAAGTGGTCAAAGCTACTTCCGAGAACTTTGTTCAAATCAAGGCTCGAATCAAAGCCGTAAAGGACAGACAGAAATCATACGCGGATAAGAGAAGAAGGGATTTAGAGTTTCAAGTGAGGGACATGGTACTGTTAAAGGTATCACCATGGAAAGGAATCATCCGATTCATAAAACGTGGCAAACTAAGTCCAAGGTTTGTCGGACCTTTCAAGATTTTAGCGAGAGTGGGTCAAGTTGCTTACAGACTCGACCTACCCGTTGAGCTTAGTGTAATACACCCTACGTTCCACGTGTCGCACTTACGCAAGTACCTAGCTTACGACACAGCTCACATACCTTACGACGAGATCGAAGTGGATAACAGTCTAAATTATGTAGAGGAACCGATAGCCATTTTTGACCGAGCTGAGAAACGACTACGCAATAAGTCGATTCCTTTAGTCAAGGTACAATGGAAGCACAGAAAAGGGTCAGAAGCTACATGGGAAAAAGAAGACGAGATGAGGGGACTATACCCTAAATTGTTTAACGTATAAGTGGTTTCGAGGACGAAACCTCTTTAAGGAGGGTAGACTTGTAACATCCCAAAAATAGTAATTTAGTAAATTATAATGCGATAGAGACTTAATCTTCATAAAACAAAAGAAAAAGGGATGGGCTTGGGCTCGGCTCCAACGGGCCGAGGGAAGCCCAGGTATATAAGGGTCGAGGTAGGCTTAGACTCTCATTTTCATCAACACCTGCAATCTAGAGAGAGAAAGGAGAGCTCGGGTCTAGAGAGAGAGAGTTGACGGATCGACCCGAAATTGAAGAAGCACGTTACCACTGAGCTCGTGAGCAAAACCTCCGAATCAGAATCACAATCCAGGTAACGATTCGACCTTAAACTGAGTTTTTCTTCGTTTTGGGGTTTCTCGGGTTTTAGCTAAATAGGACACGTTTTTATGGATGAAACTGGAAAATAAGCTTAGAACTAGCATCTAGAATGAAAACCGCACCTTTTAATCAAAGAAAATTGTAAGATTGGCATGATAAGATTAACATGCAAGAATTTCGGACTTGTCTAGGAAGCAGGTCTTACGTACTTATAAAGTACGCAAGAAGGATGTCATGCGTACTTATCAAGTATGCATGAGGAAGATCCTGCGTACTTCTCAAGTACGCAAGAAGAATGTTCTGCGTACTGGTCAAGTACGCACGAGCAAGGCCCTGCGAACTTACTAAATGCGCAGGCAGCAGACTAGTTAGTAAAGTTAGTATGTTCGCCTAATTCAGTATGATTAAACCGTTAGAGTCGGGATTGGGTCTGATGTGTATTTAACTACCTAATTCAGATCGTACGTGACGTTGTTGGGCCTTTGTTTAGGACAACCAAGACTAGCGTATCAGGTGAGTTCTATGTGCCCCTTTCTATGTTATGTGCAAATCATTTTAAATGTTTTGGGGCTGAAGTGTATACACTAAATGAATAAATGCTATGAATGTCAATGTGATCATACGTGGTATACAAATATATATATATATATATATATATATATGTACTTATATATGAAAATGAATTATGAACAAAGAATTAAACGTATGATTATAAAGAATGAATGAAAGAAGGACATAACGTAAATGAATGAAATCTTGCTTTATATTATATATTGCATGTTATGAATGTATGTAAACGTTATGAACCCTTCTTTGACAACGGCTACTTCGGTAGACGGACGACCACGTGACTATTTTGCAACCGGGACAAAAACGTTCCTTCACAAGCTAGGACGTATAAAAAGGCACTAATGGACGGTCGAAGCAAATGCCTTAACTCAAGTAGAACGGTTGCATACATAATGGTCGCGTGGGAAATGGATGCCCTAGGGCAGACGGACAAAATGACGGACTACGACGGTAGGACGGTTTAAGAGCGGACGAGACAAAGGTTGCCGAACGGATTTAAGTTTCGACGGACGGTTTTCTAGAGCCGGACGGTTAATGAAAAGGGCTACGACAGTAGTTATCACTGCGATCTCTTTTAGACCTTCACGACAAGTATGATGGGTTGATCACCCTTAAGTTTATAGCCAAATGAATGTTCTCCCCAAGTAAGTATGTATGTACATATGTATATACTCAATATGAATGTTATTTGAGAACAGTAAAGCAAAGAATATGTAAAAGCTCGAATGTTAAGTATATTATATATACATATATATAACATATATATAACATATATATAATACTCATGATAAGATAAATATTATGTATGATTGTCTTTAAACTAGAACTCACCAGCGTTAGCTGACTTTTAGTATACATTTCAGGTAAAGGAAGAAAGGGTCGTGCGATGGCGTGAAGGTTACCCGACACAAGACTGGCATCCAACTTATTATATGTTAAGACAATGTTATGTATTTAATTGTTAAGACTTCCACTGTTATGTCATGTCATGTTACGTTATGTAATGATTGAATTCGAATGTTTTAAATTTAAGCTCAGCATTTATGACTATGTTTATGGGTAAATCCAACAAGTGAGGTTACCCGGGAATGGGGCCTTACAAACATATTGGCAATCACCAAGACCTGTCTAAGAAAATGAGCGGTTGATAAGTACAGTTTAGTCTACGCTAGAATGATATAATCCCATAACAGAGTTTCTCTCAAAAGAATGCATTTCAGTGCTTTAAAGCAGTCTTTTATTTGAAAAGAACAAAAAGATTTTGTGTTTTAGCCTAGTTAAAGTTATTCTTATTTTTTATCTTTGTTTACATTTCTTAATTATTAAAATGATCGTCCCTGCTTGACCCGACAATCCAAAAGGAAAAACAAGTTTCTAAAAAGTTCCAAAAGTTTGTGGCCGCATGCTTGACACATGCGGGGCCACATACTTCAAGGAGTCTATATATCTCATGAAGTTTGCGGCCACAGGGTTATCTCAACCGCATACTTCTCTCATCCTCTCAGCCGCATACTTCAGTATTGCTCTCATTAACCGTTTACTTGACCTCTGAGTGAAATTGTTGCTATAATTGTGTTCAAGAAGTGTAGGCGATCATCTAGGTAATAAGATTGACCTTGGATTCCTAAATTTCCAGCATCTGAAAGTGTTTGACCGTAACCAAGCTTGAACATAGACCTTTTGACGAAATTGACCATTAAAATCGATGTTAAATCTAAAATTGGTCCGATAGCTTTGATCTCAATCACTTTGCGACCATGAAACACCTGCAATCCAATACTAAAAACATGTTAAAATCTAAGAATTTGATTTTAATTAAAGTTTGCGGTTTCCTGGAAGTTTGTGGTAATTTCAAAAGTTTGCGGTAAACCTAAAAGTTTGTGGTTTTGGTTCAAGTTTGCGGTAAACCTAAAGTTTGCGGTTTTGGTTCGAAGTTTGCGGATTTGGTAAAGTTTGCGGTGTTTGTTTTAAAAGTTTGCGAAAAACCAGGGGTAAAACCAAGTTTGCGGTGGTGTTAAAATTTACGGTATCTTAAAAGTTTGCGGTTCAATCTCTTGGCCGCATACTTCAAGTGCGTTGATTAAACCTAACTTGCTCTATTGATTGCAGGCATGGTAGATTTAAAATTTGTTAAAGATCATAATGAACCAGCTTACATGGATGACCCTCTACAGAATCACAGTGTGTTCAGGTCCATGATTGTGGGATTACGGGCTTCTAGAGTTTTTCATGCCCTTTTACAACATCCATATATTTGTGAAGATTTTATTAGAGATTTTCGAAGCACAGCTGAAATAATCTCGGAGAATTACGTGGAAGGAATAATTGCATAATTACGGGAAAACGTATAGTTATCACTGAAGCGGTTATCAGAACGTGCTTGAACTTTGGTGATAGTCCCGAACACCCTACAAGTTTTACTGCTGAACAGATGACTGAAACTTTCCAAAGAATGAGCTATGAAGGGGAGCTGCCATCTTTGTTAAAGAGATATCTGTCACCGTACTGGAGATACTTGGCACACGTGGTGAATCAGTGCATCTCTAGGAGATAAGGAGGATATGATGAGCTGAGTGTCAATATGAAATCAATGGTTTATGCACTAGTTACGGGGGGAGAACTTCAATTTCTCAAGAGTTGTGTTTGAAGAAATGAAAAGCAATCTGGCAGGAGAGAAGAAATCTGTTTTCTTGATGTACCCACGATTTCTACAAATGATCATAAACCGAGAACATCCGGAGTTAGTTATGACTCAAAGGAGGCTGCATGTGAAAGTGATGGATAAGATTATTCTGTCCTACATGTGCATGAATAAGCATGGGTATTACGTTGGTCTGAGACCCTTGGAGAAATTCAGTGCTTTTCCAGATCGTGACGGTAATCAACCATAAGAACCACCACCACCTCCACACCCACAACAACCACCTCAACCTCCATGTAGACCTAGACGTGTACGTCAGAAAGCTCAGAATCAGGTCGAGGTTCCAATCGTTAATGAACCTTTGATCGCCAATGTACAACTGGCCGATGAACATGAAGATAAGTTCAACTACAACATTGAAGGGCCGATATACTTTGAGAATGAAGAGAATGTGGAAAACCTCGAAGACATGGCTGATCTAAACCTAATTGATTTAATGTTCTCTAACACTGGAACTTAAAGTGTTACTAGTGAAAAAGGAGAAGAAGTTCAGAGTTCTAGTGCTATGAATGTGGAAGAGAAGATGAGTGAGTCTGAAGGAGACTCAGAAAGTGATGAGTTTGATTTTTCTAAAACAGAGAGTGACAGGGAAGAAGTGCCCATAAACAAATATCACAGAAGCTTACTGATCAAAAGAAAGGCTGCTGGCAAACCTCCTCTCATCAACCCTTCTAAAGAACAAAGTGATACTTCCGATGAAGACTACAATTTTGAAGCTGATCTTGGTCAGAGGAAGAAAGCAAAAGTTTCTGAACAACTCCCGCAGAAGTCCACACCAATCATCACTCCTACCATTCCTACAAAGCAAGACAAGGGAAAAGAAAAGATTGCTTATGAACCGGTGGATGTTCAAGCCCTACAACAAAGAGTATTCAGTCTAGAACAAGATTATGTGGCAATGGATTCAAAGATTGAAGAGCTTTATAAATAAAATGATACTCTTAGGATTACCATCAACATACAAAGTGGTCAGATCCAAAGTCTGAGAGACAACATTAAGTATGTGCTTAAAGAGCTGACAAGACTTAAAGAAAAGAAAAGAAAGAGAAAAAGAAAAGGATGAGAGAAGATGGATGTAGTGGCAACAAGAACAATAAAGGAGATGATGGTGATGGTGATAACAATGAAGGCCGAAAGGATGATAAATATCAAAGTAAAGATCAGGAAGATCAAAGAACAAGCTCTCAAGAAGATCTATCTAGAGCAATGGTAGTGTACGTTCCTGCGTCAGAAGATAAAGGAGCACAATAGTCTGAAAATGACTTTTCTTTTGATTTTGAACAGGTTCTTGATGAATTGCTCAAGTCAGACTCAACGTTCTCATTTGAAAAGGATTCAACTGTTTTGGATGATGATTTTACAGGAGAGGAAATGCTTGAGGCTGAAGATTTCTTTGGTGCTATTGTGCCTACCTCTCTTACATACATCGATGCTTAGGGAAAGGTGATTACTGGTATTGACAACAATATATTCGTCGAAGGTAATTCACCTCCCCTCGTGGATTTATCTGCTGAACATGTTTCTGAACCAACACACATATCTATAGCAACATCGTCCTCATCCGCCCCAGATACAAGGAAAAGTACGTTCAAGATTATTCCTCCATGAGAAGTCCATTGTGTCACTTCATCCAACGTGCTTGCAAAGAAGAACGATCGTTCTCCTATCTTAAGCTGGATGGACGACAGTGAGAAGCATCTCTATCTGATCAAGAGAAAGAATGGGCGAATATAATACTTTTCTAATCTGCGTGACTTTGAATCATTGCCCAGATATGATCTCAGAGCACTGAACAAAGCTCCATTCTACAATTTGGGAAATAATGGAGAGGCAAGAAACTTTGTTTCATTTCTTGACAGAGAGTGCGACAGTTACTTCAAGATTATGAAGACTGCTCAGTGCAAGAGGGTGACATCAAAGTACATGATTGACAGAATCACCCAGAAGCCCCTCATAATGGAGATCTATCCTCCTCCCAAGATTGTTGAATGTGTTCCTGTACACGAAGGCCTACCCGATAACACTCTGAGTAGGCTCTAGTACTGGTCTTATAGTCCAATAACTGGGTTTCTCGACAATCATTGTACCGAAAGAGAATTCACAATTGATGATCCTATAGATCTACTGAGTTTGGGAAGGAAGACATGCTGAGATTGCCAAAGTAGAGATTGTTCGTGCCTGAAGAGAATGAGAAAGATACTAAGCCATTTATAAAAGTCTTGGCAACGGTGTTAGTTAAAGGCCTCTATGCGGGAGGTGGTGATCACTCAACTAATGTTGAAATACTATGAGTTCCTTGAATGCATTAGCCTAGGGGGAGATTGTAAGGATCAAACCTAATAGGCTAACGCACAAGAGATCACAGGGAAGTTCAGAACACAAAGTTTTGGAAGTATGAGGCTGCATACTTCATTGCCTAGCCGCATACTTGAAGTATGTGGACCAGGCCTAAGCCCAACCGAATAGTATATATAGTTGATTTTGTATTATGTATTCGGTTAGGCGAGTTGTTGAGCGATCATGTATTGTTTTTCAGTGTTTTCATTAATATACGAATCGTTTAACATTTGATTGTGTCACGTCCTTATTGTTCTGTAAGGCCCCAAACCCGGGAGGCCTCACTTGTTCGATTTACTCATTCACAAACAGTTCTTAAACTTGATTATCAAATAACGCAACAGAAAATACTTCATTAAAACATAACCATTACATTGTTCAACATACAGAAGCGTAAACATGTCTAAACATAACTTAACGAAATCAAAACGTAAAGTGATGCCAGTCTTCATAAGCGTCCGGGTAACTCTTCATCGCTAGCCAAGCATCGCTGTCCAACCTCATAACCTGCCTTAACCTGAATGTGCACACTACAAAGTCAGCTATGCTGGTGAGTTCTAGTTTTCGTTCGATTTAAGAAATGGTTCATCATTCAAAACATTCATTAGGGTTTAACATCACGTATAAGAAAATAGGACCTTTCGTTCATCATTGAAAACCTTCAATCATTTTTTTTTCCTCGTCATAAACACATTGAACGAATCATTTGTTTAAAACATTTAACATTCATTTAAGTCATACATTACTATCTAAATCTGTGTTACCATTCGTACCATCATTTAGTATGGTATTGCCCCTAAGGCTTAACTGCACGAAGACCGACAATACCATACATTCCGTCAATTCCCTTTTTGTATTGCCCCCAAGGCTTAACTGCACGAGGACCGACAATACCCATTCAGTTGCCCCTATGGCTCTCATGTCCATAGACCGACAGCCTCCATCGATGGCTCTGGCAACATCAAAACCATTGGATCATAATTTAACCTTACATAGGGTCACGTTAATCCCTGAGTAACCGTCGTTACTCCCTACCAGTTGTACAACATCAAAACCATTGGCAGGCCACCAAGACACTGCCCCTGTTGCTCTTATTGCAACTATGGCTCGCTGTCCATAATCTACCACAAGGCTGGGAATTACATTCCCAGACTTCATTCGTCAATTCCATTCATTCGACAGATTAGATTTGTAATGACTTCTTTAAAACCTTTGCCCTTTTTCATTTCTTTTCATAAAACCTTTCATATATTTTCGAAACCCTTTACCTTTAGTTTAAACCATTTCTTTATAAACATTTCGTTCGTAAACATTCCATTCATAAAACCCTCTTTCCATAAACCGTTCATTCCAAATCATTTCATTTCGTAAACATAGTTTCATAAGCATCATTTTATAAACATAGTTTCATAAACATTGTTTCGTAAAAACATTATTTCATATGTATGCACACCAGCCCGAAAACATTATATAAAACATTTAAAAGAGGGCTTCTAGAACTCACCTGATAAGCTAGTCTTGGTTGTCCTAAACAAGGGCCCAACAACGTCACGTTCGATCTGAATTTGATAGTTAAATACACATCAAACCCAATCCTGACTAACGGTTTAACCATTCTAAACATACTAACTTTACTTAAACAACCTGATGCTTGCGTACTTAGCAAGTGCGTAGACCCTGCTTCCTGCGTACTTGATAAGTACGCAGGATCCTCTTCCTGTGTACTTGATAAGTACGCAGTGCCCTCTTCCTGCGTACTTGATAAGTACGCAGGACCTGCTCCGTGTACGCACGATCTGTTTCTTCGCATAACCCTAACTTTCGCATTCAGGTATGATCACATCAAGATCCTGAACCTGTTTACATTCAAAACGTTTGTTTTCCATTAAGGAACTCAAATCTATGTTTATCTTTCAGTTTTATCCGTGAAAACGTTACCTTTTCACCCAAAACCTGAAAAACCCAAAAGCGAAACTCAGATTTAGGCCCGATCGTTACCTGAATCGAGTTTCTGATCCGAAGGTTCTTCTCACGAGCCGTGGAGCAACACTTTCTTGAAATCTCGGGTCGATCAACCAACTTTCTCTCTCTAGAACTTGCAATTGAGAGAAAAAATGGAGGTCTAAGCTATTTATAGGGGAGTCTCCCCTTCCAGCCCGCCGGCCCATCCGGCCTGACCCGACATTCCTCGTTCGTTTATTTAATCATTTTAACCATCGTTTTATTTTTGGGATGTTAAAAGTCTACCCCCCTTACAATAGGTTTCGTCCCTGAAACCTATCGTAAGTCAAATAGATGAGGGTACGACTCCTTCATCTCCTTCTCCGTTTCCCAAGTGCTTCCGATCCCTTTCGATGTTTCCATTGGACTTTAACCAATTGGATAATCTTATTACTCAAACTCTTCTCCTTCTTGTCTAAGATGGCCATGGGTTCTTCGGTGTAATTAAGGCTGTTGTCGACCTCGATGTCAGTAAGTGGTACGTGAGCTGATTCATCCGCCAAACACTTTCGCAAGTGTTATACATGGAAGGTAGGATGAATCCCAATCAACTCATCAGGCAACTCTAGCCGATAAGCGACTTCACCCACCCTTGCCATTATCCTGAATGGTCCGACGAATCTCGGACTTAACTTCCCTCTCTTCCTAAATCGTATTATTCCCTTCCAGGGTGTGTAGGTCCAGATTTCTCTTAAAATCACTGATTTGATCGATTACGCACACACACAGGCAGAAACTGTGTGTATGGTGGTGAAACAGATAATAGAAACAGTGTTGGTGAAGATAACAGGCTAACCACAGTTTGAATCAACACGCAAATATTATGAAAGTGTAAGAACACAGTGAATAAACAACTGCAAATTGTATTGATTTAGGAAAAATGTGAAAGAGAAGGTTCAGGGTTACAGCCGCTACTCACACCCTAAACATTCTCAAACTAGGCTATTTATAGTAGTGACAGTATCGAAACTATGTTCAATCGAAACTACTAGTTTCGATTGACCATTTACAAGTGACACAAAACTGTCGAAACTACCATCTATTGAAACTACTACTTTCGATTGAACAGACTCAATCGAAACTAAGTAGTTTCGATGGCCCAGACTTAGAAATAAAAACAGTAAATTACATAAAACTGAAATTACATTTAATGAAATGACAGAAAGTAAACTAGTCTAATACTGTTTAAACAAACAATAAATGACAACAGCTTATATCTCAGATATGACTCTACAATCTCCCCCTAAGCTGTTGCATTACCGTCTTCAGCTCTTATCAAGCAGCTGGTCCTTCAGTTGTCCTCGGTATAAAAGGTTTAACATGGAGAGATACAACCCGTTGGTAGGCTTTAGCATCAGCTTCATCTTCATCACTGTATGCCTGAATGTGATTCTGAAAAAGGATTTCCAGATCTTCAGGCTGAAACTTCAACAGCTCCATGGGCTCAAAGATGGTGATGTCTTCCTTGCCCTCACACTCGATCACTGCACTGCCAATAATTGGGTCGTAGTACCATTTTCTGATAGTTTGTAGCTGGACAGGTACAAATTTTGGAATGGTGATGGTCTTGTGTGTTTGGGCAGGCTTGTATCTTAAGAACACATATGGCTTGTTAGTCTTAGGATGAAACCTAGTCTTTGAGATCTTCTTTTGAGTTTTCCTAGGCTTCATTCCTTTGAAATCATTATTGACTTAAGAATGCAGAAATTTCTCAAAGTCATAAGCCATCATGACCTTCCCAGGGTTTTGAAGTGGAAGTTTGGCTAAATCCCTGAGGTCATAGAAAGGAGGGGTTTGGAAGTCAGTCATATTTTTAAAGTGCTGAACTCCCCCTCTATATCTTCTTATGATAAAGAGCTTCCTTTCAGGATTATACTTCCAGCAATTGGAGGTCTTTTTAGTTCTTGATGCTCTGCTATCCATTCATATGTCTTAGGGGTTTCCTCCTGAATTATTTTCTTAAATCAAGACTTTCTTGAAATTGGAGGTTCAGGAGCAACCGAGGGTGAATCTTGTGCTGGACCGGATTCGGAGACTGTAGTGGTTGGTTCAGGAGTGACTGTTTTGATAAGATTAATCTGAACATCATCTTCACCCTTTTCTTCGTCAGATAAAGTTTGAATTTCATCTCCGTCTTCCGTAAAGTATCTAGTTCGCTCAGTCTCCTTTTCTTCAGTGGTCAGGATTTCTGGATAAAGATCATTATACCCAAAGTTTTCGATGTCTTCAAAAAGGGCATTCAGCTCATCATCAGATGGGATGTCTTCTTCATCAAGAATCACGGTCTCTATTTCAGTGGAAGTCCCTTTCCCTCTCTTCCTTGCTTCTCTTCTCTCACTAGCTGAGGGAAGGTTTAGTTCTGTACCTTCAATTTTGACTTCAACCGTCTCTTTTGTCTTTTCAATATGCCCAGCAAATATAGTTAGTGCAGATTCTGAATTAGTTACAAGGTCAGGAGATGAGGGTTCAACCACAGATGTGGTCTCCCCCTGAGCTGTTGAAGTAGTTGGTTGTTTTTGCACAGGTTTAACCATTGAGGCTTTGAGCTGCTCCACTGCTTCAGCCAAAGCCTTGAATTCTTCATTTTGCTTTGATATTAGTTTCTGTTGTGTTTCAAGTTGAGTTTGTTTGACCTCAATTTGGGTATGTAAACCCCTAACTTCCAGCTTCAGGTCTTTAACCTCTTCCTGGACATTATGCAAATTATTTTTTAAGCCTTCAATTTCTTCATCTTTCTTTTGAATCGTATCCTGCATTTTCTTCAGTTCAAGGCTTAGAGTCTTAACTCTTGGTACAGGAGAGGTTGAATCATGAGTTGGTGATGTGGGAGTAGTATGGATGGGTGATTGTTGTGGAGATGGTTGTGGAGATTGTTGTGGAGTGGCTAATAGAGAATTTGATGAGGATGACAAGTCTTCAAATCCTGTTTTGATTTTCTTAGCCTTAGGCTCTTCTTCCTGTCGTTTAGAGGAAGATGCAGGATGCATTGTTCTATCATCTGAATCAGACTTGTAGTAGTCAGATCCATAAATCCCTGCATCTAGAGTTCCACTTGATTCTGCGACTTCCTCCTCAACTCCATGCATGCCAGCTTCAACATTAACTGCTGGCTCTTGAACTATCTGAATTTGTTCAACAAAAGGAGCCTCTATCACAGGCTCAATGATGGGTTGTTCTTGTTCTTGAACTTCAGGGACGTTTATCTCAATCTGAGCTTCATCAATAGGTGCATTACCTTGATCTTGCTCAACTTCCATTTCTTCTTTTTCAGATGATGAGTTCTCTTCTTCAAGATCAGGGTCAATGTCAAGGATAAATTCTTCTTCTTCACCAATAATATAACCAAACAGGGGAACGTCAGTTATAGCCCTGTTGGTTCTCTTGTTAGTACTTCTCATATAGCTGAGAGTCTTGGCAATCATGTGGTCGAACACAAAAGTGTTCCCACCTTGTTGCAGCTCAGGATGAATATGATTGATGATAATTTGTAGAAATCTAGGATATGCCAATAATTTCTCCTTCACGGCTCCAGTTAGATTGTCTTTTAACTGTCTGAATATGAAGCCAGAAAAGTTGTAATCTCTTCCCTTGATTATCCCCAAAATAGCTGAGCCCAGAGTACTTTTTGCTGAATCAAACCCTCCTTTTCTGATTAATAGGCAGTGAATAAACACGTGCACTATATATCTCTAGTGGCTTGGTAAGGAGTTCTTGATTATCTGGCCACTCTTGAATTCATATGGATAACCCAACCTTCTGAAGCATTCTTTAACATAGAAAATTGGGAATTCAATAGGTGCATCTGGATTATCATTAAACTGAAGCACCTCTCTAATTGTAGCTTCAGAAAGTAAGACTTCTTGGCCACGCACAGTTGCTCTAATGTGCTCTATATTCTCAACTGTGATGATTTCTGTAGTCTCCCAGAATTCTCTTATAGTTGTCTCAAACACCGGCAAATTATTGCTGATGGCAAAGCTAATGTTGGAGTTTGCCAGGAAGTTTAGTACAGGAATGAACTCGCAGCCTTAGGATCATTGGCATTGAGGAATGCACAGACATTGTGTCTTTTTACAAATAAGAGATCCATACCTGTAAAATTTATCAATTTTGCACAATAAGTAAGATTTCTGAAAATACTGAATCGAAACAAGATATATCAACACTTAGAAAAAATTTGAAGTCCTAACTGTCGAAACAACTAGTTTCGATTGAGATCAACACAGTCGAAACAACTAGTTTCGATGGAGATCAACAGTGTTGAAACAACTAGTTTCGATGGAGATCAATCACTGTCGAAACAACTAGTTTCGATGGAGATCAAAACTGTCGAAACAACTAGTTTCGATGGAGATGAACTTATCGAAACTATCTAGTTTCGATCAGAGATACTAAGGCAAGTTTGGGTGTCGAAACTAGTAGTTTCGATTGAAAACTTTTAAGATAATTTTGAAAGTGTTGAACCCCTTAATCGAAACTACTTGGTTTTGAAACCCAAACCCATCTGATTCGTTATACTCAGACTTAATATAAATAATTTTAAAAGAAAGGTTTAGAGTAGCCTGTAAGTGACGGAACTTCATCTTATCGAATGTGAGACGTTATCTGCAGGAATACACAATAATCGTGAGTTCTAAGATGATTAAAATGTATGCAAACACAAAGAAGCACACAAACGACTGTTATTATGAAGATTTAGTCGAACAAATTTTAAATTTTGAAACCCTGGGTCTGCCGTTTTGCAAAAATCATCAAAAAGAGGTAGTGAGACGTTACCTGATGATGGAGACGATAGAGACAACGGGGAAAATCAGTTGATATCTTGCAACCCAGACCGACGATTTGAGAGATTGTGTGAATGACAGAGAAGGCGAAAAGGTTTTGAAAAAATACGAGTAAGAATCAGTATGACGGGAGGGATTGCTTAAGAAGGCTTTTAATTCTCGTGAGCCAAAAGACAAAATTGCCCCTGTCGAAACAACTAGTTTCGATAGGACAAACTAGTTTCGATATGTACAAAGTAGTTTCGATAGATTAAAGTAGTTTTGATAGGTCAAGGTAGTTTCGATATGCACAAAGTAGTTTCGATAGTTCAAATTAGTTTTGATATGTACAACTAGTTTTGATAGTTCAAAGTAGTTTCGATATGTACAACTAGTTTCGATAGTTCAAAGTAGTTTCGATATGTACAACTAGTTTTGATAGTTCAAAGTAGTTTCGATATGTACAACTAGTTTCGATAGTTCAAAGTAGTTTCGATATGTACAACTAGTTTCGATATTTAATAAATAAAATTATACACAAGATATTTACACTTTTCTTCTTGAAAAAGATCCAACATGAGATCAGATCTGGTCAGTCTCTTGAAACACTTCCTTTTGCAATTCACTACTGTGAATCCCTGAAGATAGCTGATATTTGTGCAAAGTAAACCCGAACATTTGTTTGTACAAAGATTTCATGTGATTAGAAGGTACCATTTAAGCAACATACAAGGTGTACCCCACATATTAAAATAAAATGATTTTGAAAAACCTATCAATCCTCAAGAAGTACACATCTTCATCCTATCATCTCTTTCTGATTAACCAAGGTACCGTCTGAGTAATGTCAAAGTACCACCAAAATAAAATAAGATATCCAGGTGGATTAAAATAAAAAATATCCAAGTAGATATTAAAAAGGTACGAGCATTCTAGATCTTTGCGTAAGCAAAACAGAAGAAGTCGTAAAATTATCCAAGCGGATAGAAAAATGTTGAGCACCTGAGATCTTTGTGTAAGCAAAACAGACGGGGTCAAATCATCCAAGTGGATGGGAAAATGATAAGCACCCGAGATCTTTGCGTAAGCAAAACATACGGGGTCATCGGTGGTAAATATCGTTATATTGACGGTCACTTGGCGTATGAATAGGAATCCAATACGTAAGCCTGTATCTAATTGAATCGGTTTTCTTAGATATAAAAATGGGTTAGATGTTTCAATAATGGATTCAAACACACAAGTATGAGATATATATTAGGTTTTCACACTACTTACAAGTTTTAACCATATGTCGGGCCTACCAGCTATACCTCAGTAAACACCATCGCTGTTGGTCTATTCCATGTCCAAAAGATGAGATCAGACACTATCATTTCTCAAAGGTCAGATTCAATTTTTTCTGCAACTTGTAAGATTATATACACAGCAATTCTTTTCAATATTAAAATATTATATTTCTCCCCCAAAAGATTTGCGTGGATACTGTTAAAAAAAAAATTAAAATCTTTTGGAATTTTCTTAGACAGTTTAAACAGAATTAATAATAATAAAAAATAGAGAAAATTATTTACACAAATTTACTGAAAGTTGATCATTCCAAGCATTTCCACCAGTTGGGCAAATCTGGTAGAGTCAAAAGCCTTTGTGAAGATGTCTGCGGTTTGTTTATTAGTTTTGACTTCAACAATTCGAATATGCTTCTTTTCAACACAGTCACGAATAAAATGATGTTTAATTTCAATGTGTTTGGTTTTGGAATGCTGAACGGGGTTTTTGGTGATATGGGGAACGGCAGTGTTGTCACACAGAATGGGTGTCTCATGGAATGTGATCCCATAGTCAAGCATCTGATGGTGTATCCATCTGACTTGGGAACAACAGAGGGCTGCGGCAATGTATTCGGCTTCGGCGGTGGATTGGGAAATGGTGGATTTTTTCTTACATTGCCATGAGACAAGGCGGTTGCCAAGGAATTGACAACCTCCAGAAGTGGATTTTCGGTCTAAGTTGCAACCCCCGTAGTCTGAATCTGAATAAGCCACAAGATCAAACAAGTCAGTTTTAGGATACCACAGACCCAATTTTGGCTTATACCTTAAGTATCTTAAAATACGTTTAACAGCAGATAAATGAGAGAGTTTAGGATTAGCCTGAAAACGTGCACACAAGCACACTGCAAATATGATGTCGGGTCTGCTGGTCGTGAGATAGATGAGAGATCCTATCATGGAGCGATATAGATGCGGATCAACGCTTTCCCCATCCATATCAGGAGTCAAACAATGTCGAACTTCCACAGGAGTTTTTACTGGATGGGAATCAGCCATTTTGAACTTGGTCAAGATTTCTTTGACGTATTTTTCTTGATGGATAAGGATTCCTGACTCAGACTGATCAACTTGTAGTCCCAAAAAGAACTTCATTTCCCCCATGGAGCTCATCTCAAACTTAGATCGCATCACTTCTTCAAATTCTTTGCAGAGACGGGGATTTGTAGATCCAAAAATGATATCATCCACATAAATTTGCACCATGATTGTATCCTTTTCCTCCTTCCATTTGAACAAGGTTTGGTCAATTGCTCCTCGTGTGAAACCATTCTCAAGCAGATGCTTTGATAAAGTTTCATACCACGCACGAGGTGCTTGGTGAAGACCGTACAATGCTTTGTCTAACTTGTAAACATGGTCTGGAAAATTAGGATCAATGAAACCCGACGGTTGCTTGACATAAAATTCTTCTTGAACTTTGCCATACAAAAATGCGCTTTTGACATCCATTTGATGGACGGTGAAGTCCATGTAGGCTGCATAGGCGAGAAACATTCTGATGGCTTCCAAATGAGCCACTGGTACAAAGACTTCCTCATAGTCAATCCCTTCTTCTTGATAGAAACCTTGAACCACCAGACGAGCTTTATTTCGAATCACAGTGTCGCCTTCATCCTTTTTGTTACGAAAGACCCAACGAGTACCGATTGGAGCTTTGTTCTTGGGTAGATCCACCAAATTCCACACATGTAGCTTTGAGAATTGCTGTAGCTCTTCCTGCATTGCTTCCACCCAGCTATTTTCTAGTAGAGTTGCTTTAATGTTCTTTGGTTCAGTTTGAGAGATGAAGCAAGAAAACATGCTGTTTTCAAATGCTTCACAGGCACTTCGGGTACTAAAACCCACATTGAGTGGTCCAATGATGTTATTGGTGGGATGAATCTTGTGAATTCGCAGTTGAGGAATTTCATCTTCTTCCACGACTTCTTCCAAATTGGTAAGATTTTCAGCAGGAGGATCGGCAATATCATTAATAGGATCTTCAGCAGGTATTTGTAGTGCAACATCTACTATTGGAATGGAGTTGTCTTCAACAGTTTCACTTGTTGCACCAGAACCGGAAGACTCCATATTAGATTCAGCATTAGCAACCACAGGAAATTCAACCTGAGCAGATGAAGAAGAGCCTTGATCATTTATGTTCCCTAGATTGTTCACAGAGAAGTAAGGATTAGCATGAGTTGATTCAATAGAGAAATCAGGAAGATTAAATGACTTAAAAACTGAATCGACGTCAAAGAGCCAATTGGGACCGTCTCCTGCGTCCGTATGATTGTTTTCATGCCAATTGATATCAATGGACTCCATCACTATCCTTTTCTTCTTATGGTAGACACGAAAAGCACGTTGATTGGTTGAGTAACCAACAAAATAGCATTCATCAGCTTTGGCTTCAAACTTGTTGAGATGATCTGAAGTGTTCAGCATTGTGCATACACACCCAAATTTTCTGAAGAAATCAATAACTGGCTTGCACTTGTACATGATCTCATAAGGTGTCTTGTTGCAACTTTTAGTGATAAGAACCTGATTTTGCACAAAACATGCAGTGTTGACTGCCTCAGCCCAGAAAGTCACGGGAAGCTTAGAGTCAACAATCATAGTTCGTGCAGCTTCAATTAAAGTGCGGTTTCTTCTTTCAGCTACACCATTTTGTTGAGGAGTACGAGGTGCACTGAATTATCAAGAAATTCCTTTGCTTTCACAGAAGGAATCAAGAGTTGCATTTTTGAATTCTGTTCCATGATCGCTGCGGATAGTCTTCACACTTAGATTGAAGAGGTTCTCAATTTGAAGCAGATAGGTTTTTAAAATCTCTGGCGTCTCATCTTTTGTGGCTAAGAAAAACACCCAAGTGAATCGAGAAAAATCATCTATTACCACCAGACAGTATGACTTTCGTCCAAGACTCATGACACTCACTGGACCAAAAAGATCCATGTGAAGCAATTGGAGAGGAGAGTCAATGGAATTGGTGGTTTTAGGCTTATGTGAAGATTTGTGCTGTTTTCCTTTGGAACATGAGATACAGTGTTCCATAGGAGTGAAATCTTTGAGAGGTAATCCAGTGACTAGGTTGCCTCGAACCAGTCGATTCATTGTTTTGAAATTTACATGTCCCAACTTCTTATGCCACGGGAAAGATTCATCTTCGGAAGCTTTTGATAGAAAACACGATTCAATGCCCGATGGGTTGTTCATATCCAAGCTATATGTGTTGTATCTTCTGGGAGCACGCATGAGAATAAGTTCTTCTGGAATCACCACTCCTGGTTTCAAGATAAGACATTCCTTTGAATTGAATAAGGCACAAAAGTCCTTGTCACAAAACTGTGAAACACTCATCAGATTGTATTTCAACTGAGGAACAAAGTTGACAAATTCCAGACTATTTACTCCATTTGATACCGTTCCTTGTCCTTCAATCTTTCTTCCTCTTGGGTTTCCAGCAAAAGCAACATACTCTCCATCAATTTGATGATAATCTTGCAGCAAGTTAAAGTGCCCAGTCATATGTCTTGAACATCCACTATCTACATGCCAGATGTTATCACCGGTTCTTCTTGATTGACCCTATACACAACGAACCATTTATACGTTTTGACCAACATTGTTTCAATCAAGAGATCTTAGTGTCAGGATATGACATCTCATTTGAATCAAAATTACAACCATCCTTTGATGAAACACGGTCATCAAATAGAACATTATTTTTAATTTTCCACGTTCGTTTTAAATGATTTTTAGCATTTTTAATTCTTTTATGCCTAGATTTTCTACTGTGAAAAGACTTAGGCAACATGTATGAATTTAATGAACTTTCGGAAGGGGATTTTTCATTAGAATTTGTGGTTGTCAATTTACAACTTTTTGAAACATGATTTGAGGCACCACAACTAAAACAGACGTTTTCACAAGATATCTTAGCCTGATAATAGTCATCACAAGATGAAGATGATTGTGATGTTGAGGAATCTGAACATGAGACGGTTCTCTCATCAATAACTTTGTCTTGAAGACGATGTGCTTCCTTTAATCTGAAAAATTCCATGTTGCTCATGGTTTCACGTGGTACATCATTCACAATAATTCCTGCACTTTTAAATTTTGTAACACATGGCATAACATTCAAAGATTTAGGAACAAAAGGCAAGGCATTTTTAAATTTAGAAACATCATATCCCAAACCCGTATGCTCAGCAGGCATAGAATCAAAATACAAGTTTTTAACGTGTTCACAAATATTTGGTTTTGACACAGACATATTATTACATTCATCCGACTCAAGTCCTTTTAAAATAGTTCTATCATTAGCACTCTTATCACAATCATCTTCGGAATTTACACAATTTGACTCTGCACAAGAAGCAAAACTGTCAGAATCAGAGGATGTAATATAATCATCAAGAGATAATGTGGAAACAAAAGGTGTGGAAACATGTGGAGTAGGCATATCAGCAAATCTCCCTGATTTAGAATAAGGAGGTGGATGAGAGTTATACCCAAGACCTTCTATGCCTTTTCTATTAAATTGTTTATCAATTATTCCAAACAGAATTTTCTGATCCATATCCATGTGATCAACCTGTAATTTGGCTTTTTCTACCTTTTGGACTCTTTCTGTTAAAATTGTATTATTAATGGTTTGAGTATTGAGTTGCACAATTAAAGAACGATTTTCACCCGAAATATCACGAATTTTCTTTAAGTAAAGTTTCTCATTTTTGGCCACAGAGTCATACATTACCTTAATGTGATTTCGTTCATCAATCAAGGCTTGATTGATGAATCTGTATTTTTGAATTTCATTCAAGCAAGATCTAGAATTACACAGTTTAGAAATAACCTCAGCAGGCACAGCAGTGAGATCCTCAGCAGGTTCAATCATGACACACTTGCCCATGTCCTCCACATCAGCCATCAAGGCTTTATCAGCAGCTTCCTCAGCTTGATCTCCCCAATGATAATGTCCACCAGCCTGACACACAAGAGCTGTGGAGCTTGAAGATGTGTTTGTCTTTGGAGGATTGTAGCTTGTTTTCCAGAGGAGATCTTCTTCTCTTGCTGATCCTTGGAGGACGGTTCCTTGCAGTTTCTGGGAAAGTGACCCAGCTGATCACAATTGTAGCATCTCACCTTCTTGATATCAAACCCAAGTGTCTTTCCCTGCTTGAATCTGTTATGCCAGTTCTTTTCATGAATCTTTTGGCTCTTAAGGTCAACATGGCCATGCACCAATCAATGTCCATTTTCTCCAAATCATCAGGATTAATCTGCTCCAAGTCATCAGGTTGAAAGCTAACCGGTGTTAGATTTCCAGAGATCAGTGCATCATAGCATGACATGAAAGCAGTCATGATTGGGACATATTCATCAGGAATCATGGTGATAGTCTTTTGAGGGGCAGAGGAGCTGGTAGAATTAATTGCAGCAGCTGAAGGAGGGACATCAGTCTGAAAGTATGGGCTACCGGATGAGCTTGATCCAGCAATGAGAGCTGTGTTTCCAGACTGATTTGATGGGGTGACTGCTCCCTTCTTAATTTCAATTTCATAAGATTCAAGAATGCTATAGACTTCCTGTTGAGACAGAGCACTCAGATTCTCAGTCTTTTTTATCATGATTCGATACATATTCCATTCCTCAGGAAGAGAATCTAGGAGTTTCTTGTTTAGATCAAGAGTAGGGTACTCAACTCCCATTACCTTCAACCTTGATACAATGCTTGAGAAACGATTGATCAAATCAGATATTGATTATCCCCTTACACTACTGAAAATCGCATATTGTTTCTTGATCAGATCACTTTTGCTTTCCCTGACATCCTCACTTCCCTCAAATCTTGTGCACAGTGCAGCCCATAAGTCTTTGGCAGTTGTGTACTCAGCAAAGATGTTGAAAGTATCCATAGGAAGAGCCATGGCAATAGTCCCGTAGGCCTTGTTGTCTCGGGCAATCAAGGCAAGATCTTTCTCATCATACTCAGATACTAACTTAGGACGTTGAACATCAGCAGTGGTAGTTACGGGCTTGTGGGGACCATCGGTAATAGAACTCAATAGTGTATAATCATGAAATTGAAAGAAAAGCTTCATCTTTTTAGTCCAGTCATCAAAATCTCTTGTGGACACAAGAACAGGTGGTCTATTTCCCCCAGAATGTTCTGTTGATCTTGAAGTGGCCATAATATTTTGAATCGAAACTAAAACAGTAACTAGTTTCGATAGGTCAGCTTCTATCGAAACAACTAGTTTCGATAGAACAACTTTTATCGAAACAACTAGTTTCGATAGAACAACTTTTATCGAAACAAATAGTTTCGATAGGAGAGCTTTTATAGAGACAACTAGTTTCGATACTGAAAATTTTCGAGGCAAGTTTCGATAACCACAGTTTCGATAGAGATAAGAAAAAATATAGTTTCAATAGTACCTTCTCCCGACAAAATGTAGACAAGAAGTTTCGATGATCAACGGAAATCAGAAACTGTCCCCAGTAGTTTCGATGCCTTCTTCTCCAAGCTCAGAAATACTCCATTGATGATAAGCTCCAGAAATCAATATTACAGAAATGACAAACCAATCCGGCGAAAACCTTCGACTAACCCTCCTGATCACTAATCCAACTTCCGATTCTGAAAATACGAGCAAAAACCCTTGGAAATCGATGAAACAGTACTTCAGAGAATAGATGTGCAAAATCCCGAAATAAGCTCAAAATACCTCACAAATCACCTAGAATCGATCACAAAACCTGATAACACTCAAAAACACTAGAGCATAAAGCTCTGATACCAATTGTAGGTCCAGATTTCTCTTGAAATCACTGATTTGATCGATTACGCACACACACAGGCGGAAACTGTGTGTATGGTGGTGAAACAGATAATAGAAACAGTGTTGGTGAAGATAACAGGCTAACTATAGTTTGAATCAACACGCAAATAGTATGAAAGTGTAAGAACACAGTGAATAAACAACTGAAAATTGTATTGATTCAGAAAAAATGTGAAGAGAAGGTTCAGGGTTACAGCCGCTACTCACACCCTAAACATTCTCAAACTAGGCTATTTATAGTAGTGACAGTATTGAAACTATGTTCAATCGAAACTACTAGTTTCGATTGACCATTTACAAGTGACACAAAACTGTCGAAACTACCATCTATCGAAACTACTAGTTTCGATTGAACAGACTCAATCGAAACTAAGTAGTTTCGATGGCCCAGACTTAGAAATAAAAACAGTAAATTACATAAAACTGAAATTACATTTAATGAAATGACAGAAAGTAAACTAGTCTAAAACTGTTTAAACAAACAATAAATGACAACAACTTATATCTCAGATATGACTCTACAGGGTGACACTTTCAACATTACTCTGTCCCCAACATCGAACTCAATAGGCCTTCATCGTTTATCCGCATAGGATTTCTGACGATCTTGTGCGGCCTTCATTCGTGCTTTGATTTGATCAAACCTTTCTGACATTTCTCTTACTACTTCAAGACTCCCTAATTCCTTTTGTCCAATCTCACCCCAACAAATCGGGGTCCTGCATCTCCTCCCATACAACATTTCATAAGGCGGCATGCCTATCGTCGTGTGATAACTATTGTTGTAGGAGAATTCGGCTAATGGCAGATGACTGTCCCAACTGCCGCCGAAATCGATAATACAAGCACGAAGCATATCCTCCAATGTCTGAATGGTCCTTTCGGACTGACCATCCGTTTGTGGGTGGTACGCCGTGCTGATATTAAGCCTCGTTCCCATCGCCTCGTGAAATCTTTTCCAGAACCTCGATGTGAATCGTGTGTCCCTGTCAGATACGATCGTCAAAGGCATCCCATGCCGTGCTACTACTTCGTTAATAAATACTTCCGCTAACCTTTCCAACGAGAACGTCTCGCGAATAGGTAGGAAATGAGCACTCTTCGTTAAACGGTCCATAATTACCCAAATGGTATCATGACCTTTGCTGTGCGAGGTAGCTTGGTTATGAAGTCCATGGTAATGTGTTCCCACTTCCATTCCGGTATATCAAGTGGTTGAATCTTTCCATATGGTTTCCGGTGTTCGGCCTTTACTTGCGAGCAAGTTAAGCACTTGCTTACATACTTTGTCACCTCACGTTTCATCCCAGGCCACCAGTATTCCTTTCTCAGATCTTGGTACAATTTATTGGTGCCAGGATGGATGGAGTACCAAGACTTATGAGCCTCATCCAAGATTTTGGTTCTAAGCTCGCCACCCATAGGTATCCATACCCGTCCAAAACGTGTCCTAACACCAAGGGTGTTATATTCCAACTTGTCCCGCTAGCCAACCATCCTTTCCTTCTTTATGTTTTCTTCTTTAAGTGCCTCATCTTGAGCCTTTTCAATTTCTCTCATCACATCCGATGTTACCACCAACTGGCAAGCTTTCACTCTAATAGGAGTAGGCACATCCTTTCGGCTTAGAGCGTCAGCCACCACGTTTGCCTTTCCAGGATGGTATATTATTTCACAGTCATAGTCTTTCAACAGTTCCAACCATCGCCTCTGCCTCATATTAAGTTCCTTTTGTTCAAAGAAGTACTTCAAACTTTTGTGGTCGGAGTAAATAGTAAACTTCACCCCGTACAAGTAGTGCCTCCAGATTTTCAACGCGAATACGACAGCAGCAAGTTCCAAATCGTGGGTTGGATAATTAGCTTCGTGAATCTTCAACTGTCGTGACGCATACGCGATCACTCTTCCGCGTTGCATCAACACGCATCAGAATCCCTGACCCGAAGCGTCAGAGTATACCACTAAGTCTTCATTGCCCTTGGGAAGGGCCAAGACTGGGGCTTTGGTTAGCTTTTCCTTCAATTCCTTAAACGCCTCATCCTGGGTCGAACCCCATTCGTACTTTACCTCCTTTCGAGTTAACTTTGTCAACGGTGAAGCTATTTTCGATAAATCCTGGATGAATCTCCGATAGTAGCCTGCCAATCCCAAGAAACTACGGATTTCAGTTGGCGTCTTAGGAATATTCCATTCCCTTACCGTCATTATCTTCGCTGGGTCAACCATAATGCCGTTCGGGTTGATGACGTGACCTAGGAATTAGACTTCCCTACGCCAGAACGCGCATTTAGAGAACTTAGCATACAACTTTTTCGTCTTCAGAGCCTCCAACACCTCCTTTAAGTGACATGCGTGATCACCCTCATTCTTGGAGTAGATGATAATATCATCGATGAACACAATTACCGATCGGTCCAGCATCGGTCGACACACCCTATTCATTAAATCCATGAACGCTGCGGGGGCGTTCGTCAATCCGAAAGACATTACGCGGAACTCGAAATGTCCATAACGCGTGCGAAATGCAGTTTTCGGTATGTCTTCTTCCCTCACCTTCAACTGATGGTACCCGGACCGAAGGTCGATTTTTGAGAACCAGCTTGCGCCTTGCAATTGATCGAACAGGTCGTCGATCCTTGGTAAAGGGTACTTGTTCTTCACCGTACGTTTATTCAACTCGCGATAATCAATACGCATTCTCATCGAACCGTCTTTCTTCTTCACAAACAACACCGGAGCACCCCACGGCGAGATGCTTGGTTGGATAAATCCTTTCTCAAGTAATTCGTCTAGTTGTGCCATTAACTTTTTCATCTCCACTGGTGCTAGTCGATATGGAGCCTTAGCCACGGGCTGGGCATCGGGTACTAAGTCAATTCGGAATTCGATCTCTCTGTCAGGTGGTATCCCAGGCTAATCCTCTGGAAACACCTTCGGGTACTCGCGTACCACGGGTACATCATCTAGTTCCTTCACTTCCTTACACTCGTCAATTTCGTACACCAGATAAGCCTTGCATCCGCGCCTCAAGTAATCTGCTGCCTTAATCATCGAGATGACGTTTGGCATCGGGGCGTCATGATCTCCAAAAACCTCGACTTTGCTACCATTCGGAGCCTTGAGTCGGATTATCTTTCGTTTGCATATAATTTGTGCTTCATTGGCAGTTAGCCAATCCATACCTAACACGACGTCGAACCCACCCAAAACCATAACAAACAACCTGACAAGGAACCTATGACCTTCTATTTTTATCATGGAGTTGTCAACTACATCGGTCACTCTCGCAGTTCTTCCCTCAGCGGTTTCTACGCAAAAGGCCCTTGCTAGCTTACTGACAGTGTACTTCACTCGTTTACAAAAAGTCGCAGATATAAAACTCTTACTTGCACCCGAATCAAATAACACAGAAACAAAAGTATTGTCAAGGATAAACGTACCTGAAGCCACATCGGGGTCTGCCCTGGCTTGGTCTTGCGTCAGTGCGTACGTACGAGTCTTTGATCAGGGCCTATCGTCTTTCCTTTCCGGGCCTTTCCCTTTCCCAGCTTCACCCATTCTCGGTTTCGGGCATTCCCTACTCAGATGACCGGCATCCCCACAATTATAGCACTTGAAGTGTTATGGGCACTCACGGGAGTAGTGCCCGGTCTTGCCACACTTGAAGCACAAGTTAGATCCCAGTCTACATTCACCGGTATGCTCCCTTCCACACTTCTTACAAACAGTCGGCTCATCCACCCGAGCCCTCTTATCACGAGTCCCAAACATCTTTCCACCAGTTCGCTTGTTTGAGAAGCCCGGTCTCTTCTTCGGTTCCTCAATGGCGGCATCGTTTAATGCCAGATCATCATAAACCACACCACTGAGTTCCACCACCGAATCGAAAGTCGTAGGAGTGTTTGCTTTGATAAAGGTGCGGACCTTGTCCGACAGTCCCTGGATATAACAAGAAATCTTTCTCTCTTCAGTAGTAATTAGGTGTGGCACCAGTCGTGCCAACTCATTGTACCGGGTGGTGTATTGACGGTGAGTCATGTAACAGCCTTTAAATTCAGAAATTCCCTCTCCACCTTCTCAATTTCGTTCCTTGGGCAAAAATTCTTAATAACTGACGCCTTCAAATCATTCCATAACATGGAGTCAACAGCTGTATCTCCCTTAGCTTGTCGCACTCCTTCCCACCAATGGGACGCTTCTTCTCTCAAGGAGTTAGCAGCAAATTTCACCACCTGATCCGCCCGGCATTCGCTGAGACGGATGGCAGCCTCCATACGGATTATCCAGTCAAACATAGCTACCGTGTCTTTCTTTCAAGTCAGGACCGGCGGGTCACATGCTTTAAATGACGTATAGTCGCATCCGCGAACAGGCGGCGCGTTGTCAGTCTCGTTGTTCTGGGCACCAGTTGCTGCGCTTGACCCACCTTCCCCATTAACCTTCTTCAATGCTTCAGCTAACAGACCTGGCAGAGAAGTCTTCATCAACTCGGTGAACTCTCGAGCTATAGCTGCTCTCACTTCTGGTTCAAAAGTGAAAGGTTGTTCTTCAATTTGTGTCTGCTCAGTTCCATGCACACTAACCGCCGGTTCAGTATGAACACTTCCTTCTTCACTATACTCTTGGCATGCAGGGGTCCTGCCACGCCCACCATTTCGACCGCCGGTACGACCACCGGTACGGCCCCCACCACGTCTTCTGTTTCCTCTCCTTGCCATTTCATTCTATAAGACAAGGAATCCAATGTCATCACGCTAGTTAACAAATAAAATTCAATAAGCACTGTAAGATGTTAATATACACTGGCCATATGCAATTAACCATTACACTACCTTTCGATTTCTATTTGATCACATTTGTGATTCCATCAGAACACAAGTCCTTACCAAACCCTTTCTAAGGAATACTATACATGTAAATATATACTACCTTCATACTTGATGCTGTGGCTCGAGTTACCCGTACGGGCATCCGCTTTCGGTCCCATTCACAGTTTAAGTTCAGACACTGAGAGTGTCCGAATCTCTCAAACTATTGCTCTGATACCAACTTGTAGTGCACCAAACCCGGGAGGCCTCACTTGTTGGATTTACTCATTCACAAACAGTTCTTAAACTTGATTATCAAATAACGCAGCGGAAAATACTTCATTAAAACATAACCATTACATTGTTCAACATACAGAAGCGTAAACATGTCTAAACATAACTTAACGAAATCAAAACGTAAAGTGATGCCAGTCTTCATAAGCGTCCGGGTAACTCTTCATCGCTAGCCAAGCATCGCCGTCCAACCTCATAACCTGCCTTAATATGAATGTGCACACTAGAAAGTCAGCTACGCTGGCGAGTTCTAGTTTTCGTTCGATTTAAGAAACGGTTCAACATTCAAAACATTCATTAGGGTTTAACATCACGTATAAGAAAACAGGGCCTTTCGTTCATCATTGAAAACCTTCAAACATTTTTTTTCCTCATCATAAACACATTGAACAAATCATTTGTTTAAAACATTTAACATTCATTTAAGTCATACATTACTATCTAAATCTGTGTTACCATTCGTACCGTCATTTAGTATGGTATTGCCCCTAAGGCTTAACTGCACGAAGATCGACAATACCATACATTCCGTCAATTCCATTTTTGTATTGCCCCCAAGGCTTAACTGCACGAGGATCGACAATACCCATTCAGTTGCCCCTATAGCTCTCATGTCCATAGACCGACAACCTCCATCGACGGCTATGGCGCATGGCCATAACACCGTCGGATCATAATTTAACCTTACATAGGGTCACGTTAACCCCTGAGTAACCGTCGTTACTCCCTACCAGTTGTACAACATCAAAACCATTGGCAGGCCACCAAGACACTGCCCCTGTTGCTCTTATTGCAACTATGGCTCGCTGTCCATAATCTACCACAAGGCTGGGAATTACATTTCCAGACTTCTTTTGTCAATTCCATTCATTCGACAGATTAGATTTGTAATGACTTCTTTAAAACCTTTGCCCTTTTTCTTTTCTTTTCATAAAACCTTTCATTCATTTTCGAAACCCTTTACCTTTAGTTTAAACCATTTCTTTATAAACATTTCGTTCATAAACATTCCATTCATAAAACTCTCTTTCCATAAACCGTTCATTCCAAATCATTTCATTTCGTAAACATAGTTTCATAAGCATCATTTTATAAACATAGTTTCATAAACATCGTTTCGTAAAAACATTATTTCATATGTATGCACACCAACACGAAAACATTATATAAAACATTTAAAAGAGGGCTTCTAGAACTCACCTAATAAGCTAGTCTTGGTTGTCCTAAACAAGGGCCCAACAATGTCACGTATGATCTGAATTTGATAGTTAAATACACATCAAACCCAATCCTGACTCTAACGGTTTAACCATTCTAAACATACTAACTTTACTTAAACAACCTGATGCCTGCGCACTTAGCAAGTGCGCAGACCCTGCTTCCTGAATACTTGATAAGTACGCAGGATCCTCTTAATGCGTACTTGATAAGTACGCAGGACCTGCTCCGTGCATACTTGATAAGTACGCACGATCAGTTTCTTCGCAAAACCCTAACTTTCACATTTAGGTCTGATCACGTCAAGATCCCGAACCTGTTTACATTCAAAACGTTTGTTTTCCAATAAGGAACTCAAATCTATGTTTATCTTTCAGTTTTATCCGTGAAAACGTTACCTTTTCACCCAAAACCCGAAAAACCCAAAAACGAACAAAAACTCAGATTTAGGCCCGATCGTTACCTGAATCGAGTTTCTGATCCGGAGGTTCTTCTCACGAGCTGTGGAGCAACACTTTGTTAAAATCTCGAGTCGATCCGCCAACTTTCTCTCTCTACGGTTTCTCTCTCTAGAACTTGCAATTGAGAGAAATGATGGAGGTCTAAGCTATTTATAGGGGAGGCTCCCCTTCCAGCCCGCCGGCCCATCCGGCCCGACCCGACATGCCTCGTTCGTTTATTTCGTCATTTTAACTGTCGTTTTTGTAATATCCCAAACATAGTAATTTAGTAAATAATAACCCGAAAGAGACTTAATCGTCATAAAACAAAAGAAAAACGGATGGGCTTGGGCTCGACTCCAACGGGTCGAGAGAAGCCCAGGTATATAAGGGCCAAGACAGCCTTGAAGCTCTCATTTTCCATAAACACTTGCAAGCTAGAGAGAGAAAGGAGAGTCGGGTCTAGAGAGAGAAAGTCGACGGATCGACACGAAATTGAAGGAGCACGTTACTACTGAGCTCGTGAGCAAAACTCCGAATCAGAATCACAATCCAGGTAACGATTCGACCTTAAACTGATTTTTCTTCGTTTTGGGGTTTCTCGGGTTTTAGCTAAATAGGAGACGTTTTTATGGATGAAACTTAAAAATAAGCTTAGAACTAGCATCTAGAGTGAAAACCGCACCTTTTGATCAAAGAAAGTTGTAAGATTAGCATGATCGGATTAACATGTAAAATTTCGGACTTGTCCAGAAAACAGGTGCTGCGTACTTATCAAGTACGCAGTAGGGACGTCCTGCGTACTTACCAAGTATGCAGGAGAAAGATCATGCGTACTTACGAAGTACCCAGGTACGCAGGAGAAAGGTCATGCGTACTTACCAAGTACGCAGGTACGTAGGAGAAAGATCATGCGTACTTACCAAGTACGCAGGAGAAAGATCATGCGTACTTGTCAAGTGCGCATGAGCAAGGCTCTGCGCACTTACTAAGTGCGCAGGCAGCAGACCAGTAAGTAAAGTCAGTATGTTTAGAATGATTAAACCGTTAGAGTCGGGATTGTGTCTGATGCATATTTAAACTACCTAATTCAGATCGTACGTGACGTTGTTGGACCTTTGTTTAGGACAACCAAGACTAGCTTTCCAGGTGAGTTCTATGTGCCCCCTTCTATGTTATGTGCAAATCATTTTAAATGTTTTGGGGCTGAAGTGTATACACTAAATGAATAAATGCTATAAAAGTCAATGTGATCATGCGTGGTATACTAATATGTATATATATACTTATATATGAAAATGAATTATGAACAAAGAATGAAACTTATGATTACAAAGAATGAATGAATGAAGGACATAACGTAAATGAATAAAAACTTGCTTTATATTATATATATATATATATTGCATGTTATGAATGTATGTAAATGTTATGAACCCTTCTATGACAACGGCTACTTCGGTAGACGGACGAAAACGTTTCTTCGCAAGCTAGGACGTATATTAAAGCACTAATGGACGGTCGAAGCAATTGCCTTAACTAAAGTAGAATGGTTGCATACATAATGGTCGCGTGGGAAACAGATGCCCTAGGGCAGACGGACAAAAGAACGGACTACGACGGTAGGACGGTTTAAGACCGGACGGACAAAGGTTTCCGGACGGATTTAATGAAAGAACGGACGGTTTTCTAGAGCCGGACGATTAATGAAATGGGCTACGATTAATGCGATGTCTTTGTGACATTCGCGACAAGTGTGATGGGTTGATCTCCCTTAAGATTATGGCCAATAACTGTTCTCCCCCAAAGTAAGTATGTATGTACATATGTATATACATAAAATGAATGTTATGTGAGAACAGTAAAGTAAAGAATATGTAAAAGTACGAATATTGTAAAGTAAAGAATATGTAAACAATATATATATATATATATATATTGCATGTTATGAATGTATGTAAACGTTATGAACCCTTCTATGACAACGGCTACTTCGGTAGACGGACGAAAACGTTCCTTCGCAAGCTAGGACGTATATTAAAGCACTAATGGACGGTCGAAGCAATTGCCTTAACTAAAGTAGAATGGTTGCATACATAATGGTCGCGTGGGAAACAGATGCCCTAGGGCAGACGGACAAAAGAACGGACTACGACGGTAGGACGGTTTAAGACCGGACGGACAAAGGTTTCCGGACGGATTTAATGAAAGAACGGACGGTTTTCTAGAGCCGGACGATTAATGAAATGGGCTACGATTAATGCGATGTCTTTGTGACATTCGCGACAAGTGTGATGGGTTGATCTCCCTTAAGATTATGGCCAATAACTGTTCTCCCCCAAAGTAAGTATGTATGTACATATGTATATACATAAAATGAATGTTATGTGAGAACAGTAAAGTAAAGAATATGTAAAAGTACGAATATTACGTATGTTATGTACACATATATATAAAATATTCATGATAAGATAAGTATTATATATGATTGTCTTTAAACTAGAACTCACCAGCGTTAGCTGACTATTAGTATACATTTCAGGTAAAGGAAGAAAGGGTCGTGCGATGGCGTGAAGGTTACCCGACACAAGACTGACATCTCACATTTATTTTATGTTAAGACTTCCGCTGTTATGTCATGTAATATGAATGACGTTTGCTTCCGCTACTTCTGAATGTTTTAAATTTAAGCTCAGTATTTATAACTATGTTTATGAGTAAATCTAACAAGTGAGGTTACCCGGGAAAGGGGCCTTACAAGTTGGTATCAGAGCAATAGTTTGAGAGATTCAGACATCCCTAAATGTCTGGACTCAAACTGATTATGGGACCAACGCACGGATGTCAGTATGGGTAACCAACGCCAGCACGGTAAGTAAGTACTAGAGTTAATACACTTGGATAAGAATAGATACCTTAACCTAGAACAAATAGATGTCATTGTCACAACCGATTTGAAGAGTTTTGAACCCGAAAAGCAATGTAAATTAGTAATCACAAACCGGTCACTGTAATTAAAAATTTACTTTGCTCGTGCTGTTCTAAAACTATAATCTGAAGAAATGACATTGATGTATTCCCTTTACATATCAGAAAATTCTAGAAAAACTATGGCAAGTAGAGGAAGAACTGCACGCCAAGGCGGCCATACGGGCCGAGTAGGTAGACCGCCATTAAACCAAAGACAAGAGGAAGAAGAAAGCATGCACGTGAAATACACCGAGAGAGTGCATGGCACTAATGTAACCCCACCGGTAGGTGACAATGAAGGGGCACTACGATTGGAACCCAAACTTAGGGATGCTATTGCCCGTGAGGTTGTACTAACACTGAAGAGCATATTGCCTGGTCTGTTACCTGAGACACAGAAAAGGAAATGGGAAAACGTGTCTAAGGGAACTGGAAAGGGGAACTATACAGCTGAGACTAAGAAGCAAAGAACTGAAGAATACGAAGCTTGTAAGAAATGTTTGAAGAAACACAAAGGCGAGTGCCTAGTTGGTTCCACCATCTGTTATAGGTGTGGGAAGGCAGGGCACTATTCTCGCGAATGTTTAAGAGACACTAAATGCCAATGTTGTGGACTATTTGGACATCTGACCAAGAATTGCAGGAGAACCAGACAATCTGGTTCGGGAAAAGAAAAGGAATAGCCGAAGGCGAGGACTCGAGCCTACGCCCTGACTGAGGAGGAAGCAAGGGGAAACCCTTATGTTGTGTCAGGTACGTTCCTAGTTAATAACGAATATGCTGCTATTTTATTTGACTCTGGTGCTAGTAAAAGTTTTATATCCAATGCATTTAGTCGTAAACTAAGATGCACTATCGACACCATAGTAAAGGCCTTTAGCGTACAAACTGCCGTTGGTAAAAATTCGGCAGTATTTCAAGTAGCAGAGGATTGCATCATAGAAATAGAGGGTCATAAGTTCCCTTCTAGATTATTCCTTCTTACCTTAGGAGGATTCGATATAGTATTGGGTATGGATTGGCTAGCTGCTAACGAAGCTCAAATCATATGTAAACGTAAGAGGATACACCTCAAAGCTCCTAGTGGCAGCCCAATTACGGTTTATGGGGATTGAAATTGCACGATGCCGAACATCATCTCGATGATCAAGGCCAAAAGTTACATGAGGCGCGGTTGTGAAGCTTATTTGGCATATGTTATTGATGATAGATTGAAAATGAATGAACTCAAGAATGTACCCGTGGTGTGCAACTTTTCGGAAGTATTCCCTGAGGGTCTACCTGGGTTACCACCCGATCGGGAAATAGAATTTCATATTGACTTATTGCTAGGAGCTGAACCCGTTGCCAAAGCCCCCTACCGATTGGCTCCGTCAAAAATGAAAGAATTGATGTCTCAATTAGAGGAACTAACAGAAAAAGGATTTATTAGACCGAGCATCTCACCATGGGGCGCTCCGGTACTATTTGTAAAGAAAAAGGACGGCAGCATGCGCATGTGCATTGACTACTGCGAGTAGAACAAGAAGACAATAAAGAACAAATACCCACTGCTTAGAATAGACGACCTTTTTGATCAACTGCAAGGTGCAAGTTGGTTCTCAAAGATCGATCTTAGGTCGGGTTACCATCAGTTGAAAGTAAGAGAAGAAGACGTACCAAAGACCGCGTTTCGCACGCGTTATGGGCATTATGAGTTTCTCGTGATGTCCTTTGGATTGACCAACGCACCCGCAGCGTTCATGGATATGATGAATAGAGTATGTCGACCAATGTTGGATCGATCAGTGATAGTTTTTATAGACGACATACTGGTATATTCGAAAAGCGAGGGTGATCACCACTGTCACCTAAGAGAGGTTCTGGAGGTGCTAAAGCAGGAAAAGTTGTACGCAAAATTTTCCAAATGCGCGTTCTAGCTTAGGGAAGTCCAATTCCTAGGTCATGTAATAAACCCAAACGACATTATGGTGGATCCTGCAAAGATCGAGACAGTAAAAGAATGGAACGTCCCAAAGACACCAACAGTGTAGGTCCCTAATTCGGTGCGTGATGGATCTCTAGACTCGCGGTACGACACAGTGATAACGTGCGGAATCCATGATCAACGTGATCGTGTACCTCAATAAACAACAACGGTGTAAATAAACGCTTTGTATTTCCACCACAATTTCAGGTTACAAGAATTCTCTCTCGTCTACTCTAATATCGTCTCACCGTTCTAAGCTCTCTGTTCTGTTCTGCTATCTCCTATTTATAGCCACAAACCTGCACCTGGCGAACTTAACAAGTTCGCTTCACTGTGCTTAGGCGAACTTATTAAGTTCGCCTCTAATAGGCTAAGCGAACTTAATAAGTTCGCCTCTGATAGACTTAAGCGAACTTATTAAGTTCGCCTCTGATAGCCCAGGCGAACTTATTAAGTTCACCTCTGATAGGCTAGGTGAACTTATTAAGTTCGCCTCTAGCAGAACTTACATAGAATTTTATCAACAGTTACAAAACATGTCCTAACAGACTCCCCTTTAACTGTTGCTAACAATTCTATCAATTACAAGTCAAAGACTCTAAGACTAAGACATAATATCTTCAAGCTCGTTGTCACCAGAATATGCTCCAACAGACTCCCCCTTGACAACAGCTTTAGAAGATTGTCATCCGTCTTCAAATATCATCAAACAAGTTTTAGTCTTCGTCTTGTTCATCTGCACACTCTCTTTTTATCTAGAAGAAAACTTGGGAGAAAGACCCCTTGTCAACTTCTATCTGCAATATTCAATTTTTCCAAACGAGAACAACCAAGAATAACCAACAATTAAGATTTCCATGGAAGCTGGAAAAATAAAATCTTTTTGGTTTTTCAAACAAAAGAAACACTAAATCTTTTTTTTTATTTTTTATTTTTTATATAAACTGAAATGTAAAATACAAAATCACATCTTTTTGGTCGAACATCAGGAGTAAGAAGATCATATCAGTATATATGATATATCAATCACACATCTTGGATATAAAATCCATATAATATCAATTGGTATCCTATGTCATTCTTTCAAGCCTTGACCAATCAAACTAAAGATTATCATATTCTATCTTTTCAAGACTTTCATATTGCATGTTATGATACGCGATAAACATTTAAAGAAAATAGGATCACGCTATGACACACAAATTCAAATTGTCAATATTATAAGATTTGAAACTAAAGCATCTCATTCCCACTTTCTTGTGAGTTAAGGTACCATTTAAGTATGAAATACAACGTGTACCCCACTAGTACGCCAACATAACGTAAATGCACTATCTTCAAGACATATAAGATTTTACTAAAGATTATCCGAATTTCCAGAATGAGGAGACATCACTTAGCACATGAATAGCAGAATCCAAATTGGATTGTATAGGAATCAATGAGATTCAGAATCGAATGATTCAATGTTTTGGCTTATATATGTGGAATCATAAGATTCAGGTACGTGGATCCAACTGTTATCTGGATTATGAATTCAATGGAATCAGTAAAGATGATTTATCAATATGATCCAAGGGCTAGTATATGTTTGACAGATGTTGTCAAGTACATATCTTGATTATACTTCAAATTGCATGCTTTTCGGGACATGGGCACTGAAGCAAATCGAATGAATAGTGCTAAGGACATAACCCGAAACTGATCTCATAGGAAAATCTTTATTAAAAGCTAATATTCTTTATCTGATAGTGATCTTTTAACGCACACACCTAGGCATAAAATGGGTTCAAATCACACTTGTAACATATGCAATTATGTTTTCACACTACTAATGGTTCAGTGACGCTTTTAGTCTACTGACAATTCAAATTATATGCATACACAACACTATCATTTCCTATTTGTGCAGTCTCTGAAGTTTAGATCAAAACATATAATTCTGATATATTAACATAAAGCACCAACAAGTCAATCTAAGGTCATGTGTTAAAGAACATCTACTGATGTACTATTATCTCTTCTTTAACTTCAAGTAATGTCGATTTTATCTTTTTCAATTTGTTTGGATTTTTTTTTTTAAATCTTTTTCAAAGAAATTAAAACAAACGAAAATAAAATCTTCCATGAAAACATTTTACTTGGTTACTCAGGATTAAGCAATTCAATCAATTAAAAACTTAAACCAATTTAATGTAATTGAATGTCATTGCCTCTTTCACCAACACAGTTCTGTACTCCTCCTGTCCTGTAGACTCCCCCTCAACTAGTCAAATGGTTGCATCAACGACTTTATGCTCGCCATCATCATCCTAAGTTCCAGGTTATCTTTTGGACTTTGTAAAACTGTTTCCAAAAAAAAAAAAAAAAAAGGCTTCAAAATCTCAGATTTTTGATGTTGATTGGACACGAAAACACCACGAATCTTTTGCTAATCAAGAGCATAAGCTCTGATACTACTTGTAGGTCCCTAATTCGGTGCGTGACGGATCTCTAGACTCGTGGTACGACACGGTGATAACGTGCGGAATCCATGATCAAAGTGCTCGTGTAACTCAATCAACAACAACGGTGTACATAAACGCTTTGTATTTCCACCACAATATCAGGTTACAAGAATTCTCTCTCATCTACTCTGATATCGTCTCACCATTCTAAGCTCTCTGTTCTGTTCTGCTATCTCCTATTTATAGCTACAGACCTGCACCAGGCGAACTTAACAAGTTCGCTTCACTGTGCTTAGGCGAACTTATTAAGTTCGCCTCTAATAGGCTAAGCGAACTTAATAAGTTCGCCTCTGATAGACTTAAGCGAACTTATTAAGTTCGTCTCTGATAGCCCAGGCGAACTTATTAAGTTCGCCTCTGATAGGCTTGGCGAACTTATTAAGTTCGCCTCTAGCAGAACTTACATAGAATTTTATCAACAGTTACAAAACATGTCCTAACAGACTCCCCTTTAACTATTGCTAACAATTCTATCAATTACAAGTCAAAGACTCTAAGACTAAGACATAATATCTTCAAGCTCGCTGTCACCAGAATATGCTCCAACAGACTCCCCCTTGACAACAACTTTAGAAGATTGTCATCCGTCTTCAAATATCATCAAACAAGTTGTAGTCTTCGTCTTGGTCATCTACACACTCTCTTTTTATCTAGAAGAAAACTTGGGAGCAGGACCCCTTGTCAACTTCTATCTGCAATATTCAGTTTTTGCAAAGGAGAACAACCAAGAATAACCAACAATTAAGATTTCCATGGAAGCTGGAAAAATAAAATCTTTTTGGTTTTTCAAACATAAGAAACACAAAATCTTTTTTTTTATATAGACTGAAATGTAAAATACAAAATCACATCTTTTTGGTCGAACATCATGAGTAAGTAGATCATATCAGTATATATGATATATCAATCACACATCTTGGATATAAAATCCATATAATATCAATTGGTATCCTATGTCATTCTTTCAAGCCTTGACCAATCAAACTAATATCTTTTAAGATTATCACATTCTATCTTTTCAAAACTTTCATATTGCATGTTATGATACGCGATAAACATTCAAAGAAAATAGGATCACGCTATGACACACAAATTCAAATTGTCAATATTATAAGATTTGAAACCAAAGCATCTCATTCCCACTTTCTTGTGAGTTAAGGTACCATTTAAGTATGAAATACAACGTGTACCCCACTAGTACGCCAACATAACGTAAATGCACTATCTTCAAGACATATAAGACTTTACTAAAGATTATCCGAATTTCCACAATGAGGAGACATCACTTAGCACATGAATAGCAGAATCCAAATTGGATTGTATAGGAATCAATGAGATTCAGAATCGAATGTTTCAATGTTTTGGCTTATATATGTGGAATCATAAGATTCAGGTACGTGGATCCAACTGTTATCTGGATTATGAATTCAATGGAATCAGTAAAGATGATTTATCAATATGATCCAAGGGCTAGTATATGTTTGACAGATGTTGTCAAGTACATATCTTGATTATACTTCAAATTGCATGCTTTTCGGGACATGGGCACTGAAGCAAATCGAATGAATAGTGCTAAGGACATAACCCGAAACTGATCTCATAGGAAAATCATTATTAAAAGCTAATATTCTTTATCTGATAGTGATCTTTTAACGCACACACCTAGGCATAAAATGGGTTCAAATCACACTTGTAACATATGCAATTATGTTTTCACACTACTAATGGTTCAGTGACGCTTTTAGTCTACTGACAATTCAAATTATATGCATACACAACACTATCATTTCCTATTTGTGCAGTCTCTGAAGTTTAGATCAAAACATATAATTCTGATATATTAACATAAAGCACCAACAAGTCAATCTAAGGTCATGTGTGAAAGAACATCTACTGATGTACTATTATCTCTTCTTTAACTTCAAGTAATGTCGATTTTATCTTTTTCAATTTGTTTGGATTTTTTTTAAAATCTTTTTCAAAGAAATTAAAACAAACGAAAATAAAATCTTCCATGAAAACATTTACTTGGTTACTCAGGATTAAGCAATTCAATCAATTAAAAACTCAAACCTATTTAATGTAATTAAATGTCATTGCCTCTGTCACCAACACAGTTCTGTACTCCTCCGGTCCTGTAGACTCCCCCTAAACTAGTCAAATGGTTGCATCAACGACTTTATACTCGCCATCATCATCCTAAGTTCCAGGTTAACTTTTGGACTTTGTAAAACTGTTTCCAAAAAAAAAAAAAAAAAGCTTCAAAATCTCAGATTTTTTAGGTTGATTGGACACGAAAACACCACGAATATTTTGCTAATCAAGAGCATAAGCTCTGATACCACTTGTAGGTCCCTAATTCGGTGCGTGACGGATCTCTAGACTCGCGGTACGACACGGTGATAAGGTGCGGAATCCATGATCAACGTGCTCGTGTAACTCAATCAACAACAACGGTGTAAATAAACGCTTTGTATTTCCACCACAATATCAGGTTACAAGAATTATCTCTCGTCTACTCTGATATCGTCTCACCGTTCTAAGCTCTCTGTTCTGTTCTGCTATCTCCTATTTATAGCCACAGACCTGCACCAGGCGAACTTAACAAGTTCGCTTCACTGTGCTTAGGCGAACTTATTAAGTTCGCCTCTAATAGGCTAAGCGAACTTAATAAGTTCACCTCTGATAGACTTAAGCGAACTTATTAAGTTCGCCTCTGATAGCCCAGGCGAACTTAATAAGTTCACCTCTGATAGGCTAGGCGAACTTATTAAGTTCGCCTCTAGCAGAACTTACATAGAATTTTATCAACAGTTACAAAACATGTCCTAACAGACTCCCCTTTAACTGTTGCTAACAATTCTATCAATTACAAGTCAAAGACTCTAAGACTAAGACATAATATCTTCAAGCTTGTTGTCACCAGAATATGCTCCAACAGACTCCCCCTTGACAACAGCTTTAGAAGATTGTCATCCGTCTTCAAATATCATCAAACAAGTTATAGTCTTCGTCTTAGTCATCTACACACTCTCTTTTTATCTAGAAGAAAACTTGGGAGAAGGACCCCTTTGTCAACTTCTATCTGCAATATTCAGTTTTTGCAAAGGAGAACAACCAAGAATAACCAACAATTAAGATTTCCATGGAAGCTGGAAAAATAAAATCTTTTTGGTTTTTCAAACATAAGAAACACAAAATCTTTTTTTTTATATAGACTGAAATGTAAAATACAAAATCACATCTTTTTGTTCGAACATCATGAGTAAGAAGATCATATCAGTATATATGATATATCAATCACACATCTTGGATATAAAATCCATATAATATCATTTGGTATCCTATGTCATTCTTTCAAGCCTTGACCAATCAAACTAATATCTTTTAAGATTATCACATTCTATCTTTTCAAAACTTTCATATTGCATGTTATGATACGCGATAAACATTCAAAGAAAATAGGATCACGCTATGACACACAAATTCAAATTGTCAATATTATAAGATTTGAAACTAAAGCATCTCATTCCCACTTTCTTGTGAGTTAAGGTACCATTTAAGTATGAAATACAACGTGTACCCCACTAGTACGCCAACATAACGTAAATGCACTATCTTCAAGACATATAAGATTTTACTAAAGATTATCCGAATTTCCAGAATGAGGAGACATCACTTAGCACATGAATAGCAGAATCCAAATTGGATTGTATAGGAATCAATGAGATTCAAAATCGAATGATTCAATGTTTTGGCTTATATATGTGGAATCATAAGATTCAGGTACGTGGATCCAACTGTTATCTGGATTATGAATTCAATGGAATCAGTAAAGATGATTTATCAATATGATCCAAGGGCTAGTATATGTTTGACAGATGTTGTCAAGTACATATCTTGATTATACTTCAAATTGCATGCTTTTCGGGACATGGGCACTGAAGCAAATCGAATGAATAGTGCTAAGGACATAACCCGAAACTGATCTCATAGGAAAATCTTTATTAAAAGCTAATATTCTTTATCTGATAGTGATCTTTTAACGCACACACCCAGGCATAAAATGGGTTCAAATCACAGTTGTAACATATGCAATTATGTTTTCACACTACTAATGGTTCAGTGACGCTTTTAGTCTACTGACAATTCAAATTATATGCATACACAACACTATCATTTCCTATTTGTGCAGTCTCTGAAGTTTAGATCAAAACATATAATTCTGATATATTAACATAAAGCACCAACAAGTCAATCTAAGGTCATGTGTGAAAGAACATCTACTGATGTACTATCATCTCTTCTTTAACTTCAAGTAATGTCGATTTTATTTTTTTCAATTTGTTTGGCTTTTTTTTTTTTTAAATCTTTTTCAAAGAAATTAAAACAAACGAAAATAAAATCTTCCATGAAAACATTTTATGAAAAACATTTTACTTGGTTACTCAGGATTAAGCAATTCAATCAATTAAAAACTCAAACCAATGTAATGTAATTGAATGTCATTGCCTCTGTCACCAACACAGTTCTGTACTCCTCCTGTCCTGTAGACTCCCCCTCAACTAGTTAAATGGTTGCATCAACGACTTTATGCTCACCATCATCATCCTAAGTTCCAGGTTATCTTTTGGACTTTGTAAAACTGTTTCCAAAACATTGTGTGTGACATATTCTCCCCCTTGAGCATCAAGTCGTTGAATCAAAAAGATTCTCAGTTATCAACAACTCGTTACTCTTGCAGATGTCATTCCCTGTCATGTGCTAAGAACCACCACTATCAACAACCAAAATGGTATTAATAGTCCCTCTTGGGAAATCCTGCACAACTAATAAGAAACATTAATTTGAAATTGGGACCCAAGCTATGGTAGTCATGGGTCGTCCATCTGTATCAAAATAATAAACCTCACTCCATTCACAATCAAATCTCTCATCGATTTTCGGAGATTGTTCCGACGAGTCAGAAACAGAAACTTTAGATTTCCAAACATACTTCTTTTCATTAAGTTCTTTTTGCTTAAAATGTGAAGTGTTTGAACATTTTCTTTCATTTGAAAATTGATTTGATTGTGAAAACTCTTGTTGTTCTAAAATTTTTCTCAATCTTCTGTTTCTCCTCCGTCTTTGAGGTCTAGAAAGCCTAAGCTCAGATTTTGAATTACCCTTTGATGTATCACGAGGTTTAACCACATTTGGGTTAACATAAGGCTTAACAAGAGTTCTTACCTTTTCTGTAGTAACATGTCGGTTACCTTTGGCTTTGTGTGGACAAGAAATCCGAATATGACCCACAAGACCACAGTAAAAGCAAGATCTCGTCTCACGATAATCTCTCATATAAGGAATCTTCACACGATTAGATGCATTTGAAGAAGATTCTCCTACATGAACTTCTTTTGGAGTTTGAGACGGAACAAACTTTTTCTCAATAGGTTTTGATTCAGGTTTCATCATCTCAGGAACTACATGCTTCTTCCCTTTATTTTTGTAAGGACAGTTCACCACAATGTGTCCTATCTCATTACAATGAAAACATGTACGTACGCCTGTCTGTATAATCTCTGACATATGGAACTCTCCTTGAGTTTGAAGAACTTCCAAATGTAGAATTTCCAGATGAATTAGAATCAACCTTTGATTCCTCAACATTAATTTCTTTAGGTATCCCCTCTACCTTAGCTTCATCAAAATATTCATCATCACTCTTATCAGAATACACCATATCTTCACCTGTGACTGGATTCACTTTCAACATAGTCTTAGGATCTAAATCCTCATCGTTTATAATCTCAGGTGTAATAGAATATTTTTCGTTGAATGGTGGAGGAACATAGCTAATACCACTAGTTCCCTTCCCCTCTTCAGTATTATCATGATAATATCCTAATAAGAATGATGAATTTCCAAAGCTTTCTAACTTTCTGTGCAATTTGATTACCTCTGCTTTAGATTCAGCTAGTTCTTTATCTTTCTCAACAAGATCATTATTTCTTTTCTCAATTTCTGCAAAGGACATATCCAGGTGATAGGCCTGCTCTTTGATCTTCAAAGTCAGAGAAGTTATATCTCTCTTCAGTGATTCTATTCTCTCAATACACACATTCTCATTATCTTTTAGTTTCTGATTTACCGTGTGCATCGATTTCATATCACAAATGAGGTTGACGTTGTCATCCATAACCCTCATCATTTTATCCTTCACTGAAATACAGTTAGAACAAGACATTTCAGAGTTAGAAAGTACCTCAGGTTTTACTTCTGAAGAAGATGCACCAGGAGCCATGAAAACGTCATCATCAGCTTCACTCTTTTGATTAACAATGACAGGCTCTGCATCAGTTTCTAATTCACTCAGATCATCTTTAACTGTCTGAAAACTTTCTTCACTCATCACATCAGTCTCAGTAGATGGAGTACTTTCACCAGAACGAATACTCTCACTATCAGTTAAATCTACAGAAGAATCACTTTGAGAATAACTCGGCATCTCCAATACTTCTTTGATCAAGACTACAAACGCTTGAGAAGTTGCTTCACCCTTTTTCTTCAATGCTTCCCATAGATCTCTTGAAGTTGGACACTTCCCGAGACTATGAATGATTTCTTTAGGTAAAGACATCGTTAAAGTTTCACGCGTCTTCATCTCTCGATCAAACTTCTGCTTTTCTACTTTAGTAAGAGCTGTCACTGGTTTAGAAACATTATAATATCCCATATAGTCATAAGTAGGATGCACATATCCTTCAAATACGGATGTCCAAAAGTTTTCATCAGTGACTGATACGAACTGTTCGAACCGGACTTTCCAGTTACGGTAATCTGATATGCACAAAAGCTTCGGTGACATATTTCCAATATCATTATCATCACACGAAATTGACATTTTAAAATTTTGGCGAAAATATCCGGAAAAAAATTTCCCGCCAAAATACTCTTTTTAAAAAATTTCGAAAATTCAAAATTTCAAAAAAGATTCAAAATTTTCAAAAATGATTCAAAATTTTGACATTTTTTTTTTAAGAAGACAAGCTAAGTTCGCCTGCCTGAGCGAACTTAATAAGTTCGCCTGACTGAACCACCCAAGCGAACTTGAGGAGAAGCGAACTTAATAAGTTCGCTTGCTAAGTTCGCCTGCACAGGAACTAGCAAGTTCGCTTAAACTGCTGTAACAAACTCAGAAATCGAAACACGAATAAACTCGGCTGAAAATCATGATTTCTTATCAAAATGATGGAATTAAGCAATTCTGAACCGTATGATTGTGTAGAAACTGATTAGGAACAATCCTATCGGATCAATTTCTTCAAACCAATCCAAAATCAATCCAAATTGATCAAAAATCTTCCATTTTTATCAAGAACACAAAAAGATGAAAAAGCTTCAAAATCTCAGATTTTTTATGTTGATTGGACACGAAAACACCACGAATCTTTTGCTAATTAAGAGCATAAGATCTGATACCACTTGTAGGTCCCTAATTCGGTGCGTGACAGATCTCTAGAATCGCGGTACGACACGGTGATAACGTGCGGAATCCATGATCAACGTGCTCGTGTAACTCAATCAACAACAACGGTGTAAATAAACGCTTTGTATTTCCACCACAATATCAGGTTACAAGAATTCTCTCTCGTCTACTCTGATATCGTCTCACCGTTATAAGCTCTCTGTTCTGTTATGCTATCTCCTATTTATAGCCACAGACCTGCACCATGCGAACTTAACAAGTTCGCTTCACTGTGCTTAGGCGAACTTATTAAGTTCGCCTCTGATAGGCTAGGCGAACTTATTAAGTTCGCCTCTGATAGGCTAGGCGAACTTATTAAGTTCGCCTATAGCAGAACTTACATAGCATTTTATCAACAGTTACAAAACATGTCCTAACAAACAGAGATACGAAGTTTCCTTGGATTGGCAGGCTACTATCGAAGGTTCATTCAAGATTTTTCAAGAATAGCCTCGCCACTAACTAAGTTGACACGGAAGGGGGAGAAATATGAATGGGGTCCAACCCAAAACAACGCGTTTGAGGAACTTAAGGCACGATTAACCCAAGCTCCAGTCTTGGCACTACCTGAGGGAAATGAAGACTTAGTAGTCTACTCTGACGCTTCGGGTCAGGGTTTAGGTTGCGTACTTATGCAACGAGGAAAGGTAATTGCTTACGCCTCGCGGCAACTAAAGATTCACGAGGTTAACTACCCAACACACAATCTAGAGTTAGCGGCCGTAGTCTTCGCGTTGAAAATATGGAGGCACTATCTGTATGGAGTTAAATGTACGATATACTCCGATCACAAAAGCCTGAAGTACTTTTTTGAGCAAAAGGAATTAAACATGAAACAAAGGAGGTGGTTAGAGCTACTGAAGGACTATGACTGTGAGATATTGTACCATCCAGGCAAGGCAAACGTAGTGGCTGACGCTTTAAGTAGAAAGGAAGAATCGGCACCTATCCGAATCAAAGCGTGTCAGCTGATTATAACACCAGATTTGATGAGTGAAATATCAAAGGCACAAGATGAATCACTATTAGAAACAAATATAAAACGGGAAAGAATAGTAGGGCAACAAGGGAGTTTAGATGCAAATGCACATGGTGTACGAACTAGATTTGGCCGGATGTGGATATCTAAGGTTGGCAAACTTAGAGCCAAAATACTCGATGAGACTCATAAGTCTCTCTATTCTATCCACCGTGGGACAAACAAAATTTATCAAGACTTAAAGAAAGAATACTGGTGGCCTGGCATGAAGAATGAAGTGACAAAGTACGTGACCAAGTGCCTAACGTGTTCTCTAGTTAAGGCCGAGCACCAGAAACCATGCGGTAAAATGCAACCACTACCAATACCGGAATGGAAGTGGGAGGAGATCACGATGGACTTCATTACCAAGCTACCACGAACAGCTAAAGGCAATGATACCATTTGGGTGATCGTCGACCGCTTGACGAAGAGTGCTCACTTCTTGCCAATACGTGAGATGTCCTCTTCAGAAAGACTAGCAGAAATATTTATCAAAGAAGTTGTGAGTAGACATGGTATGCCGCTGTCGATTGTGTCCGACAGGGATACTAGATTCACGTCAAGGTTTTGAAAGAAATTCAACGAAGCAATGGGCACTAGACTGAACATTAGCACCGCTTACCACCCCAAACCGATGGTCAATCGGAAAGGACCATTCAGACCTTGGAGGAGATGCTTCGGGCCTGTATCATTGACTTCGGTGGGAGCTGGGACAGCCATCTACCACTGGCAGAATTTTCATATAATAATAGCTATCACTCAACTATTGGCATGCCGCCATTTGAGATGTTGTATGGGAGGAAATGTAGGACCCCAGTTTGTTGGGGGGAAATTGGACAAAAGGATTTTGCAAGCCTTGAAGTGGTCAAAGCTACTTCCGAGAAGTTTGATCAAATCAAGGCTCGAATGAAAGCCGCAAAGGACAGACAGAAATCATACGCGGATAAGAGAAGAAGGGATTTAGAGTTTCAAATGGGGGACATGGTACTGTTAAAGGTATCACCATGGAAAGGAATCATCCGATTCAGAAAACGTGGCAAACTAAGCCCAAGGTTTGTCGGGCCTTTCAAGATTTTAGCGAGAGTGGGTCAAGTTGCTTACAGACTCGAGCTACTCGTTGAGCTTAGTGGAATACACCCTACGTTCCACGTGTCGCACTTACGCAAGTGCCTAGCTGACGATACAGCTCACATACCTTTCGACGAGATCAAAGTGGATAACAGTCTAAATTATGTAGAGGAACCGATATCCATCCTAGACAGAGCTGAGAAATGACTACGCAATAAGTCGATTCCTTTAGCCAAAGTACAATGGAAGCACAGAAAAGGGTCAGAAGCTACGTGGGAATAGGAAGACGAGATGAGGGGACTATACCCTCAATTGTTTAACGTATAAGCAGTTTCGAGGACGAAACCTCTTTAAGGAGGGTAGACTTGTAACATCCCAAACATAGTAATTTAGTAAATAATAACGCGAAAGAGACTTAATCGTCATAAAACAAAAGAAAAACGGATGGGCTTGGGCTCGACTCCAACGGGTCGAGAGAAGCCCAGGTATATAAGGGCCAAGACAGCCTTGAAGCTCTCATTTTCCATAAACACTTGCAAGCTAGAGTGAGAAAGGAGAGTCGGGTCTAGAGGGAGAAAGTTGACGGATCGACACGAAATTGAAGGAGCACGTTACTACTGAGCTCGTGAGCAAAACCTCCGAATCAGAATCACAATCCATGTAACGATTCGACCTTAAACTGATTTTTCTTCGTTTTGGGCTTTCTCGGGTTTTAGCTAAATAGGAGACGTTTTTATGGATGAAACTTAAAAATAAGCTTAGAACTAGCATCTAGAGTGAAAACCGCACCTTTTGATCAAAGAAAGTTGTAAGATTAGCATGATTAGATTAACATGCAAAATTTCGGACTTGTCCAGAAAGCAGGTGCTGCGTACTTATCAAGTACGCAGTAGAAACGTCCTGCGTACTTACCAAGTACGCAGGAGAAAGATCATGCGTACTTACCAAGTACGCAGGTACGTAGGAGAAAGGTCATGCATACTTACCAAGTACGCAGGTACGTAGGAGAAAGATCATGCGTACTTACCAAGTACGCAGGAGAAAGATCATGCGTACTTGTCAAGTGCGCATGAGCAAGGCTCTGCGCACTTACTAAGTGCGCAGGCAGCAGACCAGTAAGTAAAGTCAGTATGTTTAGAATGATTAAACCGTTAGAGTCGGGATTGGGTCTGATGCGTATTTAAACTACCTAATTCAGATCGTACGTGACGTTGTTGGACCTTTGTTTAGGACAACCAAGACTAGCTTTCCAGGTGAGTTCTATGTGCCCCCTTCTATGTTATGTGCAAATCATTTTAAATGTTTTGGGGCTGAAGTGTATACACTAAATGAATAAATGCTATAAAAGTCAATGTGATCATGCGTGGTATACAAATATGTATATATATACTTATATATGAAAATGAATTATGAACAAAGAATGAAACGTATGATTACAAAGAATGAATGAATGAAGGACATAACTTAATGAATGAAATCTTGCTTTATATTATATATATATTGCATGTTATGAATGTATGTAAACGTTATGAACCCTTCTATGACAACGGCTACTTCGGTAGACAGACGACCACGTGACTATTTTGCAACCGGGACGAAAACGTTCCTTCGCAAGCTAGGACGTATATTAAGGCAATAATGGACGGTCGAAGGAATTGCCTTAACTAAAGTAGAACGGTTGCATACATAATGGTCGCGTGGGAAACGGATGCCCTAGGGCAGACGGACAAAAGAACGGACTACGACGGTAGGACGATTTAAGATCGGACGGACAAAGGTTGACGGACGAATTTAATGAAAGAACGGACGGTTTTCTAGAGCCGGACGATTAATGAAATGGGCTACGATGGTAGTTCTCACTGCGATGTCTTTTTGACATTCGTGACACGTGTGATGGGTTGATCTCCCTTAAGATTATGGCCAATAACTGTTCTTGTCACACCCCGACCGATGGCGGAATCATCGGGGCGGGACATGTAAGACTGTTCATAGCACATGGTTGACTAAATTGAAATATATTAAAGTCAAATTGCATTTCAAATAATCCAAGTACAAAACCAAATTCAAACAAGATACATAAAATAATTCATAAAGTTCTTGATTTATTTTGCTAAGTCCAAATCCTATGTTGAACACGTCTTGAATCAATCTCACATAGTGGGGCCTGAAACATGAATAAAATAAAGTCAACTAAAAAGTTGGTGAGTATAACACAGTTGTATATAGATAGCATATAGTTGAAAACAAATCCTTTACATGACATGATAAATAAGGCATTCATGGGGAGTAACTATTGTGTAACCAAATGTACAATCAAACCTTGTAACTAGCATGCAAAACAAAGTGTATTGTCGGTTTCAATCACCGCGTACCATGGGTGGGTTTGTCAGACTCAATAGATACATCATTGAAAACCGTCGGCTTGTATAGTTAATGATTGCACATAAGAGCATACAAAGGTTAAACACACCTAGCACTCGGGCACAAAGCTCAAATTTTTGCACACATGTATGTAAATAGGATCTTTGCACTTGTGTTGTTTGTGTAAATGTAATTGTGTAATGTGTAATGAGTATAGAGTTCATGTTCCACCCCAAAAGTGTAAAAGAGTAAAAAGGGGTTGTGAATACTCACTTGGTATGGAAGTGAAGCTAACAAGGAATATAGATAGCAAAAGATCCTTGAAAAGCACACTTTAACCTAAATAGTAATATGCATTGAATCACATAGATGTATAAAGTTTAAGAATGAAAGTTGGATTTGTATGTAAAACCATTGGTTTGTATTTAAAAAGGATTGAATAAAATATATAAAGTTTGAGGTAAAATATGTTTGAAACAATTTAATTAGGTTTGAATTAAATAAATAAGTGTATAACTATAGTTTATGAAATAATGTCAATATTAATTGTAATTAAGTATAAATAAATAAAACGATTTTGATTTAAAATGTAAAGTAAATAAGTCATCATTATTTATAAATCTTATAACTTAATTATTTAAAATATCATTTAAGTGTAAGATGATAAATATAAATTTAATTTTTATAAATTTTTCAATAAATTACATTTATGCCAAGATTAAACTTTTAATCTATTTTTAAATACAGAAAACATATTTTTTATAAAATCTGAAACATTTACTGATTAAAATATAAAAATTATAATTCTGTTAAAAATTCTGAGTCTAGCACGACCGTGCCTCGGAAGGACACGATCGTGCTCAAACCACGGGCGCGACCGCGCTAGTCGGGGCGCGACCGGGTTGATCAATCAGGAGCACAATCTAGACAAGTCATCAGGCACGACCGTGCCTTAGCCCGGCACGGTCGCGTCTAAAATTTTAAGACACAACAGAGACTAGCCCAAAGGGCATGACAAGGTCTGGACGGATGACACGACCGCGCTTCTAGTCGACACGACCGCGCTAAACGATTCACTGCCGCGCTAGATGATTAGCGCGACCGTGTCTAAACTAAATCAGACACGAATCGAGAATTTCTTGTATTTTAAACACTGGAATTGTTAGGGCTTTTGATTAATAGGTTATTAAGAGTCTTTTCATATAACTTAATTGTATGGAAATCGAGTTTAAGTATGGGTTCGATTAAATCATTTTTATTGGAAACATGGTTTCTGATTCTGGTCGATTTCTATTGTGGAAGCCCAAATTGGATGAGGGCTTTTGATAATGATACTGAAATGAATGAGAAGACGATTATATTTACCCTGAAAAGAAACGAATTTATAGAGAACGGTTGGAAGGAAGCTCCGGCGATGACGGCTCGAGTTCCGACGATCTTTACTGCAACTCCGGTCAATCCAGACAGTCCGGAAGCTTCAGAGATGGTTTGATATCGCGATTCTGCTACTGAGTTGGGAGAATTTGGGTCGAAAAGCTTTGAGAGAGTTTCTTTCTTGAAATTTGCTTGAGAGAGTTTTCTTGCAAATGAATACTGAGGCGTTTGGGATTTGAAAAGTGGTAATACAATTGTTAAGGGGAAAAGAAACGTATAACGGTTTCGGATTCGAACGATCGGGTGATTAATCTGCATTTACGTTTTTCTGTTACGCAGGCGCGACCGTGCCAAGGAGAGGCGCGACCGTGCCTAGGCACCGGGCGCGATCGTTCCAGAGCAGGTCGCGCGACCGTGCCAAAGCACTTGGCGCGACCGTGCTAGAACGAAGCACGACCGTGCTAACTAGGGTTTCTTGATGTTTTTCAATTTTAGTCCTTGACTTTTCAGGTTTGATAAGTTTGTACCAAATAGTTTCTTGTATAGCGTTTAAATGTAAATAATCGAGTAAAACTTGCGAATTTGTATAGGATCATTGCATTAAATTTTACGACGAGAAAATAATGAGGCATTGCACGAGTATAGAACTTGAAATTGCATTACATTGAACTGAAATAGGCATACTAAAATCCGAAATGTTACAGTCTCCCCATGTTGAGAGAATTTCGTCCCGAAATTTAGCTAGAGGAAACAACATTATTAGTAAAAAGATGAGGGTACTTGAGCTTCATTTGGTCTTCTCGTTCCCAAGTGAACTCAGGACCACGCTTAGATTCCCAACGAACTTTAACGATAGGAATGCGACTTCGCTTGAGTTGCTTGACTTCACGATCCATAATTTCCACCGGTTTCTCAACGAAGTGCATCTTTTCATCAATGCGCACTTCGTCAAGCGGTATATGGAGATTTTCGTCAGCGAGACACTTCTTTAGATTAGATATATGAAATGTAGGATGCACATTGCCAAGAGATGGAGGTAACTCGAGCTTGTAAGCCACTTTCCCAATCCTTTCAAGGATTTTGAATGGACCAACATAACGAGGTGATAACTTGCCTTTCTTTCCAAAACGGATCACACCCTTCCATGGAGATACCTTAAGAAGAACGAGATCACCGACTTGGAATTCCAAGGGTTTTCGACGCTTGTCGGCATAACTCTTTTGTCGACTCCTCGCTACTCGAATATTGTCACGGATTTGAATAATCTTGTCGGAAGTTTCTTGAATTAACTCAGGACCGGTGATTTGTGCTTCACCAATCTCGTTCCAACAGATCGGAGAACGACACTTGCGACCATAGAGAGCTTCGAATGGAGCCATGTTGATACTTGTGTGGTAGCTATTGTTATAAGAAAACTCAATAAGGGATAAATGTGAATCCCAATTGCCACCAAAATCGATTACACAAGCTCTAAGCATGTCTTCAAGAGTTTGGATTGTTCGCTCGGTTTGACCATCAGTTTGGGGATGGTAAGCCGTGCTCAAATCCAAACGAGTACCAAGAGCAGATTAGAGAGATTGCCAAAATCGAGAAGTGAACCGAGCGTCTCTATCGGATATTATGTTCAAGGGAACGCCATGACGGCTCACAATTTCATCAACGTAAATTCGGGCTAATTTCTCCACTTTGAAGTCTTCACGAATAGGCAAGAAATGGGCAGATTTGGTGAGTCGATCAATGATCACCCAAATACTATTATAACCACTCGAGGTGCGAGGGAGCTTGGTAATGAAATCCATAGCTAAATTCTCCCATTTCCACACGGGAATTTCTGGTTGTTCGAGTAAACCAGAAGGACGCTGATGTTCGGCTTTGACTTTGGAGCAAGTTAAGCATTTGGCAACATAAAGAGCAATGTCCTTCTTCATACCGGGCCACCAATAAAGCTGACGAAGATCTTGGTACATTTTATCCGCACCAGGATGAATAGAATAACGAGTCTTATGAGCCTCATTCATGAGAATTGTACGGAGATCATCGCGATCGGGAACCCAAATACGGTTCAAGTAATATAGTAAGCCATTGGTTTTAGATTCAAGAAGAAGTTCAACACCACACGACATTTCTTCATACATGTTACCCTCGGTAACCGAGACGTGTTGATCTTCCAGGATACGGGTTTGAATATCGGATTGAATACGGGCACAATGAAGCATAACATGGTCCTTTCGACTCAAGGCATCGGCTACAACATTCGCTTTGCCGGGATGGTAACGAATCTCGCAGTCGTAGTCGTTAAGGAGTTCGACCCAACGTCGTTGCCTCATATTGAGTTCTTTTTGGTTGAAGATATGTTGAAGACTTTTGTGGTCGGTGAATACCACACATTTCGTGCCGTATAGGTAATGTCTCCAAATCTTTAACGCGAATACGACCGCACCTAACTCGAGATCGTGCGTCGTATAATTCTTTTCATGAATTTTGAGTTGTCTTGATGCGTAAGCGATCACTTTTCCTCGTTGCATGAGGACACAACCAAGACCTTGGTTAGAAGCATCACAATAGACAACTAAATCATCATTTCCATCGGGGAGAGTCAAAATGGGAGCATTGCATAACTTATGCTTAAGAGTTTGGAAAGCTTCTTCTTGTTTCGGTCCCCATTCATAAGCTTTACCCTTATGGGTCAAGGCGGTAAGAGGGACAACAATCTTTGAGAAGTTTGAGATGAAACGACGATAATAACCCGCAAGACCAAGAAATGAACGAACTTCGGTAGGAGTCTTCGGGGCATTCCAATTTTTAACCGTTTCGATCTTAGCAGGATCAACATGAATACCCTTGTCGTTGACGATGTGACCAAGAAATTGAACTTCTTTTAACCAAAATTAACATTTGGAGAACTTGGCATATAGTTGTTCTTTCTTTAAAAGGTCCAAAACCAATCTAAGGTGTTCTTCATGGTCGGCTTTAGTCTTGGAATAGATTAAGATATCGTCAATGAAAACGATCACGAATTTATCAAGGTACGGTTTGCACACACGATTCATGAGGTCCATGAAAACTGCGGGTGCATTGGTTAATCCAAAAGGCATAACCATGAACTCATAATGACCATACCTTGTTCGAAAAGCAGTCTTAGGAATGTCATCTTCTTGAACACGGAGCTGATGATAACCAGATCGAAGATCAATCTTCGAGAAACACGTAGAACCTTGAAGTTGATCTAAGAGATCATCGATTCTAGGCAAAGGATAGCGATTCTTGATAGTAAGCTTATTGAGTTCGCGATAGTCAATACAAATGCGAAATGATCCATCCTTCTTCTTTACAAATAAGACGGGTGCACCCCACGGTGAATGACTCGGGCGAATGAACCCTTTATCGGAGAGTTCTTGAAGTTGACTTGCGAGCTCTTGCATTTCGGAAGGTGCAAGACGATAAGGAGCTCTAGCAATAGGGTTAGCTCCGGGCATGAGATCAATACGGAACTCGACTTGACGAACGGGAGGAAGACCGGATAAATCTTTAGGAAACACTTCGGGAAAATCTCGAATAATGGGAATGTCTTGGATACTCTTTTCCTTGACATCCTTTTGAACAATATGAGCTAGGAAGGTGATGTACTTCTTTCGCAAGTACTTTTGAGCAGTAGTACAAGACATCAATTTAAGACCCTTGCAAGGCTTTTCACCAAAAACCCTTAAGGTTTCTCCCGAAGGTAGCGGAATTCGGATGCACTTTTCAAAGCAAATAACTTCGGCATGATGATTTGATAGCCAATCCATACCTATGATAATGTCAAAGCTTCCTAGTGGCATTGGAATAAGGTTGATTGGGAATGCATGATCATTAAGTTCTAAAGAGCAATCATAGATAATAGACTCAATTGTAAGGGAGTCACCATTTGCTATTTCAACGGTGAAGGTTTTCTCTAATTGGGATCGTGTCTTTGCAAGTAAAGGCTCAAAATTTAGTGACACAAAACTTTTATCGGCACCGGTATCGAACAAAATGGAGGCATATTGACTATTAACAAGGAACGTACCATTAACCACGTCGTTGTTGGCTTGAGCTTCGTTGGCGTTAATGTTGAAAGCACGCCCACGAGATCCACCTTGTCTAGTATTTGCGAGCCTTGGACATAGATTACGAAAATGATTCGGGTCACCACACTCATAACAAGCACGCCCATTAGCAATGGCGGGAGCACCTTGATTAGCCACTTGAGGTACGGTTTGGTTTGGAGGGTTGACTTGGCCCGTAAGGGCTTTGGTCCTACAAACATTAACCGTATGACCATATCTCCCACAATAAGTACAAAGGCGACATGGGATTTTTTGGGGATGATGATAGTTGCAGGTGGCACAAAGTGGGTAAATTCCACCATATGGCTTTTTGACTGGTGCTTGAACCATAGGTGCAGCTTGGTTCACGGGAACAGCAGGAGTAACCACAGCAAAATTTCTAACCTTCCTCTTTCTAGTGTTGCGAGAGGGCTCGGTTGTAGCTTCTTTGGTGTGGTTAGGAGGGGTTACGGTTTCAACAACTTTCTTAGAACCCTTTTTGGTAAGAGTTCCAGCTTTAACATGATTATCGGTTAGGGTAGCAGACAGGCGGATGGCATCTTCCAAAGTAGCAGGATTTCTACCTAAGACAGTATCTTGAATTTGTCTTGGTAGCCCACCAATATACTTTTCGATGCAACGAGATAATGGAGTGACCATGTGGGGCACAAGAAGACTCAATTCATGGAACCGAGTTGTGTAAGCCAAGTGTTCCCCACTATCTTGGGCAAGATCCCAAAATTTGGCCTCTAACTTCTTCACTTCATTGCGAGGACAGAACTCCTCGGTCATAAGCCTTTTGACCTCATCCCAAGGTAAGGCCATAGCTACATCAACACCCCTATTCCTTTTCTCCCCATTCCACCATGTAAGTGCCCGCTTTTGAAGGACACTAGTAGCATGACGAACACGGAGGTTGTCGGGACAGTCACTATTGAGAAAGGTATTCTCAATACTTTCGAACCATTGGAGGAGTCCGGTAGCTCCTTCGGTTCCATAAAACTTTAGGGGATTGCACGAATTGAAGTGCTTGAAGGTGCATTGGGATGGATTACCACCATTTCCACCATTACCACCATTATTACCACTATTGCTTCCATTGCCATTAGTGGCACCATTGGCTTGGGTGAGTTGTGTCACCAATTGAGTAAGGATAGCAGCAATGTCAGAGTTGGCGTTAGCGGCGGGAGCACGACGAGGAGGCATTCTACAGATTTGAAACACAAGACAAGAGAGATTGTAAGAACTTATGAGAATTGCTAGGATTTAATAGAATGAGATAACAAAATAAAAGATAGATAATCATAGTTTGGATTGTACTCAAAAGTGACAAAAATTCACTTGAATACTAAGGCATATTAAGGTTAATTTAAACTCATATAATTTTCAAGGAGACATGCTTTAGCCTATAGGTAAACACTCATCTCGGGAGTTCCCAGGAAAGCATACGGGTCCCTCGGTTGATTGGGATTTATGCGAAATGCTTTCCTAGACAGAAAACCCAAAATACAGGTGTCACCCTTCCAGATTGCACGTGTCCTCAAATAATTTAACAAGTTTAAAAACCTCAACGAAGAAATAAAAATTTTATTTAAAGATTTTTGCTTCAAGAATTTTCCACATGCTTAGAAAGGATAAAGATAGAAAAAGAAGATAAGAATAATAAGAGGTTTAAGACATAGGGAAGGATATTATTTATTTAATTATTATTTAAGAATATCCTAATAAGTCATGCATTTCTAACAAAGAAGGTAGCAAATATAATAATAATTAATCATGGTAAGCATGTAGCACATAGCATGTAACACATAGCACAAAATCATGAAGCATAGTATAAGTGGGTGTCCTAAAGTTATAGTCTAGGTCAAGATGTCTAATAACCTAAATCACTATAACCAAGGCTCTGATACCAATCTGTCACACCCCGACCGATGGCGGAATCATCGGGGCGGGACATGTAAGACTGTTCATAGCACATGGTTGACTAAATTGAAATATATTAAAGTCAAATTGCATTTCAAATAATCCAAGTACAAAACCAAATTCAAACAAGATACATAAAATAATTCATAAAGTTCTTGATTTATTTTGCTAAGTCCAAATCCTATGTTGAACACGTCTTGAATCAATCTCACATATTGGGGCCTGAAACATGAATAAAATAAAGTCAACTAAAAAGTTGGTGAGTATAACACAGTTGTATATAGATAGCATATAGTTGAAAACAAATCCTTTACATGACATGATAAATAAGGCATTCATGGGGAGTAACTATTGTGTAACCAAATGTACAATCAAACCTTGTAACTAGCATGCAAAACAAAGTGTATTGTCGGTTTCAATCACCGCGTACCATGGGTGGGTTTGTCAGACTCAATAGATCCATCATTGAAAACCGTCGGCTTGTATAGTTAATGATTGCACATAAGAGCATACAAAGGTTAAACACACCTAGCACTCGGGCACAAAGCTCAAATTTTTGCACACATGTATGTAAATAGGATCTTTGCACTTGTGTTGTTTGTGTAAATGTAATTGTGTAATGTGTAATGAGTATAGAGTTCATGTTCCACCCCAAAAGTGTAAAAGAGTAAAAAGGGGTTGTGAATACTCACTTGGTATGGAAGTGAAGCTAACAAGGAATATAGATAGCAAAAGATCCTTGAAAAACACACTTTAACCTAAATAGTAATATGCATTGAATCACATAGATGTATAAAGTTTAAGAATGAAAGTTGGATTTGTATGTAAAACCATTGGTTTGTATTTAAAAAGGATTGAATAAAATATATAAAGTTTGAGGTAAAATATGTTTGAAACAATTTAATTAGGTTTGAATTAAATAAATAAGTGTATAACTATAGTTTATGAAATAATGTCAATATTAATTGTAATTAAGTATAAATAAATAAAACGATTTTGATTTAAAATGTAAAGTAAATAAGTCATCATTATTTATAAATCTTATAACTTAATTATTTAAAATATCATTTAAGTGTAAGATGATAAATATAAATTTAATTTTTATAAACCATTTATGCCAAGATTAAACTTTTAATCTATTTTTAAATACAGAAAACATATTTTTTATAAAATCTGAAACATTTACTGATTAAAATATAAAAATTATAATTCTGTTAAAAATTCTGAGTCTAGCACGACCGTGCCTCGGAAGGACACGATCGTGCTCAAACCACGGGCGCGACCGCGCTAGTCGGGGCGCGACCGGGTTGATCAATCAGGAGCACAATCTAGACAAGTCATCAGGCACGACCGTGCCTTAGCCCGGCACGGTCGCGTCTAAAATTTTAAGACACAACAGAGACTAGCCCAAAGGGCATGACAAGGTCTGGACGGATGACACGACCGCGCTTCTAGTCGACACGACCGCGCTAAACGAGGCACGGCCGTGCTAGATGATTAGCGTGACCGTGTCTAAACTAAATCAGACACGAATCGAGAATTTCTTGTATTTTAAACACTGGAATTGTTAGGGCTTTTGATTAATAGGTTATTAAGAGTCTTTTCATATAACTTAATTGTATGGAAATCGAGTTTAAGTATGGGTTCGATTAAATCATTTTTATTGGAAACATGGTTTCTGATTCTGGTCGATTTCTATTGTGGAAGCCCAAATTGGATGAGGGCTTTTGATAATGATACTGAAATGAATGAGAAGACGATTATATTTACCCTGAAAAGAAACGAATTTATAGAGAACGGTTGGAAGGAAGCTCCGGCGACGACGGCTCGAGTTCCGACGATCTTTACTGCAACTCCGGTCAATCCAGACAGTCCGGAAGCTTCAGAGATGGTTTGATATCGCGATTCTGCTACTGAGTTGGGAGAATTTGGGTCGAAAAGCTTTGAGAGAGTTTCTTTCTTGAAATTTGCTTGAGAGAGTTTTCTTGCAAATGAATACTGAGGCGTTTGGGATTTGAAAAGTGGTAATACAATTGTTAAGGGGAAAAGAAACGTATAACGGTTTCGGATTCGAACGATCGGGTGATTAATCTGCATTTACGTTTTTCTGTTACGCAGGCGCGACCGTGCCAAGGAGAGGCGCGACCGTGCCTAGGCACCGGGCGCGATCGTTCCAGAGCAGGTCGCGCGACCGTGCTAGAACGAAGCACGACCGTGCTAACTAGGGTTTCTTGATGTTTTTCAATTTTAGTCCTTGACTTTTCAGGTTTGATAAGTTTGTACCAAATAGTTTCTTGTATAGCGTTTAAATGTAAATAATCGAGTAAAACTTGCGAATTTGTATAGGATCATTGCATTAAATTTTACGACGAGAAAATAATGAGGCATTGCACGAGTATAGAACTTGAAATTGCATTACATTGAACTGAAATAGGCATTCTAAAATCCGAAATGTTACAGTTCTCCCCCCCCAAAGTAAGTATGTATGTACATATGTATATATATAAAATGAATGTTATGTGAGAACAGTAAAGTAAAGAATATGTAAAAGTACGAATATTACGTATGTTATGTACACATATATATAAAATATTCATGATAAGATAAGTATTATATATGATTGTCCTTAAACTAGAACTCACCAGCGTTAGCTGACTTTTAGTATACATTTCAAGTAAAGGAAGAAAGGGTCGTGCGATGGCGTGAAGGTTACCCGGCACAAGACTAACATCCCACATTTATTTTATGTTAAGACTTCCGCTGTTATGTCATGTAATATGAATAATGTTTGCTTCCGCTACTTCTGAATGTTTTAAATTTAAGCTCAGTATTTATGACTATGTTTATGAGTAAATCCAACAAGTGAGGTTACCCGGGAAAGGGGCCTTACAGTTTTATTTTTGGGATGTTACATGTTCATACCTACAAGTCACATGTCGAGTCTGTTTCCACCAGGTTCAACATGTTGTTGAATCAGTTGATTGAAGATCCTCGGGATTTCGGACCTTACACCTGTAAATCCAACGCCAAATCCGATAGCTCTCCAAAATTAGGCGTTGGCTCTTCAACACCACTATTAACCAGATCAGTTAAAGCCTCTCCAACTCCACTCTCTCCTAAACAAAACTCCTGATGGTCATCCATGAAGGTATCAAACAAACAAACCGATTTGCTATGCTCACTAGCACCTTCACGGATTTCATAGCTTCAAACGTAACTTTCTCATCCCCTACACAAAGTGTGAGATTTCTGTCATAGACATCAATCTATGCCTTGGCGGTAAGTAGAAAAGGGCTTCTTAGGATGAGTGGGACTCTGTCATCGACCTCCATTTCAAGAATCATGAAATCCACGTGGAAAACAAATTTATCCACTTTAACCAACAAGTTTCCCACTATTCCCCGAGGATATTTGACCCGATGGTCAGCCAAAGATATGCTCATGCGTGTCGGATTTGGATCTCCTAGGTCCCGCAACTCATATATAGAATATGGCATCAGATTGATACTAGCACCTAGGTCGGCCAATGCGTGGTTCATAGTCAAACCGTCGAACAGACACGAGATCGTGAAATGACTCGGATCTGTCAATTTTGCTGGCAGCTTGTTCTGGACCACCGTAGAACACCTCTCACTTAGAGAGACTTTCGAGACCTCCTCCAGTTTCTTTATGTTAGAAAGCAGATCTTTCAAGAATTTAGCACATTTGGGAATATGTTGGAGGTCCTCGATAATCGGAAGATTGACCTTTAATTGCTTGAATAGATTTAGGAAATGACCGTATTTCTTAGCTTACTTATGAGGCAAAAGACTGGCTGGGTAAGGAACACGGCTCAGGTCAACTTCGGGCCCTCACTCTTCTTCTCCACTGCTTTCTCAGGAGGCTTCTCCATCTCTATCTCTTCATCCTCCACCAGTGGATTCTCTCTTTCTCCTCCTTTTCTACTATGAGTCATCACAGCCATCACTGCGACATTAGAACCCGAAGACGAGCCTCCCTGCTTATCGTTCATATTCTTTGCGATGTCCCCTATCATGCGCTGCAGATCTAAAAATGCAGAATGCTGATTTCTCAATAAAGTATCATGTGCATCCAACCTCTGATGGGTCTCCTTATCCCTTAGTACCAACTGGGCAAACATCTGAGTCTGATTCTCCAAAATCTCCTCGATCTTCTTATCTCTAGCACTAGACCTGGCAAAGCAAACCCATCTAATGAATTTTGGGTCAATCTGGGTATTTATTTTCACATGCGGGGTTGTTTTGGGCCTTAAATAGTTTAGCAATGGACTGATATGGGCCGAATTTGATAGAATAGAAAATCTAACGGGTCAGGATGGGTAAATGAGAACAAACCACGGGTCAAGATGGGTTCACATTTCTCAAGGTTCGTATATGTTCTTTAGGGTTTCTTATTTCTCAAGTATAAAACCTTTTTTTTTTCATCTTCCCCTCTCTTCTTTGTCTCAATTGTTCCACCTCCTCTTGTTCGAGATCTTGATTTCGGTGGCTCTCACCTATTCGATCTCCACCGGTGAGCTTCACCAATACAGGTTGTAACCATCGCAACATGTCTTCGGCGAACACAATCCATCAGCCGTTGCCGCCAAATCTTGTAATTGACTGTGCGATGTATCTTCGTGGCCTGATTCTTCCTTTGATGAACTTCTTTTGCACAAACTAAGGTACCCTCGTAAATTAATCATCTTGAAATCAGAAATATAATCTTCAATTTGTTTTCGACAACTGCAATCTTGGCCGCTTGTTACCCATCCCAATTCTGAAGAGTTTCTTCTATGTGTTTTATTACTGCAATAAAGCTTGGTTCTTGTGAGATGAAATTGAAAAGTGAAACCCATCCTGACCCATACCTTTTTTTCTGACAAAACCTATCCTGACCTGAACCAGAATGAACATTTTTTAAAATGGCCCATCATAACCCGAACCCATTCTGGCCTGTGACCCAACCCGACCCGCCCATTTTTCCAGGTCTATCTAGCACTGCTTCCCAAACCCGCTCCTACATCTCCTCCATTAAACTGATTCTAGCATGGTTGAAATCAAGGGGTTCCCACCAGACCTCCATCCCTAGTTGTATGAATTGCCAAAGGCGTTATTAAATCCTCGGTTCTGGTTCCATACAAAATCAACATGCTCCTGCTGACTGACGGGTTACTTCCGAGCGCTCAACTTCAGCTCCTAAATCTCCTTCGCCATAGCCGCAAGTACAGCTGCCACACTAGCATCAGGGGTGACCTGATGAACACTTCTATCAGAAGAAGTCGGTGTCCTAGCACTAGTAATGGAAGTCCCAGTAGATGGTTGTTGTTGCTCGGCCAAAGCAAAGCTCTCAAACATTTCTTCGCACTCATTCGACTCCTTCTGTAACGAA